>JACSYO010000313.1:0-600000 GCA_016806645.1 Ophiodon elongatus | reverse complement strand
AGCATTTTAAGTCCCTAAAGTTCTCATGACATCAGTAATAATGGTGATTCATGTGAATTGGAGATCTATTTATAGGAGCATGGAGGGAGCTTGAAATTGAAACAATGTGTGTAAAATACTTTCTGTTGAAATGGGCCAAACTAAGTATCAAACATAGAATTCTGTAACTTTTCAGCATATCGATTCATAGAGATTCCAGTGTTGACTAACACGTAATGGACTGCATGGCTACATACAGCCCTGGTGTCCAATGATTTTCAGTCTTATCTATATATATTTTTTACATTCTGCAGTTGTGAATATAAAAAGTTACATTTTACATTTCTGGAAATTTCACTATTCCTGTTTCCATTTTTAAGCATGATAAATTAAAGGATTTTTAAGCTGCACTCATTGTTTTTGTTTTTTTAAACAACGGCTCAAGTGATTATATATAACTTGAAAGGGCTCAGTTATAGTGACAAACCATAGGCTGTAAATAATAAGGAGACATAGTCTCTGTGACATCACCCATTGGTTGGTGGAATTCCATTTTGAAGCCTCAAATTCAGTATTCGTCATCTTCAGTTTTTGCAACCAAAACGAGAGGGTGGCGCTAAGTTCAAACAAAGACTGAATAAGACATTTTCGGGCGACCTAAATGCGACAATTAACTTTCATGAACTGAAAACACACTGTGAAAGGGTTACATTTTTAATGGACAACTCCTGGACCGGACAACTCTGCGGTAGCGACCTGTCAATCACAAAGTAGCCCCGCCCTAAAGCACAACCTGCTGGCTATTAGAAATAATGCAAGTATAAGGCACTTATGCATTGGTTTCACTTTTCAGACCCGGAGGTTGCCAACTGTGACAATCCCACAGAGAATTACCACCAGTCTGCCGTTCCCCTCAGCACCGGCTTACTGAAGCATCATTCAGCTCATTGTTTGGGTCGTCCACTACAAAATGTATACAGAGAAGAATTAAGTAGCACAAAAAAAAGCCAGATATTTCTCTCAGGAGGTGGAGACCAAAACAGAGCTAAAGGAGAGGGAATATTGGACTAACTGTCTAAATCAGCAGTCGGCTTAAAAAAAAGGTTATATTTCTCAAACAATCTCATAGAACAGCATTATTACATTTATCAGAGGCAGAGTGCCAACAGACAGGTAGTCTTTGCAGTCAATTTTCAGCATCACGATACACACACTGACTTGATTACATCTTCTCAGTCAGCGACAGTATGTGTGTGTGTGTGTGTGTGTGTGTGTGTGTGTGTGTGTGTGTGTGTGTGTGTGTGTGTGTGTGTGTGTGTGTGTGCCTGAGTGTCCATGTATATAGCTGGCATTTTGATCATGGCAGTCGGGGCCCTTTTCATCTCTGTGGTGTTGAAAAGGCTCCTTATTGGCCCTGACCTGACATGAAATATTGTCTTATCAGCTGGGCATGAGTTGCCATAAGACATTAGGGCTGGCACATGTCTCCGTCTCCCCCCCTACCAATCCCCATGCACTGGAAGGAGATCACAAATACAGTGCTGTCACTCCCTGTCCGCTCTGTTTACTTGATTTTTATCTATCTATGGTCAAAGCAAGGATGTCAAATCAATTCAGCCTCTATGGATGTCTTTTATATATTATCATAGTTTTTACTTTATTGAAATTTTTTTAAGGAGGGCTGCTTCCTTTCCAGTGTACGGATAGGATTTGAAAAGTACCTGGATTAAATGTATACACACCCAGACTTTTACAGTAACACAGACTGTACTTGGGACATTACAAACACAGGTGATAACTCTAATAAAGGATGACAGAAGACATAAGAAAACAAATTACCGGGTGACAATTTCCTCAGATGCTGTCACCCAAGGTTCAAATGGCAGGCACCGTGTTCTATTATTTATTGAGTTAGTTGATGAAATGTCATCTTTGATGATGTGATGTTCACAGGGAAGGCTGACGTCTAAGAAGTTTAACTGACACACATCGCCGTAGCCTTGCCAAAAACACGTACTCTCCTTTAAATATTGAAGGCCTACATA
Source organism: Ophiodon elongatus (assembly GCA_016806645.1). Taxonomy (NCBI): domain Eukaryota; kingdom Metazoa; phylum Chordata; class Actinopteri; order Perciformes; family Hexagrammidae; genus Ophiodon; species Ophiodon elongatus. The sequence continues at coordinate 597,976 of JACSYO010000313.1, read as the reverse complement.
AGGATGAACATGGAGTCCTTTGTGCTGCCTGTCATTATTATACACATGTCGGCTGGTGTAAATTAATTGGATGGATGGCCCTCTTTTTTATGTATGCTGATTAAAGGAAATGGGTTACCTTTCCTGAATGGCTTTTGCATTTAGGTTTCCCAGATGCACACATTATTCGCATCACTAAAGCTTAGGAATCTTCTAATATGCATCAGTTGGAAGGATTTGGATTATTTTACTTCTTGTTGTCAGTGTTTTTGGCTAAATTATGAGCATTTGATATTTCATACCACCAAATATTGACTACTGGTATTACGTTACACCCTCACTTTCAGTAATTTGTGGTAAATGTTACAAAGATAGGCAGCAGAAGAGAGCAAAAAGCAATAGACAGGAAATACAGCACCATGCAAATTCCACAATTTACAGAGCATGATATTGTATTTGTATGTTATTCATAGGAGTTTGCCCTCAGGCAACTTCACAAGCTTTAAGTCTTCCACAATATGCCGGGCCTCCTCACAGGGCATATTAGTGTTTGCTGTTGCATATTAATTTAGCATCCGGAATGACTGACTGGATACAACCCACTCTGCTCCTTTATGCCTTCTTCTTTCGCCCTGAAGGGGTAATATCGCCGGATTATGAGCCCTGTGCGTTATATTTATACATCCCCCTCTTTCTACTCCTTTTTTTATCTCAAGCAATTATGTCTTTCACCCCATCAATCTGTCACTCAACATCCACTTATACCCACCACATTGTTTTGCCGGGAGACGTCTGTTCACTCACTGCTAAAGACTTGACTTTTTGATCTGATCTTCATTTGATTTCCTGTACATGATCAGCTGTGGTTAGAAGGATGAAGAGGGAATGGTTAAAGCCACTGGAAATCCAAATCTACAATAGCCTTCCAACTATGTAATGTAGGGCCTCATGTACATAATAGTAAGCACCTAAAAAGTATTGAAAATTTGTTTTAATCCACAATCAAAATATTTTCATTTTAAGATTCTGTACATTTTCCTGATATTGAGTTTTGATTGGACAAAGTAATGCTTGTACAATTTATTGCGAAAATTACGCAATTAATTCCGCGAACCAAAATGACACGACAGTGGTTCCCAACTCGTCTCTCTATCTTTTTCAGTTATCTAGCTAACGGTATGTTGGCTATCTTTGATCTATCCATCCACCCATCCATCCCCTGCCCCATCATGCTTGTTTGCTCCCTGTGTGCACATCCACAAAAACTCCTTTGCAACACTTATGCAACTCTTATTTCCCCCATAATTAGACTACAACTATGCTTGGAGGTTATCTAACTTTTAGATGTTGCTAACATTTTGCCGTGGTGAATCGTGGCTAACATTACTGTTGGTGTAATGCTACCGTGGTGTGGCTCACTTATCTTGAGCAAACGATTCATATTCATTGGATTTCAATCAAAATGAGGGAAATGCCAATCAAAACGTGATGCCCCGCCTGATCTCACAAAAATATGTGAAATGATCGCGACCTCTTAACAGCCATTACGTGACAAAACAATGCCAATCGATCGAGTCAATTAGGATCCTTTGTCGTGGTGGACACAGGATGTCCAGGTTCAACAAAAACACATTTTATAATCAAAGACCACATGGGGAGGAGGTAAAGGTGGATGGGCGGACTTTCACCCAGGAGACCGGTGTACGTGTCCCGTGTAAAACCAAAGTTCACCATTGAGTTGTTTGAAATTACGTAAGCAATGTAAGGTTTTCAGTCTTTGAACTCAAACGATGATCTTTTCTTTACAAAAAAGAAAGTAGTTTTGTTGCCTAAACCTAAATTGTTGCCATGGTTGCGGCGCATAATTCTAACACATTACGTTCCGGCCGCCTCGTAGGCGAGAGCTTTTCTGTGAGATCAAGTTAGACCTGCCACGACCTACACAAAATGAGTTGTTTTTTTTCTACTAGGTTTTCTAATAATTATGAATGTTTATTTTCATGATTTTTGTGGATGCCTCCTGAGACACTGAAATATGCATTTTTACAATAGCAAGATGACATCTCCAGTGGCTTTAAGCGTAAGTTGTTAAGCATAAAATCGAATCACCTGTGGTAAACATTTGGACTGACACCGCTGAAAGAGAAAAGCGACACGTTTTCCTTTGTTGCTATTAGCCAAAAGCTACATTCAGCATTTACATCGTTCTCAACAGCCTCATTGAAGAGTTATTTTTTGCCATGTTGACGTGTCTCCATATGGCTGTACAGGTGTGAGGGGAGAATATGTGAGGAATCTATCACTACTGTACCGCAGCGGCGCTAGTTATTTTTGTTTGTCCCATCCTCTTTGGTGGAACATGAGGGGCTCAGGGAGCGCGCTGAGCGGAAAATGTGCGAGCGGAGGATCAATGGAAAAGAGGCATAAAATGTGCGTGTGCATAAAAGAAGACAAACCGCAAACAACAAATAAAACCCGCACACACCTACACATCACAGGGCACGCGCGCACATGCAAACATTATAAATACACAGCATAAGCCCAGGTGGATTTGGTGCAAGCTGTTTTCACTGGCAGCAACCTCCCCCTCCCCGGCCCCCCCTCCGACACCCCCCGCCCCCCATCCCCATCCCAGCCCTGTTCAGCAAAGCTGTCACAGCGGCAGCACTCATAATGAAGGGTAAAATATTTTATTCAGATTTATTAATTTGAAAATGAAGCATGCCTGTCGACAGAGGGACAGTTCTTCTCAATCTGTCAACGCGGAGCCACTCGGCGCTGACACCAGGATTCATTTGTCTTGTCGGCTCTGACAGTCGGATTCTCCCAGTGCTCTACGGAGAGGGATCGCCCAGGGATTTTTTGAGCTGGATAAAACACATTCCGACAAGGAACAGCCTCTTTATTAATGCAAATTAGGCCAGAAAAATTCCAGCAACAGCTACTTGGCTCCAGAGCCCTGGCTCCATTCTCTGTTATTTTTGGAGGGGGTGGGGAGGGTTGTGTTAATAAAAGCAGCCTCGGAGTGTTTGTGAGAATAGGGCCTTCAGGAGGACCTGTCACACCGCAGCTGTGACACTATCCACACACATGGGACCTAGACCACATTTTTGGAGCCTTTCCTGCACTTTCAGGTCTCCTCTCCAGGTATAATACCCCACGTCACAAAATTGAGTATTTCGTAAATTCAAACTCTGGCTTTTCAAAGAAAATACCAGAGCCAAGCCGATTAAAATCCTCATATACGGGTTAGTGCATTATATTCTCTCACAGCATGCACTCAATCATTAATTAGCTATTGAATAGCTTATGTTAACCGCATCCATATTAGTCAGACCCTCTTCTTTTCCGATTCTTCTTTGCATTTGGATTTATAGATTTTCTTTTTCCTTTCCCCCTTTGCGTCTCTGTGTGTCTATTTAGACCAGAGGCCAGGAGACTCACGAACTGTGGCTGACTTGTGTTTGCCTGGATGAGTGCAGGCGAGTTGTTGTTTTATTTCGCCGAGAGTCCTTTGACATTTATCTCTCTTCACCTGCTCCGTGATGGTGATCCCAAGTGACAGGGTCTCTTCTCTCTCCTCCTTCTCCGTCTTTCTGTCCGTCCTTCCTCCCCCCTCGCTCCCCTTCTCTCCCTCTCTGGTGCCATCCCCCTCTAAGCTCGTCTTTCTTTTCTTTTCTCCTCTCTGAACCTTCGGATGTGTGCATCCCTCACCCCGGCCACTGTTGGCACTGCACACGGTAAATTGAAGCCGGTGTGCTGCGGGAACCCTTAAAAAGGAAATGCTGTCAGTCGGAGGCATTTAACGGGGAGACGGCGCGAGATGGGACGGCGAGGGGCGAAGACATGCATGATGGGAGTGCTCCTCTATAATGTTTGAAATGGGACGGCCTTTCCGATCCTTAAATTAATTAAATGGACACGGTGGGGAAGGAGCCACTGTATCGCTACTGTAACGCTCAGCTCAGTTAATTGCTTATCCTCTGGAACAAGCTGGAGGTTGTATTTCAGTCAAGCAGACAGGAGGCATCACTTATTCAGAGTCCTCCCACTGTCAATACACTGTACATGAGAAGGGCTTCTCTCCGGCCTCCTGCAGAGTGGGTTTACTCTTGCTGGAAGACAGACGCAGCCCTTAAGTAACCACCACAGACTGTAGCTATTTTTTGAGAGGCAACATTGCTGCTGCAAAAGAAATTTGAAATAAAATGTCAGCGAGGTGGCCGCTCCAATTTGTTTTCATCCTGCGCATTGGCCATCTCTTATGGGAAAAGTCACCTTAATTGCAATTGGCTTCAATACTTGACCTCACCATCAGTTCATTAACCCGGCAATAAAAGAAGCCCTCATTCTGCCAGAACTGCACCCGGTCTGCCCATTTGAAAACCATCTCACTTCCATGGCCCCGTTTCCCCCCCAGAGTAAACGCCGGTGCAAGCCACCCACTTTATCAATTGCCTTCATAATTTTAAAAGCCTTTTTTATGTTGTTGTTTTTCTCTCATATAGTAAATGGAGCCATAATTTAATATTTTAATGCATGTTAATGTGTTGTTTAACCTTCTAGCAACAATCAGGCGTCTCTAAAAGGTTAACCTTGAACGTGAGCCAGTGCAGACAGCAGCACAATAACGCGTCAATCTTTGAAAAACATCTCTGTCTAATGGATTAGTGGTTGATTGCACAGCCCCATCTCGAGGTAGATGCCGTATATATTGGATAGGCATTAAAACAAGCATTTCTCAATTTTCTCGCTGCCGGCCCTCAGGGTCAATGGATCGCTGGGGCAACAAACCGCTGAGTCAACGCTTGCCTCTTAATTTATCTCGGGGTTTGATTATAGCTTCATTTAAGTCCCCAGCAGTCCACGAGCACAAACATTAAACAGGTTGGATTTAAAAGACAGAGGACGGGGTTTCTTCAAAGTTCAGTGAAGAGATCTTTTCCCTTTTATAATAGCTCACTGGTTAGAGTATAAGGTATGGTGAAAACACGACAGCCCTGCACTGACATGAGGGGTAAACAATACTGTAAGAAATATGACAGGTGGCTAAAAAAAAAAAGTGAATGAGAGAAAGGGCATGCAGCCACTGGTGTGTGAAGGGTAACTAGACCGTCAGTAACCTTTATGTGATGGGTTGACACTGTATCTATCACATTACGGATTGGTCAGGTGGAAAAGCACTGATCAGGCAAATGCGTGAGTCAGTGCACTGTATTTCTAATTATGCCATTTGAGACAGTTGAAGGCCTTAGTGCGCTTCAAAGGAAGTGCTCGTCAGATCGTCTATCGGAGCGTGAAAGCCCATCTCCTCAACTTCCGTAACTCTGCCAAACGGACGATCCCGCTCACTAATTGCAGAGGCCGGTGTGCGGAGGTGCGGTTTGGACTTTTCTCCAAAGCTCTCTGTTTTCATTCTTCGCACGGCTACTTCCTGAGGGCGTCACCACAGACTTTTCAAAATGAGCCCCGTGGTGTTGACACTGCACAGGTAGGTATAAATGCCGTGAGAAATGGTCTCACGTCATGCGAAGAAGTTTGTTTGAAGCATCCCGAGGCCTTTAGTCTCGTGTCGATGCACCGGGTCAGAACTGTTAGCTCGACCATGAACTAAAACTAATTCCAAGAAACTAGTCTTGATTCCCTGATTAAGCTTTTTTTCTTTTTTTTCTCTTTTCTTTTGCAAATGATGATTTGATCACAGTGTTGGGGAAGACACTTGAAATTGTTTTATCAATTACTCATTACGATTACATTGTTAGTCGCGTCATTTTCCGTTAATCAGCCCAACTGAATAACGGTGCTCGGTAGAAATAGAAAACTGGATGTTGGGAATAGTATGACATTTGGGGAAATGCACTTATTCGCTTTGTTGCTGAGAGATAGATGAGAGAATCCATACCAACCTCGTGTCGGTTAGCTTAGCTTGGCAAAAAGACTGGTTACAACTAGTCACAAAATATGATTATCAGTACCTCTGAAACTTAGCTAACGTGTATCTAGTTTCTTTAATGCATATATAAAGTGTAAAAATGACACACTGTGGTTTAACAGGGGGTTAAATGACGGACAATTTCTTAGTGTCTCCAGGTCACAGGTATGTTTCCCAAAACGTTGAAATGTTGAACCATTACTAGGACTAGTAACTGCAATGTAATGACCGAATTTTAAATTGTAATCCCTTGCACTACTCGTCAGTAAATAAAACTAATCATAGTACATGGCAGTATATAAAAAAGCAACCGTGTAAGCCATTGTAGCTCTGTTTGTCACAGGGGTGCTTTATCTGTCTATCTGCTGGTTGTGTCCCAAGTTTCCTCAGTTTATCCACCCGTCCTCACATCTGTCTTTATCCTCGTTCTCTGAGATGCATGTGAGATGCCTGGGATACACTGCTGTGACAGTGTTTGAGCAATGGGCCTGTCTTGTTCTGGGGCCCCTGCTGAAGCACAGTTCCTCTTTGTTCAGTGATGTATTGATCCATTCAGACCTCCTCCCGAATGTACTCCGCTGGTGCTCGCTCTGCCCAAACCAGCTTGCGCCATGGATCTTCGTGTAATGCTCGCTCACGCACAGCAGCAAGAAACAGAGACACCACAAAACCCGGACTCTATGTTCTACTCGGCTGTCATGACTTAATGAGCAATTAAAATCCTTTACATTTCATTTTTTTTAAGCTGTCCAATATAAAGCCCTCAAACTTTTTCGCTGTCCGTCCTTAAGGGATTATTTGGCGAGGTCAAAGTCATCAGGTCACACTGTACACTCTGACATGAAAAAGAAGTCACCTCCTGCGTTTTTCATAACAGTAGGCCTCTGCTGTCACTGCGGCACATATATCCTGTGTTGTATATGTTCGAAAACAGAGTGGACATGGAGCTCCCATGCATTTGTTACTCGGTCCAAACCCATTAGAATCAAAGAGAGGTTTATGTGTGTGAATCTGTTCCATTAGCGCTGCCGCCACACAGGCTAGAAGCCGTGCAGGATGAAAGGGAGGATTTATCTGCCCAAGCTCATCACATGGTGTGACCCGGGGCCTGGAGTAGAAAGGTCTCTCACTCAGGTGCCATGGAAACCAGCCCACCACTGGCTGCCTGTCCCGTCGTCCTCCAGTCGTCCTCTGTGCTTTTCCTGTATGGCTATCTGGCCAACGCTCTGAGGAGGATTCCCGGCCCTGTTGAGTGTCTGAGTTTGTCCTCAAAGCGATTATTCCAGAAATGTGGGACCTTGTACTTCCATTGGTGCGATACAGAACTGAAATCTCAAGTAGGATGTTCTTTAAGACACTACTAGCGTATTGTGCCACTGTGCACAGTTACATGACAACACATTTCTTGTGATGGCTCTCTCAGTCTCCTCTCTCTTTAGCAGGGAATTTAAGTCAAAGAATCCACATAATGTTTGGTTCTTCTGTAAAACCACAATCCGTGTGTGGAGGGCCAAACATGACCCTGATTAAACAAATAAAGTTCGAAAAAATTAAGAAATACAAAATGGAGGTGACTTGGCAACACTAAATTACCCGTGTGTGTGAAAATGTTTCTCTTTGTATAGCACCGAACCATAGACTGTATAATAAGTGGACGTAGTCCGTTAAACGTCAGCCATTGGTTAGTGGACTACTGTTTTGAAGCCTCAAGTTTGGCATTATCGGCAGTCGCCATCTTTGTTTTTTACAACCAGAAGTGACTGAGGGTGAAGCTAAGTACAACCGAACGCTGAATAAGATATTTTCAAGGTGACCAAAAAGGTCACACTTTACTTTCATGAACCAAAAAACGAACAAACTGTGAAAGAGTTAATGAAAACTCAGACCACTCCTGGAGCCACGCCCAAGAACTTACCCTGCTTTATTGTTTATTTTACCCTAAATGGGACAATTTCTCAATAATGAACATCATTCTGTATTGAAGAAGACTTGAAACTAGCGATTGAGACCATAAACTCATGTTTACAATGTTTACTGAGGTATTAACTCAAGTGAGTAGTAGGGTCATTTTCTCATAGACTTCTATACAATCAGACTTATTTTCGCCAGCAGAGCTGGCCATTGGAAATAACACAAGTTTGTGGCGCTTCCACATTGGCTTCACTTTTCAGACCCAGAAGTTGCTGCCCGATAGCACGCCACCTGATCCCTGATCAGTACGACCATTGAATGAATGAATGAATGTATGTGAGGGAGCAGCATGAGTCTGGGCCTGTGAAGACGAGTAAACTTTTATTTTCAGTGGAAGTCCATTCATGAGATTCACCAAAGTGTTTCTGTTCGTTGATGAAACGTTATTAGCTACCTAGCTAAACCGTTACTGTAACAAGACTACACAACTTATTCTTCTTCTGATTTTTTGCAGTCAGCTTCAGGTGCATTACCACCGCCTGTGGACTGGAGTAGGTCTGAAGCTGATTTGCATGCAGTCCGAGAAAACCAAGTCAGATTTAATCAGATTTATGACGTGCGCTAGCAGAGACACATTTATGTGGCTAAGCGTAAACAAAAGTTTATTAAATCGCATCTGGATTTTGGCCAGATATAATGATATATGTAAACATCGCCCATGTGTCCTATGTTAGACTGGCAACAAGTCCACTGTGTACCTGACCACTTGACCAGAGCATGCTGGGATAGGCTCTGAGCCCAAGCGAAGGATATGTTGTTCAGAAATTAGAATAAATATACACAAATACATACTTGTATTCATAAATATAATAACAAAATAAATATTAAACCATTGTTTTTATATGGAACAAAATAACAACAAATGGGAACATTTATAAATCAATGACTCCCTCATTACCACAGCCCAGGCTTGACTTTCCTTCTGAAAGGAATAATTTTTCTCATATTACCACAGATCAGCTAAAATCCTTTTAAGATCAAATCCTAAAATGGAGGCGATAAATAATGTCCTGTTAAATGAATACATTTGTAGATTTTCTGTAGTCAGTTAGTTTCCTGGAAGGTTTTGTCCACTGCACAGCGTCAGTGCTCTGGAAGATCCACAGTCTGAAGCTGCAGTTCTGTCCCACACCTGGGCGTTATATTTGCCACTGCTGTTCGATTCTGCCTTTGTTACTTTTAATAACTGTGACTGCATCACAGAATCCTACTAATGTGGACAGTACCCTGGACTGGGAAATTAGTGCATTCCGCAGTGCGCTCCATAATATATCGCTTACGTCTCCGCTGCAAATTAAGCGCTTTACAGGACCTCTAGAAGCATTTCCTGTTTTATCACTAGTGAGTGACTGATCATACATCAGCCTGGCAATGAATGGATGAAGATCACTGCCAGCTCCGTGATTTGTTTGCCTTGCCGTGTAGCCGGAAAGTACCAGCATATATTTAGATTTCTAAATGCCCCGCTAACGTAACTTAGCAGATGTTGCGGAGTCATATGGATGTTGGTGTAACAGAGACCCCCTCAGGTATTCTCATTATTCTACAACTGAGCAGATGGCAGGGAAACTTACCACACTTACCATTATCCATCATACATATTCTGCTCCCAATTTACATAGCCGGCGCTTCACAGGAGCTCCTACAGGGAAAGTACCTAGCTCCAGGATTGCACTACAGCTCCACCTGAGGCCTGGGAAGACAGTCTGAGATGTCACTGCCACTACACCTCAAACTCAAATATGCTAATAGTTGTACAAAGGAATTCCGATGGGGGCATCCCAGTTGTATATTTTGAATTGTGAGGGAGAAAAATCTGCAGCTCGATGATTTTTAAATAGATTAATATCAATCAGGACATTTTTTTTAACAATGAAACAGCCTTAATAAGATGGTAAAACTGGCTTTTATTGTATTCTGGAGTGTTTACGGCCTGTCACTTATCAGGACCTCAAGTTTCAGAACGGATACATTTACAGAGCAAGCTAATGCTAGCTATGTGTTAGCATGTTACTGTGACTAGCTTACGCACTTGCAAACATAATACTGCATAGCTTTAATGATATATCCAAATTATAATGTAACACAAGTATCATACTGTCAAATTACTTTAGCGTAACTTACAGAATCATAGTTAGCCTAAAGCTGACATTTTGACAAAATGCTTGCTGGACACGTAACGTTGTGCATTCTAAGTGTCAGGATCCCACAGTTTTCCTTTTCTTCCTGCTGATGTCTCACGTCCTATTGCCTGTATTCTCACATTGTTTGGTTCGGCAGCTTCTAAAAACTTAGTTCTGGGTTCTTTACCCTGTTGGTAGTGCCTCCCACCACAGAGCGGCTTGTATGCATTTTTCTGTTGTATGCTAGCAGACGAAAGAGACAAGAGGGCACCTTCACGCACTACTAAGTCAATGGAGAGCATTGAATAGTTTCTCCCTCTGGTCTGGGCGGGTTTTAATTGTGCTCTGTCTCTATAGACCAGTAGTTCTCTTTTTGAATCGCAACCCCCCCAAGAATAATCAGGAAATCCCCCGTTAGAAACTCATGTTCAGGCACATTTTGACTCTCACAAACACTCAATAGAATCTATTCTGAGGCTAATTAAATCACTGGTTAATGGCAATGCAATTAAAAAAAAACATTCCCCAGTCTAAAATATGTTATTTTATTATTTTTACATGTTCTTTTATTTACTTTCTCCACAACCATCTGGCGACCCGCTGAAATGATCTTGCGATCCCGTTGGGTGTCCCGACCCCCAGATTGAGAACCACTGCTATGGACTGTATACAAGATGTAGACCTAGTCACTGTGAACCACCTAGTGGTTTGTTGACTGCTGCTTTGAAGCCTTGAGTTTTGCACTTTGGCCGTCGCCATCTTATTCTTTTGCAGCCAGAAGTAACACGGGACACAACCGAAGTACAACCAAAAGCACGACCAACATTTTACAAGTAAATTAAGTGAAAACACACAGTGAAAGGGTGTAAGTCGTCGTCTATTTTCCTCTAAATGGACCATAATTTAAGAGATGAACATCATGCTGTATTGATGACAACTTTAAACTAGTGATTGAGACCATAAACTCATGTTTACAATGTTTACTGAGGTAATAAATCAACTGAGAAGTAGTTTTTGTTTTTTTAAACCAGAGGAGTCGCCCCCTATTGGCCATTAGAAAGAATACACTTTTCAGTCCAGTTCAGAGGTTGCCGCCTGATCCCCGCCAACGTTTTTACATTCTGTCGCTGATCATCAGGTGGCGATAACATGCCAAGACATGTAGCAGTGCAACAACAAATGCAGGGAAGAAGAAAGCTGCTACGAAGTAAACACGGATATACACAATGCGTTTTTGAAAATGTTTTTTTTTTTTTTTTTTAAAAAAAGGAAAAAGGCTTTTACAATTGGGCACCTTTAATGTTTTAAAGAAAAGTGCAACATTTGAAAAGTTTCCAGGGGCTTTACATCTTTTCAACATGAAATGCGATCATTATATTTCTGACCAAAGCGTTGACTCAGATGGGCGTCGTTTACAGAGTGAATTCATTTTTATTATGTCAAAATGAACCCACAGCAGGGGAAATGAGGTCGCAGGTAGCAGTCATCAACACTTCTAACGCCGTCTCACACTAAAACACTGTGGCACTCTTATAAGCGTTTACATACCTTCCTCCCTATGTGAGTCACACATGTACACACACACACACAGGCTGATGATTTGCACTGCACTGTTCATACTTTAGTTCCACACTGTAGCTTTTTTTGTGTGTTTTTTTAATATTTTTTGTTTTCTTGCCCCTCCTCCTCCTCCTCCTCCTCTCTTCCCTCTGAATGGCTCTCAGTGGTGGAGGGGAGCAGCGGCAGTGAGGCAGCACTGGGCCTGAAGGGCACTTTTCAGCCTGGCCAGACACACTCGGGCCTTGCTGCTTGGCTGCGCAACATGGGTCACCGCCTTACATTAGGAGGACCCTGCCAAAGTCAGCCAAGCGGAGCCCTGCAACATACCTGAAAACGAAGGAGCAGAGTCGAGGCTCCCGCTGCCCACTGCTGCGACAAACACAAGCGTGTTTGACTGTGAGAATGGGATGTGACATCGAAAAAAAAAAAAAAAATGAAATATGAATATCTCAAACATAAGGTGTCTCATCGGCAGGATGGATTTTTTTCTTCTTCTCTTTTTTTTCTCCCAGCCATAAATCTCCAATCACATTAACTCTCTTATAATTACAACAAATGAAAAGCGCTGGCCAATAGTTTTGATTGGTGTGCCTCGCATCTTGGCACAGCCCGGGAATAAAATTGTCTCCCGTGGAGCCCTTGGGTGCTCCCGCTGAGGTCACGAGGGGAGACTAAAGCAGACCTTATGTGTCAGCCGCTGTTATTTATTTGGAGTTCAGGCTCTATTCATCACCCCGCTGCCACTCCGCGCCGTCTCCCCTCTCTGGTGGGAAGGCAGCGGCCACATCCCCCCCCCCACCACCACCCCACCACCCCACCGAGCTTCTCCCCTGCATCCCACCTCTACAGCCCAATGATCGACGTTTCACGAGAGGCACCTCAAGGTGGGGCTAAACGGTCTTATATTCCCAATCATGTCGCGTAGGCGGAGTCTGACTCCCGTGCTCTCTGCCTGCCCAGCAGCCTGTGCGCTGCATATGACGAGGGGGATGAGAGTGAGTGAAATCAATCCACACTTCTTATTTCTCACAGCCACGCTTTTTTTTTTTGGGGGGAGGTGGGGGGGTAATTTGGCAGGAAGAGTGTTGTGTATGTTGGGGGGCTAGAGGGGGGGGGCGGTTTTGGATCAGTGCGCCACATTACAAGAAAACGTGCCCTAGTTCGTGTCAGTAGTAGAAATCAGCACCCTCTTCCCCTGCTCTCCCCCACTCCCTCTCTCTCCCCCCCCCCTCCCTCTCTCTCTTTACGCACGCCGTGCACTCCAGTGAAGGCAACGGCAGTTCAGATCAGATTTCACATTCGGCTCCGACCAGCTGAGGGGAGAGACAGCCAGAAAGAGCAGAGGAGGACTCGTGTCTCCGCTTTCCTCTCCGATACCCCCGCCAGAAAAAAAACAAGAAGAAGAAGAAGAAGAAGAAGAGAAAAAAAAGCCCCAGCGAGGAAACGACCGGGCGCGCGGCGCAAATATTAAAAACACCACCGGGATTTTTCTTTTTTTTTTTTTTTCTCCCTCTTTTTCTTCTTATATGAATTTTTGCAGGATTTCAGCAGCGCCACAGAGAATTAGATAGAAGGAGAGGAGGAAGAGGAAGAAAGAAGGAGAGGAAGAAGAGATGGACGAGCAGACGAGGTTGATGCACTCCCACACGGGGGTAGGCATGGCAGGGCACCCCGGCCTGCCGCAGCACATGCAGGAGGGCACCGGAGGAACGGACGGCGACGGACGGAAGCAGGACATTGGAGACATTTTACAGCAAATCATGACCATCACGGACCAGAGTCTGGACGAAGCTCAGGCCAGGTACAGACCCTGCTGCTGCCCGCGGGCGGCGGCGGAACCACTACACACACGTTACACACATACAAAAAAAAAAAAAAGAAAAAGGAAAATTGAAAGAGAAATGTGACTTACTAAATTTACAACACAGCGCGGGGAGGATGGGACTTTTTTTTTAATTTTTTTTATCTGTTATTATTTTATAAACGTCAGGGTGTTTTTGCACAGCCGTGTGCATTACGAGCCCGATGTAACACAACGGGTGGCATGCGCCTGCAAATTGGCTTCACTCGCCGAAGGAGAAAATAAAAAGTGCCCGACTGTGGTGTCATTACTGGGACACGCCGACGTGTCGCCCACGGAGAGTATTTGTGTGTTTTTATTATTATTATTTATTATTTTTAAAAGCACGTTGCGCCTTAAACACAGCCACGGTGCGTTCAGGAGAGCCAGAAAATATTACGGCGGATTAATTAATATTTATAAAATGTAATTACCGAGGAGCAGTCCAAAGTGGCTCCCGGCTCGCTCTCAGCGCGGCGGGAGAAAGCGATGCAACTTTCTTACTCGCGATGCCACAATTCATCCATCTTGTGGCATCCACTTTAAATTAAGTGAGGACCAAAGTTGAGCGTTTCAAATGTTTTGGTTTATTGATAAAGTTGGTCAGAAAAAAAAATAAAAAAAATAAAATATGAATTGTTTAATTTTAATAATCACAGGACAACAGACATGACTAAATGAAATGTTGCTTTGTGTACATATGCAGTTATAGTTGTGTTATTTGGGCCTGTAATTGTACTGTAGCATTTATCTAAAAGGTTTCAAAAATAATTTAATAAAAATGAAAGTATATGGGCGGCCTCGTTGTCCAATAATGTCGAGGTCAAGGAGGTTCTTAGATGTAATATATGTTTCTGTGGTTTGGAGTCTGAAGCCACTTTTCTGTTTCAGGAAACACGCTCTCAACTGTCACAGAATGAAGCCAGCTCTTTTCAATGTCTTGTGTGAAATCAAAGAGAAAACAGGTACGTTCACGTTCATTCTGCACCACGAGCAGCAGGGCAGCTCCACACTGTGCACCGCTGTTGTCCACACACTGTCTCCAAGAAGTAGACCCCACCACTGTTGAAAGAATACAGTATCTGTCCTCTAATGGAGCGAGTAGCTTAAAGCATGAGGAAGGAGAAGAAAAACACACCCCAGAGAGGCAGCAGCTCTTGTGAGAGCTATTTTATCATCAACGTGTAATGTGCTATTCAGACTCACATTCACAAAAGGAGAACCCTGATGTTGGACATTCAGTCACAACACAATTCGCCGTATAAATTTCACTGACACACAAGACATGTGTTTCCTCCTGTGGCTATAAAGTCTGCATGCTTTTGGTGCGTGTGTTTTTTTGAACTCTTTCACAATAGGATCTGTGGACAATTACCTCGAGCAGTCCTTATCAATTATGGTGTCAAAATATGAATGAGGGCTTTTTACATTTTTTGTTATTTTTTTTAAGCTATTGTGGAATAATAGAGAGTATTGAGCAAAAATTGTCACAAGCGCGTTGATGTCTCACCCTTGTGAGTTAACTGTCAACTCTGGTGAAAACGTCTCTTTCTGTTCTGCGTTGTGTCTCTCTATTAAAGAGAGAGAGAGAGAGGGAGAGAGAGAGAGAGAGAGAGAGAGAGAGAGAGAGTGTCAGCAGAATAATTGCTAGGAGAGAAATAACGCAACATAGGGAAGCGTAAGTCATGTTTCACCCCCCCTCAAATCCCCCTCCACGTGACATTTTAGAAATTGTACACAGATGGAATTCGGTGCACCTCAGACCTTTTATTTACCCCCCCCCCCCACTCCGCCCCCGACGCTCTATAGGACCCCTCAAAAAAGTTCCACCGCTGAGATGCTGAGTGGCCACAGCAGGCCGGTGGGCTGCGGGCGGCGGCGTGTGTTTCTGTGCGTTTTCACACTCATTAGTGCATGAAATCAAGTGGAAGGGCTGGAGGATGAGGAGGGTGAGGAGGATGAGGAGGATGAGGAGGATGAGGAGGGCGCTCTTTCCCATTGTCTCCAAAGTTGCACTTGCTCACACTTGACCTTTTGCGGCGGGCGCTTGTTTACATGCCGTTTCTGGCGTGTGATCACACTCTAGCCTGGCGCTTTCACGGATGTTTTCATTGAGCGTTTCTTTTTCTTTTTTCCATTGAAGCTCACCTCGCTGCCTAACCCGCGAGCCCCGGCAGTTTATCTTGAGTCGGCCACAGCCTCGGGAGAGAGCGGGGGGGGTGGGGTGGGGGGGGGGTGGGGGCTTTTGAAGCCTGCTGGCTCGCTCCTCTGCTTTTTTTTGTGTTGTTGTCTTGGTAGGTTTCTTTTTGGAGTGTGTGGGGGGGTGGGTGGGGGGGGGGTTGGTGACACAGTTATGCATAGTGTTTTACTCCCTGGTGCTTCTCGGGAGTTCATCCAAAGTTCGGCTCTGCCGAGAGTACAAAGTAGCTTGGACCCCTCTTCCTGCCTGCACAATCCATTCCCTTCCCTTTCAGCTGGCAACCTATAAATATGAGGAGCAGCTCGCTGGGAGCTCTGGTGCTCGTCTCGTTTGTGTCGTCTTCCTTTTCATCCACTTGGCTTTGTTCTACGTGTTAGTGGGGAGCGCTGCGCGGTTAATGTGGTTCAAACCGTTTCTCTAATTCTGGTGTAATTTCAAGATTGTTTAATTTTTTAATTTTTTTATATCACTTCAAATGTTCTGGTGTTCTTAATAAGCCCTCTGCTAATCCTGCTGGAGGTCGATCTGCTATTATGGTGCTGGGGTATTAAAAAAAAAGAAGTAATTGTGCTCCAAACGCGACTTAACCTTCATCACTGTCAGATTTGGTGTAAATAAAACAAGATCCGTTTCCACGCACACCGGAGTCTTGTCGAAAATCATCATTTCACTCACTCGCTGGGGAGAGAGAAAGAAAGAAGAAAAAAAAAGAAGCCTTGATATGAATGTTGTGTTTTACTCTTGCTTCATTAGGTCCACTCATCAAATATAGAGCACGGGCTTGATAATGAATTCCATTCTAATTTATTCATATCGCGCCGAATCATAACAGAAGTTATCTCAGGGCGATTTTTCAATTTAATATATGAAGAGGTTGAATAATAATTGACTCTGCTGGTTGAGTCCACTTCTGATCTGGGCGTTTGTGGCGTTACCTTGCTCGTGTGTTTCTATATGAACTGCCTCTTCTAAATGTTTAGAGGAGGTCGCAGCTTGTTGCTGCCCCTAGTGGCTGGTGCTTCTTTGGTCATTTTAATTTAAACATTCGTTAAAGTCGCTGACGAGGGTTAAACTAATGTTTGTGACCTATTTCATTTCTTATCGACTTGTGCTTTTCACTTCAGTTTAAGTATTCTGAATTTAGTAGAAATTAAACTGTAGCTGTAGATGGCCGTTCCAATGTCGGGAACTTAGTAGTACCATGGTATTTGTAGTTTTTGAAGTTGCCACTAGCGAAAGGAAGTCCTTTGGCTTTCTTTCTCTTGTGCCGCGTTACAGTCGACGGGAGGCTGGAAAATGAAAGAATAAATGATGTAACTTCGGTCGTGTTTTTGTGCGTCACCGTCATTATTTCTGTGTCTTAGTGACGAAACTGATTGGAAACGCCACCTTTCTCTCCTCCTCCCCCTCCTCCTCCTCCTCCTCCTCCTCTTCCTCTTCTTCTTCCTCCTCCTCCTCCTCCTCCTCCTCCTCCTTCTCCTCCTCCTCCACACTTTCCCCAGTCCCACCGTCTAACTATGTCAGAGTGTGCCTGAGCTTCGGCTTCTCCTCGAAGCTTCCAGTTGGAACTTCTTTATCCCGGGCACCAGGCGAGCGCATGAGACAGTGTGTAGCCACAGGGCCGCTGTTTGCTTGTGTGTGTGTGTGTGTGTGTGTGTGTGTGTGTGTGTGTGTGTGTGTGTGTGTGTGTATTTTTCCCCGGAGTGAGCGGCTGACAGCACCTGCAGGACACAATGCCAGTGTTGATCTAGGGCCTGAACCTCTGACCTGCTCTGTGTATTTTTACCGGGCTGAAGTGAGGGATGGCCAACAGAATTACTGTGCAGTGTAAACAAGCACAATGCTGCAGCAACAGCAGAGAGGAAGGGAGAAGGAAAACACACACTGTATTTAATCCAGCGCCTTTTTTTCTTTCTTCTTTCTTTCTTCTTATTCTTCTTTGGACAGACATCGGCTTCGTCTTTAACCGGTTTCATTCCAGGCATATTTGGGTTGTCTTTTTTACTTCAAAGGAATACCGGTTTGCAGACACAGTGTGTGTGTGTGTGTGTGTGTGTGTGTGTGTGTGTGCGTGTGTGCGTGTGTGTGAGTAAGTGTGTTGTGTAGTACATTCCTAAGAAGAGACGAAGCATAAAATACACAAAAGCATATTAATTATTGTGCTCGTGTCCAAAATGTGGAGCAAAGGTAAAAAGAAAACTAAAGAAACGTCACGTCTGTAGTCTCCGCGAGAACCTCACAGACGTGAGGTTCTCGCGGAGACTTTCCAAAAATAAATCCACACGATTTGACTGCGCTGCTATCGGCCCATGAAACCTTACCCTTCCACGAACTGAAAGTTGGGTAAAGAGAGGCACCAAAAATCAAACATGACACGACTCAATCCAAGTTTTTCTCCCTCTCTCTCTCTCTCTGCATGTAATCCATCCTTCTGTCTGTGCAGATGTTTTGAAGGTGGACTGCTCTCTCTTGGTCTTCACCATCACTTTTTCCCCTTCTTTTTATGATTGATGAAAAGGCCTCTTTAGATAAGCAAATGCTTGACAAACTGATTTGGAAAATGAGCCGCCTTGACCCCCCACCCCCCCTGTAAACACTTCACCAACATCATAAATCTCAAGCGGTGTCAAACAAAACCGCTCCTTGACTGAGCTGCTCGGCGAATGCGCGGCTCTGACTCGCCGTTTAATTCCCAACCTCAACAAAAGGCCGGCTTTCTCGCGGCGCCCCGTGTTTGTGTAGTGTTGGGTTTCCAGCCTAGGGGATCCTCCATTTATAAAAATGACTCGCCGAGTGATGTAATGTTATTTTTTGAAGGGTGAGAATGGGGTGTTTTACGGAGGTCGGCCGAGTAGCGCTTGACAGGGTGAAATGAGCCAGGAGGTCTGATTATGGAAGGTGCATGGGAGCCCTCGCCGCGTCCACTCCTCGGCCCGTTCTGATGCCTGGCATCTGCCCGTTTGTGTTAGGGAGGCTGAGCGTCGCTGTGTAAACACTCCAAAGCCACCGGCCCTCGTAGGTGATCGGGTAGCTTTTCTGGTGCTGTCGCACCAAAACAGTGAAAATAGTCCTTATAGTCCGGTTCTAGTTTTTTCGCAGCTTTTTCTTTGTTTTAGATCATTTGAACTGAACGTCTTCAGGGTTTGGACTGTTAGTCGGACAAAAAAACCAGAGCTGCAACAAAAAAAATAAATTTACTTTTGCTCACGATTAATCTGCCAATTATTCTCTCGATTAACCGATTCATCATTAGGTCTACAAAACCTGAAAAACCAAAAAACAAGCACATTATCCGAGGTTCCAAGGTAACCTCTTCTTGTCTCTCCGACCAACAGTTCTGTTATTTTTGCAGGTTCTGCTTTTTAAAATGATCTAAACGATTGGACCATTTTTTATAAAATGAGGGCAGATTTATCTTCCGCCCGTCGACTAATCAATGAAGTGACCAATCGTTGCCGCTCTAGATGAGACAAGACGTTTTGAAGACTCTGGAAGTTTGTGATTGACGTTCACATTTTACACACCAAGCAACTCATCAACTAATTGAAACCCCCCCCAAAACCCCCACCCCCCCATCAACAACAACAACTTCATTCAAATTGAAAATAAGTGTAAAAAAAAAGGACAGCATCTAACAATTATTTTCATTACCCATCAATCCGTCTATTATTCTGCGATGTGACGACAACTCATTTCGAACCCAACATCAATCTTCAGCAGTCTCTGCACCGGGAGCGCACACCCGCAGACAGTAAAAGTGAATGGTAGCTCGTCTGCATGTCGACGTCTGCTCTGATGGCGAGCGTTGTGTCGTGGGGGCCCGTCTCCTCCATGCTGACACAGCAGCTTTAAGGAGGGGGAGAGTAGAGAGAGAAATGCCAAGCTCGCCGCCACAGCTGTTTCCCCAATCTCTCTGCTTAATCATCCACCGAGAGAGAGAGAGAGAGAGGGGGGGAGAGAGAGAGAGATGGAGGAAGATCTGAAGAGTAATTCTGCTCTGAGGATGTAGTCAACAGGGGAAAAATGGGTATTGATCCACCGGCGTCGGGCACACATGCAGACTTTTGCCTGTATTTCGACGCAGAATCCTAATCACAGGATCACCCGTGAGTGACAGCGTCGTAAATGGTGCGTTAATACCATTACAGTATAGAACAATGTGCTTACATTATACATTATGCTAATTGTCAGTCGCCTAATTGATACGTGTTAATCATATTAAGGAGCTTAATTATAGGAATCTTACTGCGCTGCCATTTGTTAATTAACGCTGACATCACACGTACACGGGGAGACTGATGTGATTTCTTTCCAGGAGAAGTTCCTCCACCCAGATAAGCCTCCTCTCACGCTTTTAACTGATATATATTCCTCAACTGATGAATGTTTTTTTGTGCTCCCCTCCACTGGAATGTAGAGTTTGTAGAAAAACAGTTACGTTCAGTGCGGAGGATTACGGAATAAAGGTCAGGTCCAAGTGGCTGCGCGTGGTCGACGCGCCGCTTTAACTTCACCGTTTCGCTATTCTGCTCGTTCTCGTTTTTTTTTTTTAAATACAGGCCTTCTTAATACGTTACGAATTTAATCAAGTCTGCAGATTCTTTACGCACGTTAAATTGAACATGCAATGGCACATTTGGATGTGGTTGCCATACCAACTCCCCCCACCCCCCAGGAGTTCATTTTCCGTAATGTAGTGTTTGGAATCTCATTTCCTCCACTTTTCCCTCTCCCCCCCTCCCAAGCTGTGTGCAGACGCCTCCTCCAGGCGTCCACTGTACGTTCGCCACGAAAAGCTGCCACGGCTTTTTAGACGCTAAGAGGGGGAGAGAGAGAGAGAGAGAGAGAGAGAGAGAGAGAGAGCGAGGGAGAGGGAGAGAGGCCTCTCTCCACGTAGTGGAAATGACACAAATTAATATACACTACTTAAACCAGACCAAGATTAATGGTTCCCTTTCGCTGCAGCTTAGTCCCACTGTCAGTTGCCGGGTGCTCGTTGGACAAAATCAACACTAATCAACATTTATTCCACTTTTGCCCTGGGCTCTCAGGAGTCTGGCAGGACTGCGTGCCCCCCCCCCCCCCTCCCAACCGCCCACCCCCCTCTTTCCCTCCCAGCAATCCACCCCTCCCTTTCGTCCGTCTCGCTACGCTTTTCACCTCTCATCCAGCTCCTCCATACATCACCCTCCTCACACCGCTCGGCTCCTCAGAGGAGAGTGCGCCCCCTCCTATCAGGCCACATTAGAGTCATGATAGATTTTCTCTTTTCATTTGCATCTGATATTTAACACGGCAAAGCAGTTGCTCTGTCACTTTACAGTACGCACGCGTGTGTGTGTGTGAGTGTGTGTGTGTGTGTGTGAGTGAGTGAGTGTGTGAGTGAGTGAGTGAGTGTGTGAGTGAGCGTGTATGTGAGTGAGTGAGTGTGTGCACGCAGGTTTTCTTTTGTTTGGGTCGTATTCAGTATTTATGCAACACGTCATTTTCTGGAAAGCAGCGTTTTGAAATACGGGGAAACTTATGGCATGAGTGTTTTGCGATACGTTTTGTTTCCTGAAAGAAGACAGTGTTCGATCCCCGGTCCAAATCAGGGCGTTCGCAAAAAATAAAAATAAAAAACATTCTGTGAGTGGCAGCAGAGGATTCCACAGATCTGCTGACTCGTCTCCGAGCGGCAGCCCCCCCCCTCACAGAGCAACACAGAGCAACACAGAGCGTCCCGCCGAGGCTCACGATTGGCCGAGCTAAACGCAGGACGCGATTCAACTGCCTTGGTCATTCCATCGGGCCGAGGGCCGATTAGGAAGAGACGTGGCCGAACTGTAAGTCTGTTGAGTAAACATCAGAGCTTTTCAGACTATGGTGGCCGTTACTCACTCTAGTTGGGTTTCCCTCCTTCTAATCCACACTTTTGTGCTGACACACACAAAAACGTTCATTAAAATCAGAATGCACATTTTAATACGCTTCATCACGCTAAGCGCAGTAGCTCATCATAATGTCCTAGTTCCCCGATTAAATAACACTGATATTAATTCATCTGATCATTCATCTGTGTCACTTTGATTTGAAATTTGAACGAAAATGATATTCAATCTGTAATCATTTGTTAAAAAAAATCCACCGCGTGTGAATGCAACAGGTGGTGCCTTGTACTCCGGCGGGAGTTGTTCGTCAAACGCTGACAGAAAAAAAAAAAACAAAAAAAAAAGGAGAAAATTAGCAGAAACCCACCTGACAAGCATTTGTGATTTAACACCAAAGCGACCGGTTTGTGGCGGAACGTGAGGCCGCTGACTTTGTGGAACGCAGCCTCCTGACAGTAGCGCCAGCTTGGGGGACGAGGTGGCGCGGCGGATGCACCGCGAATCAAGTCCATTCTACACCATTCAAATGAAGTTTGAGTTGGTTTTGATATTCACCCCATCTCCTCCGATAGCAGGAAAACGTGAATTCTAGTTTCGCCTTCGGATTTCCCATTCCTCCAGCTATTGTCTCACCCCGGCTGGATGTGCTGGATCTATTCCCAGCATGCCTTGGGCCGAAGCCAGGGAAACATCCCGATGTGGCGGCCGGTCCGCCGCGGCAGTTCACATTTTATTAACGTCCGGTTAATCTGAGGTGGGGTTCCCTCCCGCGGCAGCCTCAGATTTAGAGATTGCACCGTTGCCTCGTTCCCCTCCGAGGATGAAATTGTGCAAACAGCTGATGCCGCTGCTTTGCCAAGACATTCGGCGCAGTGTTGTCCATCTTGCAGCACCGCGCGGCCAGAAGCACCGTCATGGCACCAACTGGCCTCATTGGAGTGACACAGAGTGCTTTGTCAGCTCTGTGTCTCAGGTGCCAAACCTGCGCTTCCCAAAATAAACTGTCATGCGACATGGCAGGATAGAAAAATGTCGGAGCACGTCGGAAGGGTGGCTGGGTGGGGGAGAGGGTGGGGGGGGGGGGCCTTTGTGCCCCCCTCATCCTGAGAGGAAACAAATGTTCCGTAGCAGAAAGGCATTGTGGTTCTTGGACGCCTTCCCAGCGCCGACGCCAGCGACATCGGTGGGGAAACGTAAAGCGCGGCGTGCGGGTGCCTGCGGCGCCTGCAGCATCAGCGGCGGGTCGCGGCGGGTCGCGGCGGGTCGCGGCGGGTCGCGGCAGGCGGGATCACAGCAACGGAACTTGGGAGTTTTCTCCTGCACCCGGCGAAAGCCTTTTATTTGTCTTTTAAGTGCTTTTACTTCACCGCGGCCCCGTTGGCTCAAAGACATGTCTTTGCTATTTGCAGACATCCTCCTCCAGAAATAGCTTGTGCTTACTGTAGTTAGCTCCTCTTCCTGTTTTATAAATGGTCTGTCACTTTCTCTCCGCGGTGCCACGTTACACCGGGAGAGCTAGCGGTGGATGTGCACTTGGCTGAAGTCACTTTCAGGCGGCCGATGTCGGGGGGTGGGGTTGGGGGCGTGGGGGTGTTGTTTGGAGAGGGCGGGCATGTGGAAAGTCACACGCGGAGACGCCTTGGCGACCTCCGAACTGTAACCACTGGCCGCATCTGCCCCGCTGGATTGCCCTCGCCCCCCGTGCGTGTGATTCCCGTTGGATCTCTCGGCCTGGGGGCCTCCGTGGCTGCCGTGACATTTTTCTGACTAGTGGACTGAAGCAAAGGTGGGAGTCACGAAGGCTTGAAATGGAAGTTCAGTCCTCACCTCCGTTAATGAGGAACCAGCAGCTAATCATGCAGACAGGGAGGGATTCTGTAGCCGTGCAGCGAGAGGCGGATAATGATGTTCCACTGAACATGGGCGGCAGGTCGGGTGTGAACGCTGTTTCAGGAAGGAGTGTCGAGGAGGTGGTTGAAATGGGCCCATTACTGTTTTTCTAGTGTGGGGGGCGGTCACTCCTCCATTCAAACAGGAAAATAAGCAATACTGTTGAAACCGTGGACCCGCTGAGTGTCACAAAATCATGCTAAAATCATACGTGGTTACGCTAAACCAATGAGAAAAGCAATGTTCATGTTTTTGAGAGAAACGTATTTCTTCTCCCAGATTGCGGTCGCAGTTTTAAACGTGTGATTAACGTCGTGAATTGAAACCAAAAAACAAAACCACAATAGAATTACTCGTGTATGTTTAGGCAAACAAAACTACTTGGTTAGGTTCGGTAAAACATCCTAGTTTTGGCTGGAAATAAGTATGTTTTTTTTTTAAGTCAACAGTGACGACAAACTGTTAGCAGGATGGCGGCAAATGCACCACCACTGATAGTCCCATTACAATGGAATCAATATTAACACGAATACAACAGATTTGGCTAATTTAAAGGCTACAAATACCAACACAGCCAAAGAGGCTGCTGTAGGCTGTTACATGGTGTGGCCACAAGGTTAGCAGTGGGGCTGGTTCATGCGTAAACACTCAGGTCAGAATAAGCCGTAGGCCTAACTCACAAACTCTTCAGATTATCTAAAAATATGAAGTCTGCCAACAGCATCGATCCTACCCTTGAAAAAAATGAAATCGGGAACAAATCCCGGTTCCGACTCAAATTTGCATACGTTTCTCTTTTTCGTGTAATTGTAAACCGTAACACACGTTGGTGTTTCTTTGGTCGGACTAGACGAGTCAAGAGCGTCACCAATGTGACGGGCACCTCTTGACTATTTTCTGTCATTCCAAACGCTAAACGATTATGAGTCAATCAGAAAATAATAATTGGGAGATTAATTGATAGTCAAAGTAGTCATTAGTTGCCGTTCTAAAAGCCAGCTGGCCGCCCTGTCACCGCCGTCGCCGGTGATGAATGCACATTGCTCCCGCCTCGGCTGTAAAAGGATCGTGTTGATAAGTTAATATTCCGACAACAGGGATGAGATGAAGAGGTTTTAGGAGTTTGGAGGATAGCGTAACCTTGATAAAACGCTCATCTCAGTGACATTGATTCTCACCATCCATCTTCGTCTGATGTGAAGTATGCAAATGGTGGCATCGGCTGGGAGTGGAGTACAGTGCTGTTAAATGGGCCATTTCAAATGTTCTTTGTACTATGCTGACTTCCAAAAAAAAATTTCACTGTCAGCCACCGCGGCTCGTGCGGATGTCTTTCCGGAGACACTTTTTCCACCTTTATTCTATATCTTCTTCCATTTATTCCACATCTCTTCCCCCCCCCCCCCCCCTCCGCTCCCTTTTTTTTACTTACCCACCCCATCTTTTCCCTCCCCCTCTCCTTGCCTGCTATACAAATTAGGTATACCGACAGTGTCAGAATGGCTACTCATGAAATATTAACAGCTTGTAGAGAATTTTACTTCGCTACATTTCTCTTCATTTTCAACTATGTCAGCACGGTGCTGTGGAACGTTTATTTGTGTGAGTTCAGGAAGGCTATTACCCGACCAGCGCTTTTTTTTTTCCTTCATGTTTCACACGATATCCATCAACTCCTCCTTCCACATGCATGTATTCTATCTCACCTCAAATGGAAGCGAGACCATATTCCAGTGCGTTTACTTCTACCTCCCACATCCTGGGGTAACATGAGCTCGGGAGACAATATCCTGAATGTAACGAGGTGTTTATCGCCTCATGGAAGTGGTAATTATCCCCTTATGAGTGAGATAAGACCCACATATGGGTAGTTGTTAAAAAAGTTAAAACCTGAACTGACTGCGATGAACAATGAGTCCAATAAGAAGTTGTTTAGGATCAGTATTCCTCCACATAAATCTGCGTCTGAGGCGCTTCATTTTCTTTTTCCGCATTTGTCTCTTTAAGATGGTTTATTTTGCTTCCTTTAACCGCTGGTCTCCAAATGCATTCAACTGAGTGGGCGGGGATGGCCTCTCTCTCTCTCTGCCTTTTTGTTGGCTGGCCCCTTTAAAAGATGGAGCTGTCAATCATCCGCTGGCTTCCCGAGTCCTGAGAGGCGGCGTCGGTTCTCGGCGAGGGACCGGAACAATGACTTTTGTTGTGACACGTGCATTTCTGTTGAGCGTTCTGTGGACCGCGTGTTACCCTGTAATTAAGTTCATCCCTTCGTTCTGAATGGAGCTAAGAAGGGAGGCGCACACATGGTTGTCCAAATAACGGAAATGATGGAATACAGATCAAGTGATCCTCTTTTTTTTATTTTTAAAGCATCATTTGAGTGTATTGCATCTTGGGTCTTGTTTTCATGGGTTTTCTCTTCATCTGTGGCTGTTATGGTAATGTTATACTTACGGTTGCAGTTTTGTTTTCATAAAATATAATTTATTGCTTTAATTATGCAACATAGCCTCAGAAAAGCTAATTGACAACAACAACAACAACACAAGGCTACTCAAAATTAAAGAATACACGTATTAATCAGAGCATTCACATTAGAACCGAGCGCTAGCAGTTTTTGAACATATTAACGATTCTCTTAATACTTAGCAAGTCTCGACAGTCGAAACTCGACTAAGCGGCGTGTTCTGTCTGTCGGCCTATCGATATCCTCCGCTCGGTTTCAGCACTACGGACAGCGCCGTACCAAAACACCAGCAAAAATGGGTTGATAAGCAGGTGTGTGGGGGGGGGGGGCGGGGGGGGGGGGGCAACTGCAGAGCTAAATATCTGACAGTTGACAAAATTATTATGTCTCCCGGTATATATTGTGATATCACCCAACCCTATCCTCGGACAGTTCCAAAAGAACAGGCACAAATATTTCTTCTGCGACTGCTTTGTTGCTGAACAAAAAATAGAAGAAATGGAGGGAAATGAGTTGATGAAGTGTATCCTCCTCTCTTATCATATGTAGCTGGGACTTGCTCTCCTCTTGACTAATGATGATGTGTGGCACAGGTAGCTGTCAGCGAGCCATGATTAATTAAAAGGGAAACTAGGCCAATTAGTCATATTGTTCTAACCGTGGTCAGTGAGCAAGGAATTCCTCCGCTGCACCTCGACAGCCACGACGCGCTGAGTCCTGCGGCTACCGGGGAGGAGTCTCATCTACGGCGGGACGCCGCTCAGACTGCCTCAAACGCGCACCTGATCACAAATATGGAATGGGGCTCATAAAATAGAAGCGCGCCGAGCTCGAGGTCGACATAGCGAACGGATCCGGGGCGCTCTCGTGTCTGCCGGGTTTGAAGTCTCGTAGGAGTCCTCTCGCCCCCGCGAACACGCAGTTAAAGCTTCATTCCCTTTTTTTCTTTTTTTTTTCTGTGTTTGTGTTTCGGCGGTCCAACCGTGCAACAGTGATTAGCATTGCTGAGGAGCCGCCTTGCTCTCACTGCACAGCGCCCGAGGCTTCTCAGCTGCCAGCTGCGGGTCTCGGTGAGGGCCCAGTGAACAGCGCGGAAGTCTTGCCTGCCGTTTTGACGGCCGCGCCGCTCCCAGCGTGCCGCCTGGCCCCTGTCAGCGGCCCCTGTCATATCTGTCTCGGGCCTGTCCCGAAGGCAGAACCCGGACCCCCCCCCCTCACAAAGGCGGGCTCGTACTGGGAGAGACAGGTGTCAGCAACCCCCAGCCCCTCCCCCCCCCCGGGGCAGACGCCCCGCTGTGACGGAGCCTCACACTTGAAGCCGAGCAAACCCACGAAAAAAAGGAGGGTCATCTCTCTCCGCCGCGCCATTCGCGGTCGCCATATCGCCGGAGACCCCGAGCCCCATCAGCGCGCCGGAGAGCGTTCACGTGTCAGATGCGGAGCATCCGCCAGAGGAGACTGTCCCAGTCCAACAGCATTACAGACGGGGGCTGCCTCCTGACTGACTGACATGCTGACTGACAGCTTTATTGTGTCCTTTGAGGAACGGGGGATGAAAGGCTCTCTCGCGAAAGAGGCCTTACAAACACAGACCATACTCAGCCGTGCTCGGGAGGAATTACTCGCCCCTTTGTATGCATTGTTGTTCCTTTGTGTGGAGTCCACGTCTTTTCGCTGACAACACTCTTTTTTTTCTAATTGTACAAAAGCGGCCGTGGAGGAATCTGACATGTTGCGTTCTGACGACACAAAGCTGCAGCACGGAGGGAATCAGGGATTTCACGAGGAACTCTTATTAGCTTAACTTGTTCAAGATAAAAGAAGTTTAATGATAGTAGGGTTGATTTTATTTATTTTTTTTCCATATGTGTGGGCGACACTAGCGCTAAGCCAAGCTACTGTTCTAACAACCATAAGGGAAACAAAAAAAGCACCAAAATACGTTCATATCTTGATGTGTACAACTATTTTGTTGAGCAATCACACTGCTAACAAAGCACGGCTAATTCAGTCAGTTACAAATACATTGCGTTTCCTAAAGCTGTTAAAGTGTGGAAAGCTTTAAAACGAGCCTTTGATACTTTGATACAGCCAGTGGGTCGCCACAATGATCAACACAGGATCAATTTAAAGAAAACAGAGCGATTCGATTATAAGCATTTAAAAAAGATGCTTTCTCTCTTGTTGCTAGCACGTGTGTTGAGCCAATGTAACACCGTGTTAACACTGTGACTCAAAAACATGTCTGCAATGTCACTCTACAACTGGCTTATTTATATATATATATATATATATATATATATAAATAAGCCAATTGTGTCCATTTTTCGTTGCTGCTCTACCAGCCGAAGCACGACATTTTTTTATTCAAAGAAATAACACAAAATAGTGAAAGCCAAATGACTAATGTAACATTTCCTCTCTCTCTCTCTCTCTGTCTCCATACTTTGTGGCTAGCATCTCTTATTTTTCTCTCTGCGTGTTATTTTTGTATTCATCCAAATTGATCCACGGTGAAGCCAGACAAAGTTTGCTGTATATTTAATGTCTTTCAGCAGCCACATTAAGAGTGCAGTTTGAATAGAGGGGGGGGGGGGGGGGGGTTGCTGTGACATTAATATTTAATTGCAAGCCGTGTATCTGAATGCTGCAGGAGCGCCAAGTGATGGATATTTTTAATGATATGAAGAGTGAAGCCCAGAAAGATCAATGCCGGCGTGCGCGCGCACACACACACACACACACACACACACACACACACACACACACACACACACAGAGTGTCTGTCAAAGTGAATATATGGGCCTAGCGAGGATGATTGTGCTCCCACACTAATATTGTTTTGGTCCATAAGCCGTCTGGTCTGATCTTACGGGCTGAAGGTCTCCGGCCCAAATGACTCTGTCCCCTTTGCTGGTGCTGTCAGAACTGACAGTCCTCATGTTTATTTCATTTTGCGTCTGGGCTGTCTCGTTTCCCTACCCTCCAATGTCATTAACGCTCGGAGCCAGGACCCTGCAGTGGCGCGCCTAATGAATTCCTCTGCGGCTCCTCGCTCCCCACCTAGTTACCCCAGCTCAAGGTGTCAAATTAAAACAGCCTGGGAAAAGACGGCGAGGAGCCGGCTCTTGTTTGTGTGTGTGTGTGCGTGTATGTCCCTCTGTTGCATTATTTAGTTTGTTTGGGGGCAGCGATTTGTTTTAAGTGGCTCGGATTGAGAGAGTTGTTGTTGCGTGCGTGCATGCGTTCGTTCGCTCCCCCCCCCCCCTCCCGCTCCCGGACCAGCGGGAAACAAACAAGCCAAAAAATAAACTTCTTAATCGTCCAATTAGAAAAAAAATGAGTCAACAGCAAACAACAGACAAAAGCGGTGGAAATGAGTCTGATCCTCTGATGCCAGCGCGCCGCTTTAACCTCCCTTTTTAGGTGCGGGACGGCTCGGTGAGGGATTGCCGCTTTCAACATTTGGGATCTCCGCGATAATTTGGGGGAATGGAATCGACAGCAGCGCGGACGCCTGGGTGACTGCTAATTGTGCGTATTTAGTTGTCATTGTGATAAGCGTAACGAGGCCAGACGTGTTATTGAGCTGTGAGGCTGCAGCCGGGGGTGGGGTTGAGAGGGGGGTGGAAGCAGGTCTCTTGCATTCACCCCACATTGATGGAGCCTTCGCGGCGAGCAGTTGCCTCTGAACCTGAGCAGTTTACCAGGAAAGCAAAGTGTAGCGATTGGCTTCTGGTAAGGCAGCAGGCTACTTTCTGATTATGCAGGGCGAGGTTAAGCGAGGCCGGTGCTGCGTTATGCATTAAGTCCATATGCCAGTGGAGACCCTTCAGAAGTGACCACAGTGCTGCTGCTGCTCCGAGTGTCAGAGGAGCGGGCCTCGCTGTGTGGCTTCTCTCTCTCTCTCTCTCTCTCTCTCTCTCTCTCTCTCTCTCTCTCTCTCTCTCTCTCTCTCTCTCTCTCTCTCGCTTTCTCTGACAGCACCGGAAGATGGAAAATGGTGTCAATCAATTCATCACATCAACACGGGTGGCTGTGCAGCGAGGAGAGCTGGTGGGGGCGGTGGGGGGTGCGCGGTGACGGCAGCGTGCAGGAGGAGCGCGGCACACCATTACGGCTCCCTGCCGCAACCGCTTCCCCTCATGCTGTAGCTGACGCTGACGCTGCAGTGCCTTTAATGGACTGACTTGTCTGTACAACGCGTCGGTTGCGCGGCGAACAGAGGACTCACTGCGGAGCGGCCGCGGTGATCTGTCGTCGTCTGAAGGGCCTCCTCCTCCTCCTCCTCCTCCTCCAGCACCCCTGTATGCTCCAGAGTCCCCGCCGCGTTTTGGGACAACTCGCCACGGCTTGTTAAGACCAAAAGAATGCCGCTGCGTTAATTAAAGATGTGTAAATGTGTTCGGGGTGGGCCGCATCCTCACATTAGGAGAGATTTGCGGAATCGCCTGCGTAATCTATTTTAATTAAGGATTAATTAAAAAAATAATGGGGATTTTATTTTGCCTGGCAGACTGGATTTGGACACGATTCTGGCGTCTGCCAGCGAGCTCATCAGCGGAATATTGAGCACCTTAGCCGGCTCCTTCAGGAGCGCGGGGAGGCTCTCAAGGTCTCCTGGAAACAAAAGCTCGGCCCTTTCCTCTTTGGGAGAGAAAGAAAACAGACATTTGCCGTGGGAGGGAGTGGCCAACGCGTTGGCTTAATTAAATTTCTTCCACCCTCCCCCCACCCCTTCCTCTCATCTTCACCCTCACCCATCCTCTCCTCTCTTTTTCGGCTGGCAGAGCAGCAGAGTGGCTCTGAGACACGGAACACTAGTTGTGCTGGCAATTATGTTAATGGGATGCTATTAGGCCATGATTCCGTATGAGCGATCGGGGAGAAGAAGAGCCCCGGCGGCAGAAAATGATAACGGAGCGTGCGCCTCGTTGATACCGCTCCAGCAGGATCATTTGCATAATGAACCCTCCCCACTAACGAGGGGTGTGGCCTCGACACTGAGCTACTTAGAAGGCTCAGGAGTCGCAGCGTGAGGCGAGCCGACACCGAGAGCACAATGTGACAAAAGAGATTCATGGACTTCGCAAGTCGTTTCTCGAAAAAAAAAAGAAGAAGAAGAAGAAGGGAAAAAAAAGCCACTTTGGCGCGAGTGTGACTGTGGCATGCAAATTTCCTCGGCTGGCGTCTCGGGGCAGGCCCGACCTTCCAGGCCTCGGCTAGCCGTTTCCTTTCTACGCAGACGATACATGACAATGCAGTTCCTCCGTAGCGCACTCTTATCTTGAAAAGTGAACGGGAGCTTGGGGGTGTCGGGGGGGGGGCTAATTTAGTCCAATCATAAGTTGTTTCACTCGCTCCTGTGTTGTGTGTGTGTGGCTCTTGGCATACATTCTGGAACGTCTCCGGTTTCTAGAATTATCTAGAAATCAAATATTCACCACGCTGCCGTTGTCAATTCATTCATTTACAACTTTCAACCTTTTTGCTCCGAGTCGACACTTTGCATTGCGCGCGCCACACACACACACACACACACACACACACACACACACACACACACGTTTTTTTTGGGGCCGTGTGAATCACAAAGCTATAAGGCCTTGGGGGCACCGATGCCCTGTGGATTCCCTCAGCAGCTGAAATAAAAAAACAAGCTGAGCGGGGCTCGCTCCATTTGCTCGACATGCTGCATTCCACGGTAGCCTTTTTTATTGCAGTGACGCTATTGATCCCAATCCTAACAATTTGCTATTAATTCGGTTTGCGGGCGTGTTGTGTGTGTGTGTGTGTGTGCACCTCCTCCTCCTCCTCCTCCTCCTCCTCCATCTCCATGTCTTGATGTATTATTTGTGTGTCCGCGCTGCCTGTCGTCCTCAGACGCGGCCGCAGGATCTGATCAGAATGATCTGGAAGGCCCAAGGGAGGACATTAAACACCCAGAATGCCCCTCAGGCTGCTCTCTCCCCTCCTCCCTCTCTCTCTCTTCCCCAACCTTTCATTCCCCCTTAATGAGAACTCCTCCTAATTATTTCAGTGGCTGGAGCGTGGGGACACAGCCGGAGTTAGATCCCCTGCGCTCGGACGTGACTGCGATGCTGATGAAGGCGGGGGATCAATAATTTAGGCTCTAGCCTTAATGGTGGAGTGAGGAGAAAGCGATACATCCGAGTCAGAGATTACACTTATAAAAAAAGAAGAAGAAGAAGAAGAAGAAGAAAAAACAGAGAAAAGGCACAGATCCGAGCTGCAGCCGGAGTTAACTAGAAAACCCCCCGAATGTGTTCGCTGTAAACAGCTGACACATTTATGTTTTACTGGAATCCTTATCGCTCTTCCTTTTAAAGCTAAGTCTGCGTCTAAGTGCTTGTTTACCTAGCTTTGTATATTCAATTATTGCAGTCTGCAGAGTCACTCTGGAAACGTCTCGCTCGCCAAATGATTTGCATTTGAAGTACATGGGGATATAATTGATTTAGAGGCATGAATATTGATGGTATCTTATCAGCTCGGTGCCGATCCCTCAAACCGCCCGGCGGAGGAATAATGGTCCTCTGAGCATTTTTCTGGTCATCTTGCCTTAGCGGATGCACACATAATCTTTAAGTGTACGGAGCCTCGGCTCCATGAAGCCCTTCCATCTCCCTCTGGGGAGGCATCCATGCATCTTTTAAGGACTCTTCACATCAAGGAGGCCTGGGCCAGAGTACCCTGCAGTCTCTCGCTCAATTATTAAAGCCGGGATTTTGACGCTCTGTTTTTTAACTTAGCCTTGGAAGGGAGGAGGAGGAGGAGGAGGAAGAGGAGGAGGAGGAGGAGGAGGAGGAGGAGGAGGAGGAGGAGGAAGAGGAAGGAAAGGGGGCCACATGCAAGAGGACAGTAGCCAAGCCAAGCCTCACATCCTTCCCCTGAAAGGAAGAGAGAGATGGTGACAATTCTTCTCAGGCAATTTAGTCGAAGATTTGGGTTTTTTTGGAGACTTGGAGGAGGGTTTGAAACATTCATATGGATTTCATATTGGAGACGTTCCCTCTTCAAACAGAATGATTCACTGCGGGTTGCATTAGAGTTTTTTCCAGCAGTGCATACGCTGTCACTGTGTGATAGAAAGAAAAAAAAGGGCTGCATCCAATTATAACGGGGGGGGGGGACACGTTTGCTCACCATGTTCCCTCTGATTGATGTGCGAGGGCTGCGGTCGGAGCTCTAACCAAGTCCAAATGGCTCGGATTGAAACGTCACTTATTGACTCGGCCCGGAAAAAAACAATAACATCAACAGCGGACGTCGGCATGCCGGTTGCCAAGTGCGGAGGAATGAGTGATGAATGAACCTCACGTTATACTCTCGTCATCGCTGGCAGTGCGGGAGGATTTAGTTGTTGCGTACAGACGACAGGATCCCACTCGGCCTCGATTGGATGTCTCTGTTTATTATTTCATTCGAAGTGCCAAGGAAGTCACAAACGGTTTGGCTGGTGGCGACCGGCGCTCCGTCTGAACCCGATCCATTGTCTCTGTGAATTGCAGCCGCCTTTAACTCTGATTAAATATTGATGCCCGTGTAAACACTCGTGCCATATTGAGTACTTTATTCCGAGTCACAGTCTCCCTCCGCGCGGTGCAACGAGCGGCTGCTCGCTTGAGAAATAGGGCCCATTGTTTTCCGCCGCTCGCCGTTGATTTATGGTGACAAAGTAAAGTGTTCTGACACCGAGCTGAAATTAAGGCCCCCACTGATTTCCAACCAAGGTGTCGTGAATTTGAATGAATCCCTCTGCGAGCGCGAGCTAACACACGCGTGTCCTCGCTCTTTTCTAGCGACTCGCATGAAGCGGCTGTGAACAGCGACGGCTGTCGCAGTAATTTAATATTGTCTTCCACGGGCATAAATATTCCCTGGTTGGGAAAAGGCAGAGGATTAGTACAGCCTAATTGATAATTGACAAGATTTATTCGGCGTCCGCAATCAATCAACGCACCGCTCGCCGGAGTGGTTTGCTACGTGGAAG
The DNA here is from genome assembly GCA_016806645.1 of Ophiodon elongatus. Taxonomy (NCBI): domain Eukaryota; kingdom Metazoa; phylum Chordata; class Actinopteri; order Perciformes; family Hexagrammidae; genus Ophiodon; species Ophiodon elongatus. Next base: position 564,129 of record JACSYO010000313.1, on the reverse strand, counting down.
CCAGTCGCATCTTTGGTTGTTTTGATTTGCAGACGCGCGGGCCAAAGGGTGCTCCACGTGCTCGTGAGTGGAGACGTCGCGGGATGTGTACATTGGTTTATGTTTCAGATAACTTACAGTCGCTCAACGGTAAACATGGGCTCCGCTGGGATACAAGTACCATCAATTCTCAAACAGTGAATTGTTTACAATTGTTATCAAGCAGACACAACAGGCTTGTGTTGAATGGCATGACTATGTTGAATTTACATTATCCTGAATAAACTGTGTTTTTATGTGTGTGTGTGTGTGTGTGTGTGTGTGTGTGTGTGTGTGTGTGTGTGTGTTGCACGCGCAATGCAAAGTGTCGACTTGGAGCAAAAAGGTTGAAAGTTGTAAATGAATGAATTGACAATGGCAGCGTGGTGAATATATATATATATATATTAAAAAAAAAAAAATATATATATATATACACACACCCACACACACACAGACACACACACACACACACACACACAGTTTATTCAGGATAACGTACATTCCACACACAACATAATAATGCCCTACGAGTCCCCACTCAGTTGCCCTGACTTTGACCTTTTCGTTTTCATTCACTTATTTTTTTTATTATTATTTACAGTCGCTTCTACTTTGCGTTTTTTTTTTTTTCCAGTCTGTGTTTAATGTATCGTCAGTGAAACCTGACTCAGACGTTGCAAATTAAAAGCCTTTCAGTGGCTCAGGGACATAGGCGCAGATTTATGTTTTCTGCCGGTTGGTGCTCAAAACCGTTGAAGGCACCACTCCCGAGATAAACCTCCAGCAATAACCACCGCCTGCATGACTTGTTGCTGTACGCATTTGGAAAAAGTCTTCAAACGCAGGCGTCTCAGCACTATGGAGCGACGACCGACACACACACACACACACACACACACACACACACACACACACAATACGCACAATGAAACACGTGGAAAAGTAATACTCAACGCCAACGCGATTACATAAAACAAAAGGCAACAGTCCAACGCGATCAGACGCCACCGTAGCTGTGACTGACACCGCTGCTGTAGTTGCCTACATCCATAAAGAAAGCAACATAACAGTCGCCAATAAACCACAAGGGGCCCACCTATCAGTAAGCCAGAGAACGTATAACAGGCGATCTAATGTTACACGCGGAAATAAAGTATACACGCAGTAAAATGCAGTCACTTAAATACATGACTATAAGATATATAAGAATTTGTTTCTCACTCCACCATTGACTTTACTTCTGTATTCTTTACGAGGAATGTGTCGCTTGTTTTTGCAACGTGAGCTATGGAGTTTGCGTTAAAATCTATGAAAATGTGGCCCCGACTGTACCCCGCCACACAGATCTCACAGAACATAGTCCCAACCTTTCCCAGCATGCATTTAAAACAGGACATGCTGACTTTCATTGATAGTAGTTAGTGATCAATGACGGCAATGTTTAAGCTAACGCAATCAGTTATTGATGTTCAGCTACCGTCAAACGAACACTTCCTGCTCAGATGCTTCACATTAAAAGACTGAGCTTTTGTGTTAGAGAAAATATATCATTTCATATGTTTTTGTTTTTTTTGGCCATTCCTGTATGAGAAACTTTTATTTGTTGGTGTAATTATTTCCGACTTGGGTCTATATTTGAATCCCTTACATTTGTTTGGGAACTTACTGCACTCAACCATCAGGCAAATTGAGAGACAATCTGGGGACACGATCCTCCTGGATTGCATCCGCAGATTAGCTTGAGGCACAGCGGAGCTCTCTACCACCTGCGTCTTTCATCCCACGCTGCAATAGTTGCCACATACTGAGATAATACTACTGCGAGGGGAGACATTTTCTTCCCTTCTCCCTCTCTGTTTTTCCCTCTGTCTTTTCTGTGAATAATAGATCTCTTGCCAGCAGAGTTTCTTTTTTCTCTCTCTCTCTCCCTCTCTCTTTCTCTCTCTCTCTCTCTCTCTCTCTCTCACTCCCTCCTGATATCTCAGAGTCAACTCAATGGCTATGTGAAATAGAAACATTACAGACTCTTACTGTGAGACCGTATGAGTGCGTATGTGCATACAGTACACCGCGAGCCGTGTCTGAAATGCCATGCTCCCGGGAGGGGGGAAGCTATCCACATATAAGAAATGAATGGGGTAATGTGCTGGGAGGTAATGGGTTTATGCAACATAGTGGAACAGAGAAGCTCGTTAGGAGACTGGAGCCTTAACCCCAGTGCTGCTTGCCTTTACTCCCTTTGTCATAGCAAGACTGGTGGAAGCCGGGGAATTTAGTGCTGGAGGGTGGGGGGAGGTGGGGGTGGTGGGGTGGAATTCAATACTAGGAGTCTTTGCACAGAGGCACAGGTGACTTACTTTATGCGCGGAGCGGCCCGTCTCCAAGCAGCAAACCAGCAAAATGTTGCTTCCACTGGCAAGGATGTGCAATCAATAGGAAAGCACTCAGTATTAATACTATGTAAGTGACCTATATGTCATGTAGGAGGTGGAGAAAAGTCGAAGGCCGCAGTGATACAAAAGTAATTCCTAAAAACAAAGGGGGATGATGAGGGCTTAGTATTGAACCTTGATACTTGTTGTTGTACCGTTGAGATGCAGGAGCTCTTCTTCAGGGAGGAACTTCATTTGAGGCAAAGTTATTGGACAAAAATGCTTGAATTCAGAAGTTCTTTCAAATATAGAAGCAGTGTTAATGTCGAGTAAACCAGAGTATTGCACAGTTGATTTGTTTTGCACAATATTATCGTACTGTTAAGACAGTATTGAACACTGAGGGTATAATAAACTACGGGTGCATAGCTGCTGACGGGGGTGGAAAAAAATATATATAATAAATGACAATATTAAATGTCTATCTTAGTTTGAACTGTCTACGAGTTGGTGTTTGTATGGGTTTTGTAACCCTCTTCCACTCTCACTTAATATGGCCAACCCTCGTCGCGACAGCATGAACTTGAGTGGAAGTGGGTAGGAAGAGGATGTCGGGGGCTTATTGGAATGGTGTCATAGTGTCAGTTCAGCCAAAGCTGATTCCTACTATTATTCTATGGTATGTGCCATATGTTTTTGGGGTTTGCAACCACAATTGTCCTGTCATTCGGTCTCTAAGATCTCACACGTATAAGTACACATCAGCACCAGTGTTGCAAAATGCCAATATAAAGTATAACGGTCCCCTGTGAGTCACTGCGACCGTAAACCTCACAACCCGTTCACCCGCGTGCAGGAATAATGTCCCGTGTTGACGAGGATTGTGTTTCACAGCGAGTGTCGCGTTCTGTTGGTTAGCTGCGCACAACACGGGCAGGAGATCCAACGGATGGGCTTCGTGCCATCTCCTGTGCTATCATCACACATCACTGGACAGCACACCAGCTGACTGAAGCGTGCTGCAGGATCTGCACACGCATCGCTCTATGGCGGCGTCAGCATTATAACACGGTGAATAACATGCTTCGATCACGTTTGGTTTGTGTGATTGAGACGTGGTCGGGGGGGTGGGGGGGTGTGGTGGGGGGTGGGGGGGTGTTTGTGTCTCTCCGTGGCGGTATGGGATTTGTTTGGCAGGCAGGCAAGCGTCACCAGGTTTCTGGCCCGCGTGGAGTTTTCCGGTCTATTTCCAGCGCTGCTGTGTTCATTCTAGGTGACTGTGGGGGGACTGTGTGTCATTAAAGGCCCGTCCTCCGCCTCTACCCAAGTGTGAAATGCTGCGCCTTTGGAGACGCTGGTCTGCTTTTGTTTGTTCGACCGGTGTGACGCAACTCGGAAATCCTGGGCAGAGGGTCGCGAGCTGCTCTTAGAGGTCAGGGACACGCCGCTCCGGTGGCTTTTCTTTCTGGTGTCTTTGCTTCTTTTACACGGCGAGAGTGTATCCTTATCGCATCTCATGCATATGTCACATATGCTCACTTAACAAAGGTCTCGTGTGTAGGATTTAGCGTGCTCCACGAGCAGAAATGGAATACAGTTCCCTGAGGCCACCGTGTTTCTCCAGTAACCCAGGATGGACAAGCCGAGCTCGTTTGCGTCTTTATGTTACGTGAAGGCCACCGTATAGTTCTCAGACTCGCGTGTGAAACCGGGGCACCGTAGATGGCGGCCCTGAAAGGAACCACGGCATTGCGCTCGGTGGCTGGCGTCACCGCAGTCATGGTACGGGCGGAGGGGTATTCAGTTGGTTGCAATCTGCAACGTGACCACTAGATGTCACTAAAGCCGACACGCTGCTCCTTTAAGTCCCAAACTAAATATATATATGAATATACGATTCCTTCAGACTGTACAAGCTCACTGGAAGACTACATTGTATAGTGTACAGTTTTCTCATTTACTGTCAGGAAAGAGAAATGAGTCTTTTGGGACACATCACCATAACAATAAAGTTGGTCAATTATCCCCTTGTTGACAGTTTCCCCAACCGTTTTATAGTTGATTCAAAGATATAAAACTTTATCGGATACAAAAAAAAAGATAAGGGACAGAGCACTGTGTTGTTTTCTTGGCTCTGGTTTATACTATCTATGTTATAGGTCCTTCATGACATTTAAAACTTTATTGGACAGGACTTAGAAATCTGGGGGCAGTATATAAAATTAGGAATTTATTAGACTTTGTGGCCTTTTGTGTAGGTTGCGTTTGAAATGTTATAGCATGGAGAGACAGATGAGCTCGGCCTGCGTGGTTTTAATGCTGCAGTCAGTCGGGTAATGATGTGCAGTAAAGAGCAGGTAGCAGATGCTGAAGTAAAAAGAACATGATATATCAATATTTAGCATAACAGATGTGACATGGCATTTTATAATGCCATAATCCCCAGCTGACCCTGGAAGTCAGTAACGGCTGAGTGATTAGTAAATACAACAGCACGATGGTTGAAAACAGGCTCTTTGTCGTTTATTATTTCAGTTTACCAGATACCATGGGTTTTTATTTTAATTTCCAGGGTCATCTTCTGATCGCTGCGATGAGGGGTGCATTTCCTGCACAGACAGTGATATGTTCTAGATGCGGTTCAGGGAAGGCTATAAAAGCCCCGCGCTAAGCCGGAGACTCTTTTTTTTTTCCCGAGGCAGGTGCGCATCCTCAGCCACGAGAGCAGAATTTAAAAGGAGCGAGGAGGTAGGCTCTGCGGGGAAACCAAAGTAGGAAGTCAATAAGGCCTGAATCTTTTATGAAGGCAGAGGTATTCAGATCACAGCTCTGTCGACAGAAAGAGCAGCCTGCTGCTTATATGAGGAGACAGAGAGTAGTAGAGGGTCTAAATCTCTCCCTGATTTACCTCAATCCTCATTAATGCAGGAGCTGCTGCTCGTTACGCCTCGTTCCTCACAGAGGAAGAGGCGAATGTTGTGTGAATGTACAGTCTCGCACTGTGATGGAATACAAGAGACAGTGTCATTATAATAAGCGTTGAGCGTTTCTTTTTTTCTTTTTTCTGTTGTATTTTGCTTAGTTGAGAACGAACACAATTTAAAGGGGACTTATCGTTCTCATTTTCAGGTTCATAGTTGTATTTTGGGTTTGCACAAGAACATGTTTACCTGCTTTAGTTTTCAGAAGAACGCGTAATTTTTCTTATACCGACTGTCTGAATACACCTGTATTCACCCTGTCTGGAACGCTCCGTTTTAGCGCCTGTCTCTTTAAGCCCGCCTCCCAATGAAGCCCAGTCTGCTCCGATTGGTCACGTTGCCGTCTTCTGCACTTACGCTGTCGCCCACTTCACGGCGTCAAACATGAGATTAGCGGAGATTAGCGGCACTTCTACCGCCGACTCTATAGTCGTGACATCACAACCGTACACAAGTCCTAAAAGCCTGTTTAAAGGCGCAGTTACTGAATATGAGCTGTGTGCATGTCTGCGTGGATTAAGCTTTCACAGTATTTCTATAGCACCTACACCCGGTTTATAATCAAGAAAGACATGGAAATCTCACTTTCTTACAATATGGGGCCTTTAAAGGAGAATTCTGGTTCATTACAACTTGGCTAGTACTTTCGTAGTTTTGCCCATCATTTCTTTTGGTTATGATTACACTTGGCCTGTAACTAAGAGTGACTTTCTCGGTTAAATTAATGTTCAAATGGCTTGATTGTCCAAAATTCAGTCAAAGGCAGAGCCTTTAAGCCTCTTTCAGCTCATTGTTTTGGTTCAGTCTCACCGCTCTCATCAACCCTGTTTCTAGTTAAGCGTAGTGACGCATTTAGCCGCTAAAGCATCAGGAGCTGGTGGAGACCAAAACTAGAGCTAAAAGGAGAGTAAATATTGGACACGCACTACTCTAAATGAATGCTTATGTTGCTCTTTATCAGACTGATGTGTAACTAGGCAACCACATGCGCCATACGAACTTTATTAGATGATCATATGTCAATGTTATTTTCACAACTTGTACCACTGCCCCCAAGTGCCCCCCCCCCCCAAAAAAAAAAAAGCAGTGGGGGGGGGGTGTAAAGGTGTAAAGATCTATTAAAACTAGTTTGAACAAAAAGACGAGGTATTCTTGGCCTAAGCTGCAAAGCTGGAATATGAATACAATTCTTCATATTCATGGCAGCCTTTTTTTTTTAACACAGACACAGACCCAGTTCACCCTCCATCATCTCCGTCTGCTGTCCTCACTTTCACTCAGACTTCCACTGAGTGTGTGAGCGTCTGAGTGGCTCTTGTTTACTCGGAGGAACGTCTGGGGAAGTTTGAGTTTGTTATTGATTAGGGAGACAGAGTGCGTCTGAGAACTGATGTTTTGCGGGGCGTCCGCTGAAGAATAGCCGCGCTGTGTTGTTGAGAACTGAAAATAGCCCCATCAGCGCCTAATCAAATTAATGCATACTTACTGCCGCCAAGATCTAATTAAGCATGCTGGCGGAATGCACAAAGACACCAAATGACATCGGATGAATAGGGAAAATATTAATTTGAGTGGGAAACAAATATCCAGTGGGGCTTTAATAGGTTCCTAGGAAATGTAACACTGACGCTGCCCTGCTCGTCCGCGCTATCGCCCGGGCGCACAGGAAGGAGCAGGTGCAGCACTGCAGAAAGGTCGAGGTTGCTCTTTGTGAATGTTGGCCAGCTTACACCGGGGCTGGGACATGTCCATAATAACAGTCCTTTTTTTTTATGTCCTTTTTTTTTTTTTTTGCTCTCCCAGAGATGCTCCGCTGGATCTCATTGCAATTAAAACCAAGTGTCCATCAGAGGCTATCTCGCCTCTGTGTGGCCCATATGTTTGGGTGCTGATAGAGCGTGGATTACTCTGTTTGGGACACAGATAACAGGCTGTTTATAACCTTGGCAGAGTCTGGGGCCTAATCTGGCAGGAGCATATTTCCCCTTGCTCCCCGATAAAGGCCTGTTAGCAGCTTTATCACACGGGCAGATAGAAGTCGAGCCAGAGCGAGACGAGCGCAGCACTGAGCCCAATCTGGCACCACGCACACGGTTCTGCTGCTTTATTTTTAGAAGCCTTGTCACCCCATCGCGCGCACACGCACACACACACACACTCACACACTCACACACTCACACACTCACACACTCACACAAACACCAGCCCCTATACTCCTTGTCAGAAAGAGCAATTAATTTCTACATCTGCCTTCTCGGGCAACAAAAGGACCCAACAAACACATTTTTTCTTTTAAAAGGACAATGTTGTCATTCATCACTGTAGCATTTTGGAGTTGCGTTGTGCCTGTGTGTGAGAAAAAAGAAACAACAGCAGGGAGATGGAGGCCATTCTCTCTCGCCATTATGTTTGCTTGTATAGTGTGTTACATATAATGTAGAACCTCAGGGTAATTAGCCTGAGCCTTTTTGGAAACACAATGTAACCCGAGCGGTTCCTGTGTTTGTGAGTGGAGCTGGTCGGTTTTTTCATAATCTACAGAATGAAAAGGGTATCTCGATTTATTTGACTAAATAAAAAAAAAGGGGGAGGTTTTTTTTATAGCCGTTTCCCTGCCCGTACCGCCGAGTTGCTCTGGGATACGCGCGAGGGCCCTGCTCTGCTATTTTCTGTATCCCCATCTTGATGGCTCTGCGTATAGGCACAATTAGAGAGAGCGCTCCTTTCACAGCCAGAGAAAATTGTCGTCCTCTGCAAATTGCTTTTGCCGCAGCTTAAAGAAGATCTCTTGTTACCCTCTCATTCCGTCTCTCTCGCCCGCCCCCTGCTCTCTCTCCCCCCCCCCCCCCTCTCTCTCTCAGGGAAAATTGCTTTCTCGCAATCAACAGATTGCTTGCTGCACTTAGGGGTAAATACAGGTAGACTAGAGACATTAGCATAACATTATTCAGACAAGTGTCAACCTCGAGGCGGTTAGCGCTGCATCTAAGCTCAGTGTGAGGGGGAATGAAGTGCTGCGGAGTTGCTGGAGTCGACGCCGCTGAGATTTTCAGAGCGGAGCTGGAATTGGCCAAAAGTGCAAGAGTAAGACGAGATGATGTACTTCAACATTTCTGGCGCTTCAAAGTAAAAAAAAAAAAAAAAGGAAACACAAGTCATCTTCAAGGAAGCATGGGGGTGGGGGGTTTGGGGGGGTGGAAATAAGTGAAGGCGCGTCTTGCTCCAAGGTGACTTCACGCGTACAGTTCACTCCCCTTTCAGGTGGGTGGAGGAGTCAGGTCCTGGCCCCTCTGGAGGGCCCGCAGCATGTAGGTCAGACCGACCTCATCATCCCACTGCAAAAGCAGGCAGGCCGGGCTGGATGGGAGAGGGCTCCACTGGCGCTGCTGGTGATGTATGGTCCGGTGGCACCAGACTGAAACCCGAGCTTGATGTTGGGTCCGACGGGTTTTTTTTTTTAATGATTTTTCACTCGCGCCAGTTAGCTCAAATTAACCTCACTAGCATGAGTCTAATTAAGTTTCCTCATTGAAGCTTAGCCCCACTCCCCCTCCTCCTCCTCCCCCTCCCTCCACCCCCTCCCTCCCCCCCCTCTGCATATCATTTTGATACCCCTCTGTCCTGAGGGATGGGCTGTGGAGAGCAGCAGCAGGCGCACGCTCTCTCCCTCTCTCTCTCCCTCTCACCGGGGGAGAGACGCACTCGCTCTCCTCCACTGCTCCGCCCTTTTTTCTCTCGTCTTTCTTGATTGACAACAGGGGTTCCTTCTGACCTACATCTGCATCTGCTCCCTGACCCAAATAGGACCCACGTAATGAGCCGCTCGGGCCATTTTTCTCTCGAGCAGGAACTTGTGTGTGCCTCTCATCCTGGCTACTAAGAAGGGGGTGGGGGGGGTAGCAGTAGCAGTAGCAGTGTCCCCGGGGGGGCTTTGTGTCTGGAGCTGCAGGGGGCTGCACAAAGACACCCTTCACATCCGCACGCCCGCCGCCCGGGCCCTTCTAGGTCACCTGATTACTCCTCGCGGTGATTACTGCTCGCAGCGTTAATGTGCCGTATCGCCGGGCCGCGGAGGCTGACATCTTCAGCCAGATTTCAGTCTCGTTTGTCAGGCGGTTCTCCTGAAGTGTCCCCTTAAATATGGCAATAAAGCCCAAAATCCATTCAGAGTCCCATCGCCGCGCGGAGCGTCGGGGCCGTAATGCAATCTGACTGTGCGATGAGGCCGTTATTGTTTCCTCCCAAACACCGGGAACATTCGGCACCACTGGCAGCAGCTTGTACACAAATAGAAAGAGAGAGAGAGAGAGAGAGAGACAGAGAGAGAGAGAGAGAGAGAGAGAGAGAGAGATCCCCTGGGATCCCACTGTGGATTCCACAAGCGAGCGTGAAAGCCGTTCGGCTCGTGTTAGTGCGGCTGCCATCACAGCGAAACCTGTCTGATGAACACAATCATCACACCGGAAATATGAGCAGCTTCTTGATAAAGATGCTTTGTCAAAAATAACATTTAAAAAAAACAGAGAAGAGTTCCGTTTCTTCGACACATTAAAGTGCATTTAGAGAACAAATCGCCTTTGTTTGTTCTCTAACAACCATTGAAAGATCTTATATGTGAGCTTTGACAATGCTCCTTCACTGTGTTGGACACGATCCCGACGTTGTAGGTCTCCTGCACGCACACACACAGACACACACAGACACACACACACACACACACACACACACACACACACACACACACACATCATATGTAGACGCAGTGAGGTGATTGAATTTCCCTCCAGCAGAAATATATAAATTTAGACTCGCAGGAACAACTCTGGAACTTGTTTCCTGGTTTCATTTCCTGTCTCTTCGCTGTGCGATTTTCTCTTATCAGCAAGTGTGATATTATGTGAATAATCTCATTTTCCTGCCGCTTTCATAATTCCACAATTTCCCCATATTCCTGATTTTGATGAACATCCTCGCAAGTGTTAACAGTTCTGCAATATAAAAAAAAACAACAACAACAACAACCTCCCTTTTGGAGGGGGAAAGGGGAATGAGACACAGTCGCCCAGAAATGGCCTCTCGTTTCATTCGTTTCACTTCCGCTTTAGTCCACCTCATTTCAGATAATATTGCTCCCATCTGTGCTGAACAATCAGAGAGGGAAGCTTTTCCAACGGCTGCATTAGATGGCCTTTCATTTTCCTCGGGCCTGCAATCATAATGACATAATGTGGTGCACGAGCCTCTGCAGCCCTCTTCTCTCCATCTCCCACTGTGGATTCAAACTCAAGCAGCTTCCCCAATATATATATATATATGTATGTATGTATATATATATATGTATGTATATATATATATATATATATATATATACATATATATATATATATATATATATATATAGGTATGTTTGTATATATATATATATATATATATATGTATGTATGTATGTATATATATGTATGTATATATATATATATATATATATATATATATATATGTATGTATATATATATATATATATATATATATATATATATATATATATATATATATATATATATATATATATATATATACATATATATATATATATATATATGTATGTATATATATATATATATATATATACATATATATATATACATACAAGACACCAAATCCCATCGTTGCTCTGGCTAAATAACACCGGTCCCAGAGGCGTTGTGTGATGTTTTAATGAGAGCCCCCGGTTCCCGACGCTCAACGCCGCCTTCTCCTCTGCATTTCCTTAAACTGCCAAGTAAGAGCGCCATTAATAATTCAGCTCATTAAAGTGTGTAATTAATCTGGAGCTGTGTAACAGGGAGAGACTGGGGCGCGGGGAGGAAGCTCTCCAGGGGGGGCACAAGAGAAACATTGGGCTAAGAGGAACAGCACACCCGCTGTGGTGGAACCCGTTCCCCGGCGCACAACCAGTCCTCCTGCATCATTTATCCGGCAGGAAAAAAAAAAAAGGAAAAAAAAGCTACAGAGAGGCTACACACGATCTTCAGGCAACTCAGCCCAATCAACAATGCAGCGCGGGTACACACAGGGCACTGGGGCCGCGTGTGTGTTTGTGTGTGTGTGTCCTTGTGAGTGTGTGGAATCTGATCTGGTGTCTGTTTACTGTAGATATTGAAGGTCAGTTTCTTGGAAGGCTGTTTTAGTCGCCACAGATTTCCTTAAAATGCATCCGAATATGTCACTCATTTATTCATAAACCTAGTGTTACCATTATATACACACATATATACAAGTTATATAAATTACAAACATATGTATGATATGTATGATTTATCTTATTTTTATTCCCCGATTTGGGAATTCAAGCTGAACGTCTCGTACAAAAGACGTTGTTCAGATTAGTTTTACGTTCAGTAATCCACGGCGGGCTTTAAGAGGTTATAATTTGTTTGAAATAAAACATCGCTCAGGCTAAACAAGGTCACGCTGACGTTTTGTTGGCTGCAGCAGGAAAGATAACAGGATGCAAACCACCATATCGTCGTGTAATGGTGTCACCCTTTCTATTGCACTTATTTGTAGATGAACTCATATTTTCAGTTAGAAAAATGCCAAATTTGCTCATATTTGGGCTCACATTACGCCAGATCATCTATTTTAGAGCCGCCTGATGAATCGGCGAGCACGATATATTCAGCTCATCGCAGATATATCAGTATCATAGTCCAATTATTAAATCTGTATATATTGCTGTACACAAATGCTTAGACACTGTGTCTCCATTACATATAAGAGAGACAATATTTTTGACTCAAGAAATGTCTAAGTCAAATAAAAAAAATTAAAAAAAAGATTTAAAGGATCCTATCAATGTTCGCTAATGTTATGTGTTCATGTAAAAGAAAATGAATATGTATCGGTATCAGCCCACCCATTTTGAAAGTTATCAGCCGGTGAAATGGCCGTTATCACTACCGCTCTGATTAGTGGTGTAACGGACCACAGTTGATCCGTGATCCGTATGGTTCCCCCCCCCCCCCAACCCCCCTCGCGGTTCGGCACACATGTGAACCGTGGATTAATTACACAGTTTAACATTAACCATCACAGTGTGACATAACGTTTTACTGACGATCGCTATCTGCCAATATTCAGTAAAATATACGATCAGGACATCAGCATTCATGCTTTTCTAGTCGCCGATCTCTGATAATGTTACATCGTAAACAACCGAAACATGTTTGAATTGACACGAGGAGAGCTGGTAACGATGGCAGCACTGCTAACGGCTAACCGAAGGTTCAGTTCGGTTACATTATGATGCGTTCAGGCTCTGTTCAGTGAAAATGAGTATTGGGCGAAGGTAAATTGTCATGATGTAATCTCCTAAAATGTAGTGTTGGTGAGAAACTTGAATAAATCCAGTTGTTTGAAGGAGATGATTTCACAACATAAATAGATATTAAAGATGGAATTATGACCTGTTTACAATACTACTAGCTTATAATACATAATTAAAACTACTAATGACAAGATTTGTTTGAATCCATAAAAAAAAAAAAAATTGATGGTTTACACTGACTTCAGAGCAGTTGAAATTATGACACGAAAGGGATATATTTACGGCGGGATATTGGTGTGATTCGAACAGCAGTCTATGCAGAGTACGCTTCACTAAATGCAACCAAAATAGACTTGAAGGGTGTGAAGCGCAGGGGGTCTCTTCAGACGCACGACTCAAGAGCCAGTGTGGATTAATACATTTAATAAAATAGAAGCGTATCTGTTCCGTGAGACGCGCGAATGACGGATGTCAACAAAAAACCTTGTGGAAACGCTTTCAGTGGGGATTGGCCAAAACGTGCCGACGGATTCTGTGTTTTTGTGCTTTGAGTTGAGCTAGACCGGAGTTCTATTCACTTCAGACAGATGGGTGATGCTGCATCGCCCCCTAATCGTTGCCCCGTTTGGTTTTGCTGAAAGCGATGCAACGCAGCCTCGGTGTTGAGTGAGGTCCGCACCAGACACAGCAACCAGCTTCAAAAGTGACGCAATACATTTTTTTTAATAAGTGCTGTGCAGTGGATCAAATTTATGACGACGTGAAGAGTGGTTCATCTGGATTTCAAAAAGTGGCTGGTACATGTTTGGAAAAGTACCTGTTCAACATTTAGAGAAACTTTGAAAGTGTTAAATTTGAGAACAGAATTTTGGTGGGGAGGCTGAAATGATATACCTCTTGTCCTTCACAATGACCGGTCATTGTCGGAATCTGTATCAAAAGTTTTCAAAACGACAAATTTAATTTTCTGTTTTTGGACGTTCGTTACGCGACCATCTACAGAGAGCTCCTATCTGGAATTCACACTCCGCTCGGCAGCACAAAGTCCAAGCAGCGCAGGCGAGATGAGCCTTGTGCCGTTGGACCTCCCGACGTTTCAGGTAGACCTCAGTCAACAGTGGCATTCACACTCAGCATGCCTGCTGCCACTCTCCAAGCCCTCAGCTGCTCCAGATGTGGCTTAATTTACTGCGACTTGGCTAATCACGGTGATTAAGGATTAATTACTGTTAATCACTTTTACATAAACTGGTTGGCAGTAGGGGAGCTGTGCTCGGTGAGAAATGCCACCCGGGTGTGTGTCGTCGGATAGACGGAAAAGGGACCGAGCTGGAGGCCGCCAGGCTTCCCAATCGGGGGCGTTTGTCCGGGTTTCCGCCGTAGCTTTTTTACTCATGAGCACACCAGTCCAATGACGTTACCCTCTGATAACGCTCTGCATCAGTTGACGCTGGTCAAATAGCACAGGGGCCAATTTGTACTGGAGGTACACGCGGGTCGGTTTCAGCCTCGGCATTCCTAAATAGGAGTCGCCCTGAACATATTTCTTTGCTGACAGGGGAGACGTTGTCAATATTCAGCACAGCAGTTGTCTCCCGGTCAGCCGAGGCCAAGCAGACACCGCTGGGCTGTGCGACTGTCCTGCGACGGGAGATAAGAATGTGAAGGAGCATAACCACTGCGAGTTCCATTAACACGGACTGACAAGGGAATCACAGGGACATCAGGGGGTCTGGGATGAGGCTGACAACAAAGCCACTGCACTGTGCTCCTACACCCCCGCCACCCCCACCCCCACCCCCACACCCCCACCACCCCTCCTCCTCGCCCCCTTGCACAAGCTGAGGGTGGCAGTGTGGTCACCTTCCCTTCCTTGGCCTGGTTTCGCACTGTGACATGCTCGTCTGCTCTCCTGAAGGAATGGCTTTAATAAGGTGGAGCGGATCAAGGCGACTGATAATGACATGGCAGGCCCAGTCAACACTGCGCCCGAGGCCACGGATGGCCCCGGCCTGGTGCATGCTACCGGACACTCGCCATCTCATTGTGAGACACACAGGACACTCGTGTGGATGCTCTTTCACTGCTACCCATCGCTTATGTGGTGTGAGAAGTTGCACAGTGGAGTGAGCACCGGTCCTCGCCGAGCTGCATCGTGTTGTGTTTAATCACGCGCGGAACAACAGAAATCTCTCGCCTGATTGTCGATAAACTTCAGTTTACTCTGGGTTTTTGATAGGGGGCATTGTCGAAATTGCAAATTCGATCAACAACACCTACAAGGTGACAATGTTGCAACAACAATTTATAATCAAAGACGGGAGACTTTTAAAAAAGCCAATCAAGTCTATTTCTGTCTTTTAATAAAACTGCACCAACATTTATTTTTATATTTTTAATATATATTTTTAATATATATATATTTATGCAGACACAAATAGAGTGTTTGTGTTGAACTAACCCCTAGCCGTACGGCAGACTGTACTGCATTTGTGATTTAACGTGTTCTTGGTAGAATATGTAGAATACTGTAAAACAGACTGTAGGATGGCAATAACATGGACACTAGCTATGCAGAAAACAACAGGCAGAGCAGTGTACCACAAAGAGGTAAGACTACTCAACCCTAGCCCTAAACCTGAGGTAACCCTAAACACAAACCGTAACCCCTAACTATTAGGCTTAGGTTACATAACAAACATACTCATTTTAAGCCAAACCTAATCAAGTAGTGTTGTTTGGTTTTGTTTCAATTCCCAACGTCGACCACGAGTTTAAAACTGGGACTGTAATCCAGAGGGGGGGGGGTGGAGGGGGACATTTCCCTGGAAACATAATTGAGAATACAGTTTAGTTGTATGGAGACAGGGTTGCAGTGGATGGAGGCTGGGGATGTGTTCAAAAGCCTCAGGAAAAGCTAGTAAGTAGACCTTGAGTTAAGAATATTTGATCAAAGTACTATTACCGAGATATCAACACTGAACTTCGATGCTCAACAAAAGAATATTTCTGCAACACAAAATTACGTTTTTTGTATTTTCTTGTGAGATAATTTTCCTCACAGATAATTTGAGAAAAGGATTTGGTCAAATTTCTCACAGCTCATAGACATATGCAACCTGTGTTGACGGTATAGCAAGAAGGCAACGTATTGATTTTAAGGGGTCACTTGCTAAAAATGGCTTTGAAAACGTTGACGGAACAAGGCATGAAGGCTGAGCCTGAGGCCGATGGTGTCGCTTCATCCTTCATGCAGTGAGATTACATAAAGCCTACCATTCTTCTATGGAAAAAAAGTTGCATTGAAACAAGTGTCAGACGGAAGTGACTGATTAGAAATAAAAAGGCATTCTTCATGTAAATTTCAATTGGAAGTGTGTGTCCACTGTAGCAAAGACTGTGCGTGCATTACGACTGGCCCTAAGGCCTTGGTGGACCTAATTCTAATTACCTTCATTAGTGGTATCTGCAGACGACAGCGTGTGTGTGTGTGTGTGTGTGTGGGTCGTATTTCCTAACAAAAGACTATGCTGCGTCTTTCTCCTCTGAACTGGTGGTTACAAAGCGGAGGGGCCACATAGCGGATGAGATGGCAGCGCGGCGCTTTAATGTGAAGGCTGTCAGCTCCACTCCCCTTGGTTTTCACCCTCTGAAGAGCACAAGGCCTTATCGGTTTAATTGACTCTTTATCTTTTTGTTAATTTCCCCTTTAGTGCAATAGCTCCCGTTCTACCTTTTGATTAGTCATTTTACATTGGCTTTTGCATGACTTACAGGAAGTGGCTGTATAGATTATCATATTTCATGAAAAAAAAGAAGAAAAAATGGCAGATTTCTTTTTAGCAACACTGTTAAGGAGCTCAGTTGCTTCTTAATTGTCTTCATTGTCCATTAACCTCTTTGATATTGTCAGTTAACCTTTTTCCCTTCAATGAATTACACGACTTGGTGTCTCCACTTGGAAAGAAAATGCGGTAAAATAATTGTGTTCTTTGCACATCCCAAAGCTCTTTTTGTGCATATCTAATAAGTTGTGTATAATTTTATAGTGCTGGCAGGAGTTTAAAGACTTGAGCCTTTACAAAGGCAAACAGAGGGGACTTAAGGGGAGCAGGATTTAACAGTTTGATGCCTGTCGTCTTCCTCCTGGTGTATGTTGGTTCTCTTTCCATTCCAGTACACTTGCGACTGTATAATGAATTATGCCGATGTCGAATTAGCATGTAGCTGTCGCTTCGGCGCTGGTGCCTGCCTTGTGACAGGACCACCGTAGCACAGGCTGGCGTCGGGAGAGGGGGCTTCTACTGTGATTTATTAACTGCCGAAGCCACAATGAAGTGTGCCCACTGAAGCACCAATGCAAACAAATAGGGCCGGGGCTGTCACTGTAAATTCAAGCAGACAGGCCGACCGCAGCCTGACCAGGAAGGGTTAATTATGCAAAAGCATTTGGCTTTCATCAGACCCGCTGGACTGTCTTTGAGGATGGGCTGATTATTCGAGGCAAGATTACATCACGACTGTGTTTGGAAGCAGTATGACCACATGCCGAAGGTCGCTGTTAACACTCGTAATCAGACCCTTTCATTTTAATAGTGCGCTGATTTTATTTGATAACTCTAAAAATATATCACTCCGAAGTGATTTTAAACACTCTTATTCAATTGTGTTTAATACACAGGAAGCCATGAAAGCATTCGTTATTCAAATCTGGTGCTGACACAGATAGGTTGTGCACTTTAATTTTAAGTTTCCGCACTGCATATGTCGCCGTTTTATTTTTGCAAATTCCCAAACTTATGTAAAGCTAGCTACATGTTTAATAAAAAAGATACTTGTCCCTGGTAAATCCACTCAACATTGTACCACAACTGATGGGGAATTCAGTAATGGTATTATTACCTCCGCCAGTTCTCTGTTCGGTTTGTCTGTCAGCAGAATTACGGAAAAACTGCTGGCTGAGTCAAATAATATTTGATAATAATATGCCACATACTCTTTCAATCTTGGAAATATCTTGGATATGATGAATATTACATATTATTAGCGAACATGGCTATTGCCTGATTGATCCTAACGTCTTTTTGCACCGTACTTTCCCTGTTTGTGAATGTGCCACCATTTTCTTGATTTTTCCTTTGAAGAAGATTTAGGACGTTCTCCCCCCCTCCTCAAGTCAAGTTTGAACAAGTAGTGAACCCCCATCCTCAACAAGGCCGTGGCATAGGCACAGTTCCAGTAATTTGCAGTGCCTCACTGAGTGACAAGCTAACATTACTGTTAGCAGCACTTAAAGTCAGCAAACAGTCTCGCCATAAGCCACCTTTCATCCATCTACGTTAAGGAGTCCATAATGCCTCCTCACATTACTTTGGCGGTCTCGTGATTATCTGGTCGGCACGGCTCGCTAGCGTTCAACATAGTGCGTTAGCAAAAACAACGATAGCCTAGCCTGAAGGCTACACTGTGACATTTGATGTCAAACAGAGCACGAATATTACATTAACTCCCCATGTTTGAACAGCAGTTTGAAATACAAATAAAAAGTGACAGCCCTGTTGGGTACTAGCCTTTTGTTTTTAGCCATGATGGTGGTTACTGCTAATGCTAACAACCTGCTCCACCCCCCCCCGACCCCCCCGATCCAACAAAACCCTTTTGCTGCTGCTGCAAACACAGGAAGCATCGCTTCCTAGTGCGCCAGAGGCTTTTTATTTAACAGGAAAGACCAACCTGACACAGCAAAAGTTTTAATAAGCCACAATTTGCTGATTGCTCTGCAACATAACAGCAAAACTGATATGAAACCATCAAAGGGTTGTCACTTTAAAGTCTCGTGCCCTTTGCCTTTTCTACTCAAAGGGCTCTTAGAAAATGTCATGCCAGGCGTTGTTGATCTGCCCGGACACGCTGTCACCTGACCGGCATCGCGTGTCACTGTTGGCCGACTCTCCCCGTCCTGCTACCGGTGATGTAACACTGCGGATCACATTTCAGCGTCTGGGTGCAGAACGGAGGGCCTCACAAAAGGTGTCTGCCAGTTCGCACTGAGGTGCCCAATCTCTGTCAGAGGGCTTTACGTTTGGCCGTCCATCTCGCTAACTGTGACAGAACAGCCCAACATCATTAATTAAACATCAGGCTCTGCCCCCCAATCACCCGATCGCCACGACAGGCTGCCATGCCAACAGTCCCTGTCGACATGCCTTCGAAATCTAGAAGGGGATTACATATGGTAATGGTTTTTGACAGCCTGCCATTTGCCTCTGTTAATCTGATAGGATAAGATATCTGGACTGCAGAGCATGGTGTGCTGTAACTCTTTTGAGTCGGATATTGTTATGCCACGAAAAAAAAAAGAAAACTGAATCATTTTGAAGATGCAAGCAGTGTCCTGGAAGAAATCTTAATCCCCTGACAAGCTTTTGATATCATCCCAAATATTGTCACTGACTCAAAGGCATATTTTTAGACCTGGATCTTGCTTGTACTTGCTGTCAATTTTAATATTTCTCACACCAACTTCTGTCACGCAGGGTTGATGTGACAATCTGCAACGGACCTGTGTCCTTCCCCCAGTGACGACATTTTACCACGGAGGCTAGTTATGACGCTAGCCCAGGGCTACCAACCCACTTTTTTATCTTGCCAAGGTCCATCCCCCTCAGAGAGAGTTTATTCTACAGTCTTTGTTCAATTAAGACTCGTCTTGTACTCCGAGCTGCTCTGAAATGATGCATCTCTGTTGCTAGTAGTTCAATTAATATTTTAATACTCACGCCCATCTTCATATGAAGCTGTGGGCCAATCTTCTCGGATGACTAATATATGGGGAGAGTGTTACACATGTGCTTGCTAAAAACAAGCAACGGGAGGGAAGAAAGGGGGGTTAGGCAAGCTACCCCCCCCCCCCCCCAAATGGGGACGTAAATCATCTCAGAGCATGATATTCCAAGCTCATCCTCAAAGACCAAAAGCTTTCCCCCCTCAAGGAGGAAATTAAATAAATATTCCCAGATAAACAACCAGACATCCACCTCTCCAAAAGCGAATTGCCCCGGGCTTTAAAAAAAACAAACAAAAAAACATTATATTTATCGATTTGATTTGTAAAAGGCCAGATGTTGTGAGTTTAAGTAAATATCATGTCCTGCCATTCCGCTTTACTTTTCCTGTCCGGTGACATTTCCTCCCTCTGTGTGTACACAGAGCATTAAACCCAGCGACCAGCGCACACCAAATCTTGACCCAATCCCATTTGCGCCGTAAACACATGTGGAGGCACTTACACCGCAATCCTGCGTTCTGTGCGTTATTAGCGAATCCATCAGCAACCGCAACCAAAATGTGAGAATCCCACGTTTTTTTTTTTTATTCGCAGAGAATAAAGTGAAGCAATAAAAGCCCGATGCTCGCCTGCTTGCGAGAATTGCTTGTCAACAACAGGAGGGAGGAATACGGCATCGTCTGACAACAAGCCATCTTTGAAACGCCTCCAAGAGGGAAATGGCATCCATTAGAGACGTACAGAAAATGTGTGTTCACTCAGGGGGGAGGGGTGGGTGGGTGGGTGGTGGGGGGGGGCACGCATACACGCAGACAATTGTTTATCCCCGGGAGAACCTTCAGTGTTTGTCTGCGGGTGGCTAAGTAAGTTCACCAGCACTATTGGACAGGGAGTGCCCAGCAGACCCAAGGCTCAGAAAAAAACATTAGGATGAATCAATTAGGCCGCCATTAGCCAATAAAGTGGCCCTCACTGAGTCGTGTAATTATGACCCACAGCAAAGCCAATTTTATGGAGGCACATTATCCCTTTCTTTTCTTTAGTAATTTTATTTGTTTGAGCTAATCCCTCCATGGTTTTAATTATGTGCTCTAGGTTCAGGGGTGGAATAAATAAATCTTTGTTTGCTTCCGTCAGCAGGTCTGCAGCTTTTTCCTCCATGAGGGGGAAAAAACACGTCCCATCGCAGGGCAAGAGATTGTTGCCATTATGTCTGTCGTCGTTGCAAGGATCAAACTGATTAGTCGCTTAAATTAAAAAACGAAACGCCATCACATCCTTCCCCGCGGGATCCACATTAACCCCACTCGGAGCGGGTGCCCATCAGATCGTATGATAAGAGGCGGCGGCGGCAAGGGCTGATATTATAGGCAGCAGCTACTTAGCTTGTTCAGCAGCTCAGAGGACACTGTGTAAGTGTGACAATGTGCTGTCAATGAGGGATGACAGTACACAGCCAACATGGCGTAATGCATTGTTCCTTCCTGGGTCCCTCCTGACAGATGCTCTCCAAGACAGCTGGATCAGCAGCAAGAATGGAGCTGGGATCTGGGCTGCGAGCGAGGAGAGGATGTGATACGCGGCTGATTAGCGAGGGTGTACACGTGTCAACAAGCGAGGCCTGGGGATCGCGTCGGCAGTTTGTGTTAATTGTCAGCTTAAGACACGTTTACCTATTTATTTCGAGGCATAATGCTCGGCTTCGGATACCCAGCTCTGTTGAACGTAGTCGTTTGCTTTCAACAACCTTTTTTTTTTTTTTTGTTCTATCTTTCTACGAAAACAAAAAGTTGGACCCAGTAGTGTTTTTTTTTTTTCTCCTTGCCTTCCGAGAGGCTTCTCCTCAGAAATGACCTTCTTCTGCAACAGGCGCTCTTATAAGACTGATGTTGGAGGTGCTTCCAGCCAAGTGAAATAAACACTTCATGAATTTTAAGTTGGAACTTGGCAGACGTGAATCGAATATTTTCTTTTTAGGTTTTTTTTGGACACAGATTTTTGTGTTCCATTTTCATTCGCCAGTCTAGAGGTTTTGAGTTTGGGAAGAAATATGGCCTTTTTTTCTTCTTTTTTTTCCTCCCTGATAGAAACCTCTTCCTGCCAGACATTGGTGTTTTTTGTATTTACCTATGCAGGTTACAGGGTCAGGTGAGTTGTCCAAAGCACAACAGGCCAAATTCACAGATCAAGACTCGAGTCTTCTGAATCTCAGCTCTCGTCAGTCCCCCCTGGAATACTAAATGTAGCATCTTATTGTGGTCTTTTTCTGTCATTTTTCTTTCTTCTTCTTCAAGTATGTACTGCTAGCCGTTGTTTTCCTACTGAAAAATTATTTCTCAGAAAGTGCAGATCCTTTTTTTTCTCCGTGGGATTTTGTGGTGTGCTCTCATCTTAACACCCACTTTAGTCTGGTATTTATGAGTGGTAACTATAGAGGAAAAACTGCCTCTCCATACTGGTGAGCGCTCAGGAGCCGGGGTCGGGCGGGGGGCCTCTGCTGATGTACGTTAACTAGAGCGGACAGGCGGGTTTAAAGTTTCTGATGGAGCGCGTTTGATCGGGTCATGGCGCAGCTTGCAGTCGCGGAGGTGAGGCGGCTGTGAAGCCATCCGAGATTTTCCCCCTCCGAGCCCGTCCATACATTACGGGAGTGATGAAGGAGTCTGGGTAATGAGACAGGATGTTTGTACAGTCCTGCCATCCCGAGGGACCCCCCCCGCCCACCCTAACCCTGTCCACCCAACACTCCTCCCACACTCAATCTACCTCCCGCTGAGCCGGTGGCCTGAACCCCTGACCTCTCCCACTCGCCAACAGTTGCCATATTTGCATTTCCAGCCCACTTAAAAAGGCAAGAAGGGGGCGACTACAGCAGGCCTCATTCTCATCCCAGTGACCCCCTGCCCAGGCCTACCAACCCCGGACAGCAGTCTGGGGTTAATGCACCAAGCGCTCCCATTGTCTCTGAATTAATGAAGTGCTCCCTGCCTGTCCCTTCTCATTCAATGACAACAAGGCAAATGACAAATGGTAGCGTTTTAAACGGCTATCGACATGCGGGGGTGGAGGGGGGGTGTTGAAGTCACAGAGTGAAGTCTCGGCTCGCGTTGGCCCTGTGGTCGGCCGCCGTCGAGGCGCTTTCGATATCCACACTGGGATCAATTTGGAATGGTAGCAGCACGGCGCTCCACACAGGGGAAGGTGTTTTATATTGAAATGGATGGTGCTCAGATGGAGGAGTCGGAGGCTAGGAGGGTTTTCACCTCAGAAAATGGAAGGTGGGACTTGAGTCTTTCAAAGAATGGCAAGGGAGACCTCTAGTGGAAGGCAGAGGTATCCACCCAGGCTGCTGCTGTTGATGAATCTCAAGATTACTGTTTATTGCACTGTGTTATAAGGATGAGGAACATTTTGTTCATCAGGTCACCTATACTAATCAAAGCAAATATATGTGTATATTTAATATACACAAAGTAACCAGTGTACTGTACAATGTGTCCACTGTTTTCCACTGATGAAGTTAAATATGGGAATTAGAGATTTTCTTTTCCAATTGAAGACAAAAGATGCACAAGAAATTACTAAAAACAAACAGCAACCACTCCGGCAGCTATAGAGGAGTACCATGAAAAACAGATGCTAAAAATTATAACTGTGATGATATTAGTAATAATTAGAAAGGGGGTGGAGGTAGGTAAAAAGGGAGAAACAAAGAAAATAAATGGATTATGGGATGGATCCAGCAGCACTGAGGATGGAGGAGTGAGGGAAAGACGTAACCCTAACCCTCATAACTAAATACTGTAACTCGTTGCATCTAAAGCTGCCACTTGAGATTATTTTCAGTATGCATTTCTCGATTAATCAATTAATCGCTTGTATAAAATGTCCTCAAGTCCAAGAGGACATCTTCCAACGTCTTGCTTTGTCCAAAACATAAAGATATTGAATTTACAATGATAACCAGAGAAAAGCATCAAATCCTCACAATTGGTTGGCATTTTTGCTTAAAGAAATGATTTTAAATTGACTATTTTTGGGGGTGGGGGTCAAATCATTGATTAATCGTTCCAGCTCTAATTAAATCAGCCATCCGGTTAATATTGCCGGGAGAATTTTTCTTTAGAATTTTAGAGAATCAACCGTGGATGATGAAGTGGATGAGGCCAGAGCATCCTCATGGAGACCGGGGAGCTCTGTGTTTTAAGGGTTAATTATGGAGCCTAATGCTATGGATGGAGAATTAAAGATGTGTCTGTAGCAGAGAGAGTTTTTCCTGGTTCCCTTTTAAAACCAAAAATATTGTCTTCCACAAGGGATCCGTTTCTTCTTATCCACACACTTTACACTAACGGCCTCTGCTTGTGTGTCTGTCTTTGCTACGACACTCTGCATCGCTCACCCTCAGCTGGTGGACGCGGTGGTTGCAGCTCAGCGGTGTCATCCGCGTGGTCCGGCTCTCTCCGGCTGACAGCTTGTTACGGCGCATCACGCCACTGTAGGTGTGACCTTTTTGCAGCTGACCTCTGACCTTCTGCTCTCACTGCAGTGCTGAGTATCCGCGGCGCCCAGGAGGAGGAGCCCCCGGATCCCCAGCTCATGCGCCTGGACAACATGCTGCTGGCCGAGGGCGTGTCCGGTCCGGAGAAAGGCGGAGGCTCGGCGGCGGCGGCGGCTGCAGCGGCGGCCTCAGGAGGGGCGGGGGCGGACAACTCCACGGAGCACTCGGACTACAGGGCGAAGCTGACCCAGATCAGACAGATCTACCACACAGAGCTGGAGAAGTACGAACAGGTGAGGACAGCGGAGCTGACGAGACCGGCTGAGACGTACTAATAATCCTGAATTAATAATACTTTTTTTAATAATTTTTTTCCTCCAGTCAAAGCACTGCCCTTGTTACAAATAATAGTAACAGCTGCAAATACATGTACATTTTGGACTTAATGAAAAGGGACGACATGAAGAAAAAAAAAACTATTACTTATTCCATAATTTTAGACCCTCCTTAAGTAAATCCAGAACCCGAATGATCTTCCACGTACGATGACATAAAACAGAGATAACGTCTCGCTTCGATTATTTTCTTGACTGATCAACCATATTTCCAGGGTTACCTTCTAATTCTTAACGAAGCTCCTCCAGAGCCACAAAAGATAAACCACAACCGTTTTTTTTTTGTCTTAATTACAAGACAGACAATAAAACTGTATAAATTAAAGAATTTTTTTTTTTTTGATCTGTGGACAAGTGCGCTCTGTGTAATGAAAGCCGAGCATTTACAGCTAATACGATCGATCAATTGATCGAACAGGAAACTTAATTGGGGACTGTTTTGATTATTGTTTCATTCATTTTTCAAGTAAAAACACAGAAGGTTGTAGCTCCTCCTTGTCTTATTTGATAGTATAGTGAGTATCTTAAAGTTTTTGGGGCAAAACAAGACACTCGGTGTTGTCACTCTGGCTTTTTGGGGAATCGCGGTGGTCATTTTTCACTTTTACACATTTTGGCATATGTTTTGCCAATACTTTTCTTCTCCCCCTCCTTAACAACCGAAAGATGCAGTCAGCGCACTTAAAATACAAAGTCAGTTAATGGCTGTTTTGACATAGATCTCACAGACTGTTCGCTGAGGCGGGATCAGCCTTAAATCAATGTTTCCTCAACATGTATCCCTCTCAGTATGAATTCCCTTCAGATTGTGTTCTCGGCCCAGAATAGTCCAGCATATGCAGTACGTTGTGCGTCTCTGTGTGTTTTCCAAGTATAGTCTTGAACGTCTTTTGAGGGTGGGGGTGGAGGGGGGGGGGTGATTTCCTCTCATTGCCTTCGCAACCGATGCATTCATGACAATGGCGTCCCTTTCAGATGCATGCGAGTAAGACAGATGAACACGCAGATAGACAGACACAGACAAAGCCTGACACGGCTAAATCCAGAGAGAGATCGACGGGGAGGAGAGGAAATAAAGAAGAGGAGACAGTAAGAGACGCAGAGTCGGAGTGTAATATCGTGGCAGATTCACGCCTGGTGTCACACGGGCTGGATGAATGAAAAACGTTGTGGCGTGTTCGTCTCTCAGGGTGGCTACGCTGTGAAAGTGCGTCTGAGAAGAAGAACAGCTGTCATTGGTTCCTCTCAACACACTGCCATCACCACTTCTGTTAAATATGAAATGTATCAGCGCTCGTATTCCCCTTGGCTCTGTGAGAAAGCTTGCCCCAGAACTACATTTTCTTTTCATTTTTTATTTCATCTGTGACTTTTAAATACTGTACGACATCGTGTGTGTGCAGATATGTATGCATTCGATATGGCCACATTGGCAAAAGGTCTGACAGTTTTTTTTTATCTTTATCCCTCTGTGTGTGTGTGTGTGTGTGTGTGTGTGTGTGTGTCCTCCTCACAGGCGTGTAACGAGTTCACCACCCACGTGATGAACCTGTTGCGGGAGCAGTCGCGCACGCGGCCGATTTCGCCCAAAGAGATCGAGCGCATGGTGAACATCATCCACCGCAAGTTCAGCTCCATCCAGATGCAGCTCAAGCAGAGCACCTGCGAGGCCGTCATGATCCTGCGTTCCCGCTTCCTCGATGCCAGGTGTGTGTGTGTGTGTGTGTGTGTGTGTGTGTTTTCTTTCGGGGTTTTTTTTGTCACTGTATCCAGGGCGCGTGTGTGCGCACAGGTCGCGCTCATAGCTGTAAAACCCTCCACGGTTTTAACAAACGTTGCAAATCATCATGTGCCTCCCCTACTCGGCCTGATATCCATATGAATGGCCGATGTAGGAGGCCTATCATGCTATAAACATGCTGTAACACATGCCGTAATTGCTGCTTACACACACACACACACACACACACACACACATCTGAGGCTGGTTTCCATCTATGGATGCCATTTGGACCAGCATACCCAGCAACGCTGGCCAATAAGAGTTCACTGCCTGCTCCATAGCGCTAACGATTTCCCTTTTTTAATGTAATCGCTTGTTCCTTTTGATGCGCGCTTTGGATTTGCATACATTTCTCCGAGGATAAATGTCACTCAAAAGTCTGAGTCGGAGGCATAACATTTAAATGAGGCATGCGCTCCCTTACAAAGCTCCCTATCTATTCTCTTGCAAATGATTGTGGCGGTGCGGAGGGGAAGGGGACGGGAGAGGGAGAGGAGAGCTTTCACTGGTTGAGAGGCACCGCCATGCTCGGCGCCGCTGATTAATCTACTGGCTGCTGGAGCTCACGCTGTGCACATTTGCATATTCTCAAGCAGGCTTTGGAGTGCGGGACAGAGATTTTAGCACAAATCTCCTCACCGGTGGATACATGCATAGAGATTTTACAGGGTTCCCCTGCAGCTTATGCAAAGCCCTCTTCAGATGTGGCACATGCAGACATGACCTGATAGGTGCAGGAGATGGAGGGTCAGTCAACTCGTGGGCATCGGCATGTGATATCTGTCTGCTTTAAAAAGGTGTTGGTGTGTGTGTGTGGGGGGCTTTCACAGGGTTTCTATGGAAGCTTTGAAAAAATGTATGTTAGTATTTCATGTGTGATCCGTGCAGCCATGTATTTGGAGCATGCTGGGATATAATGATTTAACTTTGGATTATCTGTGTGTTTACCATTAGACGCGGTTAGTCTGTACCTTTTGAAGTCAAAGACAATGCTGGTGCGATACTCGCTTTAAAGCTGCTCTAATTAACGTTCTTGCATTAACCATGGAATAAATTACAGCGTTGTTTTGGTTTCATGGGTGCCGGATATTTCCCCTTCCCTCTAAAAAAAAAATGATGTCATGTGTCTGCCGGATGTGTAAATACACAACTGTGTGCAAACCTGTTTGCCACAACAACTTCACATGCACGCACAGCTTGTTGCGCTGCCACCAAGTGGCCAAATAAAAGGCTGCAGGTTTAAAGAATATGAAGGAATGTTCTTTTTTTCTTATTTGTACAAACCCCAACCACAAACTACACAAAGTACAATAACTGAAAATTCCATAAACCTGTTTCTAAATCTAAATTGTTCATTTTTATTAAATTTAGAACTGTCTGACCAGACATTTGATGCCGACCTAATGCACTTGACCTTTCAGTATATTGTGATCTGAATATGTTTAAGTATTGGGGTTTGATACGCAGCCCCAGCAATAGCTGTTTTCATCATTACTTAGTTTTTATATATATATATATATATATGATTATCTAATTGGCACAATCTTTTCAAATGTTACTTACAGCAATAGTAGATTTTGAGTAGAATATAATGGCCCTCTATGTGCCGTTATTGCTACTGCCACTTCTTTTCAGTTGTTCATGAAGAGCTGCAGCGAAGCAGTTCTGGGCCAAATTGTCCTCTCGAGTCCTGACAAAGTGTCTGAGAGTTAACTGACGCTAAATTGATACGTTTCTAGTGTGGCAGTAGTTTTCACAAAGCAAATCATGCTCATCCAAAGCAAGACCGAAAGAGAACCCATTATTTGAAGACCAGTCTACTATTAAGTTTACATTTTAGTTAGTAATAAAAAATAGAGTTTAGATTGACAGTCTATCCCACAAAGGCATTTTTAATCACCCGTTTAGTATTGATAGTATTGTCGTGAGGTCAAGGAAAGATGTGAAGAAGAGTTAATAAGGACTTATGGAAAGACAACTGTTATGAGAATGCGACTGCACTTACAATAGGCTTTGTAATTATGCGACGGAGGAGGTTATTGACGTGGGTCTGCCGCAAGGAACTGTGGGACGGTGTAATCTCTTTTCCTCTCGTGAAGAATGGTCTAGTGTGCCCTACATGCTGAAGGATATAAGAAAGGAAGCGTTGAAGCACCTTTCCTTTGCATTTAGAGAATTCAACCAGCTCTCATGCATGGCTGCTGCTCAAGATACTTCCGGGTCATTTCACTCAGCCAGAAACCGTCCGAAGCCGCGGCTTAATGGCAACGCACACCGCTGCCCAGTCCATTGTGATCGTTGTGAACTCTACTCCTGTTTTAACTTTTCGATGCTGTTTTTGCAGGCGGAAAAGACGAAACTTCAACAAGCAAGCAACAGAGATCCTGAACGAATATTTCTACTCGCACCTCAGTAACCCCTACCCCAGCGAGGAGGCTAAAGAGGAGCTGGCAAAGAAGTGCGCCATCACAGTTGCCCAGGTACGTCACAGATCAGTGCACACCACACCATCACCTGTAGGAAAACCACTGTACAGAAGACTGAGACAAACCAGATTTCTAATCCGAAGCGGCTGCGAGCGTATTGGCAAGTAACCTAATAATACGTTTTCTGACTGTCATGGGTACAGACAGCTCCTCTAATCTTTCAGCGGTACCTTTCAGTGAGACAACAAAGGACTCAAAGTATAAATATATGCCATGTCATAAGTTTGTCGTCTTGTAATTCAAACCAGACAAAGCTATTTTTGACCAATGACTCTTTTGTTTCTATTGAAGTAACGCAGGCTAGAGACAACACTGCTGTCAAAGTTCTCATCTAATCATATAGTGGAACAAGTTTTCTAATACAAAAAACACAAAAAAACACAAAAAAATATACCACAACCAGTCAGTAAAAGTACTTCTGTTTTAAAACACGTTTCTTAGTTTCATGGGATTCTGAAATGAATGTTATTTTGGCTACTCATCAAAACATTTGACAAAACTATTAATTGATTAATATAAAAAAAAGACCAATAGGTGAATGAATTGTGAAAACCTCGCTGTACGTGGAAGTAATGAGCAAGACCATTAGCTTCTGAAAAGCACGGCAGTCATTTGAGGCGTGAGCAGTGCCATGACGGGTTACTATTAATCTGGCAGTAATTTACCAAACATTTAAAAAACACTTGTTTGTGCTGTGGCTGCTGACAAGCAAATACAGAGTCAAATATTTTGGCCCCTTGTTTGTTTTTTTTCATCTTTGCATTCTAGCGCTCAAGTTGTTTCAATCCTGTGAGAATTGATAATAAGGGAAGCAACGCCAAGGTAAACAGCAGTTTGTGTTTTGAATCCATCATTTGGGAATGGATTGTTTTCTCAATTGGTTTCATTAATTTATACCAAATGATTTGAGGATGCATCTGGGCCTGATTGTGGAAGCTGCTCGGCGGCTGAATGATTTGTAGACTTTCCGTTTCTTGGCCATAATAAAGGAGATGTTTACCTACTCTGTGTATTGGAAACTTTGCAGGATTGATTTGGTTTTCATTTTAATGTTGTTTATCATTAGCGCCGGGATTACCCCCCTGGCGTCATCTGGGAGTCCATTAGCAGTAATGGGTGTTAGCGGATGTTGACTGATTGGTGCGTGCGTGAGTTCTGATGATAGCTGCAGTCATGGTGACATAATGAGACTGTTATTGGCAATCATTCCATTCTGGCACTAATGTGGATTCGCAGCACCAGTCTATGTAGCCCCTACCTCTCTGCAGTGTTGCATGCCATTACGGCTAAGCTAAAAAAGACCACCCTGATATCTCTGAATGCTTGCTCCCCCCTGCCCCCCAAATGTGGAGAGGCTCTGTGTGTTGAGATTTCGTGAGCATTAAACTACCCTCTCTTGTTTGTCTGCTCAGGTTTCCAACTGGTTTGGGAATAAAAGAATCAGATACAAGAAAAACATTGGTAAGTTCCAAGAAGAAGCCAACATGTACGCTGCGAGAACTGCCGTGAATGCGGCTAATGCATCCTCACATGGAAGCCAAGCAAATTCACCCTCAACTCCAAACTCTGCAGGTGAGACAGGAAGTCCCTGGCTCTGATCAGCTATTAGACATGTACCTCCTCTCTGTGCATTACTTCAACTAAACAACTATTGCGGTATATCAGTCTGAGGCTATTTCAATGCTGGTGCTGGTGATTTGTAAGGCATGAACAAATTAGGACTAACAAAAAGGCCGTTCTCATACAAGGGACTATGCCTATCACCTGGGAAAGCACCATTATTATATTGAACAGGTCACCTTAACAAGTACAACTACACTTCTAGAGCAAAGCTGTGTCAGAGATAAGCCAACCTGAGCCCCATGCCAAGTCTCCCTATGCTTACTTACCTTTTGTCTTCATCTCAATGAATCCTATTCTTCATGTATGACTATTTAACTCTGTTTTCATCATGTTCTGCTGTACTCACATTCTAAGGATAGTTCTGGGGATTTTCTGTCCTTTTTTTCTTATTGTCAACAAATCACATTAAAAGACAAAATCAACAATAATTGACTCTACTAACAAGTGCTGCCTCCTACATCTTCTTCCTCTGTACCATAGAGCTCCATTGTTGTCCAAAAATGTGTAAAGAAATCAATGAGCCATTACTGTTAAACCTAATTACCAAAAACATGGCCACTGTTTGTTTTTGTTCACATTACACACAATCTCTCACACATTCTATGTAAATAGTCATTATCACCAAATCTGTGTTAATAGTACCCCAAATATTCATAATTTGTTGCTGCTGTTTGGGTAACATAGCAAAAAAACTACAGCGCCATTTATGGAATTCACATAATCGTTTTAAAACTGACACTATAATTAAGACACAAGATTTTTTTCTATGTCGTAAAGTCTTTGTAAAGTGTAAAGTGTTTTGGTCTTTTTATGAGACTTGTTGACAGTAAAAAAGTGAATATTGCTTGCCTCATCTTTGAAAGCTACAGTCCATTATTTTTGTTTATTTACAATCTCACCAGGAGTCAGAACAGGAAACATGTTTAGCCTAGCATGGAACAAGTATGGGAAGCAGATACAAACAACTAGCTTCGATCCATTAAAAGTGAACAAATGTACTCTTAGACCACTCCAAAACTGATTTGTTTACATTGTTATCATTGTGTGCCAAGTAGTCACAAAATCAATTCAAAATGTCCCACAAGTTTTGTTTGAAGGTTCCTAGCTAGGCTAATCACGTCCTGAGCCGACCACTGAATACTTAAAGGTGCTAAATTACAAATTCAGAGCATATCTATGATTGAGGGATTGCCTCCACACAGCTCTCAACATGTCGATAGCTGAGCCAGCAGCAAGAAGCTAATGATGCTAACAGCACCAACAGCGCAAACAGACAGACCAGCTACGTAAACAAAGCACAGAGAAGCTCGCATTACAACACACAGAGTATTACTCTGTTGCGTTTTTGTATTCTTATTTTGTTGTAATTTTTGTATTTCCTTCGGAATTAATTAAATAAATATTTAAAGTTACTATATTATTTTATATAAATGAGCCAGTCAGATGAAAGGCTATCTACATAAACAAGAAAGTAACACGATAATATCTAGAGTTGTACTGAATAGTTCAAAGCTTCTTTCCTAATGTTGACAACCCAATTCTAAATCAACATCTACGTATCTTTTACTTTTGCATATCTATTCATTGTGTTTAAACCCAGTATTTATGCACAGTTGCAAATAAAGATTAGGCTATACTTATTTTATTAGCATTATACATATTTGTAGAATTAGTTTCCAGTGGTGGCTGCCTAGGATTGTTTCTGACTGGTGTTATCCAGACATTTCCAATAACTCCAGAGTTCAAGTCAAAAAGTCAAAATTCATCGATAAGAAGATAGATGTAATCATCTCCAAAATTCACAACATGTTTTATCTTAAAAAATATTCTGCTTCAGTCCATATTTGTTGGCATTTAGTCTTTCAAAAACAACATTTTTCACTTTACTAGTTGTTCTAGTAGCGATCTTAACCACACCATAAATTACATTTATTTAATTACAAAACATTAAAGCTTGTTTCCCCATTTCCTTTCTAGGGTGATGATGATTTCACAAAATATGGCGACAGATCTTTGAATTTTTGTTGTAAAATCTCAAAAGAAAAGAAATACATTGGCACAACCCAAATAATCACAAATTCCAACTTTGCATAAAACACAAATTGAACAAATGTGTTCCAACTCAGAACTTCATAACAGAAACCACAATCATAACTTGCCACGGCAGGCCAGAATAAAAAAAACTCTGGCTTACCTGCAGCTACACCAACACAGGTGGAATCTCCCGAGTCTCTTTGAGTTGAGGGCTTTGAGTTGAAAAGGTTTATTATGTTATCGTAGTCTTTAGTGCCATTTAGTTATCTTTCCTCAAGTTGTACGTCCAGTCACCATGGACGATGTAAGGTGCGTCTGGATCCGGTTTGTTGCGTAGAAAAGTCTCTCTACGCGTCAGAGGGAGCCCGGGTTATGATGGCCCTGTTACCAGCTGGTTCCTCTGTAGCTGATAGATCCGGTGGTGTCCCGACGGACACCGCGAAGCGTGAATTCCAAGGTTAGCAAAACTAGCATGGCTCTCACGAGAAGTCCACGAGGAAGTGGCCGCTGCCGCCGCCGCTTCTCCTTTCGTTCCCAGAGCCAACAAACGTCTCAACCATCCTGCTGCGACTGCTCCCTGGACTCGACCTGGTCTAAACACGCGTCATCGTCTTGTAAACGTGTTTTTTTTCCCAAAGCTGCTTAAAAATAGCCGTTTAGCCAGCTGCTAGCTAAATGAAGCCACCTACTGACATGTGGGCGATGTAGCATAACGTCAGTCACGTAAAAGAGGAAGCTTTGAATATTCCTATTTTTTAGTAGCTTCATATATTGCATTAAAAAATGGCTCAACACAAAACAATTAATAATTAAAGCAATTATAATTTGTATTTATTCATGAATTTCATAGGGTGGGAAAGCTGTCGATCTGGCCCATTGGTATATCTGCCACAGCGTTACCATATCTTTACTTAGGAAGTTGTTGTTTGCTGCTATACTGTTGCTCTGAATTTTGAATTAAGCACATTTAACTCTGAAATGAAATCATATTAATTCTTTGAACTTGCGTTAGACAGCAAGAAAGGGCCTTTGGACTGCTTTTGGACTGCAAGTTAGCTTCGCCATGAATAACCCCTTAAGATCACTAACATGGAAATGACTCGCTTATTTTGCTGTTTGGCGGCCAAAAAACGTGTACCTGACACAAACACCCCTTGTGTCAGGCTACAGCTCTATCTCTTCTGTCCTCATGTGTCCATTGGTTTCCTCTAAAATGGCCGCATTCCTCTCATCTAACAGAGCCTGTCTGGCTGCTAGCTAACCTCTGCATGGTGCCCCTCCAGGCTGCCGCCTGGACCGGCCGACTTGCTTACGCTGCTTGCTCTCTGTCTCTCTGTGATGCGACTGCTCCCTCTCTCCTTTCAGGTTCTGGCGGCTCTTTTAACATGTCAAACTCCGGGGACTTGTTCATGAGCGTGCAGTCTCTCAATGGGGACTCGTACCAGGGGGCTCAGGTGGGAGCCAACGTGCAGTCACAGGTAGGGCCGCGAGCTGCACAGCAGATAATACAGGGGCAGACCCACCTCACACCCCAGTAGACATTTTGACTGGTCACGCACAGGTGTAATGATTATCATTAATTAGAAGTAGTCGCATTCAAGTCATTTAACCCCAATTCAGTCCACTAAGCTAGTTCTAAAGGCGCTACACGCTACTTGTTCGCATTTGGTTCTGCTTGTGAACAAAGCGCTACAGATGTAACATTTTAATCTAATCAAGCTAATTTGAGGCTAGCAATGGTGGCAACCATGTTGGAACAGTGTGTGAACACTCAAGTCAGAATACTAGCGGGTTTTATTGTTTTTCCCCATTCCCACATTGCGTGAATGCAGAATTAGTCATGTTTTCTTGATTTTGGCCTTTTGATTTTTTTTTTACTTACCATTTCATTTTGTCTGAAAACATCTCGCTAACCTGTATATTCCAAGCCTTTGCAGGCATGAAAGCACTCGTTTTGGGTTTGTTGCTCCCACATGGTTGCCCCACAGATTGATTCTACTTAATTTCCACTACATGTTTTCTTTACCCATGGTCATGCACACCCACATTGCAGTACCTTTACGTCCCCAAAGGGGAGCTAACCCAACAGTTTAAAAAAACAAACACTTGGACCTAAATGGAACAGAGCCATCATAACACCCGTTGGCTTTCCTGCTATGGCAAGTTAAAATATCTGTTGTGAAAAAAAATAAAAAGGGCTATACAGGCTTGTACTGGCTCCACCACAGAGTGTCTACACAGTCTCATGGGCAGGCTATTTCTCACAATGTGTTGACCATGTGAATAGTTTTTATTCCAACAAACAGAAAGCTTACGTTTTTTTCCTCCTCGATTTCCTTTTTTTTGTTTGATTGGACCCTGTCGTCTCCAAGGATATACTTGCAGCAGTGTACCCTTGTTGTCCCCCTCGCCGTCTTGTCATCCCTCTCTCTTTGCTCTTGAGCTTCCCTTGTGTTGACTCTGACCTTGCTTTGTTTGTTGTCTCTGAATGTTTCAGGTGGATACCCTTCGCCATGTTATCAGTCAGACAGGCGGATACAGTGAAGGACTCACAGCCAACCAGATGTACAGTCCGCAGGGCATCAATGTAAGGATTCTTTTTTTCTCCTTCTTCTTCTTCTTTCTCTCCCTACCAATTATTTCAAAGCCATGGGGCTCAGAATGCCACTTAGTGGGACTTGTCTCTGCTCCATGGTCACCTAGTTGATTGCCTCTGTATAGCCCGCGCCACGGGCAGCACGCTGCCCGGCCAACGCAGGCATGTGGCCTGGCCACACACACGCAGAGCCGCCGTCTGAGCCTGTCACGTCGGATCAGGTCTGCCGCGGCACCTGCAGCCACGTACAGTCAGCCCGCGAGTGGACTGCACAAACAGGTGACACCTCCTGCACTGGACTTCAAATCCCCTCTGACCACCTGACCCGTGATTAGCAGCCCTGGGGCCAGAAGCTCCCGTTAAAGACAACGCCGCCTTCCCTCAAAGAAAAAAAAGAAAAGAAAAACCTCACGCCATAGGAAACAACTCCATGTGTGCCATAGGGGTGCGTTCCCCCTCGTGTTTGTCTTATTTTGTGGCAGAGTTCGGGGGTAGGAGTGGGGGTTGTGGAGGGGGAAGGGTGGGGGGGGGGGTTTGTTGGGGGCGCGCTCGCTGGCGGCGGCAAACAGTGGGGAAATTCACAGCGACAAGCCGTGTCGTAAAGGGGAAAATCGATAAGACAGACACAAGGAGAGCAGAGTGTGGACTTGGGACAGCAATCCAAGCGCATTGCTCAGATCATGTTCCTGCCACACTAATGGCCCTGACAGCGAGCCGCGCTGCGAGGACGAGGACGGTCACAGCCGCGGCTGGGCTCCTCCGCTGTCGTCGTCGTGCCTCAGTGGCCATATGATAATCAGATGAAATGTCTCCCCCGTACAAAAACATGTATGTGTATTCAAATAGCTTCCCGACTGCCTCGGAGCGCACCCCGCAGCCAGCTGTGCTGGCCCTGAGAGGCCGCTAACGTATGCAGGGCCCGTTCTCTCCCAGTCCTTTGACCTCGCAGATACGGTTCTCCTTGGACGCCTGCTTGCTCTACCACATCTTACACTGCCACAGTATGCTGTGTTATTCACTTTCGTACCCTGTAAAGAAGCCCCGCAATGCATAATGGAAGAGCGGGATATCTGTCCGCCCGGCTGTTTGCCTGTGATTTATGTAGCTAAGACTAGTAAGTTACGAGTTTTTGGCCTCACTGCAATATGAGCTCCGCAGTTTTGTTTGACAATTATATTTTTCCAAGTGGCGGTAATTTCCGTCAAAGTTGTCAATCTTGTAGGTTGAGAGCTAAATGTCATCTCAACCTTGTCTGGCCTGTTCAGGTCTTTAATTCAGAGGAGCCCCAAATGGATAACACAATAAAGATGCTACTATTTAAACTAAAGAAATAAATCAGAAAAATGCCACTGCAACAGCCTCAGAAGTCTCACTCTGTGTTTTTGTTAATGAGATACATGCTGTATCCAGGAAAATAGTTTTCCAGACATCTGAAGACTGAAGATTTCATGAGTGAAGAGCAAATTATGAGAGAGTTAAAGAAACTCCTATCTGAAATATAACAAAATGACTGGATAATGACTGAGCGGATACATAATGCATGCTGTGGATGATTACAGCCGTGATTACAGTTTTGAAACAGGCAAAGTCAGACATTCTTCAATCTGACCCCTCCACTTTATGATTACACACTACCGTCTGCCGTCTTAAATAACAGGTTTTTTTCTCTTTTTCTTTTTAAATGAAAGGCTGTCGAGGACCATTTCCAGTTATTCTGATGGCTTTAAACGTACTATTAATATCCTAAATGCTCTCTAACAGGCCTGTCTCTGGTAGGGGAAAGGCCCTCCATTGCTCTTATTGTATGTTAATTCCTGCTGTCAGCGTCACAATTAGTGCACATGACGTTGATTGTACTTGTTTTGTTTCAGGGGGTCTTTTCATAAAATTCACATATATTATTCATATTATTTAAAGCGAAAGTGACAGGAATTTATGTCGAGACAAAACCTTGCACAGCTTCTCTTTTTCTTTTCTTTTTTCGTTATATGAATTTGAGTGTGCCATGTATGACGGGACGGAGACTGTAATTCACTCCCTTTCTGCTTGGTTGAAAACACGATTTTTATATTTCTTTATGTCAGTCGTGTTCTGAAATATTGACTGTAATTCCAGCTAGGTTAGCTTCTCCTCCGATCCGGGAGGCAATTTGGCTTAAGGCTGCGTTTATCCCAGCATTCCGCGCTGTGCTCATACACTACCTCGCCCTCAGGACCTCCGTTCGTTGTACCTCACCGTGTTTTCACCCGGCTGCATTGAGTAATGAATGTGAAAGTAATGCGTCTCTCCTTTCCTTTCTTTTTTCCTCTCAGGCAAACGGCGGCTGGCAGGATGCTCCGACCCCCTCGTCAGTGACTTCACCCACAGAAGGACCCGGAAGCGTTCACTCTGACACCTCCAACTGATCCTCCGCCCTCACTCCTCCTGCTTCCCAGCCTCCTCCATCACTGCAAGCCCCCTCCCCCGCCTCCTCCCCCGGCCCTTCCAGCCACATCTCCCAAAACTTAAGCTCAAATCCCCATCAGGACTGGACGTGACGTACTGTTTGTAGTCACGCGGAGGGACACAGCTGGGGTCTGGGATGACATTTACGGACAAATATTTCACTTTTCCTATCCGGACCACCACGGCACCGTTAGCAGCCTGAATGGGGACTCCCATCCATATTTCACAGTTTGTACAGTTTCCACTCGATGTCCATGTTGCCTCTTTGTATCTCTTATTATTATTATTATTATTATTATGTGTTCACACCGTTAGCAGCGCAACGCCCCCCACGTCTTGTAAATTGAAATGCTTCCACACTACCTCGATTCGAAATAACAACACGAGAATATTTCTTCGGTTTTACAAATTTTTATAATCATTGGAATTTTGCTGTACACTCTCACCACGCCCTGTCATAACGCCTCTGTCTTTATTCACACGTTTCTGTTCGTCCACAGTGCCAAAGTTCAACCCTGGAGGTGAATTTTGATAATGTTACGTTTTAATGTCCTTCCATTTTCCACCCCATACTTTGTAAAGTATTATTATTATGTTAGTCCAGTCATATTAGTCAGGTAATAACTCGATTTATATAGTTTGTATTCAGAACTTCTACAGCAGACAGTGACATATAAGGCATTTTATATTTTATCGCCAGAGAAGCAGGATTTCTGCTCATCTGCAGTACAATAATGCAAAGACTTC
The DNA here is from genome assembly GCA_016806645.1 of Ophiodon elongatus. Classification (NCBI taxonomy): domain Eukaryota; kingdom Metazoa; phylum Chordata; class Actinopteri; order Perciformes; family Hexagrammidae; genus Ophiodon; species Ophiodon elongatus. Next base: position 526,031 of record JACSYO010000313.1, on the reverse strand, counting down.
ACAATTTTCACGCAAGCACTTAACAGATGGAGCGCGACTCGGGAAGATGTTTGACATCCTGTCGTGCTTCTTGGCTGCAGCCACAGTATTCAAAGAAAAATTGACTTGTAAACACTAAAATCGACGGCAGCAATTACGGCACGTCAACGTGCATTAAAGCACAATACCGCCTACTGATTGAACTCAAAGGGTTTGTAAATGACGAGGAGAAAACAATACAGAGGACATTTTTAAGATATAGGAGTGGCATACGGAAGAGAGAGAGTGCACATACAGTATATGATCAGACGTCATCCGTGTGCATCAGTGAGATCAATGTAGCCAAATACTGCTGGTAACCAAATCCAAAACAAAAATAATTGCATTTCAGATTTGAAAAGGCGCCACGGTGTTGGGATTGAACACGTCGCATGGCCTTTCTCTGAATTCACTTTTCATTTGTGGAATTCTATTTGTGCGATAATGCTGAGAGCGCGTTGGGGCATTCTGAGCAGTTTGTTGCGTTTGCGCAAATTAAAATGATTCTTAACACGATAAGAATTGCTTTGGGTATACTTCAAGCTAAAACATCATTTTCTGAGCTCATAATTTCAGCTCTCAGGTTTGTGGCACAAATAGAACTCCATATGCAGTCAGTGCTGGAATAAACTTGAGGCTACTTGTCCCGTAACCCCTGTTCTATGATAACAAAGTAGAACATTTGAGAGAGAGAACTGCAGCGTTTGTATTTTCAGTGTTCAAGAGTCCATTCACTTTTTGTTTTGAATTTAAAATGATGCTAAAAACACCACACCCATCAACACAAACCAATCCAAAATGTGAAATAAAATTTGTGACCTTTGTTGTATGTACAGTATAGTATGTGGTCGAACATGTATACGAGATATCATTTGCATACTTTGATACCAAAAAAAAATGCAGAATTTTTATCCTCTACATTGGGATCAGCTTTGACGTTTTCTTTTTTCCTCTTTTCGTAGGATTTTATTATCCCCGGTACTAGCGAGTCATCATGCTCTAGTACTCTGTATTCAAAGCCAAAAAAATGCAGTTGGAATACAGAAGTGTTTATATACATTAAAACGGAAACCAATACTCTGATGGCACACAAATCCAGATAATGTTTGGATATATTTTTATGTCTCCATTTTGTGAAAAACTTTTTTGTTTTCCTTTGATATAATGTTGGCTTTGCTCCAGGATTGTTTCTTCGTTAATGCTACCATTATACGTGAATTAGCCCAAGAATGCTCTATATACAGTATGTAGATATGCACCTTTATCTTTTTTTATTTTGCATCTTTTGAATTTGGACAGCAGCCATTTTAGCGCAGCCTGACGGAGTTCCTGTTGGATTCAAGGCAAAGTCCTCGTTATTATTTTGTACTAAAGACCCGACACAAGCCTGCCTCCAAGATGGCTCCTGTCCGAACGAAGGGGACGTGAAAAGTTTGCGTTAACATCGCCCTCTGGCATTGTTGTTTTTAGCTTAACCGGACCCCTTGCGGAAAACAAAACTCATCCCAACCAGTCGTACAGCCTGAAACCACAGGGTTTTGTTTTTTTTAACAGTTGTCAGTGTGTTTGTATTTATTACACATGTATGAAATCATGGATGTTCCAGAGCTACTGCGTGGAAATCAACCGCGGCATGATCGCACCAAACAAAACTCACTCGGATCATTCGGAGCAGCTCCTCCTCGACTCACTCAGAATAATAGAGGGGGGGAGGGGAGAGGGGGGGATACACAGAAACCTGCCTCAGTCGTGTCTCCTGAAGTCATTGGAGTGAATTGACAGCACCGGCCATGCAAGGCAAACATAAGGATTGTTTTTGCACCCCTCGAAGAAGAAGAAAAAATAATAATAATAATAACTTAACTCTACTTTTCACATTGCCTGTCAAATATTATCGAAGCTTCATGTAATGATGCTTTTTAGTTTTTTTGAATATAAAAGGAAAAGAGACATGAAAAGAAAAACGAACAATTTGTAAAACATGAAATGTTTTATTTGTTGCATGTCCTTTTTGTTCTTCAATAAAATAACGTACTGCAGTGTTTTGAATGTTAACTTCTTTTTTATAAGGATTTCAGAGTGAAACCGTGGAGCCTTTTTTCTTGACAGGTTTTAACTTTTAAGATCTCTGCGTATGTAAAAAGGTATCAAATGGAAAACTATTGTCTTTTTAATTCCAATTCAAAACCTGTTTTTTTCTGTGGAGAAAAATAGCTGAAAGGTGTAGGTTTTATGGTCTCTTAATTTGTACTGGCGATGCGTATCCCAAATAAATACTTTCTTTTGTTGCATAAATAAATTGCAGTTTTTTTGTCATTTTTCTCCTGTGGTGCTTTTGTCAAGTTTCCCCCCCGCCCCACCACAAAGCTGAATCTCATCTCAAACTTGCGCGTGGTTTCTTCCCCGAGATGTCTGTAACGAGGTCAGGGTCAGGAGTCACTGTAGGATACAAGTTTGCACGTTGCAGACTTGTCAGTCCAACACCTCTGGATAACATTGCACGCCCTACTTGCAAGTATGCCACTGCACGCAGGCATTTTATCGCCACTAACATGGCGCCGGAGCTCGGGCGAGCTGCCTCGGGTGTGAAGGGGACATTTTCACAGTTTTCCAAGTGAGTGAAAGCTGTGTGCTCCCGGCAGACAGACACCACCCCCACCCTCACCCCCACCCTCAACCCCCCCCATCCAAACACCCAGCTCTCCCTCCGAGGCATGGTTAATGTGCGTTCCCTGAAAGAGGCGGAATCCACACTTATCTCTCTCCTCCAGATAAACCAGACAGGATGTCTGATTCTGCTCCTCCAATTCATCCATCCTTGGGAAATGTAACAAAAAAAAAAAAAAAAAAGGGGGTTGAAACATTAACTTGTGGATTAGGAAGAGGTTCCCAGGAGCATCCGAAATCAGAGAGCGTGACAGAGACTGTGGGAGTGACATATGCAAACATGATCAAGTGTAATTACATGGAGGAGCCTCCTTGTTTCTATCAAAGAGCCACTGTTTGAGGCATGAAAGGCGAGAGGTGCTGGACGCGTTTAATTTATTCATGTGCTCCTTAGGAAACCAGAAAAAAGACATTGTGAGGCTGATTCAGTCATTATGTGGTGAAAAGGTGCAAATCCCATTCGGAGTAAAATCGCTGTATGTTCTTTTGAATTTCTGAACAAACAGGCTGGATACAGTGCTCCACCGGGACGAATGCTACGTAGGTTTTAAAGAAGACTACGCTGATCATTATCCATTTTTACAGCAAATCCAATCAGAAACAGAATCAGGACTATCTGAGCTGGTTTATCCATTAACAAAGACCTTGGCTGAAATAGGCGAAGAGTAATAAATTCAATGTAGCCCACTAAAGAAAAAAACACTATCTTTTTGTGACATTTTGTTAAGAGGTCACTCACTCTAAAATTGAACTGGCTTGTATCCATTTTTTAAAAAAGGAATAAGAATCAGATGGCAGGTGTTATTATTTTTGATCTACTGCGAGAGGAGCAAGCCATTCCCACAAAATCTGATTTGCAATTCAAAAGATGCCTTGATGTCTTGGGGAAAGAAAAAAAATATTCAACTTTCAGCCAAATTCCCTCAAACCAACGTCTGGGTGACAAACTGGTATTTCAACAGCGTTTTTGAGACTATTTCTATATGCATGTAGAAACTGATTCACGTTGAAATATTTATATATTAATTAAGTTGGAACAACAGTAGCTTAGATGTCTAAAAAGACAACTCAGTTAAATTACCATTAAAAAATAGAGTTGAGGCAGCTTTGTCTAAATGAAAAAAAAAATGTGTAAATAATAAATAATAAAATGAATGACGGCTGCATTCCATTTAGCAGCCTCCTGGTATTGCGCACGCTGGCTCACTGCTGGGCCATAATGTAAGGGGCCTGAACTTTTCAACAGATGAACAAATCAAATGTGAAATTGTGACATTTTCTTTTTCAAAAGCCCTCAAAATCTTGTTAGATTGGCTGCTAACATTGCCTTTAACTGATGGGTGGTGCTGGGGGCATTTCTCACATCCTAGCTAAAGCCTTCGTCGGACATGTGTATATATTATGAGAAAGTAAGTTCAAGTGGAACCTCTCCCTTCCCGTCCCTCACAGGTCTGGACAGCCTTCTCTTTGTGTTCAGACGCGTTTGCTAGCCGTCTGGAGTCACAGGTATTACACTCATTTGAATAGCTGCAAGTTCATTTGGTAACAGCGCCACAAAAAACACAATATGAATTCAAACGTAAAAAACGCCTTACGGTGGCTTCTACATTTTAACTCATTTCTTGGAGTAGAATGTGAATGAGAAGAACTTGGAGCCGAGGTGAACCCGGTGCGTCACAGTTCTGTTCCAGAAGTAAGAGAACTTCATTCAAAATCCCTAAAAACTACAACCTTCTGAAAGTACCTGACGAACTACAAATCCAGCCTGGGAAGAGGCCCTTCCTCTACAGTATCTATATGTCTGGATAAGACAAAGAATCATGTTTTAGCTGCCTTTATCAAACACCATTTCCCATATGCCCTCGACGTCTGTGGGCTAAACACCACGGCTCAACAGAAGCTGTAGGTTGTTTTGCTCTCAACGTTTAAATTATCTCATGGTTCCACTTTCTTTTTCCAGAGAGACCGACGACGGAAACGCTGAACGAGAGAGATTTCACTTTAGCTACACGGAAGCTAGCGGAGCAGGAGCTAACTGAGCTAAAGAGAGAGCGGGAGTTGGACTTACTGCTGCAGCGTCACAAGGCGGGACCCAAACGCAGGACGCTGACATGGACGCTGGTGAAGTTTTAAGAAGGCTCAATGAGGCCGGGCGAGGGAGAGTGATGCGGGCGGGCGGAGGTTACACGAGGGGAGCAGACAGGACAGCAGGAATCCAAGGTGGATGTGGTGCTGTACCGATGAGAAGCAGGTGTGCAGACTGGGAGGGATGATTAGCGTTAATGCAGACAGGTGCAGGTGTGTGTGTGTGTGTGCGTGTGTGTGTGTGTGTGTGTGTGTGTGTGTGTGTGTGTGTGTGTGTGTGTGTGTGTGTGAGACGAGCAGCGCGGGGGATCCAGGAGGACGGCATTTGATTTGTCTCAGATAACTTGATGAACTGCGAAGACAAAAGCAACAGTTGCCTTTGTAGAGCCCCGCCATTGGTTGGAGATTATTCCGGTTGTGTGTCGTGCCTCTCACGTATGTCATGGCGGGGGGGCCCACAGCTCACAGGGGCCCCCTCTATGGCGGGTTAATCCGGCCCTGGTTGCACACTCGGAGCGTGCACAACAACAAGCTGTGTGTATTAAAGACTTTCTGATGGAACCACAACACGAGAGAGAGAGCATCCTCGTCATTTCTATTTCAAAACTTCAAAAAGAAGAAGAAAAAAACACGCCTCAATTAGTGTGTATTTTCCATTTGCAAAATGCTTCATTGATATTTTGCAAACAGGTCAAAATTCTGTTTTTAAAGAAGGGGGGAAAAAAAAGGGCAAACATCAGACCTCACTCGTCCTCGTTGGGTTTCGTTCACCTGATCCGAGGCCTCTCATCGCTCGCGACTTTCATATCAATCACCCTCAACCAGACCGCAGTGCATGTGGCACGTACAGTGGGGCTCGGGGCTCACATTATATCAATGACAATAACGAGGCTCATATGGCCTTATGCGCAACGCATAATGCGCATCAGTTATGTCAACGCCTGCCAGCCTGCCAGCATGACACACACACACACACACGCGCGCACGCACGCACGCACGCACACACACACACACGCCTGGGGGAAGGGCTACTCGAGCAGGCGACCCAACGTGTCCGAGGGCGCGACATAATGGAGCGGCTTTGTCTCAGGGAAACCCCGGTCTGCATTAATGCTGATGGATCTCGTGTGTGAGTCCTGAAATACCTCCAGTACGGAGGAGCTTCTGCAGGAACAGGGTCAAGTAATTAGTGACATGTGGGCGCGTTGCAGATTTCCGATTTGGAAACGGTTCAGTTTGGCAAAGGACTTTTGCCACAGTCTCGCGTCGCCTGTGCGCCACCCACAGATGTTTAATGAATTCCTCTCATCCCAACTTTCATAAAGAAGACATTCGGGGGAGATTTCACAGATCAGCGTGTGTCATCGTGGCCTTTCAAGTTATTTCAACCGTGGAACATTTGAATTAGGCTCCGCGAGGAAATTGGAGCATCCGGGGCGTGGGAGTTTATAAGGCTGTAAACTGGTTCTTTATATTTGCCTAAAGCTTCCATAATGAGCGAGATGTGGACCTTATCGTGTTATTCAATTATAGGATTGGGGGTTTGGGGGGGGGGCTTTAAAACAGTGCCAGGAGATGCTCTTATTAAATAAACGAGAAAGTTATCTCTCCGAAACATGAATCGAAAATGAAACCAACAAACAAAAAAAGAAATGTTTTGTTGTTGTTGTGTTTTGTTGCGCTGATGATCAAGGACATTCAGACACACCGCTGCTGCAGTAACTATGGCGCTCACATCCCACAACACAAAAGTATAGGGGCCCGTTCACGTGGACGCTCGTGCAGCCGTGAGCTAATTTGTTTTGAGTGTGCGTCTGTGTTTTCCTCTTCTTAAATGCCCCCCCCCACCCCACACACACCCACACACACACACACACACACACACACGTTTCTGGACATGAAGCCATTTGACACATTCGGCCGCTGCGTCGTGTCGCTTTGGAGGGAAACTCCTGTCTTTTCATGAGATAGCGACGCTGATTATGTTGTCAGGATGGATTTACGTCTGGTAAAAACAACAACAAATAAGTGCCCGGTTCCTCCCGCTACATACTGTATATTGTAATTTAGGAGGCAGCTGTCATATTGAGTTTTCCCATTATCCGGTACACGTACAGCGTGGCTCGGGACTCCAGACTGAGCGCACCGGTCGGGACTGTGCCATCTCTCTGGCGCTCCGGCACGGAGAAGACACCATCTTGATTTATGGATCCAAATTAATATTTAGATTAATAGTCGAAAAAGAAGGCGCTTGAAGGAGCCAGTGGCTGGTTTGGTGCCTCCCAGCAGTGAAACACTGCTGACCCCTCATGGTCTGCGTGACGGACGGGGACGGAGAGCACTGAGGAAGGGAAGGGTTGGAAGCCTCCTATCGAAATGTGTAACAGATAGTTGTGAACCCTTCACTTCAGGCCTCATTAGAGACAATTTGGGCTCTTTTTTTTAAATTAATTTTTTATAATTTTAAAAATGTATAATTTTTTTCTGAATCTTTGGAAGTTCAGTCTATGATTAAAAAAAAAAATGCATCAAAATCATAATTTCTTTTGCTAATCATTGACCTATCCCAGACTGGAAAGAAATCCATACAGATGTTTAAAAAACAGTGGCATTATGTAAACAGAACATTTGATATTTATTACACATTAAATATATGGTAGTTATGATCAGGTTGGTTGTTGGTTAAAAATATTTAACTCAGTGAAAGTTGAAAATAATAGCAATATACAGCATTTTATGGTAGTTTGTTTTTTTGTACATGTTTTGGCCTCTAAGGACATGAGAGCAAAGTGTGGCACAATGGTGGAGCAGATTATTAATCATTGTCACAGACTTTACATGAAGCTAAAAAATAAGCCCTTACTGTGCTCACTATACAGAATCTAAAAGAAAACGCCTTGTACTAAACAAATTACTAAATGAATAATTAAATAATTACATAAATAAACTATTCTTCAATCAAACACATAAATATATATTTTTTTAACGGCAGGCTTAACCATGGAAAAGTGGGAATTACACGATAGAGGCTGTCGGAAGACGTCACATCAGCAGTCCCATCGTGAAGCTGTTTGACATTGTATGCAAAACAAAATCAAAACATTTCTTCGTATCTTTGTATCAAAATCGAATCATCTTTTCTTCCTGTAAAACAAAATATGACCTGTAACTTGTAATCCCTCGAAACAGTGAATATCTCAAATATTCACTTTCACCAGGGAATATGTCACAGTAGCTACAGACACTCTGACTTCCATTTCACTGGGACTTTAAGCTAGGCTCTTTAGCTTTTAGCTAAGGCCTAGTTTTACGTTATCATTTATGCTTTATGCTTTAGTCACGGGTCTTATTTATGTGGCATGACAAACTCAAGCACTAAGATGTTGAAGCATCCACATATTGTTTTCCATTCAGGGAACACAGTAAATAGTGTTCAAATTAGCATGAGCTAATGCTATCTCACTAGCAGCTATAGCCTTAGCTAACAGGAGTGTAGTCACTGTGGGTTTTTTTTTACTGATTTTTTAGTTTTTGTTTTTTTAAATTACATATTCTATTGTAAAATAATGTACATGATAAGCTCAGATTCTGGCCTTTACTCAATTGTGACCAAATATGTAGCCTTTCGGCTTTGTAGGGCAACGCGAATGGATGGGATTTAGATCCTGGTGCGCTATGCTAGTTTTATGACAAGGAGTAAATTGATATTCTAATTGCTTAATACAGAAGAGGCACAACTGTCACATGTGGCTGTGACAGCATGTGTCAGGGCAGCGATAGTGCGCCACTAGCCTGCTACATGTGCCTCTCCGGGGGGTGAGGTGGGGGGGGGCAATTTAAATCACTGCCTGCATCTCTGTGCTCTTACAGCTCTGAAAAGGATGATCAGACAAATCTATGTTTTTCTTTTTTTTGCCCGTCATTCATATTTATCATAGGACACCGGAGACTTAACAGAACATGTCCATCGAACCTTCATGTGTTTCACCTCTTACTTCCGAATCCTCAAATCACAAATTGTCCGGAAAATAGGAACTCTCGAGAAGTGCGAGACGACGACGTATCTCAACACTGATGGGGCCAAATGTTCCCCCAGCAGACAGTTCTGACTTGTCATACAGCCGGAGAGGCCCGGGTTGTCACTAATAACATTACCGACCGGCTCCTGCTCCATTCCAGTGGCCCCGTAAACCGTGACAGTGTGACAGTGAGCCAGCGCACACAACACCATGAACCCCGGCACTGAAGCAGCTGAGTGGAATTCATCATGGCATCAGTCATCATTTACACATATTCCTCTCCTAACATCTCCCAGAATGCATTTTTGCAGGTTTCCCGCCTTTATACGTTACAGCAACAACTCAACTATCCGATTTTGTTAAAAAAGCAAAAAATGCAGGAACAAAAGTGGGCCTTGAGTGTTTTGAGAGGGCACATTCTCATTAAATATCACCAATCCCTCGCGGACCATTGGACATTGAGAAATGAATGGAAACCATTGGCTGCTTGTAAAGCGAGAACACCAGACATCAGAGATCTTAAGACCGGCTTTGTGACCAGTTTACATTAAAGATGGTGCAAGTGGTAAAAACGTGCATAAAAAATAAAAAGCCACATAAACCCTTTAAACTGACAAGTGTGACAGAAAAACTAAGGCCAACCACCCCCACCCCCCCAATCTTCCTCCTTGTTTTCCGAGGTTTGCATGATTGCTGCCCGTTAGGTCTTTGTTTACAACGTGGATCTCGTCTGCGGACGCAAGTCTGACCTTGTGCAGCTTTGAGCTGTCTCAGCAGAGCGTCCGAGCGCGGCGGCTGACGCAGCGAGACGTCTGCCCGTTTGGGGACAGAGGGTGTATGTAGGTCAGCGACGGGCCCGCATGCTGTGACAGCAGCACGGTCGCTGTGCTGTGCAGCAGGACGGGGATCGGAGTGGACAGAGAGAGAGAGAGAGAGAGAGAGAGAGAGAGAGAGAGAGAGAGAGAGAGAGAGAGAGAGAGAGAGAGAGAGCCGGCCCCCCTCACACGTCAGCACCGATACTTCCTCATTTGCCCCCTTAAACACTCTGACATTATCAGGCCACGCAGAGCAACGTCCGCCCTCATTACTCTCACCTCTGGTACCGCGGCGAAATGGGCAAAGAGGAGCCGGAGAAGAGGACACCGGCAGAAACACGGAAGGGACATCGGATCATGGTGCACGTCTGAGAATGTCCGGATTGGTCATTTGACTGGCAGACGGTCCGTCCGTGTCAAGACACGCTGCACGAGCGACGAGCAAATACAACAATGGGACAGAGCTGCGTAAACACCACTTCACTGTAATGAAAAAATAAAATAATGTAAAAGCTACTGGAAAAGCACACTAGTTTAGGATTTTAAAAAAATGCAAGAATTAATAAAAAAATGTATTTAGTACTTTCTTTAAGTACATAAATATAACAAAATAAAGTGATTTAAATGTATTAATTTATACCAACCAAGTAGTTATTTAAGTACATATTTTATTGAAAAAAAGGTAAATAGTACAGTTCTAAATACAAGCTTTTCTTATCCCAAATATTATGACATACTGCCATCTAGTGGCTCAAACACAGAGGTTCAGCTGATGCATAAAATAAATGCAAAAAATAAATAAAAAATTAACCTTGATGGTTGCAAGTATTAACATTTTGTGTTTGAGATCATTTTACACTAAGAACGTCAGTGAAACAGCTTTAGGCAGAACTGAGTAGTAATAACTTCGTAGATGTTGGTCCTTTCTATGAAAATAATGGGTTTGTATAAAGTTACAAAAGGCAAGAATGACAAATTGTTGTCAATGCTGTAGGTGAGTTTCTGAAATTTAACAAATGCTTATGAACACAACCCAAAAAAAAAAAAACATAAAAAAGGAGGAGCTCATCGGTTATAAGGATGCATTGAACCGGATGCAGATTTGATGTTTGTCTTGATGCTGCTTGGCATTTTTCCTGAGAAAGAAAAGAAATGGGGAGAAAATGAATGCTTTTGCTACGATGTTTTCCATCTGTGTGCTTGGAAATCTTAAGAGTTCAGCAAACTTCAGCGGGTTTACTTTTCTATACTTTGTGCACATAAATTAATAAATAGTCTGGTTGAAATATTAGGCTCATTTGAGATGACTTTGTCTCATCTGAAAGGACGAGATTGACAAAGAAGTCGTACAGTTTCCAGCAGCATCATCTGACTGAATAAAATACTATTTGTTAGATCAATCTGTTTAGCTTTTACTACCCAATAATTGCGGTTTAGATGATCTTGTGTGTGTGGAAAGGTATCAAAATTGGGTTTAATCATTAAAGACTGTATTTATTAAATTATTTTAATACGATTTAAAGTAAAGACCCAGTCCACCTAAAACTAATTCACATCCTAAAATTAAGACATCAATTTATAGTGCAAATATTCCCACAATTAGACACATGCAAAGAGATATGAAGAGCAGCAAGGGCTTAAAGGGATAGTGCGATGTTTTGAAGTTGGGTTGTATGAGGTCCTTATCCATAGTCAGTGTGTTACCTACAGCTTCAGTTTGGAGAAGCAGGCAGGAATACTACTGCTGAAACCTAATTTAGACTCCAAAAAAAACAAACATTTTCACCACTTTATTTTGCCGTCAGACAGCCGATGGGGAGTCAAACTGAAAGTGCAACTTCACTATACTGTTTTTACAAATGGAGCCTTGTGGCTTTGAAGAGAGCATAGATAATTTCCCCTTTCAGTTCAGTTCTCCTCAGAAAATATTCAAAATATGACATACACTTAAACTGAAAAGTTTTTTTTAGGGGGCTGAAATACGTTCTGCTGCTGCTCCCGTCCACAGCAGTACATTGCTTTGCTGGTACTCGTGTCTGCTCCTCCTAACTGGGGGCGTTCCGACCGTCGTCTACTATAGCTAATACACTGACTATGCATAAGTACCTCGTAGAAGCCCACTTCAAAACAACCAAACCATCCCTTTAACAGGAGTACAAATTCTTTGTAAGAACGCAAACAACTAAAGTAGTCATGGCGCAATACTAACCCAGCCCTCCAGGTCTCCTACCTGGCTGCCCTTGCTGCTGTGGAGCCACAGGTCCTCCCATACCTGCTTGCTGGCTTGAACCACCACCAATGGTGACCTGCTGCAAGGTTGGACCTCCACTCATCATGGGCCCTTGTCCCGGATGTCCAGGGGCCACTGGACCAGGAGGCCTACACTTGGAAAGCCCCTTTCCAAACGCAACTGCTCCGACCAAGGCGTTAGTGTCAGCAGGGTTGAATGATGGTTTGTTCTGTCGTATTGCTGTGGAGAAGAAAATAAAACCGCACATGAATCAACATATTTAGATGAATTAATACATTTTAGACGTGTTACTTGGACAGTGAAAGTGCAACATACCTGCACTCTCTGAATCTCTGTCATCACGAGGATTGTTCAGCTTCTCTAGCAGATTGGAACAAAGTTTATTCAACGTCTGGATCTGTTTCTGTTGGTGAAAATATAACCGGGGGCGTTTGAACAATTCAAAAATACTCTACAGCTGTAAGCAATGAAAGGCAAGTGACTGTTCTACATTTTAGCACAACAAAACTACATTTTTGCGCATGAGTAAGAGAGCATCGATCCACTCAGTGCGATAACTAACTGACCTGTGCCACCTCCGGGCCAATTCGCGCCGCCTCTACACTCAGCTGTTTCTCCTGCTCCTCCACCTCTGGATCAGGCTTGGTCCGCAAGTAGTCTGGTACAATCTCATGGCTGAACACTGGGACACGCTGCTCTGTGAGTTTCTGTGGGGGTCAGAGGGGGGGGAGAAGCGTTGGCCGTGAACAAACAGGTCAGAGAGAGAAAAAAAACATACACATCAGAGAAGCGTAAACGTCAGTCCGTGGCTTTGGTACTCACTGCTAAATCCTCATCCCGGTCTGGGGACAGAAGCAGCGGTATTATAACCTGGTTGCGAAAGGACGGTGTCTTCTCGTTCTTCAGCAGTTTATTGATGGTGTTCAGCTGACCGGACAGCAGGGCGAAGTTGTCCAGAACAGAGGGCCTGAATGACACAAACACAAATCACAGCGTCTGAGAAGGAGAAAAAAAAAAAAAACACTCCACAAAAGGATACATTTAAATTTGTACATTTTGATGACAAAGCAGAGCATCTTGTGTCAAACGTATAAAGTTGTTTCACCTTTTTACGTTAAGCCAGTAGAAAATCTCATCAACTGATCAGGTAATGTTAACATATTTATTCAAGGATTAAACTGTTTGTAAACCTGATAAATGCCACAGAGCACTGCATTTCACTAACCTCCATCAAAGAGATGAAATAGTTTAAAACATTTAAGATTTCAATATAATCTGGACAATCCACACCAAACCTAAATTCAAATATTGTTTCTTTAATATACACAATTAAATCCTAACTTGACAAGTTGACCGCAGAGACGGACTAAAGATGTGACATCCAGAGGTGGATGCTGAAGCTAGAGGGACTTTGGTATAGTAGCCCTACATTCAAATGTAACTCAAAGCCTGAACTCTTATTATTAAAGAGGATTCCCCTCTTAAGTTAGACGGCACAAACTGATATCTAACTGCTATTCTTTGGGGGAAATGCTTTACTCACCATGTTAATCGCTCGTATTCATTTTCCAATTTATAAATGAAACTGTGAAGAGCGTTTTTGACGTGTGCGACACGAGAAACGAGAGACTCCACCGCCGCCTCCAGCTGCTTCTCCTCCCGTTGCTGAGGGGAACGAGAGAGAAACGCTGATGAGGTTATTTTACTCTCATCATACAACAGGGCTGCACAATGAAATGAGGATTGTAGTCCTATTTTGCCACAGGAAAAACACATTATGCATGGAGGGAGGAGGATAACTTAAGGAGTCTCACAGCTTAGAGGAGCTGAGAGACTCGTCAAATTAATCTCAGTCAACTTCACATTCAGGTGGACTTCATTGTCATGTTAAACTAACGTTAACGTTACCTAGCTAGCTTAAACGCCATTTAACCTGCCGTTAGCTGTTACCTGTTAGCTACTGCTAGCGCTAAAAATAAGTAAACCGGAAGTACCACATTCAAACATCTACAGGTAGAACTGCAACGATGCTCCAGAGGATAATAGAGCAAAGTAGCATCCCCCCTAAATGGCATTAAAATATGATTACCTGCATCGTTGAACTACAAGCTAACAGTGAAATGCTCTAGATCAGTCAAGGAAGAAACACTTCCGGTTAACAGTGTCAAAATAAAAGCATCTGTTTTGAGCATTTTCACGAAACGGAAATACCCACCACACAAAAGCTATAGTGGTGGCATGTAACTATTGGTAAAGCTCTTGGATTATCTGAAAATGCATTGTAATATTATCAGTGTGTGGCTAATTTTTCTGCACACTGCTTTTCAAGTGCAACACTTATAGTAAAATACCTACTTTTCCATTCAAGATTCCTTGGCTATCTTATTATTATTATGGGCAATAACTGCTTGATGAGGGTGATAATAATACTTAAACAATACTTACGCAATATTGACATACTGACTAGGGTATGGTACATCTGCCTCCTGAGCATCAGTTACAATGTAACAGGTAAAATGCACATCTGGAAGTTGGACATGTGGTGGTATAGAGTGCTGCAGGATGACATATTTTTGTATAGATATGAAATCTTGCGTCAATGAGCTTCCAAACACATAATAAAACCATTGAACTTTAAAAAAATATTTGTATGTACATATGTACGTACATATATACATGTTCATAAATATACACACATGTACGTACATATATACACGTAGACACACACACACACACACACACACACACACACACACACACACACACACATATATATATATATATATATATATATATATATACCAAATCTGAGGCCATGGTGTTCTGCCTGAAACCGGTGGATTGTGGAGTGGGGGGGGGGGGGGGGGCACACATGGCGGGCAAATACTTCCTCCTTTGTGGGTCTCTCGTACTGGGACGACAGGTCTTTGGGGATGGGGATTGTCTTCAACTCCTCAACAAATGGAGTTGGGTCCTCAAACACGAGCCTCATAAGTTCATCCACGTACTCTGTAAAAATATAGCATTTAATAGTAATTTACTTGTCTTAAATTATGTATGCTTCCTTATTTATATTTTAAGTGTAATTAAAATGTTATGTTCGTTGTATTATGTTACAAAAATAAAAAAATATTTTTCAACTTATTCAGCTTTGCTATGCTTTTACCCTTCTTTGACTTGGGGAAACACAACCTTGTAGATAGCTGTTCCTGCAGATGTTGTTGCTTGCTTGCATTTTCATGATGATGCACGACTGCAAGGTACAACCTACAATAATAGAAAAAAAGGCAAAAATGTAATGACCCATACGATAAATTTTTTACACTAATCAGTCAATTTGTGATAAGAGCTTACGGAATCCATAATTAAGCGTATTACCTGCACAACATTCAAATGAAAGGGAAAACTACATTTTTGGGTGCGACACGCAGGATCAAGCCCTTTGTAGGTGCTGAAGACAGGGGCGTATCCGATACAAGACACCGTTGCCTGGGAGCCTGAGAAAGAGCATGGAAATATCTATATGTATATTTTTTATTTCCCTTTCAAAGATCATAACAAAGTCAAAAGGTCTGGCAAAAAATGTCAGCCCGAAATATGAAATTCGGGAGTTTTTAATGAAACTGTAGTGCTCTGTATTCCCCATAATCCACACAAGAGTATTTCACAATGTTAGCAAGTACTATATCTCAAAAAGAAATACAAAAACACATTTAATGTGTTACAAACCTGAGCTTCTCAGGTGAATATCCCCCAGAGTACCCCAGGACAGCTGAGTGCCAACGGATACCATCCTTTAAAGTCTGTGTACCCTCTGAGACTGTTTGTGGACGGTCTGTTGTCGGGTACCGAGGCCCTTCTGTCATGTACTCTAAAAGACAGGCAAATGTATTCATTCAAACTTTGCATCAGATAAAAATGTGTCAACATCTATCAAGCTAAACAGTCTTGTCCCCTGATAAATCAACAGACCGCCCACACACATACATACGTATGTAAACACATGTTACACAGACTCACACAATATCCTATTATGACATAAACACCGCCCGGCCGTCTAGCTCGAGACCAGCTACACTGTTGTTTATAGAGATCGGCCTCCATACGAAAAACACGAGTAATATTTACATTGTTCTTCTTTTTGCTGGGATGTGTCCAGTCGACCGATGTTGAAGAAAGGAGACCCTGTGGATCAGACACACTGCGAGGTAACAGTCATGGAAATAGCGAGAAAGTTGGCCAGACCAAAGTGGACAGCGGCCAGCAAGGCCGAGATCCTCCTTGTGGCACTGGCACCGCAGTGGCAAGCGTGTGGCAAGTCTTTGGCAAGTCTGTGGTAGGCGTCGGTCAGGTGTCAGGACAGGGGCAAGCGAACGGCACTTGTTCGGCACCCCTGGCATGTTAGTTTAAATGTATTTAATTGTATTTTGCCGTTTCTTATTGACACTTTAGGAAATCGTACATGTGTAATTGTAATTACTGATGTGTAATTGTAACTGCCAAGCTGAGTGGGCGGAGCCACAACTGAGCCACCCATTCTCTGTATACATCCTTCGAGCAACCTCGTTGTACTTTTTTGTTTCTCATTCATTTTATTTATGTAGGATTTTGCTGGTTTTGAAACAAAAAGTAACAAAATATACTCTTTCCAAATAATTACTTTTATAGTAATTTACAAAAATCGGCTAAAATAATGAAAACAAAAAGTTCGGAAATTTGTGTTTGTTAGACTATTCCTCTGTTGTAACAATGCTTCTTGGCAATACATTGTACACCTTTGGAAAGCCTGTTAATTTCCCTTTTAAATGGTACCCCATTTGTAAGGAACATGCATTTGTGGGATGAGCAGCACAGCTGAGTATGTGGGTTGCGCCCATGAAAAATTTACCAAATCTTCTCTGCCAATGCCAAACAGCTTATTCTGCTGTTGCTATTGACTCTTGTTTGGTGGATAGGACTTGTTTGGTTGTTTTGGACGATTTGGTGGATTGGACGAATACAGAGTATATCAGTAACAAGGAAGAAAAAAGACATATTGGCAATTTTACAATTTATTCATTTAACAAACAGTCAGGAGCCTCAGTAGCGTGTGGAAGAACCGCCTAGCACCTCCTCCTCATGCTAGTCACCAGCCTGGTCACACACTGCTGTGGGATGGCATGCCACTCCTCAAGCAGGATTTCTTGCAAGTCAGCCAACGTGGTTGTGTTGGTCACTCTAGCACGAACAGCACGCCCTACGAAGTTGGATCGTAGGGTCAAAGTGTGGAGAAGATGGGGAGAACGCTGTGCTGATTGCTGCACCGATAGAGTAGCACCTTTTGGTGGAGGCAGTGTGATGGTGTGGGGCGGCATCTAAATGAATAAATTGTAAAATTGCCACTATGTCTCGTTTCTTCCTTGTTACTGATATACTTCAATCCTCCAATCCACCAAACAACACCAAACAAGAGTCAACAACGACAGCAGAATAAACTGTTTGGCATTGGCAGAGAAGATTTGGCAAATTTTTCATGGGCGCAACCCACATACTCATCTGTGCTGCTCATCCCACAAATGCATGTTCCTTACAAATGGGGTACCATTTAAAAGGGAAATAAACAGGCTTTCCAGCGGTATAACATTTATTGCCAAGAAGCATTGTTACAACAGAGAAATAGTCTACCAAACACAAATTTCCGAACTTATTGTTCGATGTTTAGTAATAACTAAACCAGTTAGGTAAAGTTGGAAAGATATTCACAGATTCTGATTTCCCGGATCAATAACTCGATAGCGAAACGGTGTAAAAATACAATCAACACCTCTCTGTAACCGTAGTGATGTAGACAACAAGCTACAACCTTAATTAACCTTCATTTCACCAAAACGGGCCGTTCTGCGAGCTGGATGAATAACATTGGTCTCAATGAGCGGCCAGCTGTGAGATGAGTGCTCAGGGACCGTCAATAAAGTGCAATCCGGAAAAAAAAGACTACAGAAATATTCAATAACTTCACTGTTACGAAGTGTAGCATGACCAAACTTATTGCATACACCAATGGGCTCCTCCTTGTTATACTACATCAGTTATTTTGATGAAATGTGCTTTATGATTAATTATGAATAATTATATTGTATATTTATTGGAAGAAATATTCAATAACTTCACTGTTATGAAGTGTACTATTCATAACAGTGAAGTTATTGAATATTTCTGTAGTCTGTGTTTTCCGCATTGCACTTTGTAGACGGTCTCTGAGCACTCGTCTCACAGCTGGCCGCTCATTGAGACCAATGTTATTCATCCAGCTCGCAGAACGGCCCATTTTGGTGAAATGAAGGTTAATTAAGGTTGTAGCTTGTTGTCTACATCACTACGGTTACAGAGAGGTGTTGATTGTATTTTTACACCGTTTCGCTATCGAGTTATTGATCCGGGAAATCAGAATGTGTGAATATCTTTCCAACTTTACCCAACTTCACAAACCCACCTCCTCACTGCGACACAGTGCGACGTGACAGCGTTAGGACACAACACCGTGAGCTACCAACTTAGCCCGGCACCGCGAAACCGGGTAGTAACATCAGCTACCTCGGTGAAATAACAAAACTAATTAAGTTCAGCCACTTACCCTTCAGGTAATCTTCCTTTGGGGGTCCATACCAAGAACATTTCCTTTGGCAGAGCGGAACACAGCATCTTCTCGACTTGACGGCCACAAAGCAAACTCTTCAGCTTGAGTTCGAGCGCAGCTTTGATTGAGGGCGTGTCAAACTTGCAGGAAATGGTAAATGGACCTGTACTTGTATAGCGCTTTTCCAGTCTTCCGACCACTCAAAGCACTTTGACACCACATGACATCATTCACACACCGTAGGCATAGCTACGGGAGCAAGTTAGGGTTAAGTGTCTTGCCCAAGGACCCATCGACATGGCTAGCAAAGTTGGGGATCGAACCACCGATCCTCCGGTTGAAGGACGACCCTGCTCACTACTAAGCCACAGTCACCCACACGACCCTGCTCACCACTAAGCCACAGTCGCCCACAGGAAAGAGGTATAATTATGCAAATTAGTTAGTTACTTAGCGACACCCGACGTTACAGAGGTTAAGACCGGTCCAGGCAGCAGTGTTTCTGAGGGGGGTTGACTTCAGATGTTCTACGGACCTTTTACATGTGAAAATAGAAGTATAACACACTGGAAGAAAGGGAAAAAGAGGAAAAGCATATTAGGGTGCTCGACTCCTCTCATCTCCCATGGGCGTGACTAAGAGGCGAGTAAAGGAAGCAAGGGAAGGCATGGAGGAGACGCGTTATCATAATAAATAGCACCTGTAGTCGCCTCAATTGACTCAGTGTCTCTTTAGATTTTTCCTTTGACCGTTGGCTTCAGCCGGTGTGTGTTGCGTCGTCAATAACCCAGTAGGTATTCAGTCTGCTAGTAGCACCATGGCCAGTCTGCTTTCAGTGCAACGTGTTGCCTCTCTGACGAAATCCGGGATTTATTTAAGAACTGCTGCTCTGGGCATCAATCAGCGAAACTACAGCAGCAAGAAGGAGTCTTCAACCGAGTATTTGAACCAAAGTGTTGTACCATTGATGCATGACCAGAACAGTTTACCCAGGTAAGGACACACATGTGAGGGTTCCTGGCACTCTGCCAGGCCGTCGCGAAATAATTTGCCATAAATTATAAAATTATTCTGTATCATGAAAACAATGTGCACCATTTGTGCCAATAAAACGAGCATATTCTGTCTTTTACCACCGAAGTTAGCTTTGGGATAATACAAACTCTGATATGATTGTGACATGCAGCAATAAGTTCATTATTCTGAAGTTGAAGAACTAACTGAAAGTCAGGTTTAGACCATTAACCCAACTGTAAATATCTGGATTCATGAGGACTATGCCAGTCTTGCTGCTGTTCATTTTCTGAAAGCTTTTGATCAATAACTTCATGCTCAATGCTGTCAAGTTGAGTCCAAATGCAATTTGAATAAAATTCCCCTCTGTTTAAAAGTCTTTGGTATTGACATTTATTAATATTTAATTCAAACTATGTATCCAGGATAATCCTATTGAGATTTAAAATCTCTTTTACAAGGGGGTCCTGTTCAAGATGGCAATGAACACCGAAAACATATACAGAGAGAACTGACTTAAAAACAAAACAGCATAACATAAAACGAATCAAATAAAAGACGACAGACTTCAACAAACCAGCAAATTGCATCAAAGAATTTTCATTTTCACATTGCAAATTTCTCCACTGTTGGACTATAAAAGTATTGTATTGTATTGTATTGTATTGTCAAAAAAAAGCTGTTGCTGATTGCAATAAATAAATAAATGTCCAGTTTCCAAAATGAAGGCAATTTCCTAATTCATGGACCAAAGAAATCATAACATTCATTATTGCATGGTCAAAAACTGTTTGCCTCTGCCCAGCAACACCTGTATCAAGTAACCTTCCTGATTATATTAACCTCTTGCCTAATTGACAGCGGCACTACGCCCCCAAGTGGTGAGAGGTTTAACAAAACAAAACAATAACAAAATGGCTCTTACAAGTAATATATCATTTTATCTTAACATGACAAAATGTGAACAAGTGTTTTTAATTGTTTAGACTACCCATACCAAAGCTGGAGGATACTGTCAGGAGGTATTTAGCTGCCCAGAGGCCTCTGTTGGATGATGACCAGTTCAGGTAACTTCTTAAAAAGAGAATCAACCTTTTGTGATGTAATTATTTGAACTGTTGTGGTCTATTTTAACTACTTGAATCTTACCATCTTACCCGGAACACAGCCGAGTCAGCCGGCACTCAGCGGCAATACAGCCGAGTCCGCTGGCTACCTGGGTATGGTCTCTATTTTAACTACTAGAATCTTACCTGCAACAATCTAAACTGTGAATCCTCAGAACAACAAAGACAATTGCACAGGATTTCCAGAACGGTGTGGGGAAACAGCTGCAAGAGGAACTGGTAGCTCAGGACAAAATAAATAAACACACAAGCTACATCTCAGGTGAGTGTCATTCTGACACTTGACTCTGATGTTGAGCATCTCAAATGCATACAATCACTAATTAATCTGTTTTCCTTTTCTCTCAGGACCATAGATGGACCATATTCTTTCTGATCGCTTCACTGTGATACTGACCAACCCCTTCATGCTCTTCAATCCAGACCCTAAGACAGAGTACAATGACCAGCTTGTGCGGGCGACCAATGTGGTGTGTTCAGCAGTGCGCTTCATGAAAACACTGCGAGCCGGATTCCAGGAGCCAGAGGTTTTCCACCTCAACCCGGCAGAGAGTGAAACAACAAGGTTCATCCGCTGTGTCCCGTCTTCCCTGTCTCGCCCCCTGGACATGTCTCCGTTATTGCACCTCTTCAACACAACTCGGATCCCCAAGAGAGGGAGAGATGAGCTCTTCACCGACGAGAAAGCACAACATCTCCTAGTTATGAGGAAAGGCAACATGTATGTGTTTGACATTGTAGACAGGGACGGGAATTTGGTGAAGCCTGCAGAGATTCAGTCCCACTTGAAGTACATCTTGTCCGACCCAACGCCAGCGGCTGCCTTTCCTCTTGGGGTTCTGACCAGTGAGAACAGGGATGTGTGGGCCGGGCTGAGGGACAAGCTGATAGCTGCTGGAAACGCAGAGGTTTTACGGAGTGTTGACAGCGCCCTGTTCTGTCTCAGTCTGGACGATGAAAGCATGAGGGACCACATCCACATCTCCCACAACATGCTGCACGGCGACGGCTGCAACCGCTGGTTTGACAAGTCCTTCACAGTCATTCTGACCAAAGATGGACAGGCAGCCATCAATTTTGATCACTCCTGGGGCGACGGCTTACCTTTACTTATTTTTCACAATGAGATCTTCAAAGACACAACTGAGCGGCCGCTGGTAAACCCGGGCTCAGCTGCTGCTGCTGTGGATTCAGCCTCTGCTGTGTGCAGACTAAAGTTCAACCTGGACAGTGAGCTGGAGAATGGCATCAGAAAAGCCAAAGAGAACTTTGACTCAACTTTATCGACACTCACCATTGATGCCTTGGAGTTCAAGAAAGGTGGCAAGGCTCAGTTAAAGAAGAGCAACATGAGTCCAGATGCTATAGCCCAGCTGGCTTTTCAAATGGGTTTCCTGAGGCAGTATGGACAGACAGTAGCCACATATGAGGCCTGTAGCACTGCAGCGTTCAGGCATGGCCGCACAGACTACATCCGGTCAGCCACCATACACACACAACGATGTTCACACGCTTTTGTTTTTGAGCCAGGACAACACAGTGTGGGGCAACTACAGGCCATGCTGAGTGAATGCTCTAAATATCATCGGAAGCTTGTCAAAGAAGGAATTATGGGTGTGTATCTGACATTTCTACATGTATTTTTAAAGGATTACAACTTGTGAAATATTCAAAGTGGTTCTGCAGTTTTGGGTGTGTTTCTGAAAACTTTAAGTCATCACACTGACACTGAAAGATATTCCTTCCCTATTGGTAATTTTATTTTGCAGGAAATAGTGTCTAGACTTAATATCTTTTTCCACGAAGATGACTGGGTTTCACCTTAAGTGTACAAAATGAGCGATTTCTGAGACAACTGGTCTCAACACACACCCATACCTACCTTTTGGTCTTCTGTACTAACCACTTTTATTTCTCTCACTAGGACAAGGTTTTGACTGCCACCTGCTTTCCCTGGAATACCTGGCCAATTCAAAGAGCAAGCCTCTGCACAGCCTTTACACAGACCCAGCTTACGCTGCCATCAACTACTACATCCTTTCCACAAGCACCCTCACCAGTCCAGCTATGAACTTCGGTGGCTTTTTCCCGGAGGAGGATGATGGCTTTGGTGTTGGCTACAGTGTCCATGACGACTGGATCCATTGCATTGCATCCAGCTTCCCTACTCGCAACGTCCATGAATTCGTGCAGTGTGTCCACAAGTCCTTAGAGGACATTTTCACTGTCCTGGAAGGAAAGACGATCAGCTAAGAAACAAGTGTTTGTCATTAAAAATGTTTGATTTTTTGAAAGCGTGGTGATTTAACTTGTCTGGGCAACCATGCAGAAAGTGAGATGAATATTCAATGCACCCCAAAATAAACACAAGAAGAATCGCAGTGCTTAAATGTGTATTTTTATTTTATATTAATTTGATGGTTGAGACTTTAAATGTGTTCTTTGAAGGGATTTTCATATTACTATAGGGATTAAAACAAGGGATCTTGTCAATTTATCAAAATTGGTGGATTGGAAAACAAATTAGTGTAAACCTTTGACTCCTGACACAAGCCATGATATTTATTGTATAATAAAAAACCTTTGAAGCTAAAATACTGGAAAAATGAACTTTCCACTTAAAAGGCTTCAATCATCTGGCTTTGCAAGACTTCAGTCTGTTAAGTCAGGAGTGTACTTTAGTCCAGTGGTTCTCAACTGGTCTTGCTGTGGGACCCACCATCACCCCTTAATGACAAGCCGCGACCCAGTAAGTGCAAGTTCATAAGCTGAATTTTATATTCAGTAGGCTATTCAATTTCATTATCCTAAAAACCCAGAGTCTTCCCCCATATCAGGATGGTTTGACCCAACCTGGCACACGCCCCCTGTCATCACCTGTCAATAACTGCAGCCTTGAAAAGCTCAAACAAAGTGGAATGCAGCAGCAATGCTGCTGAAAACCTGGAGGGACAAGTGCAAAACAAGTCGAAACCAGAGCTGGCAAAAAAGTGTGAATAGACAACATTCCGCTGCATAAAAAATCCCCTTCAAAATAAAACCACAGGATAAAAAAAAAAAATGTTTTAATCCAATTTCTTTTTGCCCCCGAAGGCCCGCGAAAACGGGTCCGCGACCCACCAGTTGAGAATCACTGCTTTAGTCTGATTTTAATCGTTGGCTGTGATTTTTGTTTTTTCTATGCACAAGAATAGATCTATACTATAAAATTATTATCGGTTATAAGTCATGTTACCAGCAAAGGATACTTGTAATGAAATATTAGAAGTAGCTGTGACAATTACATTTTTTTTTTTTTATGAGAAAAATGCACTATATGCATATAATGCATTATATAATATCAACACTGTCTTGCAGTCAGCACTCATTTGCTGCATTTCACAAGTTCATATAGACAGGAGTGTTTGCGTGTGAATAACATATATCACCCAATCATGTCACTGTTACGTTCCCCGATTAAAGACCAAGGGATGAGGGGAGTAATAATGTAAATAACCTAGGGAAAAAGTCATGGGCAAAGGATGAATAAATGGGATTTATTAACGATAAACTGAAAATGCTCACAAAGGCAATGACTTAAAACTACTTTCTTAAAAAGGAAAGCGACACTAATGCACAGCAGTCATAATTGAAATCAAAACACAATATGAAACACACCAATGGGTCAGGCTATCAACACTAGAACACACGGCTTGCCACCACAGTGTCAGCCCCCTTCTTGTGCTTTCTTTTTATGTCAAACCCTTGCACCAGCAGGGCCCAACACATCAACCGCTGGTTATGGTTCTACATCTGGGCCAGGAAGACAAGAGGGAACTGGAGCCCACATACACTTCAAATTGCTGAAGGGAGTGAAGCATGGCTGGTGGCGCTTGAACAACAGCACAGCACCAGCTCCAGAAGCACTGGCATCGACTTCAAGCTTAAAGGGAAGCGAGAAGTTGGGAGCGGACCACCCTGCAGCACTGCAGAGGAGAGACTTAGCAGCGTCAAAGGCATGACAACATTCATTGGTCCACACGAATGGAACAGCTGGACCACACAGGTTGGTAAGGGGAGTAACCACTACAGAAATTCTTACAAAAGCACCGGTAGTATCCAGCCATACATAAAAAACGGCGATGTTCACGCCTGGTGGTGGGGACTGAATAAGACAACACAACCTCAACTTCCCCCTCCACTGGGCGGACCTGCCCATGGCCAACCTGTTTCCCTTGGTAAGTAACTGTTAATTGTTTCTCATGCCAAATGTCATAATAGGGTCTGATGTTGCAAATGCGGAGAGGTCAGATGCTCCAGAGGTAAAGGAACCTGCCGGTATCCTTTAAGCAGATGTAGCTTGGTGATGAACACAGCAGGAGCAATGCTGTCAATACAGTCATCCATGTGAGGCAGAGGGAACGAGTCTTGCACAGTCACTGCCAGGTGTACCGTCAGATTTAGGAGCAAACTATTTGAACTGTTAGCCCAGGCCAGTAAATGGTCCACTAAAGTAAAAGCTCTCCAGCTAGCGATGTGCCTCACGGGTGATGCTTTATCAAGCCTGCTGCTGCTCAGTCCCGATGATAGGAGTGATTATGATGCACTAATTGGGGCTCTAAAGCGACGATTTGGACAATGCTCTGCCACTGAGGGAGCTCGCTAATGACATCAAGGGGCTTCTTCACCACACCTACGCCCACATTTCCCCTCCAATCCAGAGCTAGCTAGCTAGGGACCATTTCCTCCAAAGTGAAAAATCACCAAAGGGGAGAGCTGCTTGTGAGACTGAAATGGACTTGGCGCAGCCTGGCTGGGTGTGGGAGTTAACCCAGTTTGTGAGGTCTGCCACTCTGAGAGACGAGAGGCAGGACAAGCCACGACCAAGAGTCTGCTGGGGGTGTGGGCAGCCTGGTCACCTGGTCCGACACTTCCCCTGTACCACTGCGAACAAGGGAAACGAGCCGGGGACCGCATAATCGGGTAGATGTGGACCCCTGGCACACAATAACGAAGCTACACAACTCTCCGACCAAGTAGGAGCACCCAAACCACTGGAGGATTTTGATGGTCTGCTGGAGTGACTAGTGGTGCTGGGTCGAACCTGGATAGGAGACTGTTAGTATGCACTACTGACTATTGTAGGGACATGCTGCTCTCCACTGGCAGACACGGGTCATCAGCAACCCTGTTGAGGCCCGATGTGGTGAACAATGGAACTGTTATTTTCTCCACTATAGTGAAACTACAGGTTCACACACACACACACAGGTGAAAAACACCTCTCCACCTGACGACAGTGAAAGAGTCTTGGCAGGGACAGAGGTCTGGCAGAAAAACTGTGATGGTCTGACTCCTAGTGAACAAAGTCTGCTGTGACAGCTTCTACTTGAGTTCAAGGACTGTCTTTCACTGTCAGAGGATGATGTGGGCCACACAGATCTCATCCAGCATAACATCGAAACAGAAGATGCACACCTCCTACTGGCCAGGCAGTCTGCGGCAGACAAAGCCCTGCAAGGGATGCGGCGAGCTGGAATCAATGAGCTTTCCACCAACCCCCGGTTGTCATGGTCTCCAAAAAGCAGAAGGAGGTGTGGCGTTTCTGTGTGGACTTCAGACCCCTCAACAAAGTGATCAAAAAGGACCCCCATCCCCTTCCACGCATTGACGAGGCCCTCGACACAGTGGCAGGGTCATCCTGGTACTCCTCTTTGGACCTGCGGAAAACTGCCTTCATCACTAATGGAGGCTTGTGTCAGTTTAAAGTCCTTCCGTTTGGCCTCTGCAATGCCCCTGCCACGTTTGAGAGATAAATGGACAGGGTACTTGTTGGTATCCCTCAGCAGGAGTGTGTTGTGTACCTGGACGACATACTGGTGCATGGTGAGTCATTCCAGGCGTCTCTCAAGGCCCTGAGGTGGGTGCTGGAGAGGGTGGCAGCAGCAGGTCTAAAACTGCACCCACAGAAATGCACTGCAGCGTTCAGGCATGGCATCAATATGAAAGTGTCCCTTCCAGTTGTGAAATTGGAGTGCATCCGCAAGATTAAAAATCATATAGCGTAAGTTCAGTCGGAAGACCATACTCTTGCATGCCTTAGCCCGTAATTTATTTCTCATACATCTGCCAATCACATTGTTCGGGGCTGTCAATCATGACACTAGCTGTTTAGATCAGCTGGTCTCCTCTATCCAATAAGCACAACGAAACAATTACATGGTTTGCCTATCATCTAGCTGCTGTCTCTTTTATGACTGTCTCTATACCTTCAGTTCATTCATGTTGCTGTTACGCACCCTTCCACCTCCTCATCTCCGCCCAGTCTTCGCAGATCCATCAGCTTCATCAACTCATCATTCTCTCAGCCTCATCAGCCACCACCACCACCAGGTCTGGACTCCACGGGGGGATTTATCTTGTTGCTGATTGGGGCAGACGGCCCTCAATTACAAATCCCCCTGTAGAGTGCAAGCGCCAAAGTCTCTGTCAAGACTTTATCATCACATATCATCTGTTAATAATAAACAATTATCCTTTCTTTATTTGACTGGTCTCTCCTGATAGAAGAAGCAGTTAAACTTAGTTTATGCTCTCCGTAGTGATGACAGTGTGTGCGTGGCGGAAAATGACGTATTTCGCGGCCGGCGCATGACACTGATAGGCTCGCAACTGGTCGTGGCTTGGTCGTGCACCTTCGGATTTTCAACTTGGTGCGCGTGATAAAATGACATCAAAATAGTTCACTGATAAAACATTATTAACATGTCTGGGGATTATAGGAAATGGGCCAATTCATTTTGAGATGCTTCAGAAACAGAAGGTGTTGCTATGTTAATGTCTTGGCAAAAGTAATAAAGTAGTCCATGGATATAAGTTTACAGATAATTACAATACCTCCTCGTCAGCGTGGAGGTTGGTTATGGCTTTTGCTAGTTATACATAGGTCTATGGGCATATCTATGGGTTACACTCGTTGTCTTTTATTTATCTCAGTTCATGTGGTGTAGGCCTCTGGGGTTTCAGAGAATAACAGCGCGTAAAGCAGGGGTATTCAATCGAAATTCAACAAGGTCCAGTTACAGAGAATTTCCTCATACAAGGTCCCGGACATCTCAATAATGTCCAACGGGTGAGTTAGTCCCATATATATTGAAGTAGCCTCGCAGTTGTATCAACGTTATTACGAAGTCAACAATTGATTCTCAAATCAAAATAAGATTGAGAGATATCTCAACACGAACAATATTCGTCAGTTTTCAAATTGAACTGGAGGAAGTATGATAATACATACTCTAATAATAAATAAATGTTCATCTACCCAGAAGCAGTACGATGGACACAGTGAATAGTTGAGCAAAGCTTTATTCCAGGCAGAGATCACAACAGGCAAACAGTCGCCGATCTGCTCACGTGGAGACACCCACTCGGTGGAGTGCCAAGCCATCAGGGGAAAAGGCAAACAGAAACCAGAGGGAGCTGAGGCTATTCTCGTGGTCGGGGACAGAAGACTATGGTGATTTACCGTGGCAGAGGCAAGGCAAGAATCTCATCGTCAGGGACTGAAGACTGAGTCATTTACCGGGGCTGAGGCAAGGCTGAGAAGTGCAAACAGGCAGGGTTAGCAACGGGAACTCCTCCGAGGCCGCAGAGTCAGAATCCACAGCCGGGTGGGTGAAAGGGGTCTGGAGATAGGGTTCCTCGGAACCGGATGAAAGACCCTCATTGTCAGAACAGGGGGCCTGCTGGGTGTTCCCGGCAGGCGTCTTAGTCCTGGAAGGCTTGTCGATGAAAACTGGTGATGAGTCGGGGTCTCAGATGTTATGAGCCGGAACCCATATGCGTACTGGAAGGGAGACAAGCCTGTGGCGGAGCTGGTCAGGGTGTTGTGCGCGTACTCCACCCACATCAGCTGACAGGACCAGGAGGCAGGATTCCGGGAGACCAAGCAGCGGAAGGCTGTTTCCATCTTCTGGTTCTTCCTCTCCATCTGACCGTTGGATTGGGGGTGGAAACCTGAGGTCAGACTAACGGTTGCCCCCAGCAGCGCGCAGAATTCCCTCAAGAAGGTGGAGGTGAACTGAGGACCTTGGCCGAAGACTACGTCGACCGGGATCCCATCCAGACGGAAGATGTGCAGAGAGATGAGTTCTGCCGTCTCTTTGGCAGACGGGAGTTTGGCAGAGGAATAAAATGGGCCAGCTTGCTGAACCTGTCGACCACTGTCAGGAAGGCGGTGGGGCCCTCAGATGGTGGTAGCCCCGTGACAAAGTCCAAGGAGATGTGGGACCACGGACGATGAGGCACGGGAAGGGGCTGTAGGAGGCCGGCCGGGGCCTGGTGAGAAGGCTTGTGTTGATTGCAGACCGAGCAGGCGTTGATGAACTCCCTGGTGTCCTCGTTGAGCGAGGCTCACCAGAAGTGCTGCCGAAGAGCATCCTGGGTCCTTTGAATGCCCGGGTGGCAGGTAAGTTTAGAGGAGTGGGACCACTGGAGGACGTCGGACCTTAGGGCCGAACAGGCGGTTGGGAGGACACGCGCTGGGACCGGCTTGACCCTCAGTCGCGGCCCTCACCCATTCCTCAATCTCCCAGGTGAGGACAGCGACTCGGCAGGAGTCAGGAAGGATGGAAGAGGAGCCAGAGGTAGGTTCCTCCTCCCCCTGGAACTGACAGGAAAGGGCATCAGGCTTGACATTGCGGGACCCAGGGCGATAGGAGAGAGTGAAGTGGAACCGTCTGAAGAATAGAGACCACATGGCCTGTCGGGAGTTGAGTCTCTTGGCTGTGCGGATGTACTCAAGTTTCTTATGGTCAGTCCAAACCAGGAATGGGAGTTTGGGCTCCTCCAGCCAGTGACGCCACTCCTCAAGGGCCAGCTTCACTGCTAGTATTTCCTGGTTGCCAATGTCATAATTTCTCTTGCCGCTGGAAAGCCGACGAGAGAAAAAAGGCGCAAGGATGGAGCTTCTGCTCAGCGGCAGTATGTTAGGACGCCCCCAAACCCCACGTCGGAGGCTTCCACCTCCATCACAAATTTTCTATCAGGGTCTGGGACTTGGAGGATGCGTGCTGAGGTGAACCTTGATTTATGGTTATGAAAGGCTTCCTCGGCTGCTGAAGTCCAACGGAAGGGAATCTTGGAGGAGGTGAGGGCAGTGAGTGGGGAAGCGACCAAGCTGTAATTCCTGATGAACCTCCTATAGAAGTTGGCGAAACCCCAAGAAACATTGGAGCTGCTTGCGTGAGTTTGGAACAGAATTAGGTAGTGACGGCAGCAACCTTCACAGGGTCCATCTTGATGCTGCCATGGGAAACGATATATCCCAGGAATGAGACTGTGGGAATGTGAAAGTCGCACTTCTCCACATTCACAAACAGAGAGTTCTCCAGAAGATGTTGAAGAACATATTGGATGTGGTGGACGTGCTCCTCCTGGTTCTTGGAGAATATCAGGATATCATCGAGGTAGACGAATAAATCGAGCTTAGAGAAGATGGTGGCTCCTTGGAGTAACTCGAAGGCTGTCGTGATGAGTGGCAAGGTGTACCGGTTATTCACAGCGATAGGGCGACTGTGGCTTAGTGGTGAGCGGGGTCGTCCTTCAATCAGAGGATCGGCGGTTTGATCCCCGGCTCCGCTAGCCCATGACGATGTGTCCTTGGGCAAAATACTTAACCCCAAATTGCTCCTGTAGCTGTGCCTACGGTGTGTGAATGGTAGCTACTCCTGATGGGCAGGTGGCATCAGTGTATGAATGGGTGAATGAAGTCATGTAATGTTAAAGGGCTTTGAGTGATCGGAAGACTAGAAAAGCGCTATACAAGTACAGATCCATTTACGGTGATCTCATTCAAGCCCCGGGAGTCGATGCAAGGTCTGAGGGTCTTGTCCTTCTTCAGAGTTGAATTCGGCCTGATTGCTTGTGATCATCCATTTGTTATCACCCAAAAATTCGCCTTATGGGAAGAGATATTTATCCGCATGGAATGCGACCATTTCATGTTCTGCCGATGGTATTTATATCTTGGTACCTCCCCCACATGCTCTTTCTGTTCAGGCAGTGCTACATACCCCACCCAATCATGGGCCGGCTGTATACTATTCCCTATATGTGGATGTTCCACTAGGGGAACAAATTATGTTTACTGCTTTACAGCATATGGCCATGATGGTCGACACTGTGTTACCCCCAGAGTGGGTGGTCCCAACCATTGATCAGTATACCTGGCAACTTCAATTGCATTGTACATTAGCACTGAATATGACATTAGTTACTTTGATGTTATAGCTCAACTCCTGTCACATATGTTTGAGTTCGAAACCACGTCTTTATGCGTAGGAGTACAAGAGGTAGCTATGGCAGCGGTCTTAGATCCTCCCATTGATACCTGTTACACCGTAAAGGATTCTGTGCCCCATCTCTCATTAGCGGTAACAGCAGGACACACCCCTGCTGAACTTGTACCGATGGTTAAAATATTTGCCCAAACCACTCCATCTGCCATGTACCAAACCAGTGTTGGGATTATAGCAATGTATAAGGACCTGGGTTATGTCATTGACTGCGCATTTCCTGCTAAAGGATGTTTGAAAGTCCACCCATTTTCATCTGTGTGCACATCTACCACTGTCTCAAATCTAACTGGAATGCATCCCCTGTTACAGGATATACCTGATGTCCTTTGGTCAAAACTTTCCAACAGGGTTGGAAAAATCCTTTTGGCATCTCCCATGTATGTCCCCGTTAGGCCAAATTTGCCTGTACCCCGACGACCACAGTATAATCTGTCCAAATAAGCCATGGAGGGAATAAAACCAGTAATTTCATCTTTGATAGCACAAAGTGTATTGGTACCCTGTTGTAGTCCCTGCAACACTCCCATCTTGCCTGTTAAGAAACCTCATAAACCAGGAGCTTGGCGATTGGCGCAGGACTTGCGAACGGTGAATGTGTATGTTGAGCCCATACATCCGGTGGTTCCTAATCCAGCCACCATCTTGTCTTCCATACTGGGAGGTACCAAATTTTACACAGTGGTTGATCTGTGTTTGGCCTTTTTCAGTATTTCCCTACACCCGGACTCACAGTATTTGTTTGCATTTACTTACGAAGGCCGGCAGTACACGTGGACTAGACTGCCCCAAGGGTTTATCCGTAGCCCTTGTATTTATGCTCGCATGTTGTTGGATGATTTCGCTGATTTGGTTTTACCGGGAGGAAGCACCGTGGTTCAGTATGTCGATGATCTGTTGGTAGCGAGCCCCACAAGAGAGACCTGTGAAATGGACAGTAAGGCTTTGCTGATGGCCCAAGCAGCAAAAGGTCATACAGCTAGTAAAGACAAGTTGCAGCTTGTGTCTTCTTCGGTGACATATTTGGGACACATTCTTATGGAAGACACTCGAACATTGTCCCCTGCCAGGGTGGCTGCGATCTTGGCTATGCCCAAACCCCGCACAAGGAAGCAGATAAAGTCTGTGCTGGGAATGATGGGGTTCTGTAGGCCATGGCTAATGGACTTTGCGGTTCCATCACAACCCCTGAATGATATTTCTCTGCCATCGGCCCCAGATCCCCTACAATGGATAGAACAAGCTGACACAGCATTTGAGCAGGTAAAAGTGGCCCTCTCTTTGGCTCCATCTCTCGGATTACCAGATTACCACAAACCTTTCCATCTGTTTGTGCATGAACGAGAAGGATTTGCATGCTGTGTTCTTACACAAGTACATGGCCCTCATAAGTGCCCCATTGCCTTTTACTCTCATCAACTGTACGCTATGGAGAGAGGTCTCTCCCCTTGCCTCCGGACAGTGGCGGCCGCTACCTATGCAGTTCAGACAACTGCTGACCTGGTGCTAGGTTCTTGGTTACACCTCTATGTTCCCCATTCAGTAAATGCTTTACTGACCAGGGCCGGTACACAACATTTCATTGCAGCTCTTCAGTCACGATATGAGTCTTATTTGACCTCCATGCCCTCGCTAACCATTCACCGTTGTCCTGCTCTCGATTCCTGCTTCCCTCCTCTCCCTCCCACATAATGGTGATCCTCACGACTGTGATGCTTTTACTAGTGAAACACATCAGGTACGTGTGGACTTATTTGATGAACCATTGCCACCTAATGACTGTGACTTTGTTGACACAGATGGCAGTGCTTCCCGGAATCTACTGTGAACAATCGATGCAGGCTATGCAGTTGTTAATGACCACTCAGTCGTCAGATCAGGAAAATTGCCTGACTCGTGTTCTGCACAGCAGGCCAAATTGGTTGCCCTTACTGAAGCATGTAAAATAGCAGAAGGTCAGAGGGTCACAATTTACACTGACTCTCGCTATGCATTTGGGGCCTATCATGATTTTGGCCCAACATGGAAGAGAAGGGGCTTCCTTACCACTGCAGACACTCCAATCAAAAATGGTTCCCTAGTTAATAACCTCCTAGATGCCCGACTACTGCCTTGAGCAGTCACTATCGTTAAATGTAATGCACATACCTCCAATAAAGACACGGTCTCCCTCGGTAATGCCCGAGCGGATGCTGCCGCAAAGGCGGCTGCTTCCCTTACAAATAGTGCCGTTGTCTGCCTCACTCCATGACGTGACTGCCTTACAAGCAGCTGCTGATCCCGCGGAGCATGACCTCTGGCAAGCTAAGCATTTTGTAAATATCAATTGGTGTTGTTCATTCTCCACTAGGATTAGTGGCGGCCCCACGATCGTTGGTGCCATACTGTTAGAAAAATTCTACTCGACACGAGTGTGAAATCATTAATCAGGTAATTTATTCTTGCAAGAAGGAGCAGAGTTGAATCACATACAGAATATGAGTCTCGTTGCTGCTCAGAAGTCTGTCTTAGCATCTGTTCTTTTATACACTCTGACAAACAATTCATTAGATGATGGGATGGGACGGTAAAGGTCAAGACGGTCTGAACCCGTTTCAGTCTTATCTCCTTTGGAGACAGGAGTCGATGGGGAGACTGTGTGGGTGCTGCCCCTGTAGGCACTTCCTTGAAGATATGCATGATCTGTTCTCTAAAACATCCTGTGGTTTGCGAGATCATGATACTGAAACAATAATGTTTCCAACATTTCCCTATAAGTATAACTACTAGATAAAGATAATGTAAAGAGTAAAACCATGAATCAAGGAAAGCATAAAACAAGATGAAAACATAGTTAAAATGTACGTATCCCAATGTCACACGGATTACATTACTTTATAGCTGTATAAATAATACCAGATTCTGACCTAGAATCACAGGGAGAAGCTGAATAAGCCAGATGTGACTGGGAAAATGATGACTGGTAGGCGTCTCATGATGGTGTTGTCCCAAGAGGGACAAAAGGGGGGAATTGTGGAGATATTTCATATATTTTACATATGCATGTTAGGATTGATAACATTGTCTGTAATATTATATCAGCTTGTGAACACAATTTATTAGTATGTATTTCCAGCTTTGTTGTAAAATTGCACAAACTGGTATTCACAGATTAACTCTGTGTGACAGGACGCACTCTGGTTGAACAGGTGTATCTGGTTGACCAAGTAGGATCAACTCTTATCTACATAGGGAAATTCTGCAGTCCAGCAAACTGCGCTTTCCTTTCCATGATTCATGTCAAATAAAAAATACTGATGAATTGATTTTCGACTCCAACCTCATCTGTGACCAGTCTGTTCAAAGAAAATCAACCACCACTCTAGCCACCCTCTTTTTCACAGTTGGATTCCATCCGTTGCGATAATCAAGCTGAGGGTGCTCCTCTTCCATAGACATCATGCATGTTTTCCGATCTGGCCATTCATCCTAGTCATTATAGCTTACAACTTAAACACTCCAAATACCAATGTCCGTGCTCTTTAAATGTGGCTCGTACCGACTCTCTTTTTGGCCTTGTTATCTATGATTAACTACCTATGTTTAAGACCTACTACTTGCTCCACTTCTCCTTATTTCTTACCCCGGGTTATCTTCCTTTCTCTAAATTCAGGTTACCTATAATTTAGAGTTAATTCTCATTAAAAGCAATTCATCAACTCGGCATTAGTCAGGGCATTCTTTTAGAAATGGGGCTGCTACTTCGGCTGCAAACCAAGGCATCTCCTCATACCTCCCTGCAATAAATGGGACGTTGGCCTGCCTTCACCTCCTACATCTGCCTCGACCACAACACAAGACTCAAGCTCATACTTGATCCCAACTATTGTTAATGTTCAAAATCTTTGGACGGACTTGGAAGAGAATTTCTGGATTCAGTATGGTTATAATAAAAATCTATTTTATAAAAGTTGGTAATACAGTGCATAATTCTCAGCTGATGGTTCATAAGCCAATGGCAGGCCACAGCCTTTCAACAGTTGCCTAAAAAAGCAGTCTGCGAGAGTTATCTGTCTGTGCGCATTGACCTCAGAGAGCCTCGAACTGACCAGTACATTTGATAATATAGTCCAGTAAAAATGTGCATCGTCTTCTCTCATTGGCTCAGTTTTATAGCGTGGATTTGGTTAAAGTTTTATGATAGTAGAATCGATGATTTCCGTTGGTTTAGATTCGGTGCATCGCCTCCTCCAGGCTTACCGGCACTTGAAGTCATCTCTCCACCCTCTCGTAAAGTTGAGCGTATCTACTCCTCATGAGGAGATGCTTATCAATTCTGAAGATAAGTGTGGAGTATGGGCCTTTCTTCCTCATCCCCCACTCCTATCTCATTCCATGCATACCTGAACTAAGTCTAAGTTAGAAACTCAATGTGGCTTTCTGCTATGTTACGCATACTCCTTGCCATAAGGCTTGCTATTCCTTATTAATTATCCTTTTTAAGTATCGTAATTTATACATAGACATTCCTTATTTACAAGTGTAAGTCATATTATATTATTACAACCTCACACTATCCTCAGCTGCGGTCTAAACGTGACCCCGACTATTCTGTTCTGCGGTCTACCATGACCCCAACCTATCCTTGTCTGCGGTCTAACTTGACCCCAACCTGTCCGTGTCTGTGGTCTAACTTGACTTCAACCTGTCTTTGGGTACATCCCAAGTCTCTTAACTGCATCCCCGTTTCCCTCACTTGCGTCTTTTCCTTGCGTTTTAGTCCCTCCCACCAGGGATGCATGGAGAGATGCAAAGAAACCATGCGAGGAGAGAGGAAACAAGGAAATATGTTTTAAGAGAAATGAGACGTCCTTTCCTCTGAAGCATCACGTGAAGCGACGTCTGTTTCTGATCGCAACGGCCGCTGATCACAGCTGGATCAGCTGTCAGTCGGCTTTAACAGCTTGAAAACTTTTGACGAAGTTTGTGTCTGAACACATGATCAGTGTAACGGAATTGTTCCCTGGTCCAGACAGTTTTTATATAATAAAGATCCAAATAAAATATTGATAAAAATTATCGTATAATGTTTTCATTTGATTTAATGGTGTTAAACTACTTATAATATTAAAGACACAGTTATCATCACTGTCAGAGTAGAGGTGTTTTCTCTCTGTAGCCTGTTACCCGTTTAACAAACTGCAGTGAGTATTTTTAAACAGTGTGTGGTATTTATACTTTGTTTTGTGTTCTGTTCATATGCGCAGGGCCGATTTCTACCGGCGGAATGCTTTTGTCTTATTTATGAATTATTTGCGTCTGTATGTTTTGAAATTCTTATTGTGACGTCATTATTAAATAACCCAGAATATGATTATGGTTTCTCTTGAACACTGGAATTAATTTAGTACGTTTAATGTTTCAGGTTAAATTATATAACTCATCAAACTCGACAGTCAGGAATGATCAGCCTCACGTGACTGAATGGAAAGGACGATGAATGATGTAAAAAGTGTTTCATCTGTTAAGGTTGAATGAAGAAAGGTCCTAAAGCAACTGTCTCATGCCTTTATTTTGTAACTTTTTCATAATTAATATTTTGTCATTTTTCATAATTAATATTTTGTCATTTTTCATAATTGATATTTTGTAACCATTGCATAATTGATATTTTGTAACTATTTCATAATTGGTATTTTGTAACTATTTAATAATCAGTATTTTTAGACTATTTCATAATTACCGTATGGTCAGACTATTTCATAATTACCATGTGTTAAAACTACCGTATGCTTAAATCGTATTATGGTTACCGTGTGTAAATTATGCCACGGCAGTTGGATACAATGTATTGCGCGACCGGGGGAGATCCTTTGAAACCTGAAGCGAAACGGGCAACAGGATGACATACTAAAACGGCGACGACATGGGACGGTGGAGGGACCCCACCGCATGGCGGCAGCAGGGCAACGCGGAGACAGACGACGAGGACTTCGGGGGAGGATAAAAGGACTCACAGATGGATGTGACGGGACTTCTGAGGCACACGGATGGCAGCGCGGATCGCTGTGCCAGACATCGGCGAGGCGTGACGCGCGCATATCGGCGCGAACCGGAAGTCATTGGGGGTCACGCGGCAGGATGAGGGAGACGAGGGCCTGCGGCGTGATCCTGTTCCATGGGACATTTTTCTTATTTTATAAGGTTTCGCTGGAACAAACTTTTCAGTTTGTGTGAAACATATATAGAACTTTGACCGGTTGTTAGACCTCTGAACCATCCATGGGGAAAGAGCTCTGACCATTCAGCTAAGTTATTTGAAGTGTCTATTCAATAAAATACTTAAAGACATTTGAGAGTTTTCTCCTCATGTTTATTTCTCACAGGGAAATTAATGAGATTTATTCATTTCCATCACACTCGCCTCCTCCGCTCGCATTTCAATATGGTCTACGAACTCTTAGGTACCTGTGCTCTGAGGCTCCTCCCCAACCAATTCAATAATCAGGACCAGCTTATAAAAAGGCACCTGTTGGCATGGCCTCATTCCTTTTTGGCCCCTGCCCTGTCTCTGCAGTGGCTCTTAGTGTTTTTTGTGTTACAGGTATGTATTTAATGTGATCGGTTAGCATGCCAACCCTTATGAAAAAGCCTTTATTAACTCTGGAATGACATGTTGTTTTAGAAGCTCCATTGTCCTGCCGTCGATGAGTGACTGCATATGTTAGTACTCCAAATATGAGGTGGGAACCTTAATTCGTATTATTTTGCAGCATGGTGAGCCCTGTTAATCCCAGTTTTTTATTTGAAGGTTCAACTGCTTGACGTTATTAATTTACATTGTTCAACCAACTGTTTTTTTTGTTTGTCTTGATTCTTTTTGGTATTAGTTACCTTTTTCTTTCGGTGAAGTAGAGTGCCATTGTTGGGAGGCTAGGCACCCATGGTGAGGTCCCTAACCTTATGCATGCATGTACAAACACTGGGATAAGAGTGTCGACTGCACCATTTCTGTTGAGGATTGCTGTTTTGCACCTGAGTTGAGTTACCGGTAGCAACCCTGGCCAATCCTCAGTGTAGTCTGCCTCGCCACTGGTGGCCTAGACTTAAATCCCACCATTTTGCTTGGTTTATGTTGGATAGGACATTTTAGAATAGTAGATTGTGATTTAGTCTTAGCGTTTTTAGTCTTAAACCTTTTTAGCTTAACGGGAATTATTTTAAATCCTTTATTGGTGCCAGTCATCTTCATTTGTCTGTCCATTAATATATGAAATGTAATGTACTTTCCTCCCCTACAGCTCCTGTCCCTGCAAATTGTATTATGTTCTTTGATTCTTTAAATAAAACCTTTGGTTAATTTGTATGATGTTGTTCGTCCCCTCAATTCCCCTCTAAGTCTCCTCTTTTGCGTCAACCTCTTTAAATGCATGTGGCAACTATTCACCTCAGTGTTAACGAATTTCACTTTTCATTTCTAAACTTCTGGACTTTACTTGATCCTGTGTTTCAGCCAAATTTCTCCTCCAAATATTTAAGGGGGGGGGGGGTTTGTAATATGACGAGACTGTGTCTTGTTGTCCACACAAACCTTAACTTCACCACCTTTTAATAAAGTGCAGGCTAGATCCACTTGATCATAAACTTTTAAACCAGCAGTGTTATTTGTGCTAGTGAGCCAGAGCTTTTCCATAAGCGCCTTTCAGTTGAAAAAAAAGATATAAACCACCTGAAATCTTACACCAAATTCCATTCAATATTTGGTTACTTATGTCTCACCATAACACTCCGGAGCGCAGAGGAGGACCGACTGTCTGCTCGTGGTCAGCTGTGGAGCAGATGATGAGAGTATCATCAGTTGTTATTTCCAAGATAACATCAAATGGCATAAAATTATGGCACAACAGAGCGCCAATGTTTGAGATAATATCTTCTACTGCTGTTCGTATATATAATGAAGTAGACCCAGTGAGCACCAACCGGGATTAAAACGTTTATTTTTAGTTGAGAACTTGGTGATATTCGGTCTGAGCGTCTAAGACCTATTTTCGCCGCTTTCAACCGGCTAAAATATGTTGACAAAATCGTGTCACAAAACAATTTGTTTTAAAATGTTGGTTTGTGAGTTATAGTTTAAAAGAGATGATATTGGTAATTGTCAACGTATTTCTCCAAAGTCATATTACACTGGTCGGTGAAATGTGGTATACACAAAGATGTGATTCGAACGCATTTAATGTTGCATATAAAATGTAAAAAATATGGAACTAAATGTGAAGCTTTACACTAACTACATATTTTGTAAGTTCTACTATTCCTGCACACATTCACACATTTGGGCAATTTAGAGCCTCCATTTAACCTAAGCTGCATGCAGGAGGAAGCCGGAGAACAGGGAGAACATGCAATCTCGTCACATCAGGACCGCTCACCGGGGATTGAATCCAGGCTCCTCTTGTTGTGAGGTGACAGTGCTAGCCACTACACCACCGTGCAATATAAACCATATAAAGTATTATACTGTGAAATATCCCAGTGAGCATCTTCTGTTGAAAAGACGACTATGGCCACCGGTGAAAAGACGTTCAAAAGTGAGTTTTTTTCAGACTATTTAAAGACGTTGATTTTAAATAGAAGGTACAATGGCGGCTTATGTGAAACCAAGAAGCAAGGTTCTAGTTATTTTATGGGGTTTTTTTCTATTTACATATTCACATTTAGACCATATTTTACGGGTATTTGCAATAGGGGATCTTCTTCATCCTCTACATTGTTTCAGATAGTCTGCCAACTTTCACATGGACATCTGTAAATAAAACAAATGTTTGAAAGTATATATACTTGTGTACGTCTTTTCACTGGTGACCATAGTCGTTTTTTTAAACATCTCTTCAACATAAAGAAACTGGGATATTACCCAGTACAATACTATATATTGTTTGTATGTTGCGTTTTGCCAAGCAACGTTTTGGGCCTCTTGTTTGTAACATTACATCACTTTGTTCTACTCACTTCCTCCATATTTAAACTGTACAGCCCGCTCGCTTTTTGTCCTGTATTTTGAATATAAAATGCCCTAAAAACGAAACTTTTGTAACGTTGAGCTACAGCGACAGCCCATAAAGACAATCGCCAACATTAACTTGGATGTTTGTTTACTGTTGGTCCATGCTGCAGTACGCTACAAGCTAGAATGCTAATGCTACAAGCTAGCAGCCTCGCCTTCATCGTTGGCAGCATAAAATTAAACCAATGGTGCTAATTTTTGTTTGCGTTATTGGAATCCAGTAGTTAAAGTTCTTACAAAGTATGTAGTTAGCGTGAAGCCTTACGTTTATTCTGTCGACTCGTTTACTTCGCTCCGCAGCATATTTCACCGACCAGTGTAATGACTTTGGAACAATACGTTCACAGTAACCAATATCATCTCTTCAACCTACAACTGAGCAAACCAACATTTTCAAACAAATTGTTGTTTTGTAACACGATGATGATGTAACCATATTTATAAAAATATGTCTTAGAAGTTCAGACCAAATATCACCTAGTCATTAATTAGAAATCAACGTTGAATTCCCGGATGGTGCTCACTGAGAATATGCATACAATTTGTTCTTCTCTCAATCTGTTTTTCTCTTGCATTAATTCTACCCGTTTTACTTATCCTTCTCTTAACTTATTTCTGAAGTTAGCTGCTTTCAAGCCTCAACACAAACAACTCTATTCAAAGCACCATGTCCCAAGCTAAAGTGTCTCACATCCGTATATGCAACACCATTATATGAGTGAAACTATTGTCTTTTATCAAATGTGAAACATTTGCCTGTGTGTCATCTTTTAACCTAAAAAACACTCCACCTCACATCTTGTATCCTCCAAACGGCACTTCCACAGGGCTGATGTTGTAGTTGTTGATGAAGCAGGTCCCTGCCTCCAGGTTCTCAGCCATGCGATGGGC
Source organism: Ophiodon elongatus (assembly GCA_016806645.1). Taxonomy (NCBI): domain Eukaryota; kingdom Metazoa; phylum Chordata; class Actinopteri; order Perciformes; family Hexagrammidae; genus Ophiodon; species Ophiodon elongatus. Next base: position 485,148 of record JACSYO010000313.1, on the reverse strand, counting down.
TCGGGAAATGTCCCTGCAGTCAGAGGAAAGGAACAAGTTTCAGATTTTAAAGCATGAAAAGAAAAAGTCTGAATGCAACTTGATCACACGGTTGAAATGCTGAGCCGTCTGCCCTCCAACCACACAGACTACTGTTGCGCAACAAATTCCACTTGGTAATTGCAACACTCATTTGCTGCTCTGTGGAAACCTGGACAGCAGCCAATGGGATGCGATAACTGGCCTACGATGAACAAAAAACAATGCAACTTTTTTTTTTTTTTAAAAATACTTCCGTTAGAACTTTTGTAAAAAAATTAAAATCACATTTTTTGTTTTTATGCGACGAAAAAAAAAAGGTGTTTATGCACCCACCTGCGAGTGTACCAGCCAGGCCAGCATAGTACTCAATGCACTTCCAGGCAACATCAATATCCACCAGCGCTTCAGTGATGGACTTGCCGTTGTTGATCACTTCCAGTTTTGCGATTTTCTCCCTTCTTTCCTATTTTGTATTTGAATAACAGAAAAATAAAAAAAGCTGTGACTGCAAACTTTGACCAAACTATTTAAACATTTACAAGACAATTTGGTGTTATTAAATTTATATAGCTTTAAGATTATATGATGACTGACAAATTGAGGTTAAAATCCAAACCTGTATGACATCAATGAGGCCGCACAAACACAAAAGGTTTCCATTGTGCAAATGTAGGTCGGCAGAGGCATGTTGCTGAATAACTAGTACTATACACTTGCCAAAGTCTACTCCAATTTGTGTTGCACAACAATCTCGACTCCTCTCTCCTTGCCTCCTCCACTCGCATTTCCCGTGGGCCTAACTAAGAAGCGAGGAAAGGAGGCGAGGAAAGGAATGGAGGAGACATGTTGGCATAATAAATAGCACCTGGAGTGACCTCAAGTGACTCTTTAGATTTTGCCTTTGACCGTTGGCTTCAGCTGGTGTGCGTTGCGTCGTCAATAACCCAGTAGGTATTCAGTCTGCTAGTAGCACCATGGCCAGTCTGCTTTCAGTGCAATGTGTTGCCTCTCTGAGGAAATCTGCGATTTATTTAAGAACTGCTGCTCTGGGCATCAATCAGCAAAACTACAGCAGCAAGAAGGAGTCTTCAAACGAGTATTTGAACCAAAGTGTTGTACCATCGATGCATTACCAGAACAGTTTACCCAGGTAAGGACACACATGTGACATCTGTCACATGATTGACACAATGAATGTCAAAGTGGGGTCCGTGTCACTCTGCCAGGCCGTCGCGATATAATTTGCCATCATTAATAAAAATTGTTCTGTATCATGAAAAAGTGCATATCTACAAATGGGCACCATTTTTGCCAATAAAACAAGCATATCTTGTCTTTTACCACCCACGTTACTTTTGGGATAATAAAAACTCTGATCCACTAAAAACTGAAACGTTGGCTTTAATTCAAATTAAATCGTCAACAGGTTCCACAAAATTGTATAAGTTTAGTTAAAAGCTAAATTATTAGGTTAACTTAAGTTAATGATTTTGTATGGCAGTAACACAATGAACAACAAGAGATATTTAAGTTTAAACAAATTAAGAAAATGAAGTACATGGACTTAAAGAATATATTTACATGTTATAAATTTTGTATTTGTCTTTTCAACACTAATCCTATTTTCAGAAGTAAAATTGTAAATTTAAGTTCACTTAATTTAAACATTAAGTTTGCATTCAATTAATTTATTACTTGTTTTAACTTAATTCTAGTTCGCCAACAAGTTCCACAATTGGGTAAACCCTACATATATTTTTACATTTCCTTTATTCACCAACGCAGCATTGATACATTGTCAGCTTTAAAAGCTTCAATCTTAGTCAAGTTGTGCAAATAACTCTATTCAAAGCACCTTGGCCCGAACCAAAGTGTCACATCCGTGTATGCAACACCGTCATTACATGAGTGAAACTAACATCTTTTATCACATGTTAAACATTTCCCTGTGTGAAAGGTGTTAAAATTGCCCTAATAGAATCTGATTATACTCAAAACCTTGTGAATTTAATTAATTGTAACTATAAAAGTTGTAATGAACACTGGTATGCTCATCTGACAGAGACTGACTTTGACTCAGTGTCTCTTTAGATTTAGCATTTGTCCGTTAGCTTCAGCCGGTGTGCTTTACGTCGATAATAACCCAGTAGGTATTTAGTCTGCTAATAGCACCATGGCCAGTCTGCTTTTAGTGCAATGTGTTGCCTTGAATTAATTTGCCATAAATTATAAAATTGTTCCGTATCATGAAAAACTGCATATCTACAAATGTGCACCATTTGTGCCAATAAAACAAGCATATCCTGTCTTTTACCACCCAAGTTAGCTTTGGGATAATAGAAACTCTGATATGATTGTGACATGCAGCAATAAGTTCATTATTCTGAAGTTGAAGCACTAACTGAAAGTCAGGTATAGACCATTAACCCAACTGTAAATATCTGGAATCATGAGGACCATGCCAGTCTCGCGACTCTACATTTTCTGAAAGATTTTGATCAATAACTTGAAATGTAATGGAATAATTTAATTTGAATAATAACCCCTGCTGGGGGACATCTTAGGATACATGAGCTCCTCTCTCCTCTTCTCTATCTCCTTTTGTATGAATTCATGTCCCATCAATGAAATGAACTTTACTAACTTTGCTCCTTCTCCGGAGTCTTTGTACTTTCTCGCCTCAAATGTTTCTATTGATTGTGGTTACATCTGGACCCTGGTCCCGCCTCCTATTGTAGTCCTTATTTCCTAAATCATGGATAAAAGAAATCATAACATTCATCTTCATTCAATATCACATGATCAAACACTGTTTGCTTCTGCCCAGCAACATCTTTATCAAGTAACCCTCCTGATTATATTAACCTCTTACCTAATTGACAGTGTAACTATGCCCCCAAGTGGTGAGAGGTTTAACAAAACAAAAATAATAACAAAATGGCTCTTACAAGTAATATATCATTTTATCTTAACATGACAAAATGTGAACAAGTGTTTTTAATTGTTTAGACTACCCATACCAAAGCTGGGTTAGGGTTAGGGTTAGGATGGATACTGTCAGGAGGTATTTAGCTGCCCAGAGGCCTCTGTTGGATGATGACCAGTTCAGGTAAGTTCTTAAAAAGAGGATCAACCTTTATGATGTTTTATGATTATTTGAACCGGTACCCAGGTAGCCAAAATGACCTGGCCCGGCTCCGGCTTGAGCTCGGCATGCCGGAAGAAACGAGTCGGGCCGGGTCCGGTTGCCGACTCGGGATGAATGACGCCCCAGAATCGGGCCGAATACACTGGCCCGATTCCGGTTGCCGACACTGCCATCACTGGGCCGCAATCAAAAAGAACCGGGGCCAGAATCGGGCCGAATATATTCCTCATCATGACACACAAACAATAATTCTTTCACTGACAAAATTAAGCCTTTCAAGCTCACATTGTTTGGTAATAATAATTATTGTAATGTAATATTGTTGTGTCCAGAAAAAATGTTAAGTGAAAACCATTCACCAAATAAAGAAAGGTAGATCTCATATCCATGTATATTTTTATTTTTTGCAAACGTTATTAAAATGATGAACATTTTGCATTTTTGCCGTTTTTGCAAACAGAGGGGACACAAGCAGTCCAAATTAAATTAAAATGAAAACACAAACAACTGCCAAACAAGACTACACTGTGGTAGCGACCTGTCACTCCGGCATTGGCTTCACTTTTATAACCCAGAGGTTGCAGCCTGGTAGAAACAGAGACAAGAAAAAGAGTTGTGAGAGCTCACAATTTACAAAACATAAATGTTAAATCTATCAATAGTATTGCAAACCGTACTCACTGCTTATGTATCAAATATCGTGTCTGTATATAATGTCTGACAGTGGCAACACCTGTGCGACACACTGTATGGGACGCACCAGGCTTGCAACTAACTCCAACACAAACACACCTGCGTTCTTAATACAAGCTCAGAACTACTGACGTAGTGTGAAGTGAAGCCGGAGAGTGGTGAATGGGTCAAACAAACACAGGACGTTTGTCGAGGAGACCACTGTTGTAAACATGCGTAACTAAAAGTAGTTGTTGTTAGTCAAGTGAGTCGTTAGTGTCGTATGTCACAAGACTCAGACTCTCTTTTCCTAAACCAACAGTAAATATGTGGTTTTGTTGCCTAAACCAGTGATTTTCAACCACTGTGCCATGAGAGATCGCCAGGTGTGCCCTGGGAAAATGTCCAATTTCACTTAATCGGTCCAAAAAAATATTATTTAGTTGCCACAAATAATTTGCCATTGTTGAGCGTGTGAGCCTGCAATTTAACTCTCTGGGGTCGACGGACACGCTGGCGTGTCCACACGGTGTTTACTCGATGTTTAAATTAATTGCTCCGCGATAATAAAGCACAGAGATATGGTTAATATGTCTACGGAAGCGTATGCTCTCCACTTCCGTGTCCTAATTCTCATGAGATCGTACGTGACTCACACAGCGCGTTGGGAGCTTGGACGTGTCGTGTGATTCGTGGGTGTCGAGCTCCGCCTCTCAGCGTCATTTGTGGATTCATGTGTCCGTCAACATTTTTGTATGAAACTAACCAATGGACACTCAGTAAATTCCTAAGGACCTACCCACCACCTTACCTACAGAAACACTGCAGTTTACATTCAGTCTGCACCGAGAGGACAGAGAGAAGAGAGGAACTGCGAAGAGAAAGTTTACAGTTAGCGACGTACTTTCAGCGATATATTTAATATTTTGTTTAAAAACAAAAACGGGTGTAATGTTCATTTTTCATTTGCACACATCCCATGAAGCTTGATCTGTAGTATGAAGTAATGACTCAGTCCCATTTGATCTCAGTCCCTCTAACAGCTGGTGGAAGTAGAGTGACAGACATCACTTCTACTCAAAAAACGATATTACAAAATTTGGTTCTTGACATTTATTAGACATTTATCTGCTATTTTATCCATATATTCCACCACTGTTGTGAACCTAAGACTTTGGTAAACCAATTTCAAGCACCTAAACAGTTCGTCCACATGAGTAAAGTTATGTTTTCACAAGAGATTTGAAGAATTAAAAAAATCAGACTTCAATTTTTTAGCTTTATGGCCAAATTATCCCTGTACTCTGTATCTTAGGACAATTGGTGCCTCATTATATAGATAGCTAAGATTGTTATGCAAATTATCATATACAACACATGGGTATGTCTCATATGCAAGTTCCTTTAAAGGTGAATTTAAGAAAATATGTAAAAATCGGGAAAATGCCCAAAAACAGGGACTATTTTGTTCGCCTGCGCACACAAACTGAGAAACAGGTAACTTTTATGAGGAAATCCAGAAATGTGTCTGAGAAAGCTCTCAAAGCTACATAGTTGCTGAACTGGTGGCCAAATCCAAAAGCCCACACACTGTGGCAGAGACATTAATACTACCTGCCTGCAAAGCCATTGTGAACAAGATGCTCGGCACTGACGTGGTTAACGAAGTAGCTAAAGTCCCGGATAAAGTCTCAGATAACACAACCAACAACACCAACACAAACAAAAACCACAGTGGGAAATTGTCAGCATATATGCTGTATTATGCTACAATGTGACATTTTGTAACTTTTTGGTTGTTGGTGTGCCGCGGGATTTTTTTATTGCAAAAAAATGTGCCGCGGCTCAAAAAAGGTTGAAAAACACTGGTCTAAACCATACCTTCCCGTCTCGATCGGATGCCAGCTGGAGCCATCGCTTTATAAAGCGCTCCGTTTCTCCATCGCTTGCATTTGCGGTTACAGAATTGTGACGGACTGATTCTTTAAAAGGAAGCAATAGAGAGATCACTGGCCATGTTCATTAAAAACTAGTCAAGTCAATCACATTAAAGTGCTATACTGTATGCTTTACATCAAAATAGACCCTAAAAGGAACAAAAGGAGTTGAAGAAACATATAATGTAATAAATTCAGCGCATAGTATAGTCTCTGCCATATGAATAGAATAACATGTTAACTATAAAAAGTGATGAACCTGGTAAAAGTTTGATATCTAAATACCCCATTTAGAGCTCTAACATGTTGAAAAATGGTAGGTTGAGTCGAAAAGTACAAACAATTCATTTCTAGTAATTAATTTCTTGGTGACACAGTCTGTGAGATACTCCTATAGTAGGGTCCTATGCATCTTATATATTTAAAAATATTCACGAATAATCCCCTCTCAAGTTTTGATTGCCAAAAAAAATATTTATTGATGTATTGACAGACTAGTAAGTGTTAAAGATACAGAATGAAAGAAACCAATAAATACTTACTCAAAACAACATCTTTCAAGCCAAGGGACTCAAAGTCTGTTTTCCCATTCACCCCCCTCCAATTGATTGTCTTTTGTTCAACATCATCTTTCCCAGGACTCTCCAGACTGTCTCCTTAATGGTCCCCCCCCACCCCCCCAACAAGGCCAAAATAGGTGACCTGAAAGACCAAATTGAAAAAAAGAGGCGAACCCCAAAACAATTAAGTTTGATAAATTACGATGGTGTCAGTGAATGATTTTCTCACATCTACAGTATCTAAATAATAAAAAACATTAACTAATAACTCAGGGCACATTCCCAAAATGTATATTAACACAGAGGAACTCCAGTATATATAACATCCAAAAATTCCACATCTGTCACATAAACTTGGTAAGACTTGACAAAAGTAATATTGGCTTATAGTTAATCCCCACATATATTTAGTTTTTGTAAAGGTCAGTAGTCATATTGGAATACTAAAATAAAATAAGTCACAAACTAAAGGGTCAAATATTAATTTAAAAGGGTCAGTGGCAAGCCTCAATAGTAGTAGTCATGAAAGAAGACATGGTATACTTCATAGTCTCATAAGGTCTCGACATGCAAAATGTTACTCTACCAATTTCTCTTTAAACTCTGTATCCACAGATATATTTGTCTCCATCTGACGAAGGTCTTCCAAAGTTGACAGTGGAAATCCTGACACATCTGTTGGTTTGGCTGCAGTGGTCTGGCTCTGCCGATACATCAGTATATTTTTTTGCTGCTCCTTAATCATTTCCAGCTGGGTCAAGATCTCACAAAGGATTGCTAAAAAATAGATTGCAACACAAACCTATATGGCTTCATTATTTTAAGATACGGCACAACATAAACTTAATATATATATATATATAAAAAAAGAAAAGACAGCGACTACTGTGTCCTAAACCAATTACCGCCAACTCTGTTGTGTGTGTGTGTGTGTGTGTGTGTGTGTGTGTGTGTGTGTGTGTGTGTGTGTGTGTGTGTGTTGTGTCCTTGGGTCCTCAAGCTAGCCAAATAGTGTTAGTCAATTCATTCATAATAGAAACCAACGTGTAGGACAGAATAATTTGATTTATCATTTATTTACTTCGTATCTTTTATGTCAAATAAGTTTGTGGTGTCACCGAAGATGCAGCTAAATGATGATAACACTTACGTTCACATGAAGGCTGGCAAGATGTCATCGGACTTCGGGAATATGGCACACTGTCTTCTGGCTGTCATTTGTGCTGGTACAAGGTCAGAAGGAGGATTTAGGCAGAGATAATGCTCATAGAGAGAATGATTGTGGAAAGTGTTGTACTCAGTTGAAAGTGAAAATAATAAATAATGCACATAAGCAGAATTGTATTGTGAAGTTGAAATACACCTATATTTTCAATCCACTATCCAGAAAAAAGCTGAATGAGAGTGGTTGTGATTGGTTGCTTTGCTAAAATATGATGTTTTTTTTAGGCACCCAGATAACACATTTATGCAAAAGATTTAATGAACTGAAAATAAATATTTTCTTACTTAAACTTGTTTAGTTAAACTTGATTATTTAGGTCAAAGACAGCGCTATTTAATATCTGCTTGTAGTCTTGGTTTTATTTGAGTTTGTAGTAAATAAAGTTTGCCTTGTTTTGTGGTGATTTTTCTCCTCACATTGTAAACCATTACAAATACAATATTGTTTTTTGATATTTAGAATAGTCAGAATCTGTATATATATATATATATATATATATATATATATATATATATATATATATATATATATATATATATATATATATATATGTATATACAAAAATATATATATATATAAAAAAGATATATAGGTGTGTATATATAGTGATTTCATCAATTTTCTCATCTTTAATACTTACGACTGAAAGCAGGCTGATGGTTGGTTGGTTGGTAGGTTGAAGGTTCGGACAGGGAAGGTGAAGGGATGTTTGGGGCAGTGGGCAGTGCGGTTGGGCATTTTTTTTTTTCTTTTGATTTTCCGGGCTGCTCCTTATCACTCTCACTGTCCGAGACCCAGCTTTTTGTGCTTCTGTTGACCAAAAGAACTTGTGTAACGAATGTAATGAATAACAAGAAGCTTTATATGAATTTAATGTTTATCTAACCAGGGTGACTACAGGTATCACAGAGTTCACTATGTTTTAAAAAAAATTATAATAAAATCAAAACTAAACTTAGCAAAATAAAGTGTTGTTCACTGCTACATAAACAAATAGTAAGACAAAAAAACAGGCTTACTTTCAGAAGATGCACATTATACTGTATATATTTACATTTTCCTCCTTTTCAAATAACCTGGACGCTGGTCAACTTCATCCTCAGTTTGAAGGTCTGAGGTCTGCAGGGCCTTTGGGAGAAGCAGCCGGGCATCATTGTATGTATCTGTGAAGAGAAAATATATATTTGATGTCCAAATGGAAATACAAATACTTAAACTAGAAAAAGTATATTTTTCTGAGTTCATGTCATTTTGCTATACAAAATGTTATGTCAGATTCTTACCTTTAGTTGCCCTAATCCGTATGGGAAAGCTTTCCCATGAATCACCAGGGGGGTCAGCTTTCATGACAGCTTTGTCGCATCTTTGTCTCTCTTGTAAGGAGGCCAAACAGCTCTCCCATCTTTTACCCATCGGTCAGGAACAACTTCTGTGTCCCCAGTTTCAATGAACTCCACTATGTGGTACATTTTCTGTTAATTAAAAATAAATGTTTAAAATTCTATTAACTATAAGACAACTCATCACACCATGAAGGACTCAACGTTAAGGAGTCTTTCTAATTGCCCATCTCAAAAATACTGTGAGAAACAAGAAAAAATGAGATATTAATCTGCATGACAAATAATTGGTTTTAATAATCATACACTTAGTGATCAATTAGACCCAGACAGACAGAATCACTAGAGGTTTCCACTGTACAATGAAACTCAATATCCTTAACAGGTGAGTTACAACCAGTTACAACAAATGATGTAATGGCATTCCTACATATTTGTTCTTGAATGGAAAAAGTACATATTTTGAAACACTATCATCCACCTTCACACATTTTAGATCCTGAGACAAGTCATCAAGAAGGAACACCCCTATCTGGCTTGACTTTATTGGATAGTCAAAGAAGTCGGAAGACTGGGTGAACTCATTATACACCAAACACGGATCCCCCTCAACCACAATTATATTTCTGACTATGCCTATTTTGCCATTACTCCTGATGCAGTTGTCACCAGTGCATAACTTGACACAAAACTCTGGAAGACTTATTTCTTTGTACTGCGTGACTGGATATATATGTGATGGCACTGGGCCTTCACTGTGAGAGATTTTCAGTTTTGAACCATCTCTTGCATCTCTGCAGCAAGTAAAATTTTCAAACTCTGAGATACGTCTCACAACCTGTGCAACTGGGAACTGTGGACTTCGAATCATCTTCTTAATTTGGCCAAGGAAATTTTCAAAAGGAAAGCCAGAAATGTTTTCCAAGCAGAAACCATGTTCTTTTGCATCATCACTGAGATGAATGAGACCATGAACATTGTACACAAGATGTTCCCTCCCATAAAGCTGGCCAAAATGTTCTACAAAAGAGACTAGTAGTGTCACAGAGAACTGGACAAAGCGTTCGGCACATCAAAATTGACATGGCGACATTAAGTAACATAAAGTTATTGTAAACTGGTGAACTAAGGACATCTAGCAGTGCAACTGGCCCAGTATACAGGAGTAATTGCCTAAATTCGGTAGCCTTCCACCTATGTCTCTCTTCCACAGACCTTGGCTTTCTGGCAAACTCAGAAGGAATGTGGCATTTTAAAGCCAACAGAGTGCTTGACAATTGATTCACTCTCTTGGATAGCAAGCGGCAACTTAGTGGACCTTTGCTCCCTGCCCAAAGCTCTAGGAGCTTTCTCATCACACCTAAACAGACCAGGTGCATGTAATCATGGGGAAACATAGACACCATCCCTATGCCTGTCTCAGTGAGTAGGGAGGTGTCTTTGTGATGTTCCTCATCTGTTTGAAGCCTAAAGCTGTCATCGGTTCTTACGGTCCTTTTAGTGTCAGGAAAAGTCATTCTGCTACCTATACGAAGCCCATATGATGTGCACTTATCACACCCTGCATAGCCAGTGTGAGATTTGGTGGCTTTAATGTATGCTCGTGCAGGGGCATCACACATAATTGATGTTACTTTTATGAACAACGTTTTTCCATTCAAAGCAAAACCAGATGACAGGATTTTAATCTCCCTCACTAGATCTCCAAGGTATTGTCCTGCAGGGTATGGTTTTGAATTGCCCCCAAACAATCCAATCAAGCAAGGTTTCCTGAATCTAAACCCCTACACCAACCCCAAAATTGGCCATAACTGGACACTTGAACTTTTAAACAGAGGAAGACCATCAAAATTAAGTTGGAGTTTAATTGTGTGCAGATCTGGAATTTTTGTCCAAATATTGCTTCAAGAAACTAGAAAGTGCATTCATAATCCCAAAGTAAAAGTATGAACCACCTGCAATTTGTTTTATCTTGTAGTCCCTTCTAGTACCAAGGAGTGTCTTGGCATCTTTAGGCAGTGATAGATGGTGACACCTCAAAATAGACAGCAAGGCAGTTAAAGCAACCAAAGTGATGCCATACTCCAAGGCCAAATTAACCAAGCTAGCACTGAGGCTTGGCTGTTGACTATCATCACCATCAGCCTCATTTCTGTACTCTGGTTCTTCCTGAAAATGGGCTCCACATTCCCTTTCCATCATAGTCTCAGACTCAGTTTCCATTAAAGTTTCGCCTATGCAATTAGTTTCCATCACAGTCTCTGCTCCACACTCAATCATATTTCCAAACTCCTGATCATCAACAACATTTTTCTCTGAACTGTCAATGGGATCAAATGCCTCAGTAGCGCAGCTTTGAAAGTTACAGAGTTTTTCCAGGCGCTTATTGGCGGTGGATGCTGACTTTCTATGCTAATTAGAGGACTTAACGTAGTCAGATTAACGCTCAGCCATTGTGAACAAATGCAAGTACAAATATAATTCAAACCATAAGAGGACCAGCTAAGTGGTTGAAGGTAGTGGTTGAAGGTAGTCTCTGGGAGTCTGGAAAGAGACAAATGACAAAGTGTTAGGCAAACAACAAAAATCTTGTTGTGATTTATGCCTCCTGGAAAAATAGTTTGTGATTTTAATTTCTAAATTAAGTATTCGCATGCAACATTGATATTACACAGTTTATACAATTCACAATATGTCTCTGAGCTCTTATATATACATACAAATATTTTTTATTTACAAGCCATTAAGGTGGAACACTGAGTGCATGCATGCATTAATAATACTGTGCTATCTTTAGCATATCCAACATTTTTTTAAATACAAGCAAATAAATGATGTAGTAGCTTGAAAGTTTTTTTCCTGGAATTTTAAGTATGACAAATAAATTTGTATTCATGGATAATGTCCCAGTATTTCAATAGATTATTTTAGGACAATAAAGTGAAAAGATAGCTTGTATATTTACTGTTTAATTAGAAAATATTCATCTATTAATCCATCCATCCATCCATCCATCCATTTTCCTCCGCTTATCCGGGGTCGGGTCGTGGTGGCAGCAGGCCTAGCAGGCCGACCCAGGCTTCCCTCTCACCCGCAACACGTTCCAGCTCGTTCTGGGGGATCCCGAGGCGTTCCCAGGCCAGCTGGGAGATATAATCCCTCCAGCGTGTCCTGGGTCTTCCCCGGGGCCTCCTACCAGCTGGGCGTGCCTGGAAAACCTCTAACGGGAGGCGTCCAGGAGGCATCCTGATCAGATGCCCGAACCACCTCAGCTGACTCCTTTCGATACGAAGGAGTAGCGCCTCAACTCCAAGTTCCCTCCGGATGTCCGAGCTCCTTACCTTATCTCTAAGGCTGAGCCCGGCCACCCTATGGAGAAAACTCATTTCGGGCGCTTGTATCCGAGACCTCGTTCTTTCGGTCACGACCCAGAGTTCGTGACCATAGGTGAGGGTCGGAACGTAGACCGCCCAGTAAATTGAGAGCTTTGCCTTCCGGCTCAGCTCCTCTTCACCAAGACGGTCCGGTGCAGCCTGTTTTACTGCTGCAGCCGCACCGATCCGCCGGTCGATCTCCCGCTCCATCTTACCCTCACTCGTGAACAAGACACCGAGATACTTGAACTCCTTCGCTTGCGGCAGGCACTGCGTCCCCACCCGGAGGGAACAATCCACCAGTTTCCGGCAGAGCACCATGGCCTCGGATTTGGATGTGCTTACCCTCATCCCCGCCGCGTCACACTCGGCTGCAAATCGCCCCAGTGAAGCTGGAGGTCATGGTCCGAAGAGGCTAACAGGACCACATCATCTGCGAACAGCAGAGAGGCGATCCCGAGACCCCCGAACCCGACGTTCTCCTCCCCCCGGCTACGCCTAGATATCATGTCCATGAAAGTCACGAACAGGACCGGTGATAAAGGGCAGCCCTGGCGGAGGCCAACACCCACCGGGAACGCGTCTGACTTATTGTCGAGAATACGAACACAGCTCCTACTGCAGTCGTACAGAGACCGGATGGCCCGTTGTAACGGGTCCGGCACCCCATACTCCCGCAGCACCCCCCACAAAAACGCGGTCGAAGGCCTTCTCCAAGTCCACAAAACATATGTAGACTGGTTGGGCAAATGCGACATTGAAAAGGCGTGTCAGCCAAGACAGCCCAACAACGTCCAGCATCACGTACACACACACACACACACACACACACACACACACACACACACACACACACACACACACACACAGAGTGTGAAACACGTTTATTGTTTTTTCCATATATTGACTCATAATCACTGTTTAGGTCAAAACTTGTTCAATTTAGGAGACAATACGCCTTTCAGATATTATTGACCGCGACCTCCACGACGGATTTCCACTGTGCAACCATCAGCTCCTCAAGAGCCAGAACTCCGCTACAAACAGTGTTTAGAGGCCTTTGAGTTTACATTGTGGACAACGTTTCTAAATAAAAAACATTAAAATAAGCTTAGGTCGTCATTACTTAATATTTTATGAACAAGAAGGTTAAAGAATAAAAAGAAGAATGCATTGAATGTCAAGTTTTCATTCATATTTACCTCTTATGATCTGAAGCACAAAAAACATCGCAGATTAGAGCCATAGAGTTGATGATATTTTCCCTTACTCTGTATATTTTAGGTAATTACAATAATTATAAAGCAATAATATCACATGCTAAAAATAACCCAGTAGTCTATAATAAATTCAGTTTGTTGTATACTATACATTCACCAGTGGATGCAGAGCCGGTCAGTATACAGGGAGTTTTTATTCAGGACCCGGCTGCCATATCTCAGCCAGAATAGGCCCGTGTCTGTAATGCCAGATTGGGCCCAGATTTGGCAAAAATTAAATGGGCCAAAGCTGGCTCACATTTGGCCGGATCGAGCCGGAACACAGCCGAGTCAGCCGGCACTCAGCAGCAATACAGCCGAGTCCGCTGGCTACCTGGGTATGGTCTCTATTTTAACTACTAGAATCTTACCTGCAACAATCTAAACTGTGAATCCTCAGAACAACAAAGACAATTGCACAGGATTTCCAGAACGGTGTGGGGAAACAGCTGCAAGAGGAACTGGTAGCTCAGGACAAAATAAATAAACACACAAGCTACATCTCAGGTGAGTGTCATTCTAACACTTGACTCTGATGTTGAGCATCTCAAATGCATACAATCACTAATTAATCTGTTTTTCTTTTCTCTCAGGACCATGGATGGACCATATTCTTTCTGATCGCTTCACTGTGATAATGAACAACCCCTTCATGCTCTTCAATCCAGACCCTAAGACAGAGTACAATGACCAGCTTGTGCGGGCGACCAATGTGGTGTGTTCAGCGGTGCGCTTCATGAAAACACTGCGAGCCGGATTCCAGGAGCCAGAGGTTTTCCACCTCAACCCGGCAGAGAGTGAAACAACAAGGTTCATCCGCTGTGTCCCGTCTTCCCTGTCTCGCCCCCTGGACATGTCTCTGTTCTTGCACCTCTTCAACTCATCTCGGATCCCCAAGAGAGGGAGAGATGAGCGCTTCACTGAAGAGAAAGCACGACATCTCCTAGTTATGAGGAAAGGCAACATGTATGTGTTTGACATTGTAGACAGGGACGGGAATTTGGTGAAGCCTGCAGAGATTCAGTCCCACTTGAAGTACATCTTGTCCGACCCAACGCCAGCAGCTGCCTTTCCTCTTGGGGTCCTGACCAGTGAGAACAGGGATGTGTGGGCCGGGCTGAGGGACAAGCTGATAGCTGCTGGAAACGCAGAGGTTTTACGGAGTGTTGAAAGCGCCCTGTTCTGTCTCAGTCTGGACGATGAAAGCATGAGGGACCACATCCACATCTCCAACAACATGCTGCACGGCGACGGCTGCAACCGCTGGTTTGAGAAGTCCTTCACAGTCATTCTGACCAAAGATGGACAGGCAGCCATCAATTTTGATCACTCCTGGAGCGACGGCTTACCTTTACTTATTTTTCACAATGAGATCTTCAAAGACACAACTGAGCGGCCGCTGGTAAACCCGGGCTCAGCTGCTGCTGCTGTGGATTCAGCCTCTGCTGTGTGCAGACTAAAGTTCAACCTGGACAGTGAGCTGGAGAATGGCATCAGAAAAGCCAAAGAGAACTTTGACTCAACTTTATCGACACTCACCATTGATGTCTTGGAGTTCAAGAAAGGTGGCAAGGCTCAGTTAAAGAAGAGCAACATGAGTCCAGATGCTATAGCCCAGCTGGCTTTTCAAATGGGTTTCCTGAGGCAGTATGGACAGACAGTAGCCACACCTTAAGTGCACAAATTGAGAGATTTCTGACAAAACACACACAACCACTCACACACACACACACACACACACACACACACACACACACACACACACACCTTTTGGTCTTCTGTACTAACCACTTCTTTTATTTCTCTCACTAGGACAAGGTTTTGACTGCCATCTGTTTGCCCTGGAATATCTGGCCAATTCAAAGAGCGAGCCTCTGCACAGCCTTTACACAGACCCAGCTTACGCTGCCATCAACTACTACATCCTTTCCACAAGCACCCTCACCAGTCCAGCTATGAACTTTGGTGGCTTTTTCCCGGAGGAGGATGATGGCTTTGGTGTTGGCTACAGTGTCCATGACGACTGGATCCATTGCATTGCATCCAGCTTCCCTACTCGCAACGTCCATGAATTCGTGCAGTGTGTCCACAAGTCCTTAGAGGACATTTTCACTGTCCAGGAAGGAAAGACACTCGGCTAAGAAACAAGGGTTTGTCATTAAAAATGTTTGATTTAATGGAACAGTGGTAATTGATTAACTTATATATTAGAATATTGAATGCCCCAAAAAATTAACTCAATGAGAATCATAGTGCTTAAATGTTATATTTTTTTATTTGATGGTTAAGAGTTTAAATGTGTTCTTTGAAGGGGTTTTCATATTCTATAGGTCTTAAAACGAGGGATCTTGTAAATTTATCAAAATGTATATAATGGAAAACAAATTATAGTGTAAACCTTTAACTGCGGACACTGTTGCGTCGTCCAGACTTTCTCTCTAGGTCCGTCAACAAAATAGCCGAAGATGGTTCAAAGTTGTAATCAAAAGGTATTTATTTTATCAAAAGCAAAAACTGTTTAACAAATTGAATCACACTATGAAGTACAGATAAAATGTTTCTCATGAGATAAGATATCTATTGCATTCCACCACACAGTCTGGTGTTGCCAGTTAGCTGTCCAGTGGTCGGACAATAGAACTCTCGTTTTCCGGAAACACTCAGGTTATGTACAGCCGTTAAGTCCACCTATTCTCCATACGTTAGCAACACGTTTCATACAGGGATTGGCTATGACCTCGATCTGCTCCACCTCCGACTGCCGGACTCCAGTTCTGCTCTTCCTCATGCAGCTGCATCCCAATCTCAAAAGGGAGTCGTTGTCTCCCCGTGAGTCACATCCCAACGGTCAACCTGTTATCTTCGGTTTGTTACTTTATATGAATATACCAAAAGGCACTATTGTTATACAACACATCTAGTAAGTTTTGATTTGGTTATAAACATTCTTCAAGTAAACAAATTGTAATTCACACTGATCATCGCTAGGAGCACTTTAAGGCAAGGTTTTCTCACAACACAAGCCATGAGATTTATTGTATAATAAAAAAACACATTGAACATAAAATACTGTAAAAATGAACTTTCCACTTAAACAGATTCAATCATCTGGCTGTGTAAGACTTCAGTCTGTTAAGTCAGCAATATACTTTAGCCTGATTTTAATCGTTAGGTGTGATTTTGTTTTCGGGTTACATGATGCAGTGACGGGACAAGATTCAGAGTGCTGGTAATATTATTTATGCAGCAGGGCTTTACAGATGAACTGCTCTGCAATACAGATTAGAGTATGAAGTCAACTTCTGTGCATTACATAGATGGATAGTTACTTTATTAATCGCGCAAAGGGAAATTATTTAGTTCCAGCAGCGTTTATGGATCAAAATGTGAAATTAACAATGCAATTAATGATTGTCACTAATAATTTCTCATTGATCTGTTTGAATGTATTTGGAAATAAAACTGTAATGACTAGCTCCATTATTTCATGAATGTTTGTTGATGAATACCATTTACTAAAAAAGTGTTTTCTATGCACAATAATATAATATATAATATATACTATAAAATTCATATTAAAGGTTAAGCCATAATGTTGATACCAGCAAAGGACACTTGTAATGAAATATTACAAGTAGCTTAAACAAGTAGTAAAACATTTTATAAGTAAGGAAATGCACTGAACACGTTTGACCTCTGACTTGAGGACCAGCTGCATCACCTTCCTAATGTTTTGTTACAGCGCTGTATTTTATTCCCTCTGTTAAATGAGCATCACAGTGTTCGACAACTTATGTTAACCTTTTATTCAATTCACAACTTGGTGTGACAAGAATGTCCATACGTCATACATTTTAACACACAAGTATATATTATAGCCTTTATATATTTTATTATGCAGAGCTGGCATGGGTCGCACCAGAGACTGCGGAGGTAGCTTCCTCCGAGGGGCAGGCGTCGGCCGGGCTGAGGCCAGAGTGCGCCCACTGTCCCCCTAACCGCTGGGATGAACCGCCAGGTGGTCCTCTGCCAGGATGACGGCGGTCTCCAGTGCCGTAGGGTGGTGGCAGCGGACCGATTCTGATGTTTGGGCCGATAGCCCCCCCACGAAGGTACACGTACACGGACGGCCGATCCTCAAGCCCCAGCCTGGCCTCGCGGAACCTCCGGCGGTGGTCCTCTGGCAACAGGCCCAGGCGATCCATGACAGCTTTACGCACGTCCGCGTAACTATGCCTGGCTGCCGGTTGCAGCCCCAGGGCCGTTGTCTGTGCCTCCCCGGACAGAAGAGGCAAAAGCCACCCACTCAGCAGCAGGCCAGCCGAATGCCTCTGCCACTGCCTCGAACGTGTCCCAAAATGACTGCACGTCATCTACTGCGGTCATCTTGTGCAGCGTAGAGGGGGCCGACACCGGCGGAGCTTCCGCTGTCCGGGCTACGAGCAGTTCTAGGGCGCAGGCCTGCCTCTCTGCCTGGGCCTGGAGCGACCCCAGGATCTGCCTGTTTACTTCCGCCTGGTGGCCGCTATCCCACCCAGCATCTGCTGCTGTACGCATAGACTGCTGGGGAACATCTTAGAATACACTGAGCTCCTCTCTCCTCTTCTCTATCTCCGTCTGTATGAATTCATGTCCCATCAATGCACTTTACTAACTTTGCTCCTTCTCCGGAGTGTTTGTGCTTTCTTGCCTCACAGGTTTCTATTTATTGTGGTTACATCTGGACCCTGGTCCTGCCTCCTGATGTGGTCCTGCCCGACACATCCTGCTATTATCATTGTTATGGCTAGTTGCATTGCAATTAGTATTGCCGATACCATTACTGCTTTTATCATCAATATTATTCTACTATATCCACTGTTGATGTTATTTTCGGTAGTTGTAACTTTTTCATCATGACTACTACTCTCATTATATGAATAATTTCTGTCACATGCATTGAACGTGTTGTAACTCTGTTATGTTGTTCAATCTGCGCACATGACATCTATTGTACTTCTGTCCATCCTGATAGAGGGATCCTCCTCTGTTGCTCTCCCGAAGGTTTCTTCCCTTTCTCTCCCTGTTAAAGTTTTTCCTGAATCTATGTGAGGTCCCGGTACAGAGGATGTCTTATCTGTACAGATTGTAAAGCCCTCTGAGTCAAATTTGTAATTTGTGATTTTGGACAATACAAAATAAATTGAATTGAAAATGTAATTGTTTAGACGTGTGCAATAAATGACGAAATGTCCAGTTTCCAAACTAAAGGCAAATAATGACTTACAATCGCAGCATTTACAAAACATAAAGAGCAGCCACTTTCTCTGTCATAAGTTTATTTCCTAAATCATGGACAAAATAAAGCATACCATTCATCTTCATTCATTATCGCACAGTCAAAAACTGTTTGCCTCTGCCCAGCAACACCTGTATCAAGTAACCCTCCTGATTATATTAACCTCTTGCCTAATTGACAGCGGCACTACGCCCCCAAGTGGTGGGAGGTTTAACAAAACAAAGCAATAACAAAATGGCTCTTACAAGTAACATATCATTTTATCTTAACATGAAAAATGTGAACAAGTGTTTTTAATTGTTTCAACACAACTCGGATCCCCAAGAGAGGGAGAGATGAGCTCTTCACTGAAGAGAAAGCACGACATCTCCTAGTTATGAGGAAAGGCAACATGTATGTGTTTGACATTGTAGACAGGGACGGGAATTTATTTATTATTATACTATACAAATAATAAGCACACAAACCTGTCTATGTGACATCCAATTCATCTGCTTTAATTATGACTTTTTAATAACAAGTGCAAACAGCTACTAACAGCAAATTATTTTGAATGAAAGACTTCAGTCTGTTGAGTCAGGAGTATACTTTAACCTGATTTTAATTGTTAGCTGTGATTTTATTTTAGGGTTCCATGATACAGTGACAGGTTTATCTTTAGGATAATAGGATATTTAATAAGCACAGAAACACAAACCTGTCTTCAGTGACATTTAATTCAGCTGCTAACAGCAAGTTACAGCAATAAAAGCATTGTTTTGAATTCAGCACTCATTTGCTGCATTTCACAAGATCATATACATGGACAGGAGTGTTTGTGTGTTTAAATGTATACCGTCTGTAATGCGTGGGTGAGTTGAATAAATGTGTGACATCCGTACATTCTTGTCAAATTATGCCATTACATGAACTGAAATCAAAGGCAAGGCAAGTTTATTTGTATAGCACATTTCAACAACAAGGCAATTCAAAGTTCTTCTCATAAAAAGCATCAAAACATAATACAAAAAGAAAAGATTTAAAAACAATTAAGAAAATTCATTTAAATGAACTGAAGGTTGATTGAATGAAATTGGGTCATGACATTTTAATGGCTGTTATTTAAAGATGGGGACAACACATGTCCTGTGGCTGGTGTGGAGGCACCAACTGCTTGTCTAATTTCCTGAATTTTGTCATTATAAAAAGGAGGCAAATTGATTGCATGCCCAGGTGGACTAGAGCTCAGCAGTTACTGACACTGGAGGGTTTGTTAGCCTGTCGACGGTAGCAAATAAGGCGCGTGCATTGTTATTGTTTTTGGTTATGATGTCAGAGAAGGACTGCCTTGCATTTCTAAGTTCCAAATTATAATTGCGAAGTCTCTTTATAGATGTCACAGTGAACCTGGAGATTAGTTTTTCGCCACCTGCGCTCAGCTTTCCGACACTCTTTCTTCTCTATTTTGACCGGCGTGGCATTTCTCCAAGGAGATCTTTGCTTACCCGAGACAACCTTCACTTTAGTGGGTGCAATCGCATCAATAACATTTTTAACTTTAGAATTGAAGTCATCTACAAGCTCATTGAAAGAGATGCAAGAGAGGGCTGGTGTGGAGGAGAACTTCTGAATAAATAGTTCACTGGTGTTTTCAGAGATGTAACGCTTCATCACAACCTCGGTTTGGACATTTGTGTGCAGGGAGATTGCATATTCTATAAAATAAATACAGAAATTGCCGTTAACACGGTTGTGGTCATCTGACAGAGATTATAAACAATGGCCAATTTATGAAGCTGTACCTCACCCAGAGACTGTAAATAAGACCACACCATATTTAATTGAATTCACTTTCTAGTGATGGCGCCGACTGTGTCCTCAACTCCTCTCTCCTCCCTTGTATTTCCTTGGCTCAGACACACGGATGTGGGTCTTCACCATTATTCTTTACGAGTCAGAAGCTTCACAAAGAATATTATGCTGGCCTTGGTTTGAAGACGAACAGAAGGCATGTGTATTTTCCTATCAGGAAATGTCTAAAGCATCCTTCCAAGTACCCAGGATCCACGAGGCGCTGTTGAATTTTTTCCTCCATTTGTTTTTAGCTTCCACACAATGTTCAAAAGCTCTGACAAATGATCTAAATTTTAGAGGATCGCCATCAAAAACAGGAATTTATCTCTGGGGTAGAAACAGAGTTGTGCCGTTACTTCATTTTGTCTTTGTAACAGACTGTAGAGATCTCCAGGTACTTGAGGATTGCCTTTGGATTGTGTTGCTTGCTGACCACCAGGATTTAAATCTGATGGATATGATTTTATTTAAGCAGATGTTTGCCACTTAAAGTTTGTCTGAATAGCTGCTTTTAAAAGAATTTCATATTTGTCCACTTCCATTGTTTTTACCACTGTTGACTGAGCATTGGCAGATAATAAATATTTCTGCTGAGATGATTCTTTTTGCTGAGGTTTGTATTGTTCAGCATGAGGATTAAATGCTGCTCCTTTTATGAAATAGGATTCCATTCCATCCGAATGTGCATTGGAAACACTGTCATGACTCGAGGTATTCAACACTGATAATTTTGCTGTAGATGCTGCCATTTCAGTATCAATTTTCATGGCAGTACGTGCCATGAGTGCAGCCATGGGTTATCCAAGTACCCGTACCGTAACACCATGAATAGACAAGCATTAGCTTTCAAGCGCCGGCTGGCTTGACCGAAGTTTCTCAGATGATTGCTCACTTGACCACGCTGTGCCAGAAGACAGAAGAAAGACACACACGTTGAGCTGCGGTCATACTTCAGGTATCAAACGTATCTGTTATAAACCAATGGCCTTCGCTACAGCCTCTGTTCTACACAACATAGCCATTTAACACTGAGCCATCAAAATAACAGTTTCTTCACAGATTCATTTACTAACAAACATGAAGCTCAGCCAGGCTACTTTGACCCATTAAACACAATCCTTCAACTATAAAAATATATATATTCTCTAATAATAAATGCATTTGTTTGCACTGTCGCAACATTAACTGGCATTACAGTAAAATTCTTAACAAAACTTATAACATGGCTTTTGTCCTACAGGCAATACAACATCTATTGTTCAGGTTTCATTCTCTAAACATAAAACACACATTTCACCTTTTCTATAAAAAACAAATTTTCACACATTGAGTTCAAGTACAAAAAATACTTTCCCTCTCCTTTAATGGCACTGTCCTTCGTAAGGCTTTACCCAAGATGTGCATTTGCCATTTTGTGTGCGAAATTAAGTTACAATAGCCTTATTCTGTTCAGGCCATAAACTACAAATATGTCCACTTGGCTACAGATAATAACCAAGAAATAACTTATTGCATGACCAGAATGGCTCCAGATAATAACCAGGAAATAACTTCTTGCATGACTGGAATGGTTACATACAGTACATTTAAGTGCACAGTGAATTCACAAGTGTCTCAGTGTTTTGGGGTTAGCGTTCCCCACCTGCACCTTCATGGCTGGTAGATGATCATCCTCTGTGCGTGCCTGCAATAGTATTCAATACCATCAAAGCGTAATGCGCCCTCTCGCGGCCTGAATTGAAAGAAAAGCAGTGTAGTGACGCACGGTCGCGTGACCTCACGTCACCAGGACGATCTCAAAGAGGGATATTTACTCAGGTAACGTTATATTATGTTGTAGAACCAAATGTTAAACTATCCAAGGCTTCTGTTATCCCCGGACCTTATTTCAGGCATTTCACCAAAACCTATTTACTTCCAAGACGATGGAACCGGAAGTGCCATAATGCCAACTAATTTCCGGGTTTTGAGACTCATAACTGTATCGCTCCATTGTACTAAAATGTCCACATCATTTGTAAAAATGTGAATGATGATATACATGGTCAATACTAATGTGTTGGGCAGTTGTCACTCAAGAGATAGTAGCAATTCATCTTTTATTCTGAAGCAAGCTAGATCTGCATAGATCTAAAACATTTTATTTTGATATAAAGGCATTAAGTGTGTCAGTTAAGCATGGAGCATACACATTTGTACATAGACTGATTAACCCTGATTCACAGGTCACTACACACAGAATTTCTAATTAATTAGGCAAACACTGGCATTTGTTCTTTGTTTTAATAGGCAATTAGTTTGACATCAAGGTCTGTGTGCATTTACTTGGTTAATACTAAAGTAGGTTCAGTTGAGAGAGAGAGAGAGAGAGAGAGAGAGAGAGCTACATGTACTCATGTCTTATGGAAAGCACATGACAGAAGGCAGCAGTGAAGCGTTTAATCCACAGTCCTGGCACAGCGGTGTTAAATTGGCGAGGGGAGTTTAGAAGAGGCTGTCGACGTCGCCCATTTCCACAACCACCGTCTTCAGCTGGGAGTAGTACTCGATTGTCACCTGGCCGTTCTCTCTGCCAAAACCTGGTGCAGCACAGTAGAGATCTGTTTTAGTGAGTCACCCTCCTTTCATTCAGTAAAGACAATGCAGTCACTCGCTGCAAATACATTTTATACTATGAATGCATTTCCTTAATAATTCGGACCATTTTAACCTTAAAAAACACCACACCTGACATCTTGTATCCTCCAAACGGCACTTCCACAGGGCTGATGTTGTAGTTGTTGATGAAGCAGGTCCCTGCCTCCAGGTTCTCAGCCACGCGATGGGCTCGGGAAATGTCCCTGCAGTCAGAGGAAAGGAACAAGCTTCAGATTTTAAAGCATGAAAAGAAAAAGTCTGAATGCAACTTGATCACATGGTTGAAATGCTGAGCCGTCTGCCCTCCAACCACACAGACTACTGTTGCGCAAACAAATTCCACTTGGTAATTGCAACACTCTCATTTGCTGCTCTGTGGAAACCCTGGACAGCAGCCAGTGGGATGCGATAACCGCATTATCTTTGAGAGCAAGCTGTCGTTGGAAATCAGTAGTTGTGACGGACTGCCAAATAGCTGCGTGCGTGTACTCTACTGACCTGGTGAAGACTCCAGAGGCCAAACCAAACGTGGTGTTGTTGGCTCTTCCGATCACTTCTTCCTCCGTGTCGAAAGGCAGCACCGACATGACCGGGCCAAAAATCTCCTCCTTCACACAGGTCATGTCATCCCTGCAGTTGTCTGTGCCGGGGGGGAACAGACTGGGTGTAACACACGGTGCACACCGGGACACAAAAGCCGAGCGTCATTATGCGACGGTGCATCGTCACTTACCAAGCACACAAGGTGCCATGAAGTAGCCCCCTTTCAGTTTGGGGTCACTGGGGACAATGGGCTCTCCTCCACAAAGCACTTTGGCTCCCTTGGAAAGACAGACATATTAGTCAAAAAGAATTATGGGAACCGAGATAAGCACGATTAAACTTCACATAACTGCTCTGAGGTCTGTATGAAAGCACTGGCGGTGTTATCACAGCGGATTCATTCTCAGATAAACGCCTCTCCGCGGTTGCTCATTTCTTCCACAGGGATTATTAAAAGGTTCCGTTGATCCAACGATCAGAGAGGATTAGGGGGCGCACCTCTTTCTTGGCCTGGCTGACAAATCCCAGCACTTTCTCCAGGTGCGGCTTGCTGATCAGCGCGCCCATCCGTGTGCCGTCCAACAGGGGGTCACCCACAGGGATGGCCTTGGTCCTTTTCACAACTCCCTCAAGGAACTGGGGCATGATCTCCCTTTGCACGTACACTCTGGTGCCGTTGCAGCAGACCTAGATATACACAGAGGTAATGAATGCGTTGGATCAAGGTCGAGCAACGACACCGTACAACACAGAAAGGACACAACTGCCTCGCCTCACCTCCCCCTGCGTCAGGAAGTTTGCCATTAGCGCTCCCTTCACCGCGTTCTCCAGCTCACAGTCTTTGAAGATCAGGAGGGGAGACTTCCCTCCGAGCTCCAGAGTCACCTGCTTCACCCCCTTTGCAGACATTTCCATGACCTGAGGGCGTGAAGGAGAACACACCGGCCATGAACAACAGGGACCATTGAAGCCTCGTGGAGCACTTTGAGTTATGACAAAGCACAAATACTTTTACACTGCTGCAATACATTTCCCCAATACTCCTTCTTGGTAATACTTTGAATGGGGATTTCTACTTCCCAGGAATCCAGTATTTGACATTCATTTCGCCATGGTAAAAAAAAACGTTACTGTTATCAATGTCTCGTATCTGCGTCAATTGCGATTAAAGTCGTATTGTTGTTATGTTGTAATGCTGTGCAGACCTGTCAAGCTAAACTCACACCCACTCTCTCTGGCAATAATACATGCAGTGTATGACCGGTGTGATCACACAACATTCAGGTCTTTTCAGGTTTAAAAAGCCACTCGTTCGGCATCTGCACCTTTTTGCCCGTGGGCACACTGCCGGTGAAAGATACTTTGGCGACCTTCGGGTGATGGCAGAGCAAGGTGCCGGTGTCTGCCCCGCCTTGCACCACGCAGAAGAGCCCATCGGGCACCCCCGCCTCTTTGTAAATCTCAGCCAGAATGACGGCCGTCACAGGGGTCATCGGAGAGGGCTTGAATACCATGGCGTTACCTGAACACAACCGCATTTTAACACTGCAGGTCCGAGTTTAAAGGGGACACGTTATCGTTGGACAAACAAATTTGGACAACTTTTTTTAAGTGGTAATACACACTGTCAGACACTCACCACATGCCAGAGCAGGAGCGGACTTCCATGATGCGATCTGGAAGGGGTAGTTCCACGCACCGATTCCCACGCACACACCAAGGGGCTCCCTCCTGGTGTAAGCAAACGATCCCCCAGGAAGCTGGATGTGCTGGCCTTCGATGAACAAAACACAACGCAACTTTTTTTTTTTAAAACACTTCATTTGAACTTTTGTATAATAATAATAATAAAAAAAAAAAACACACTTTTTTTTTTTTAATGCGACAAATAAAAAGAAGGGGAAAAAAAGGTGTTTATGCACCCACCTGCGAGTGTACCAGCCAGGCCAGCATAGTACTCAATGCACTGCCAGGCAACATCAATATCCACCAGCGCTTCAGTGATGGACTTGCCGTTGTTGATCACTTCCAGTTTTGCGATTTTCTCCCTTCTTTCCTATTTGTATTTGAATAATAGAAAAATAAGAAATAAAAAAAAGCTGTGACTGCAAACTTTGACCAAACTATTTAAACATTTATGTGGCAATTTGGCGTTATTAAATTCATATAGCTTTAAGATTATACGATGACTGACAAATTGAGGTTAAAATCCCAACCTGTATGACATCAATGAGGCCGCACAAACGCAAAAGGTTTCCATTGTGCAAATGTAGGTCGGCAGAAGGGGGAGTGGGGGGCATGTTAATGAATAACTAGTGTCTTACTACACACTTGCCAAAGTCTACTCCAATTTGTGTGGCACAACACTGAAATCAGATGGGCTGGTTTCCAGACTGGATGATAATGAACACATCTCGACTGGCTCACCCTGATAATGCGGGCGGCCTCCAACATCACCCTCGCCCGCTCCATGCCGGACATCTTTCTCCATTGTAGGTAGGCAGCGTGAGCGCTGTTTATGGCCTCGTCCACCTCCTCGGCCCCACAGGGAACCATCTGACACAGGACGCGGCCTGCACAAACAAGATCAGCAGGTCTATAGGCTGGCTGAGCTCCAAGATGAAAAGACATAGGGGTGAAAGAACTGTGTAGAAGTCTCATTTGTTCCTATATGCATCCAAGTGGTGCAACGGATCATATAACTCCAATGATGTTTTATAAGCTTCTTAGAGCTAGTTGACGTGTAAACATGTCACAACAACTCCTTCAAACAACCGCCTTTGTTCAAGTTTCACGTCAAAACTACATTTTACGAGATTACACGTTAACACATGAAAACGTTATAATTTCATAGACTGTATACAAGAATCATTATACAAGTATGATTTCCCTTCGCCCGATGCTCATTTTCACTGGACAGAAACTGAATGCATCGTAAAGTAACTGAACCTTGGTACGTTAGAGGTGCTGCTAACGTTACCAGCTCTGCTGCTGTCAATTTCAACACAGATTTGTTAATGTAACAGTATCAGAGATCGGCGAACAGAAAGCATAAATGCAGATGTCCTGACCCCCACCCCCTCCTCTTATGGAGTGCTTCGTGGAATGTGGTGCAATATGGACACGCAGAGGGTTTGGTGTTACTAAACTTTGCAGACCCGAGTCCAGCGTGTCGCCCGCGGCGGGCAGACAGCGGCTCATTGAGTTCACTTGAAAAGCGAACTCTTCTTCACTTCCTAAACGTACTGCTACAATGTTTTCCTCTAAAAGCAGAAGTACACAGTGCAATGATTTAAAATAGGAACATAATTCAAGCTTGTGAGGGCCCTTTTTGTTTGGGGGCCCCAGGCCCAGGTTGCCTACCTTGCCAGTAAATGTACTACATGGACATCAAGGAGACTTATAACTAGAGACTGAGACCATAAAGTCATGTTTACAATGTTTACTGAGGTAATAAAATCAAGTGAGAAGTGGGGTCATTTTCTCATAGACTTCCATACAAGTTACTCCACCCCACCACAGAAGAAGAAAAAGAGAGGGTTCCTGTTCTACGACGGCATGATCTCATAGTGAACCTACCAGCCTTTAACATATGTCATTATCAAGAGTCAACATGTGAAGCGTCCCATAGTGGACTAGACGACAGTATTTACCGGTCGCAGGTTCAAACACGGGTTCGGCATTTTTCTCCTGCCGGGGCTTCACTCGCTTCCCTCCCCAGAAGTTCAGCGGATCCGAGATCAGCACGGTGCCCGTCGCGGCTCCGGGCATTGTGTCGAGGATTGACTGAGCCATTGTCAGAGGGAGAGGACCTGCAAGGACGCGGGAGCGCAAGCGCGTAGTTTAATGCGTACAGTTTAATGCAGACAGTTAGCGCGTGCAGAAACATTGACGTTACCTTACCTGCTGAGCTTCACCAGACGGACTCGAGCCTGACAGAGATTTCAGATTTTATGCACACTGTCGCGCCCCGAAAGCCTGATAGGACACGCCCCCTTATGGGGGTCATCTCATTTATCTCGTTTGCTTCTTCGCCCGACAGAGATTTAAACCCATGGGCTTAATAATAAGATTCAAATGGGAAGCGAAGTCGGGGCAACATGTTTTTTGTATGTTTTTATTTTTCTGTATTCTTAAAAGCCACGGTTCACGTACCACTCATGTATTATTTTGTTTATATGTATCTATTCAGGGCGAGCGCCAGCAGGAAGGCGACGTCACCAGTTTTATAGCGACAGCTCGTGCAGCCTTTCTGTTCACTCTGCATGCAAAATGCTAATGACAGCTGTTTCAGGTCAAAATGCAGAGTTCAGCAACGGGACAGCTGAGGGGAGCGCCCATCAAAGTATGCAAAGACGGCAGTACAGAGGGAATGTGGCTCTCGAAAGAAGGAGAAAAGAAAGGGAGGGGTGGGATCTGCAATAAACATATAAATGTTTTTTTTTTAAATTAAAAACACTACTCCAGAGTAATCATAAAACTTTATTAATATGTAAGAAATAAGGATACAGACAATGACATACGATAATACTGACAAACGGATCAGATGTTACTGCACCAATTAATCATTAAAATCTCAAAACAAAGTATGGCTTGTGCTGAACGCACGGTGTCATCTGTATCCTTGATATAATCAACGTAATTACGGACTAATGTTCTTCTTTTAATTCCTAAGCGAGAATCTTAAAAGTTAAATAAACAGAAACACTGAGTGAGAGATCCAGCAGAAGGCAGTGACACAGCCGCTTCTTGCAGATAACGCGGTTGCTCCTCCAGCACTTGCAGAGTCTGTTCCGTCCGCTCTCTAAAGGACGGAGCCGCGACTGCGCAGTCGCCGTGCAGGAACGGCGCCGTGGAACCCGTCTGGTGATCAGGAGAACTTGGCTGCTTGGGGAGGAGGTCCCAGGAAGCCTCCAGCCTGTTTGGTTGCAGCTCTGGAGGGTGCGAGGCCGAGCATCTTCTGAATGTTCTGGAGAGACGACGCAGAACAAAACAAAAATTAAAAAAAACTTTATTATTTTGTAGCCAAAGTTCATGTGAAAATAATCTCAAAATGTTCACAACGCCGTATTACATGATCTAAACTTGAAAAATGAGATTTGTAAAACGGTTCAACAATGCACACACAGCCGGAATAAATGTTATCCTCCCATGGTTTTGGTGAATACTCAGGATGGCTGTCCATTCATTCCTGACAATGGACACCCACTAAGTAGTTCCGGTTAGTAACCGTATGTTCATAAGTATATATATGATGATACAATAACGCTTCTGGGACATCTGAAAAAAAAAAATCGTATTAATAAAATAATACATTTACCGTACATTTGAGTATCTCATTTTTCATTTGTAGATCATGTAATACACATTTGTGACCATTTTCAGATAACTTTCAAGCTGCAATAACATACTTGGCCAGAGGGTGGTAGCATAGGACACAGCGTGTTGCTATTCCTGGAAAACTAGATGATCAATCCCTGGTACAATACATTTGAGTGACTCCGAGCTAAAATGTCATGCTTCTCTAACTTCTCCACGCGTTGGGCCTCCGCTACCTCACCCTGGGTCTAGTGTTCGAAGTTACCTGTCTGATGGACATGGTGCAGAGGATGTAGAGGAAGATAAAGGAGCAGTCCGTGTAATCCTCGCCCAGCAGGTTGCGATGCGACAGCCCCTGGATGTAGGAGAGCGGCACGAATGGCAACTTGGCCACGACTCTTCCGTCGAAGCTGAACGAAACAAAAGAAGTGGGATGAAGAAGTCTGCTTTCACATATTACGTACGGTTTACTTTGGTCAAATGCAAACCATAATTCCTCATTAACGCCATTTGAACTTTTCTCTTAAATTCGGTTGATTGTTTCTACAAATCAAAAGACGAAGATGTAAAAACTTACATGGAGTTGAACATGCCCATCAAAGCCGTGAAGCAGAAGCCTATGGCGAACATGGACTTCATGCGCACCTGCAAACAAAAAACACACAAGATAAAAAAATGTTAATGGTAATTTGAAGTTAGATCACATCTGACTACAGTTTGGTAATACTGACACTTTCAAATACATTGATAATGTAGAAGTGTAGGTAAGCCTGTTAATGCTGTCATAATATTTATTCTGAACTACACCCAAAACAACCAGAATCCCAGACGTGATCTCATTTCATGTTACAATATAATGATGGATTTATCTCTAAGTCCAAGCATTTCATATTTATTGTAAACAAACTGCCTCTCACCATAGACAAGTCTCTGTTGTTGTTCTTCAGTTTCTCTTCTTGTCGTTCTGTAACACATTCAGAGGCATACATCACGTATCGAGGAACAAAGTGAGGAAAAGGGGCAGAGATGTCGAGGTTCTTGCTCTCTCATTTGCCTAAAATAAACTTATTTCTCAGCTGATTTATTTACGGGGTTTTTTACCAATTTTCTTCTTCTGTTGACGTCCTGCAGATTCGGTGATGGTTTCCTTTTTCTTCTCGACTAAAATCAAAACAAGCAACAGAGAATGCATCAAACACTCGACAGAAAGGCAATCAATGCAGAACTGACAGTATGAGGGTCACATATGAGTGAGTTGCTTACGTTTTTTGCTCTGTTTTTCCACTTCAGCCTTGAGCCTCTTGTACTTCTCAGTGCGATACACTAAAACCCAGGTAATGCCTGGGGAGAAAAATCAGAAGAAGAGATTTGTTTATAAAATAAAACAACTATTTTGGACCACTGCTACTATGGTGCAACATGGGGTTGAGACGATATAAATTTGTCAGATTTCTCCACTATCCGATGTTGTATTTATTGGATCAGCCAACAGCCAGACATTTCTGTCTAATTATTTTATTAATAAGCCTTTTTTTATCGTATTACCACACATACTGATATAACAACATACAGTTACAGACAGTGTCACTGAAATTGTTTACATTTTGCACACTCCTAGTGGAAAACCAAAACCAATTGTAACTGGCAAATAACATTGTCTGGCCATCTTGTTTTGTTTGGTTTATTTTCAGTCAAAGTAGAATTAAAAGTCAGAGGATAAAAGGCATGTAATTCACAATGTATGCTCTTGGTC
This sequence comes from Ophiodon elongatus, assembly GCA_016806645.1. NCBI lineage: Eukaryota > Metazoa > Chordata > Actinopteri > Perciformes > Hexagrammidae > Ophiodon > Ophiodon elongatus. Next base: position 454,249 of record JACSYO010000313.1, on the reverse strand, counting down.
ATCTAAAGACAATCAGCAAATATAAACAAAAGTGCTCCTCTAAAATGTTCCTGTATTAAATAGTTTCATATTCAGCAGCTGAATTTAAAGTCTTGCATTTTCCCGTAGGCCATGAATGAAAAAAAGCAAACATGTGACAAATCCCGTTTCGAAAATTCTACTAATGAAAATATGAGATATGAGTGTAAAGTTCCCACCATCAAAGTGATTATCAATAAAACTTCAATAACTGTTTAAAAATAAATTATATTTTAATTTTTCCACTGGTTCAAATGCAGTTTTCAGAGGGAATGAATAAAGCATAATTTACACCTACATTAAAGAGAGCGAAACGCTTTTATTGTGAAAATCTAACCGGACGTTTCCTTATTTAAATCGTCTGGCTTGCTAACGTCAGGCACTAGCTTAGTGAGCTAAACGCGCTGCTATCACATTACCGGTCCTCAAAAGTACCAAAAGGAGACATTAATCAACGTTAACGACGTAAACAACGAAGCCCCGCTGCTTAACGTAGAAGAGTGTAACAAAATGTCGTCTCAGTATCCAGTTTCCTAGACGATAGTAAAGCGCCTTCACACTCTGGCTGCCTGTCGGAGGGCTTCACTCACCTTCGGCCAGCAGCGCTGTGCAGACGGAGATGAACACGATTAGAATAGTGTCAGCGAACATGGTGCTCATGGTGTTCTGGACCCGTTTACTGACAGTTTAATGGCCCGTTCATCCGACCGGTCATTGGAGGCTACACCACGGGCCGTGAGCACCTCACACTGGTCCTCACTGGGCTGTGTCAGCGTTACGGGGAGGTCACGCACATGCGCGTAGAAGTACTTCCGGTTCAACCGAGTCAAACTGTTTGACTGTTCTATACATTATATACTACTAACTATACTTTATACTATCTATTATATATACTATCTATGATATACATTATATATAATGTATATATATAATGTAAATATATATAAATATCATATATATATATATATATATATATACTATATATAATATACATTACATACAATTTATACATATATATACACATTATATATGTATATATATATTTATATATCAAAAATAAATATATAAATATTTATGTATATATATACACACTATATATATATATATATTTTTTTTTTCAATACACAAGTCTAAATATGATTGGAGAAATGTTTGTAAGTTTACCGTAAAAAAGCAACAACAAAAAAAGGGATTAAAAGGAGATATATTTCTATTGTTGGGGTTCAATTATGGAACAACGTTAACATAAATGTAAGAAGTGTGAATGAAATATATATTTTCTTTTTTCTTTTTTTTTTTCTTTCTAATTTTCTTGTGGGTAACTTAATTGATAAGAATGTGGGATAGGAATATATAAGCATTATGCTTCTGCTTATGCCTTTTCAGTCATATTGTGTCCTAGATTGTATCAAGGCTTTACTTATTGTATTATGTGTGATGACTGAATAAAACACTACTTCTACTAGAATGGAGAGCTGAGTTTAACATGGCCCACTATTTTTTTCCTGCAACTTACCCAACTCTGATTTCATCATCTCGTCAGTGTAAGCATCATCATTGTACGATAACCGCTGCTTCACCATCACCGCTTCCTTGAATGCATGATCATTAACGTCAGCTGCGCCGGCGTCACCAACCATCATCAAATGGGAGGAGCGCGCACGAGGAGCTCAGGCACCCCCCGTGTGTGTGCGTGTGTGTTTTTAGAGAGCCGCATCGTGCTGCAGATGAAGCATGGCAGGAGACAGCGAGACAAAGCCAGGTGACCAAGCCGAAAATGAGAGCGTTAGCCGGCAGCCTTTCCTCATTGGTGTGGCTGGAGGGACAGCCAGCGGCAAGGTTGGTATTCTGTAATATATGCGTTTGTATGCTATTTCTTGGTATTTCTTTGGTGTTTGTTGTATATAAATATGTATCTGTGTGAACCGGCATATATGGATTCGTTTTTATTTTGTTTTATTTAAAGATGACACGCTTTTGTTTTGTTTTTTTTCTGGAAAATAATCAAAGCTTATTTATAATTTTTCAATTGGAACAATTAGACGGATTATATTGCCTGAGTATATAGGCCAGCCGAGAGCATATATAATGTCAAAATAGGATAGCACGTGCATTGCCAAAATAGGCCTTTTTAGATTTATGTGGAAATCAGACTTAAGGACTCCCATGTATTGCTAATATGTTTACCCATTTTTCATTCTAAGGGGATATAAAGGGTAACAACCTCAGAGTAAATAATGTCAATTAATTAGCATTGCCTGCGCAGGGTCTGGCTATCAGCCCTGAAAATAGAGAATAACAATAAAGATGCATTTACAGACTCTGAAAGTAGAAGTTGAAAATAACCAGCTGTTATGTTAAGATGTGATGCTGCCTGTAAGCCATATATTTATTAATTATATACCGAGAGTTAGATGTGAGGATTTATTTTTTTGGTGATCTGTAATGTTTCTGGTAATGTTTTTCTCTTTGTGATATCTCTGATAGAACCTCTGTCTCAAGCCTGTGCTGGATTCTCACTTCAGCTCATTCCTCAGGCTGGCTCATTGGCATAACAATTGTATCTTCAATGTCATGAGACCAAATGTCTCCGATATCATTCTGTATTCAAAATTGTGCGGCGTTGTCAATAAGTGTACTCTCTTTTGAAGATCAGAAATGGACGCATTAGTTTTATATTTGGTTGCACCGTTGCTTTCACAGAGTCCGTCCTCGGGGCGTCATACGCCAAGGCAGAATCAAAGTCGTTATTTTCTTCTCAATGTGTGCGACAAATGTGTATTCTCCAAATGTCTTTGAGGTAGTCCAGCGACTCAAGTAGTCCTGCGTGTGGGACATTTTGGACAAGGCAGCTAAATGCATTTATTGCTTAAGTAGGCTGTTCCTCGACGTTAGTCACATAGGTTGATTTTTACAGGTGATTTAAATCAACCAAACTTGGTTCAGCAGACAGTTGCTTGTGGGTGTGACTTCCTGGTACTGTGCCCTGTTTGTCCCCCACAAGAGTAACTGCTCACAGGGCCACCTGCTCTCCCACACACGTTATCTGAGTGTGGAGTAAACTGCAGTCTTTTGTTTTGGGGGCCGTCTGTAAAGTGTATCTGTCTGCCGATCCAAGTTTTTTCTGGCCAGTGTTTTGCCATGCCACTTGTGTTGTTCTCCTCGTGTGACTAGTCGTCGGTGTGCAGCAAGATCATGGAGCTTCTGGGCCAGAACGAGATCGACCACCACCAGCGGCAGGTGGCCATCCTCAGCCAAGACAGCTTCTACAGGGTCCTCACCCCGGAGCAGAAGGCCAAGGCGCTCAAGGGCCAGTTCAACTTCGACCACCCAGGTGTGTCTGTGTTAATCTCCTCGTCACATGCCTCAGTTGTGTTCATATGTCATCTGGCAGCAGGGTAATTAGCGATAGACGCCTGCTGGCCTGAAACGGCTGTATGCGCGTCACCTGCTGGGGAACGTCTGCCTTGTTCATTCAGAGGCAACTCCAGCTGGTAATCTGGATGCAATTCAGGACCTTAGTGGCGGGGTTTGTTTCGTGATTTATTTATTTTTAAAACCTGCTGCAAAAATAATCGTAACCCCTTTGTTCTCTTTCCCTCTGCATAGATGCCTTTGACAACGACCTAATAATCGCGACTATGTGGGACATCAAAGAGGGAAAAACCGTACACATCCCTGTTTATGACTTTGTCTCCCATTCCAGGTGAACGAGTCTTATCAATAAGGCTACCTACAGACACAACATATTTGTTTCAGCCCAGGCACAATTAAAGAGGACTCCAATGCACCAGAATGTGGCAGTAACACTAACTTTAAAAGTACGAAATAAGAAATTCAGAGCATATCTATGGCCTCTGAGTCGGCAGCTAACGGTGTTTACCTGAGGGGGAAACACAAGGTGAGTGTTATACTTCCGCGACGGCACCGTCGTACAAAGCAAATAGTTTTTTGCTGTCATATTAATGCTTTGAATATCGTATAGAGAACCTTTTTAAAGTAGACATAATGTCCACTGTGGTAGACTAACTACTCCAACCTTTTTACATAAATTGGTCTTCATAAGCATAGTGAAATTAATGGAAAACAATAGTTTCCTGGAAGGAAGGAAAACCTTTGAAAATCTAAAACGCCACGGTATGAGCTCATCATTAATGCAAAGTATATTTAAATTGTCTACTGGAACTCTGAATAATTAAACACCGTACGATTTTCACTGTAGCTTTTGAAGCGAGACTTCGTAGCTTTTACAAAAGAAAAGTTCAATACAACAAACCAAAGCTCGGTTCAATGCACTCTTGCGTGGAGCAAATGTTCCATGGGCACGTGTGTTTTTATGTTATGTCTTTTTGTACGGCAGGAAGGAAGAGACGGTGACGGTGTACCCCGCTGACGTGGTGCTGTTTGAGGGCATCCTGATGTTCTATTCTCAGGAGATCAGAGACCTCTTCCAAATGAAGCTGTTTGTGGACACCGATGCAGATACACGTCTATCTCGAAGAGGTGAGACATCCAAGCGCAATAGGTCCCCTCCGGTTTCCAAACACTGGATGCAAGGCGCTAAGTTCAAGACGGTTGGACATTTTGTGGAAACACGGCAGGTGTATAGCTTAGCTCGGCCCAAAGATGGCGAGACTTGCTCTATAGAAAGGCAATAAAATCCTAAACACAAGTCATCTACCGTAACTCCCTGCAAAGAAGCACCTCCCCCACCCCCTCAGATGTCAAACTACTGGTTAAAGATAACTTTTCCCTGGTCTTCTCTTCCCCCAGTGCTGCGTGATATAAGTGAACGTGCACGAGACCTGGAAAGCGTTCTAGCACAGTATATTACTTTTGTAAAGCCTGCGTTTGAGGAGTTCTGTCTGCCAGTAAGTGCTATTCCACACGTACTGTAACACTTCTCGACACATTTGCATGATTATGCCCCCGAGCCTTGACTCATGGTCGAACCTTTTGTCGTTTTTATCTTTTATTGACTCCATTCAGACAAAGAAATATGCTGACGTGATCATACCGAGAGGAGTTGACAATCTCGGTGAGTATTTGTGCTTTTGGAGCTCATAAGCCAAGGTATAGTAATGAAGCCAAATTTTCAAGGCACTAGTCTTAACAGTGTTATCATAAAGGACGCAGCTGTGTTTGTTGTTGGCCTTCTGAACTGCTGGGAATTGTGTTCTCAAAACTGAGGAAGCCAAAGCATCTGCTGCTGGGAGAACCAAACCACTTGGTCTGTTTTGAGAAAGAAACATGCAAACGAAAACTACACTGTATAGTCTAAATATCTTCAAGCGGGATACCTACCCTGACCTTGCCCTAGTTTGTGCCTCGTATTATTATTATTACATTGAGGTCACAGAGCTGCGCATCCAGTTATACCCTTCAATATTTGAACCATGCTAGCAGTGAGCTAGTACATATGCTGCATTCACATGGAATCATCATTTTAATGGACGAGAGCAGGACGCTAAAGTTTGTTGAGGTCGGCAAAGAATACTAGCAGAAGTAATGGTGACTGCACTACCTTTTTTTAGTTATACTTTTTTTTTTTTTTTTTTTTAAACCTATTGCCATCCTCCGCAGTGAAATTTTCAACCGGATGTTACATAGGTTGCTCACAGGAGAATGTTTTCAAAGTTTCGGATATACTACATGCAGTACTAGAATAGTTGCATAAAAGAATAGACACAAAATAGTTTTATTTAATATATATTTTTTCCCATCACCACAGCAACATTTTGTCATGCATGCTTTGTTTTTTTCCCATGCTGTCCAGAAGGTGTTGTCCGTCTACCGTCTACAGGGGCGGCAACCTCCGAGTCTGAAAAGTGAAGTCAACGTAGACGTGTCTTATGCTTGCATTCTCTCTAATGGCCATCAGGGGCGACTCATCTGGTTGCAAATAGAAGTCTGATTGTATAGAATTCTATGAGAAAATGACTACTTCTCACTTGATTTATTACCTCAGTAAACATGAGTTAATGTACCCTTTGCAAGTAAAATAGATTTTGGGTCGGGCTACCATCTGATTGACAGGTCGTAATAAGTAATAGACAACTTAATTTTTACCTGATGGTGGCGCTGGAGGAAAAGTCAGAGGGTCATCAAAGTGTATCTTCTGGGGTCCATGATTGTCTGTACACAATTCCAAGGCAATCCATCCAGCAGTTGTTGAGATACAGTATTTTAGTCTGGACCAGAGTGGTGGACCAACAGACAGGAAATGTTTTGTTTCTTTACATGCAGTGGATGAAACGGCAGTTTTATCAAATAACCTTCTGGGTTTTTCAAAGATCGCTTCGTCTCAAATGTAATGGTCATACATAAGACACACAAACCGGCGTTAACCCTGACCATGTGATCTCTTTGTCTCTCGATACAGTTGCCATAAATCTTATTGTTCAGCACATCCAGGATATCCTCAACGGCGGTTTGACCAAGCGGCTGAACGGGTGGTTGAATGTTTATGGAACGACAAATAAGCAGCCAAACATGGAGTCCAGCAGTCGGCCCCACTGAGTGCGGCGCTCCCCGAAGAGACGAAGGAGGTGCTCAACGGGCTCCACGGGCCGAAGGTGCGCTACATCGTGGCTAGCAAGGCACAGCTAATTTCCAGGGACACAAAAGGCCTCTTTTTTTTATATGATTCTGTTTGAACTGAAGAAATAAATCGACGGGAAAGTTTCCCTTTAGTGGAGTTTAAAGCTTCAGTTATATATTTCTCTTCAGTTTGTGTACTGTATGAGAAAAAGGGATTGGGAGAGATACAAAGGGGCTAACTTGCAATTAAATTTAATGTTGCTGCTTGCCTTTTACCACAGCACTGACAAAGCAGATGCTGTTACGGTGGCTTAATAAGATTTTGGAAAACACTTGACAGCCTTTAAGCATACAATGAATGCCGTCAAGCGACATGCTGTTTAAAGGCAAGGCCTTACCCTTTAAAAGGTGCACAATGTGACCTGACTAATTCCCTTTTTGTCAATGCAACTTGTCATCTGGTTTTTCTTTTCAAGCTCTGTATAAATCCTAATTTGACCTGTACAAATAGATTTTGAAGAAACGTACGAATGGTTTGTGATTACAGATGTTTGTCTTGTTGCTTTGTCTCATCTAAATCTAACAAACCAAATTAGCTATTAGTCAATTTGAACAACCGGTTCCCACCTCAAACCATCTGATGTATGAAATCACCAAAGATCATTTTCTCTACTGTCTTTGTGGATGGGATTTTTTTGTTTCAATGTGATACTAACATTATTGTAACTCATTCAATAAGATGTTATGAAATTACCACAAGGTGTTATTTTTCTTTTGATTCCCATAAACTTGAATACTCGGATGCGTTTGTATGCAAGTTTCAATTGAAGACACATTGAAAATGGTGTTTTCTTAATGCACTGAGTTGTTTAAATGTCAATAAGTACAAGATGCCCAATGTAAATGTGCACTGTAAGTGTTTAATGGGATTTTTTTTGTCCTGTGTACATTTTCTCATAATAAAGTTCTCAGGTACTCTTTGTTTGCTTGAGTTGAAACGCGTCATTTGCATCTGATTTTAAAAATATATGTACATTTATTTTATGACAATGTGCTGTGTTCCTCTTATATACATACTAAAAGGTGAATATCACACGCTCTGCGCTACATTGAAGATACCAAGGAATGGTTAAACAATTAACATACATTTAACTTACTAAGGAGTAAGGTGTTCACAATGTGGCTGTCACTAACTCCGAGGCCACTGAAGTCATTCTTTCTTTGGTTGAATTTGGGGGATTCATGCATTATTCCGAGGTGGTCGGCCTCGCTGCTAACCTTGCAGCCGGTTAGCTCCTTCAAGTTGGCTGAATTAATTGTGTTCATGTCACTCTTCGAGCTGGTTTTGATGTAATTGCCAGTGGTGGTGCATTTGCAGCCATGCTGCCGACAGTTTGACGAGTCTGTCGTCTGAGATATTGCTGGTGTCGGTACTTCCCGGCATCTCTGACTCAGCATTACAGGTTGGAGGCTGACGTAAAAAATTTTTTTAAGTAAAGTGATGGGAGCGTGGCAAAGGACAAGTCAAAATGTCTACTATGAAAAAGGCCAATGCAGTATTTTAATTCAATTAATATTTAAATTTGACTTACTTGCACATAAATGTCTCGTTTCTCCACCAGTTTTATTCCTTACAGTGTGGCAAAACATTTAGACCATGTTGAGAATTTAAAGCAATTCTTTTATTAAATAAAATATTAAGAAATTTCTAGACCTTTTTGGTGTTTGGTCAACATTTTTGGATATGAACCTGCAATGCATGCAAGGTCACAGGTCTAGAGCGATGTCCCATATTCACTTAGTCTCAGCAGATTTTCAGTTTGGCGTGTGTTCACACTGGAAAAGTGATAAAATAAAGTAATCATAGTTGTATGCCTAGAAGAAAAAAACTCAGGGTGCATTCCAATACCCATACTGCCATATTTAGTATGCCAGCAAAAGATGTATGCCCCAATATGTATTATGTAAAATGGCATATGACCAAGAAGGTCAAAGTTCAAGGTGCAATGTTTTGACAAAGTGTGTATACTGCATGCATGCCACGGTACGGTCAGTACGTACTTAAAGAAAAAAAGCATGCGTATGTTGATTTGGTACGGATCCTTGATTTGAGTGTGCTGTTGATGGACATTCTCCCACAATGCAATGCCCATATGGAAAAAGGAGCTGCCGACAACTGGAATGTGTTTTATTTGTTTATTTTTAATTGTGGATGTGTTGTGAAACATCTCACAAAACACAAAATAACTTTTTGTGGAAAATAATTTTGCCGTTTCTCGGAAGTTTATTGCCAGTGACACTTTGAAATTGTAGTTTTACGATGCAAGTATTGCATCATTCTCCGTTAGTACAAAGCTGTGAAGTATGTGGATTTCTTGAATGCTAAATGGAAAAACAGTATATTACTAAGACAAGTATAACGTATACAGTTTGTATGTTGTATGGAATTGGGGCACAGAATATACATTAGGACAGTTCACTATTTATAAAAAAAGAAGAAAAAAAAAGGTAGAATTTGTACACATTTTACTTGAATCATACGAAACTTGGTGACAGAAGAAAATCTGATACATTCTTTTTTTTTTCTCCTTCAAATCCGCTCAACACATTATGCATTTGCACAAAGAGCCGGCCCGGTCTCTGTCCCATGCACAAACTGCTTCTCAGCATCATTTGAGGTTTGTGGGAAAAAAAGGCACTGCTTTGTTTTACATCCTGGCCCTTCGGTACGTGCTCCTCACGAGTACCTCCGACACATCACGCCCTGACTGCAGAGTTCTGACCAAAGAGGCCACGGTACACTTCGCTGCGCGCCTCGTCACTCACTGAACTGTGGTCCATAGGAGCCATGAAATTGACCAGCTTGCTGTGGATGTGGAAGCGGACCTTGCGCCCCTTACTGGCTTTGGTATCTACCTTCTTCTTGATCTTGCTGCGCAGCTTCTGGATGGCCAGCCACTGCCTGCCCATAGCGACCTGGTCGTTGGGGTCCGCCGCGCTCGTCCTGCGCTCGATCAGCTCTCTGAGCAGCTGGTGGTAGAAATCATCGTCGTCGAATATATTCTCATCCAGATCATTTAGATGCGTGTTCGCTTTCAGCTGTTGCTCCAGCTCCTCTCCCTCCACGGGGACGGTTTCAGAAGTGAGCGCAGCGGCCTCTTTCTTTCCCAGGACCCTGTATTCGGAGCGTCGGGTCTGGGTGCGCCGCATCAGCCTCTCATTGTCCATCAGCACCTGTTCCACCTGGGTCAATATGTTTCTGTCGAACGCCCCGAAACCCTTGCTGCCTTTGCCCATGATCAGTCTGGTTTTGTCGTGCCACTTCTGCAACGTGGCGTCGCGGTAAGGCTGGAAAGCGGCAGAACGCTTGGCCATGAAGTCCGGATAATCTGCCATCTCCAGTTTTCGTTTAGGCGCCCCAACCTCCCGTGCGGACGCCTCTTCGTCCTCCATCCCGTCACTGTTTATCTCCTCATCATCCTCATCCTCCACCTGAGCTCCGGCCTCCCCCAGAGCAATGGCTCTTGTGTCTGCATTCTGGTAAAGCAGCTGATCGTGCAGCTCCAGCAGGGATCTCTGAAGGGCTTTCAGAGCTTTGTGGGTGTTCTTCAGCTCCCCCGCAAGTTCGGCTCCACCCTTCCTCTTGAACTCTGGGAAGGTTGGTGTCTGTGGAAGTTGGTTGGCGGTCACCAGAGCTTTCTGGATCTTGATTCGACCCTCCAGCATTTGGTCCCACAGGGCCAGCTGGTCCTTCACAGCCTTCCCTTTCTCAACCTCCTTGTCTACTTTCTCTTGAGAAAATGTGCGGACCGCTCCCTCATCCACGCCATCTTCGTCGTCGTCTTCATCGCTGCCTTCGCTCTCCTCCTCATCTTCATCATCATCTTCACTCACACCCAGGTCATCCATGTCCTCTGTCAGTTTGTGGAAGTCCACTCCCTGAGGAAGGATCATGTCTGCACCCTTCATTTTAGACACCAGTTTAACATCACTGCCCACCACCAACTCCTCCTCCTCCTCCTCCTCCTCCTCATCATCATCATCCTCCTCCTCATCATCATCATCATCATCTTCGAAACCATTTTCTTCATCAGCAGCAGCCCCCTGATCCCCCAAATAATCTTCTTCAAGGTCTTCTATGATGTCGTCCTCGTCCTCGTCCTCACCAGATGCCTCAATATCCATCAGCAGCTGTTTCCGAGAGACTGTCTTCCCCACATACCGTCTGTCCGTTTCTGAGAGCAGGGATGTGTTGTGCTTCCGCAGGCCACTAAGGCCGACCCCATCTTCATCCTCGTCCTCATTGAATCTTTCTACCACTTTGGCTTTGGTGGTCTCGTCGTGGTCATCCTCCGGATCAGCAAATTTAGGCAAAGGATTCAACAACTCCTCAAGCTCAAGAGAAAAGGAGCCTGCCATGGATACAAATTAGTGACAACTACCACACGTGTCCAGGACTGTTTCTTGGTGAGGGAAGTGATGACGTCAGTAATATGCGACGACCCACAGAAATCGTGTGATTTTAATCCCTGAGTAGTGTCTTTTCCATGCAGAACCTCTCCTTAGAGAGGGGATTTGGGTCCACAAGTTATCTGACTAAATACAAAAAAAGAGAAAGTTGGAGATTTTGCTATTTTGAAGAAAGGGGTTGAATGGGGAAATGTATGAATTAATTTCAGGGATAGAAAGTATATGTACAGTACAGTAAGAAGCTCCTGAGAGACAGCTCACGGGGCTCAACAGTCCGCGACCATATACGCATGCGCACTTGAGTGACGAGGCACAGGGCTACTTGCTATTTGAGTTTTGTTCCGCGGACTTTTCTAGAGAGAGTCCTTTCTGGAGAGCCAAGATGTCCACGAGTGACTTCTACTTGAGATATTACGTCGGGCACAAAGGGAAGTTTGGACACGAGTTCCTGGAGTTTGAGTTTCGACCCGACGGTGAGTGAAGTTAGTCGGTAAACGGTAACGCGATGCGGTAGCTGCGTCCGAGCTAACGTCGCGAGCCGCCTGGGTGTGTAGGCCGCAGCGGACTCGAGACGGGTTTGAGCCCCAAATGGACATTTGTGTTTCACCTTCATAGTAACTTGAATGCAAATAGTTATTGTCTCGACTGAAGTAAAACCTCAAGACATATTTAATACAACTGCATTAGTATTTGTATATAAAATATGCCCTAAGCGTTTGAGCGCCATGTGGCCTGGAGGGATGTTAACACACTGAGTTTTGTTTAAAGTGTTGCATTGTTTCACATTGTTTACTGTACATTGAACGTTTTTCTTGCAGGTAAACTGAGGTACGCAAACAACAGCAACTACAAGAATGACGTCATGATCAGAAAAGAGGTAAGTTGGTGTTTATAAACAAGTTACTGTAACCCGACTCATCTGCGCTCCACGCTGTTTGGCTTTTTGTCGTTGTCCTCCATTGACACCGTGTAATGGCGCCGTCATTTAGTATGTTTGACTAAATTGTAAGATTTCATAGAGCTTTCATTCTATATTGTATGTAACTAAGGGGGTGGGTGTTGTGGTCCTTCATTAAGGGGCTTGATCGTTGGTTCTCAGTCAAAACACAGTATATAACACTAAATTCAGATTTTGATATCAAGATAATCCGTATCTCAGACGTATATGTGATATCTCCTCACATCATTTATAAATGTATGGCCCAGCTCCAACATTGACTAAGTGTTGTCCATCTTTGCTCTGCGTACCCACCAGGCATATGTACACAAAAGTGTGATGGAGGAGCTAAAGAGGATCATTGACGACAGTGAGATCACCAAGGAAGATGATGCTCTGTGGCCGCCTCCCGACAGAGTTGGCAGACAGGTTTGTGACTTAATTCATCATCAGTGACCCGATTATTTTTGCATGTTTACCGATGTTCTGTATTTTGGTGTAGTTTTTAACACTGCGTTCTGTGACCCGTCAGATTTTCCAACCGCAATAGAAACGTTTTTTGTTATGACCTGATATATTTTTTTAGATGGTGTCAAGAAATGTTTAAAGCGCATGCAGTGGAGCGCCACCTTTCGATAGTTGATCAATCAATTGCAATTTTTTTTTCCAACACATCACAGATTTTGTCAACACTGAATTGATGCATTTTAACAAAAACGTAATTTAAGCCTTAAAAATCATTTGCCTGTCTTTGTCCTAATTCTCACAGGAACTGGAGATCGTCATTGGGGACGAGCACATTTCATTCACAACTTCCAAAATTGGCTCTTTGATTGACGTCAACCAGTCAAAGTAAGTAATTCGTCCAGTAGTGGGGAAAGTAGACGCTGTATATTTGTCAGTGACAAAAGAGCTTAACTTTTAAAATTGCTCTGTGTTCCAGGGACCCTGAAGGTCTTCGCGTGTTCTATTACCTGGTGCAAGATCTGAAATGTCTTGTATTCAGTCTCATCGGCCTACACTTCAAGATCAAGCCTATCTAAATGTGGATTTTGCTCGTTTTAATTGATTTAGATAATGTTTCTGTTGTTGTACTACTGCATTTGTACATTTGCTTTGAGTGGAACTTTTTTTATTTTAAATAAAGGGTGAGAAAAATGTACTACCTGTCGTATGCAACTCGTGATATTTCCTTACAAGTGTCCTTTGCTGGTATCAACACCATGGCTTAACCTTTAATGATGATTTTTTAATTATATGTTCTATATTATATTCTAGTGTATAGAAATGGTCGAGTAAAATATCAATTCTAAATGGGAAGATTGTTCCTGCAACACAAACATTAATGGAATAATGGAGCAGATCTGATGAAATTTTATTTTATTTTATTTAAAATAAATAGTCAAACATCAATAAGGCTTTAAATGACAGTGATGACAATTTAAACTGAAGTTATTACAGTGACAATCGGCAAATATTACCAACACACACAATCTTGTCGCCTTTCACTGTATAATGTAACCCTAAAACAAACAAATAAATTTATATATTGGTATAGAGTGTGCGCTGTGTTTTTATATATTTAAGCACTGATTCTCATTGTTTATTTTGTGGTGCAATGAATATTCATCTCACTTTCTGCATGGTTTCCCAGAGAAGTTAATCGATCACCACTTTCAGAAAATCAAACATTTTTTATGACAAACACTTGTTTCTTAGCCGAGTGTCTTTCCTTCCAGGACAGTGAAAATGTCCTCTAAGGACTTGTGGACACACTGCAGGAATTCATGGACATTGCGAGCCGGGTAGCTGGACACATAGCAGCCGATCCAGTCGTCATGGACACTATAGCCAACACCAAAGCCATCAGGCACCATCGGGGCAAAGCCCCCAAAGGTCAAAGCTGGACTGGTGAGGGTGCTTGTGGAAAGGATGTTGTGGTTGATGGCAGCGTAAGCTGGGTCTGTGTAAAGGCTGTGCAGAGGCTGGCACTTTGTATTGGCCAGGTATTCCAGGGCAAGCAGGTGGCGGTCAAAACCTTGTCCTAGTGAGAGAAATAAAAGAAGTGGTTAGTACAGAAGACCGAAAGTGGTTGTGTGTGTTTTGAGACCGGTTTTGTCTGAAGAAGCACATTTATACAACCTGCCCAGATAACACTAAATTATTCTGTGAACATAAGGTGCAACCCAGTCATCAGAAGATATTAAGTCTAGATATAAAATAATAAATGACCAACAGTGAAGGACTATGTTGTCAGTGTCATGACTGCAAGTAAAAATCATTCAGGCTATTTTTACGGAAAAGGACCCCAAAGTATGTTTGAATATTTCACATCAACAATCAACATCGTTGTGTGTGCATGGTGGCTGACCGGATGTGGTCTGTGCGGCCATGCCTGAACCCTGCAGTGCTACAGGCCTCGTATGTGGCTACTGTCTGTCCATACTGCCTCAGGAAACCCATTTGAAAAGCCAGCTGGGTCATAGCATCTGGACTCATGTTGCTCTTCTTTAACTGAGCCTTGCCACCTTTCTTGAACTCCAAGACATCAATGGTGAGTGTCGATACAGTTGAGTCAAAGTTCTCTTTGGCTTTTCTGATGCCATTCTCCAGCTCACTGTCCAGGTTGAACTTTAGTCTGCACACAGCAGAGGTTGAATCCACAGCAGCAGCAGCTGAGCCCGGGTTTACCAGCGCCCGCTCAGTTGTGTCTTTGAAGATCTCATTGAGGAAAATAAGTAAAGGTAAGCCGTCGCCCTAGGAGTGATCAAAATTGATGGCTGCCTTCAAGTGGGACTGAATCTCTGCAGGCTTCACCAAATTCCCGTCCCTGTCTACAATTTCAAACACATACATGTTGCCTTTCCTCATAACTAGGAGATGTCGCGCTTTCTCTTCAGTGAAGAGCTCGTCTCTCCCTCTCTTGGGGATCCGAGTTGTGTTGAAGAGGTGCAAGAACAGAGACATGTCCAGGTAGCGAGACAGGAAAGACGGGACCCAGTGGATGAAACTTGTTGTTTCACTCTCTGCCGGGTTGAGGTGGAAAACCTTTTCACAAAGCGCACTGCTGAACACACCACATTGGTCGCACGCACAAGCTGGTCATTGTACTCTGTCTTAGGGTCAGGATTGAAGAGCATGAAGGTTTTGGTTAGTATCAAAGAGAAGCGATCAGAAAGAAACTTGTTAATCCATGGTCCTGAGAGAAAATAAATCAAACAGATTCATTAGTGATTTTTTTGCATTTGAGATGCTCAATCAATGTCCTGAGATACCAGTTCCTCTTGCAGCTGTTTCCCCACACCGTTCTGGAAATCCTGTTCAATTGTCTTTGTTGTTTTGAGGATTCAAAGTTTAGATGGTTGCAGGTAAGATTCAAGTAGTTAAAATAGACCATCAAGTTTCAAATAATTACATCATAAAGGTTGATTCTCTTTCTAAAAACTTACCTGAACTGGTCATCATCCAACAGAGGCCGCTGGGCAGCTAAATACCTCCTGACAGTATCCTCCAGCTTTGGTATGGGTAGTCTAAACAATTAAAAACACTTGTTCACATTTTTCATGTTAAGATAAAATGATATGTTACTTGTAAGAGCCATTTTGTTATTGTTTTGTTTTGTTAAACCTCCCACCACTTGGGGGTGTAGTACCGCTGTCAATTAGGCAAAATGTTAATATAATCAGGAGGGTTACTTGATACAGGTGTTGCTGGGCAGAGGCAAACAGTTTTTGATGTGCGATAATGAATGAAGATGAATGGCATGCTTTATTTTGTCCATGATTTAGGAAATAAACTTATGACAGAGAAAGTGGCTGCTCTTTATGTTTTGTAAATGCTGCGATTGTAAGTCATTATTTGCCTTTAGTTTGGAAACTGGACATTTCGTCATTTATTGCACACGTCTAAACAATTACATTTTCAATTCAATTTATTTAGTATAGTCCAAAATCATAAATTACAAATTTGAGTCAGACGGCTTTACAATCTGTACAGATAAGACATCCTCTGTACCGGGACCTCACATAGATTCAGGAAAAAGTTTAACAGGGAGAAAAAGGGAAGAAATCTTCGGGAGAGCAACAGAGGAGGATCCCTCTATCAGGATGGACAGAAGTACAATAGATGTCATGTGCGCAGAATGAACAACATAACAGAGTTACAACACATTCAATGCATGTGACAGAAATTATTCATATAAGCAGAGTAGTAGTCATGATGAAAAAGTCCTCTGTACCGGGACCTCACTACCAAAAATAACATCAACAGTGGATATAGTAGAATAATATTGATGATAAAAGCAGTAATGGTATCGGCAATACTAATTGCAATGCAACTAGCCATAACAATGATAATAGCAGGATGTGTCGGGCAGGACCACATCAGGAGGCAGGACCAGGGTCCAGATGTAACCACAATAAATAGAAACCTGTGAGGCAAGAAAGCACAAACACTCCGGAGAAGGAGCAAAGTTAGTAGAGTGCATTGATGGGACATGAATTCATACAGACGGAGATAGAGAAGAGGAAAGAGGAGCTCAATGTATTCTAAGATGTTCCCCAGCAGTCTATGCGTACAGCAGCAGATGCTGGGTGGGATAGCGGCCATGCAGAGGGACCAGGCGAAAGTAAACAGGCAGATCCTGGGGTCGCTCCAGGCCCAGGTAGAGAGGCAGGCCTGCGCCCTAGAACTGCTCGTAGCCCGGACAGCGGAAGCTCCGCCGGTGCCGGCCCCCTCTACGCTGCACAAGATGACCGCAGTAGATGACGTGCAGTCATTTTGGGACACGTTCGAGGCAGTGGCAGAGGCATTCGGCTGGCCTGCTGCTGAGTGGGTGGCTTTTGCCTCTTCTGTCCGGGGAGGCACAGACAACGGCCCTGGGGCTGCAACCGGCAGCCAGGCATAGTTACGCGGACGTGCGTAAAGCTGTCATGGATCGCCTGGGCCTGTTGCCAGAGGACCACCGCCGGAGGTTCCGCGAGGCCAGGCTGGGGCTTGAGGATCGGCCGTTCGTGTATGTGTACCTTCGTGGGGGGGCTGTCGGGCCAAACATCAGAATGGGTCCGCTGCCACCACCCTACGGCACTGGAGACCGCCGTCATCCTGGCAGAGGACCACCTGGCGGTTCATCCCAGCACTTAGGGGGACAGTGGGCGCACTCTGGCTTCAGCCCGGCCGACGCCTGCCCCTCGGAGAAAGCTACCTCCGCAGTCCCAGGTGCGACCCATGCCAGCTCTGTGGTCGACAACCCTCCTCCGGTCCCCCGACCCACCGACCCAAGCGAACCCCGGCACTCTTCCCAACTTACAGGGGGCCCCTCAAACATCAGGGCAGGAGTGTTGGAGGTGCAGGCACCAACACCCTCCCCCAGTCCAGGAGCGACGTACCGCGTTCCGGTACACAGGGGGGTACACATCAGGTGATAGTGGATTCGGGCTGTACACAGTCTATGATTCACCAGAGTGTGATTCGACCTGGTGCATGTATATCTACCCCGGTTCTTCATCCAGTCGTCGCCAGATCGTTGTCTCGACTAACCTGGTAGTGACTGCTCCTGGCTGTTCTGTTGACAAGTTACTTCAGAGATTTAACCCAATTGTTTTTGCCTTGCCTCTGACCCTGTCGTTTGTTCTCACAGTCATCCATCCTCCCGGTTCCCCAGTCTGTCTGCCGTTCCCTGCCTGGACTTCCCTGCCATTCTCCGACTGTTCCTCCATAGCTGTTTCCCTGGCAATAAACAATTTCCTCCTTCTACTCCCTGGTTTGCGTTTGGGTCCGCCACCACATATCGCAACAGAACGATGTGACCAGAATGGACCCAGCAGACCCAGATTCCCTCCGTCAGGCTCTCTCCTCACAAGGTGCTCTCATTGGTCAGCACGACCAACTCCTCAGGGACCTCATGGGGTCACTTAGATCCCTCGCAACTGACGTGAGCCGGATGGGACAGCAGCTCAATCAGGTTTCCGCACATCTTTCCTCCCCTCCTGCTCCGGAAGCCGCTGCAGTGTCCCCAGCTCCTCAACACCCTACCCAGCCCGCCGTCAGCCCCCGTCAGCCCCCGTGAGCCTGCGCCGGAACGCTACCCTGGAGACCTGGGAACTTGCAAGTCTTTTTTAATGCAGTGCTCCCTAGTATTTCATCTGCAACCTTCTAGATATGTCACAGAGAGAGCCAAGGTTGGCTTTGTTATGGGGTTGCTTACTGGAAGAGCGCTAGCTTGGGCTACAAGTTTATGGGAGAGTCAGTCGTTAGCTAACTCCTCCTGTCCCCGGCGGCCAAAAGAGGAGGCTTGTCAGTAGAGGTGGGGATACTGATGAGCCAGACTACTTCCTGTACTGCCCCCCAGACCAGAATGCAGCTCGAGGCCACTCTCGTTCGGAACCAACAGTCCCTTCCCCTACGTGCGTTGGTGGATTCGGGAGTGGATGACAGCTTCATCGCCGCTGAACTCGTTTCCCAAACCGGAATCTCCTGCCAGCCGCTCAACACTCCTCTCCGGGCTCATGCTCTAAACGGAGGACTTCTCGCTCATGTGACCCACATCACGGAACCACTGCACCTGGTTTTGTTGGGTAATCACCATGAAGTCATTCAGTTTCATATTATACCCTCTCTTCAAACCCCCATAGTTCTTGGTCAGACATGGTTAAAACTCCACAATCCCCACATTGACTGGTCTAAGAATAAGGTTCAGAGCTGGAGCTCTTTCTGTCATTCTTCTTGCCTAGGATCTGCCCGAGCGCCTACAGAGGGCGCTGCCCCCTCAGTTGACTCGGAACCCCCTGATCTGTCAGCTATCCCTTCGGTGTATCAGGACCTTTGTGAGGCCTTTAGCAAAAAGCAGGCTCTTTCCCTACCCCCGCACCGGCCCTATGACTGTGCCATCGACCTGCTGCCTGGTGCTCCACTACCCTCCAGTCGGTTATTCAACCTGAGCGGGAGTCCATGGAGACTTACATACAGGACTCTCTTGCTGCAGGGATAATTATGCTGTCATCTTCCCCGGTGGGGGCTGGATTTCTTTTTGTGTCCATGAAGGACCGTTCACTACGCCCCTGTATTGACTACTGGGGGTTAAATAACATTACTTTTAAAAACAAGTATTCTCTTCCCCTTATTAACTCTGCCTTAAACCCCTACAAGGAGCGACCATTTTTTCAAAACTGGACCTCCGGAATGCATACCACCTTGTCCGCATCAGGGAGGGGGATGAGTGGAAGACTGCCTTCCGGACCCCCCTAGGTCATTTTGAGTATTTGGTCATGCCCTTTGAGCTTACTAATGTCCCTGCAGTCTTCCAAACTCTGATCAATGATGTCCTTCGTGATTTCCTGAACCAATCTGTTTTTGTTTATTTAGATGACATCTTGATCTTCTCCCGGAACACTGAGGAACACATCAGACATGTGAGGCAGGTTCTCCAGCGGCTACTGGAGAACAAACTCTACATTAAAGTGGAGAAGTGTGATTTTCATGTGGCTTCAGTGGAGTTCCTGGGGTACATCATTGAGAGCGGGCAGGTGAGGACGGACCCAAAGAAGACGCAGGCGGTGGCTGAGTGGCAGACACCCACTTCCCTGAAGCAACTCCAACGGTTTCTGGGGTTCGCAAATTTTTACAGGAGGTTTATCCGGGACTACAGCAGAGTGGTGGCACCTCTCACCCAACTCACTTCTCCCACCAACCCCTTCTCCTGGACCCCAGCAGCAGAAGCCGCTTTTGTCGAGCTTAAGAGGCGGTTTTCAACGGCGCCTGTGCTCGTACATCCGGATCCTGTGCGTCAGTTCACCGTAGAGGTGGGCGCGTCTGACACAGGAGTGGGGGCCATTCTGTCAGAGCGCTCAGCCACGGACCAAAGGCTCCATCCTTGTGCCTTCTTCTCCCGCCGTTTATCCCCAGCTGAGCTTAATTACGACGTTGGCAACCGAGAACTGTTGGCAGTTAAACTTGCTCTGGAGGAGTGGAGACACTGGCTGGAAGGCACGGCACAACCATTCATCATTTGGACGGATCACAAGAACCTGTCCTACATCCAGATCGCCAAACGCCTCAACTCCCGTCAGGCCTGGTGGGCCTTGTTCTTCGGTCGTTTCAATTTTACGTTCACCTATCGACCCGGTTCCAGAAACCTCAAGCCTGGTGCTCTTTCCAGAAGATTCATGGCCGACCACCACCCTACAGGTCCTGAGACCATACTCCCATCATCATGCGTTGTGGCAGCGGTGAGTTGGGAGACTGAATCCCTGGTTAAGGAGGCCCAGGGAGCCTTCCCAGATCCGTTAGGGGGCCCTAGAAACTGCCTTTTTGTACCAGAGCCAGTCCGCTCACAGGTTCTCCAGTGGGTTCACACCTCACGTTTCGCCTGCCATCCTGGCATCAATCCAACATTATCTCTCCTGAAGAAGCGATTCTGGTGGCCGTCCATGGACATGGACACACGTGGAATCCCTTCCAACATCGTCTCCGACCGTAGACCACAGTTTACGTCACAGGTATGGAAGACCTTCTGTCGAGCTATTGGGGGTCTGTCAGTCTCTTGTCTGGATAGCATCTGCAGACTAATGGACAAGCGGAACGAGCCAACCAGTACCTTGGAGCAGCACTTCGTGTGTGTCACAGCCCGGAATCCCTCATCCTGGTGTGAGCATCTCCCCTGGATTGAGTATTCCCACGACTCATTGTCAAGTGTTGCTACAGGATTGTCCCCTTTTGAGTGTTCCTTGGGGTATCAGCCACCTCTATTTCCAGTCCATGAGGAGGAGATTGCAGTACCGTCAGTCCAAGCACATCTTCGTCGGTGTCGCAGGGTTTGGAGAGAGGCGCGCTTGGCTCTACTACGATCTTCCGAACACAACAAGTGCATCGCTGACCGGCATCGGACCCCGGAACCAGAATACCTCCCAGGTCAGAGAGTTTGGTTATCTGCTAAAGATATTCCATTACAGACTACTTCCAAGAAACTTACTCCCTGTTACATTGGACCCTTCATGATAGACGCTGTCATTAACCCTTCTGCCATTAGACTCAAACTACCTGCCTCTTTGAGGATTTCATGTCTCCCAGTTGAAACCTGTCTCTGTCAGTCCACTTTTCCCTCCAGCTGCTCCCCCTCCACCCACCCGGATCATTGACGACCACCCTGACTACACTGTACGGCGGATCCTGGATGTGCGCCGTCGGGGTCGGGGACACCAATACCTCGTGGACTGGGAGGGATATGGCCCTGAGGAGCGGAGCTGGATATCCCACCACCTTATCCTGGACCTTTCCCTCATTCGGGATTTCCATAGGAACAAGCCTGGTGCATCGCCTGGAGGCTCTCGTTGAGGGGGAGGTATTGTCACGGCCAAGCCGTGCCTCCTGCCTGTACTGTGTGTGTGGTAGGGGCGTGGCTCCAGACTGATCTCCTCCTGGCTTCATGATTACACTCACCTCACCTGCTCAAGCAACCAAGCTGCCTTCAATCCACTAATCATCCTGCAGTATATCTACCCCGGTTCCTCATCCACTCGTCGCCAGATCGTTGTCTTGACTAACCTGGTAGTGACTGCTCCTGGCTGCTCTGTTGACAAGTTACTTCAGAGATTTAACCCAATTGTTTTTGCCTTGCCTCTGACCCTGTCTTTTGTTCTCACAGTCATCCATCCTCCCGATTCCCCAGTCTGTCTGCCGTTCCCTGCCTGGACTTCCCTGCCATTCCCCGACTGTTCCTCCATAGCTGTTTCCCTGGCAATAAACTATTTCCTCCTTCTACTCCCTGGTCTGCGTTTGGGTCCGCCAGCACATATCGTAACACCCCGGGGAAGACCCAGAACACGCTGGAGGGATTATATCTCCCAGCTGGCCTGGAAAAGTCTCGGGATCCCCCAGAACGAGCTGGAACATGTTGCGGGTGAGAAGGAAGCCTGGGTCGGCCTGCTGGGCCTGCTGCCACCGCGACCCGACCCCAGATAAGTGGATGAGAATGGATGGATAATAATTTGCCGTTAGTAGCTGTCTGCACTTGTTATCAAGTCATAATTAAAGCAGATGAATTGGATGTCACATAGACGGGTTTGTGTTTGTGTGCTTATTATTTGTATAGTATAATATGTATCACTGCTTTTTTGTATAGTACTTTTTATACAAACATTTGTGGTGCTTCACATAATAAAATATATAAAGGCTATAATATATACTTGTGTTAAAATGTATGACATATGGACATTCTTGTCACACCAAGTTGTGAATTGAATAAAAGGTTAACATAAGTTAACGAACACTGTGATGCTCATTTAACAGAGGGAATAAAATACAGCGCTGTAACAAAACATTAGGAAGGTGATGCAGCTGGTCCTCAAGTCAGAGGTCAAACGTGTTCAGTGCATTTCCTTACTTATAAAATGTTTTCCTACTTGTCTAAGCTACTTGTAATATTTCATTACAAGTGTCCTTTGCTGGTATCAACATTATGGCTTAACCTTTAATATGAATTTTATATTATATATTATATTATTGTGCATAGAAAACGGTATTCATGAACAAACATTCATGAAATAATGGAGCTAGTCATTACATTTTTATTTCCAAATAGATCAATGAGAAATTATTAGTGACAATCATTAATTGCACTGTTAATTTCACATTTTGATCCCTTTTCGCGATTAATAAAGTAACTATCCATCTATGTAATGCACAGAAGTTGACTTCATACTCTAATCTGTATTGCAGAGCAGTTCATCTGTAAAGCCCTGCTGCATAAATAATATTACCAGCACTCTGAATCTTGTCCCGTCACTACATCATGTAACCCGAAAACAAAATCACACCTAAAGTATATTGCTGACTTAACAGACTGAAGTCTTACACAGCCAGATGATTGAATCTGTTTAAGTGGAAAGTTCATTTTTACAGTATTTTATGTTCAATGTGTTTTTTTATTATACAATAAATCTCATGGCTTGTGTTGTGAGAAAACCTTGCCTTAAAGTGCTCCTAGCAATGATCAGTGTGAATTACAATTTGTTTACTTGAATGTTTATAACCAAATCAAAACTTACTAGATGTGTTGTATAACAATAGTGCCTTGTGGTATATTCATATAAAGTAACAAAGCGAAGATAACAGGTTGACCATTGGGATGTTGCTCACGGGGAGACAACGACTCCCTTTTGAGATTGTGATGCAGCTGCATGAGGAAGAGCAGAACTGGAGTCCGGCAGATCGAGGTCATAGCCAATCCCTGTATGAAACGTGTTGCTAACGTATGGAGAATAGGTGGACTTAACGGCTGTACATAACCTGAGTGTTTCCGGAAAACGAGAGTTCTATTGTCCGACCACTGGACAGCTAACTGGCAACACCAGACTGTGTGGTGGAATGCAATAGATATCTTATCTCATGAGAAACATTTTATCTGTACTTCATAGTGTGATTCAATTTGTTAAACAGTTTTTGCTTTTGATAAAATAAATACCCTTTGATTACAACTTTGAACCATCTATTCGGCTATTTTGTTGACGGACCTAGAGAGAAAGTCTGGACGACGCAACAGTGTCCGCAGTTAAAGGTTTACACTATAATTTGTTTTCAATTACATGCATTTTGATAAATTGACAAGATCCCTTGTTTTAATACCTATAGAATATGAAAACCCCTTCAAAGAACACATTTAAACTCTTAACCATCAAATGAAAAAACCATAACATTTAAGCACTATGATTCGCATTGTGTTAATTTTTTTGGGGCATTCAATATAGAAGTTGATCAATCACCACTGTTCCATTAAATCAATCATTTTTAATGACAAACCCTTGTTTCTTAGCCGAGTGTCTTTCCTTCCAGGACAGTGAAAATGTCCTCTAAGGACTTGTGGACACACTGCACGAATTCATGGACGTTGCGAGTAGGGAAGCTGGATGCAATGCAATGGATCCAGTCGTCATGGACACTGTAGCCAACACCAAAGCCATCAGCCTCGTCCGGGAAAAAGCCACCGAAGTTCATAGCTGGACTGGTGAGGGTGCTTGTGGAAAGGATGTAGTGGTTGATGGCAGCGTAAGCTGGGTCTGTGTAAAGGCTGTGCAGAGGCTCGCTCTTTGAATTGGCCAGATATTCCAGGGCAAACAGATGGCAGTCAAAACCTTGTCCTAGTGAGAGAAATAAAAGTGGTTAGTACAGAAGACCAAAAGAGGTGTGTGTGTGTGTGTGTGATCAGAAATCTCTCAATATGTGCACTTAAGGTGCAACCCAATCATTATGTTCGTGGAAAATATAAGAATATATTAAGTCTAGACATTATTCCCTGTTATGTCAAATTACCAACAGGGAAGGAATATCTTTCAGTGTGATTACTTCAAGTTTCAAAAAAAATATGTGGAGCATTTCTTCAGAATTGGTTTTTACCCCAAACTATATCTGCAGAACCACTTTGAATATTTCACAAGTTGTAATCCTTTAAAAATACATGTAGAAATGTCTGATACACACCCATAATTCCTTCTTTGGTGAGCTGCCGATGATATTTAGAGCATTCACTCAGCATGGCCTGTAGTTGCCCCACTCTGTGTTGTCCTGGCTCAAAAACAAAGGCGTGTGAACATCGTTGTGTGTGTATGGTGGCTGACCGGATGTGGTCTGTGCGGCCATGCCTGAACGCTGCAGTGCTACAGGCCTCATATGTGGCTACTGTCTGTCCATACTGCCTCAGGAAACCCATTTGAAAAGCCAGCTGGGCTATAGCATCTGGACTCATGTTGCTCTTCTTTAACTGAGCCTTGCCACCTTTCTTGAACTCCAAGACATCAATGGTGACTGTCAATAAAGTTGAGTCAAAGTTCTCTTTGGCTTTTCTGATGCCATTCTCCAGCTCACTGTCCAGGTTGAACTTTAGTCTGCACACAGCAGAGGCTGAATCCACAGCAGCAGCAGCTGAGCCCGGGTTTACCAGCGGCCGCTCAGTTGTGTCTTTGAAGATCTCATTGTGAAAAATAAGTAAAGGTAAGCCGTCGCTCCAGGAGTGATCAAAATTGATGGCTGCCTGTCCATCTTCGGTCAGAATGACTGTGAAGGACTTGTCAAACCAGCGGTTGCAGCCGTCGCCGCGCAGCATGTTGTGGGAGATGTGGATGTCGTCCCTCATGCTTTCATCGTCCAGACTGAGACAGAACAGGGCGCTGTCAACACTCCGTAAAACCTCTGCGTTTCCAGCAGCTATCAGCTTGTCCCTCAGCCCGGCCCACACATCCCTGTTCTCACTGGTCAGGACCCCAAGAGGAAAGGCAGCCGCTGGCGTTGGGTCAGACAAGATGTACTTCAAGTGGGACTGAATCTCTGCAGGCTTCACCAAATTCCCGTCCCTGTCTACAATGTCAAACACATACATGTTGCCTTTCCTCATAACTAGGAGATGTCGCGCTTTCTCTTCAGTGAAGAGCTCATCTCTCCCTCTCTTGGGGATCCGAGTTGCGTTGAAGAGGTGCAATAACGGAGACATGTCCAGGGGGCGAGACAGGGAAGACGGGACACAGCGGATGAACCTTCTTGTTTCACTCTCTGCCGGGTTGAGGTGGAAAACCTCTGGCTCCTGGAATCCGGCTCGCAGTGTTTTCATGAAGCGCACCGCTGAACACACCACATTGGTCGCCCGCACGAGCTGGTCATTGTACTCTGTCTTAGGGTCTGGATTGAAGAGCATAAAGGGGTTGTTCCTTATCACAGTGAAGCGATCAGAAAGAATATGGTCCATCCATGGTCCTGAGAGAAAAGAAAAACAGATTAATTAGTGATTGTATGCATTTGAGATGCTAAACATCAGAGTCAAGTGTCAGAATGACACTCACCTGAGATGTAGCTTGTATGTTTATTTATTTTGTCCTGAGCTACCAGTTCCTCTTGCAGCTGTTTCCCCACACCGTTCTGGAAATCCTGTGCAATTGTCTTTGTTGTTCTGAGGATTCACAGTTTAGATTGTTGGAGGTAAGACTCAAGTAGTTAATATAGACCATAACTGTTCAAATAATTAGATTGATAATTAGGACAATTAAGGTTGATTCTCTTTTTAAGAACTTACCTGAACTGGTCATCATCCAACAGAGGTCTCTGGGCAGCTAAATACCTCCTGACAGTATCCTCCAGCTTTGGTATGGGTAGTCTAAACAATTAAAAACATTTGTTCACATTTTGTCATGTTAAGATAAAATGATATATTACTTGTAAGAGCCATTTTGTTTTTGTTTTGTTAAACCTCTCACCACTTGGGGGCGTAGTGCCGCTGTCAAATAGGCAAGAGGTTAATATAATCAGGAGGGTTACTTGATACAGGTGTTGGTGAAACAAACAGTGTTTGACCGTGTGATAATGAATGAAGATGAATGTTGTTATTTCTTTTGTCTAGGATTGAGGAAATAAACTTTTTTGCAGAAGATGCCTTTATTTAGGAAGCTGTACATTTCGTTATTTATTGCAATCTGCAACCACGTTGCCTTCTTTTTCATAAGCAACGGGGTCACTAAAATATTTTTATAGTCCAACAGCAGAGAAATTTGCAATGTGAAAATGAAAATTCTTTGACGCAATTTGCTGGTTTGTCGTCTCTTATGTCAATTTTTTTAAGTCAGTTCTGTGTGTGTTTTCAGTGTTCCCTATCTTGAACAGGACCCCCTTGTCAAAGAGATTTTAAATCTTAATAGTAATCAATATAATATATAATAATAATAATAATAATATCCTGGATACATAAAGTTTAAATTAAATATTAATAAATGTTAATGACAAAGACTTTTAAAACGATGGGGATTTTATTCAAATTAAATTTGGACTCAACTTCACAGCATTTATATCTTACATTTCAAGTTATTGATCAAAAGCTTTCTGAAAATGAACAGCAGCAAGACTGGCATAGTCCTTATAAATCCAGATATTTACAGTTGGGTTGATGGTCTCAACCTGACTTTCAGTTCGTGCTTCAACTTCAGAATAATTAATTTATTGCTGCATGTCACAATCATATCAGAGTTTATATTATCCCAAAGGTAACTTGGGTGGTAAAAGACAGGATATGCTCGTTTTATTGGCACAAATGGTGCACATTTGTAGATATGCACTTTTTCATGATACAGAATCATTTTATAATTTATGGCAAATTATTTCGCGACGGCCTGGCAGAGTGCCACCAACCCTCACATGTGTGTCCTTACCTGGGTAAACTGTTCTGGTAATGCATCGACGGTACAACACTTTGGTTCAAATACTCGTTTGAAGACTCCTTCTTGCTGCTGTAGTTTCGCTGATTGATGCCCAGAACAGCAGTTCTTAAATAAATCCCAGATTTCCTCAGAGAGGCAACACATTGCACTGAAAGCAGACTGGCCATGGTGCTACTAGCAGACTGAATACCTACTGGGTTATTGACGACGCAACGCACACCTGCTGAAGCCAACGGTCAAAGGCAAAATCTAAAGAAACACTGAGTCATTTGAGGAAACTACAGGTGCTTCTTATTATGCTAACTCGTCTCCTCCATTCCTTTCCTCGCCTCTTAGTTACGCCCACGGAAAATGCGAGCGGAGGAGGCGAGGAGAGAGGAGTCGAGGACATAGTCAATTAACAAAAGAGACATTCTTTCCTCAGAGCTCTTTAAAATGCCTCAGAGTTGTCACTTTGAAGAGACGTCAGTTAAATATGATGTGTGATCTCTGACAGATGAGAACACAAGTGTGCATTACAACTTACATAGTTATTATTAATTCAATTCACAAGATGGCATAATGGGAATTTTGAGTATAATCAGATTCTATCAAGAGAAGGATAAGTAAAATGGGTAGATTTAATGCAAGAGAAAAACAGACTCCATATATATTTATTTTTATTCATTTCATCACTGAGGAAATTTCTTTGCATATTCTCAGTGAGCATCTTCCTGTTGAAAAGACGTTTAAAAGACAACTATGGCCACCGGTGAAAAGACATTCAAAAGTGAACGTTCACATTCAGACCATATTTCACTGGGATTTTTGTCATCCCCTACATTGTGCAAATAATAGCATATCATCATTTTAGAGGCTTACTAAGAAACCACATCCACATTTTTCAGTTGAAAGACAATATTGTAAATCCAGTTGAAGAATGGTCTAAATGTGAACGTTTAATCAACGTCTTCATATAGACGGTGAAAAAACATTCACTTTTAACCATCACCGTATTTTTAACTTAAAAATGCTCACAGTAAAATATGTAGTCATGTCATAGTAACACATCAACAGTTTCCACTTACAGGACAAAGAAGACCATGTGACACAGGCATCAATTATTTTTTATTTACTAAGCAATAATATAAATAAAACATTAAAACATTTTTTTAAATACAACGACTATGCAATTGAAAATAAACGATTGCCGAACAAAATTGCCCTTTCTTTCTTTAACTGTTGTTGTCAAAGCCACCAAGGAGCTGGTTTCAGATGGAAGTATTAGAAAAAAATGATTCACTTTTGAACCAGTTTTGAACGTCTTTTCACTGTTGACCATGGTCATTTTTTAAATGTCTTTTCAACGGAAAGATGCTCACTAGGTTTTTACTCAATAGTTTACTTTATTTTGTTGGTATATTGCTCTATGCCAAACAACAATGCTTAGACCCTCTTCTTGTTTTTACATCAATTTCATTTACTCATTTCCTCCTCATTCAAAATGTGTACAGCCCAACTTGCTTTCTCTTGTTTATTTTACTTGTGAAATGGCATAAAAACTCAATTTCATTACATTTGCCAACATAAACTCACACACATGTTTATGTTTACTATGGGTCAATGCTGCAGTACGCTATAGAATAACATGCTAACATGCGAATGCTAAAAGCTAGCAGCCTCGTTTCATATTCATGACATTTTATATGAAAAATTAAAAGCATTCAAACTACGTCTTTGTGCAGACCACATTTCACCGAACAGTCTGATATGACTTTGGAGAAATACGTTCACAGGGACCAATATCGTCTCTCTTTCAACCTACGACTGAATAATCCATCAACATTAGTAACTGCATTTTAGACGGTTAAAAAGACTGCAAAAATAGGTCTTAGGCGTTCAGACCGAATATCAACCAGTTTTCAACTAAAAATGTACGTTGAAATCCCGGTTGTTGCTCACTGGGTTAAGTCGCTACACTGCTATTTCCAATTCAGGCCACTAGCGGGCGCATTGCGCTTTGGTGGTATTGAATAGCATCTACCTGCCGGGAAGTTTACAGCAGTTCAATGTGTGTCTCTTCTATTCTTTGACACATGTCGGTAAGTATGCCTTAAATTGAGTGTACATGATAGAGTTTAAGAGTTGATGATCGTTTACATATGTTGCCATAGAAGTGATACATATGTGAGAACTTTCTGTAAATGGAGATAGAAGGCTGTAGGCTAACTTGCTAATGCTAGCGGACCAGTGTAGTGTGTAGTAGCAGGTGGGGAAAGCTAACCCCAAAAAACACTGAGAAACATGTGAATTCACTGTGGACTTAAATGTATGTAGCCCTTTATTTCCTGGTTATTATCTGTCGCCAAGTGGACATATTTTTGGTTTATGGCCGAAACAGAAGAACGCTATTGTAACGTAATTTCGTACTTAAAATGGCGAATGCACATCGTGGGTAAAGCGTTACACAGGACAGCGTCATTAAATGAGTGGGAAAGTATTTGTTGTACTTGAACTCAATGTGTGAAAATGTGTTTAGAAAAAGTGAAACTGGATTCTTGTTCATGATGACTATGTCATCATGCTCCATGTAGAGCTCAGATCTTTGTTTGGAGAGAGGCAACAGCAGAGCAGCCGATCTCACAGAGGTAGGATGTGGCGAAGGGAAGCAGAACCCCCGTGAGTCGCCAAGGATCTTGGCCGTCGCGCATGTGCAACCGTAACCTGGTAACGGCGTACAATTCGCGTGACGCTGTGTTACGAAAGCCAATCAGCATTGAGAAGCTCCGCCTTCCAGTATTTTAGGTTCAATGTGTTTTTTTATGATACAAATAATTCTGATGTCTTGTGTCTTTAGCTTAAGGTTTACACTATAGTTGGTTTTCCATTACATAAATTGACAAGATCCCTTGTTTTATTACCTAAATTAAAATGGAAACCTCTTTAAAGAACACATTTAAAGTTTCAATCACCACTGTTTCATAAAATCAAACATTTCTAACAAACAAATACATTTATATATTGGTATAGAGTGTGACCTGTGTTTTTATATATTTATGATTCTCATTGTTTATTTTGTGGTGCATTAAATATTCATCTCATTTTCTGCATGGTTTCCCAGAGAAGTTAATTGATCAACACTGTCTCAGAAAATCTAAATTTTTTGAGGACAAACACTTGTTTCTTAGCCGAGTGTCTTTCCTTCCAGGACAGTGAAAATGTCCTCTAAGGACTTGTGGACACACTGCACGAATTCATGGACGTTGCGAGTAGGGAAGCTGGATGCAATGCAATGGATCCAGTCGTCATGGACACTGTAGCCAACACCAAAGCCATCAGCCTCGTCCGGGAAAAAGCCACCGAAGTTCATAGCTGGACTGGTGAGGGTGCTTGTGGAAAGGATGTAGTGGTTGATGGCAGCGTAAGCTGGGTCTGTGTAAAGGCTGTGCAGAGGCTCGCTCTTTGAATTGGCCAGGTATTCCAGGGAAAGCAGGTGGCGGTCAAAACCTTGTCCTAGTGAGAGAAATAAAAGTGGTTAGTACAGAAGACCAAAAGAGGTGTGTGTGTGTGTGTGTGTGATCAGAAATCTCTCAATATGTGCACTTAAGGTGCAACCCAATCATCATTATGTTCGTGGAAAATATAAGAATATATTAAGTCTAGACATTATTCCCTGTTATGTCAAATTACCAACAGGGAAGGAATATCTTTCAGTGTGATGACTTCAAGTTTCAAAAAAATGTGGGGCATTTCTTCAGAATTGGTTTTTACCCCAAACTATATCTGCAGAACCACTTTGAATATTTCACAAGTTGTAATCCTTTAAAAATACATGTAGAAATGTCTGATACACACCCATAATTCCTTCTTTGGTGAGCTGCCGATGATATTTAGAGCATTCACTCAGCATGGCCTGTAGTTGCCCCACTCTGTGTTGTCCTGGCTCAAAAACAAAGGCGTGTGAACATCGTTGTGTGTGTATGGTGGCTGACCGGATGTGGTCTGTGCGGCCATGCCTGAACGCTGCAGTGCTACAGGCCTCATATGTGGCTACTGTCTGTCCATACTGCCTCAGGAAACCCATTTGAAAAGCCAGCTGGGCTATAGCATCTGGACTCATGTTGCTCTTCTTTAACTGAGCCTTGCCACCTTTCTTGAACTCCAAGACATCAATGGTGAGTGTCAATAAAGTTGAGTCAAAGTTGAGTCAAGCAGCAGCAGCTGAGCCCGGGTTTACCAGCGGCCGCTCAGTTGTGTCTTTGAAGATCTCATTGTGAAAAATAAGAAAAAGCTATGCCGTCGCTCCAGGAGTGATCAAAATTGATGGCTGCCTGTCCATCTTTGGTCAGAATGACTGTGAAGGACTTCTCAAACCAGCGGTTGCAGCCGTCGCCGTGCAGCATGTTGTTGGAGATGTGGATGTTGTCCCTCATGCTTTCATCGTCCAGACTGAGACAGAACAGGGCGCTTTCAACACTCCGTAAAACCTCTGCGTTTCCAGCAGCTATCAGCTTGTCCCTCAGCCCGGCCCACACATCCCTGTTCTCACTGGTCAGGACCCCAAGAGGAAAGGCAGCTGCTGGCGTTGGGTCGGACAAGATGTACTTCAAGTGGGACTGAATCTCTGCAGGCTTCACCAAATTCCCGTCCCTGTCTACAATGTCAAACACATACATGTTGCCTTTCCTCATAACTAGGAGATGTCGCGCTTTCTCTTCAGTGAAGAGCTCATCTCTCCCTCTCTTGGGGATCCGAGTTGTGTTGAAGAGGTGCAAGAACGGAGACATGTCCAGGGGGCGAGACAGGGAAGACGGGACACAGCGGATGAACCTTCTTGTTTCACTCTCTGCCGGGTTGAGGTGGAAAACCTCTGGCTCCTGGAATCCGGCTCGCAGTGTTTTCATGAAGCGCACCGCTGAACACACCACATTGGTCGCCCGCACAAGCTGGTCATTGTACTCTGTCTTAGGGTCTGGATTGAAGAGCATGAAGGGGTTGTTCTGTATTACAGAGAAGCAGTCAGAAAGAAACTTGATAATCCATGGTCCTGAGAAAAGAAATGTAAATAGACTCATTAGTGATTGTATGCATTTGAGATGCTCAACATCAGAGTCAAGTGTCAGAATGACACTCACCTGAGATGTAGCTTGTGTGTTTATTTATTTTGTCCTGAGCTACCAGTTCCTCTTGCAGCTGTTTCCCCACACCATTTTGGAAATCCTGTGCAATTTCCTTTGTTGTTCTGAGGATTCACAGTTTAGATTGTTGCAGGTAAGACTCAAGTAGTTAAAATAGACCATAACTGTTCAAATAATTAGATTAATAATTAGGACAATTAAGGTTGATTCTCTTTTTAAGAACTTACCTGAACTGGTCATCATCCAACAGAGGCCTCTGGGCAGCTAAATACCTCCTGACAGTATCCTCCAACTTTGGTATGGGTAGTCTAAACAATTAAAAACATTTGTTCACATTTTGTCATGTTAAGATAAAAGTATATAATACTTATAATATCCATTTTGTTATTGTTTTGTTTTGTTAAACCTCCCACCACTTGGTGGCGTAGTGCCGCTGTCAAATAGGCAAGAGGTTAATATAATCAGGAGGGTTACTTGATACAGGTGTTGCTGAAGTAAACAGTGTTTGACCGTGTGATAATGAATGAATATGAATGTTGTGATTTCTTTTGTCTAAACTTTTTTGCGGAAGATGCCTTTATTTAGGAAGCTGGACATTTTGTCATTTATTGTAATCTGCAACTGTGTTGCCTTTTTTTTCATAAGCAACGGGGTCACTAAAATATTTTTATAGTCCAACAGCAGAGAAATTTGCAATGTGAAAATGAAAATTCTTTGATGCAATTTGCTGGTTTGTCGTCTCTTTTATGTGAATTTTTTTAAGTCAGTTCTCTCTGTGTGTGTTTTCAGTGTTCACTGCCATCTTGAACAGGACCCCCTTGTCAAAGATATTTTAAATCTTAGGATTATCCTGGATACATAAAGTTTAAATGAAATATTAATAAGTGTTAATGCCAAAGACTTTTAAAACAATGGGGATTTTATTCAAATTAAATTTGGACTCAACTTCACAGCATTTATATCTTACATTTCAAGTTATTGATCAAAAGCTTTCTGAAAATGAACAGCAGCAAGACTGGCATAGTCCTCATAAATCCAGATATTTACAGTTGGGTTGATGGTCTCAACCTGACTTTCAGTTAGTGCTTCAACTTCAGAATAATTAACTTATTGCTGCATGTCACAATCATATCAGAGTTTATATTATCCCAAAGGTAACTTGGGTGGTAAAAGACAGGATATGCTCATTTTATTGGCAGAAATGGTGCACATTTGTAGATATGCAGTTTTTCATGATACAGAATAATTTTATAATTTATGGCAAATTATTTCGCGACGGCCTGGCAGAGTGCCACGAACCCTCACATGTGTGTCCTTACCTGGGTAAACTGTTCTGGTAATGCATCGATGGTACAACACTTTGTCTCAAATACTCGGTTGAAGACTCCTTCTTGCTGCTGTAGTTTCGCTGATTGATGCCCAGAACAGCAGTTCTTAAATAAATCCCAGATTTCCTCAGAGAGACAACACATTGCACTGAAAGCAAATTGGCCATGGTGGTACTAGCAGACTGAATACCTACTGGGTTATTGACGACGCAACGCACACCGGCTGAAGCCAACGGTCAAAGGCAAAATCTAAAGAGACACTGAGTCATTTGAGGAAACTACAGGTGCTTCTTATTATGCTAACTCGTCTCCTCCATTCCTTTCCTCGCCTCTTAGTTACGCCCATGGGAAATGCGAGCGGAGAAGGCGAGGAGAGAGGAGTCGAGGACATAGGCATTTAACAAAAGAGACATTCTTTCCTCAGAGTTCTTTAAAATGCCTCAGAGTTGTCAAGATGGCATAATGGGAATTTTGAGTATAATCAGATTCTATTAAGGCACCTTTTACACTGGGATGACACACAGGCAAATGTTTCACATTTGATAAAAGACACTAGTTTCACTCATATAATGGTGTTGCATATACGGATGTGAGACACTTTAGCTTGGGACATGGTGCTTTGAATAGAGTTGTTTGTGTTGACGGTTGAAAGCAGCTAACTTCAGAAATAAGTTAAGAGAAGGATAAGTAAAACGGGTAGAATTAATGCAAGAGAAAAACATACACCCGTATTATTAATTTCATCACTCAGGAAATTGTATGCATATTCTCAGTGAGCACCAACCGGGAATTCAACGTTGATTTCTAATTAATGTCTGGGTGATATTCGGTCTGAACTTCTAAGACATATTTTCATAAATATTGTTACATCATCGTGTTACAACACAACAATTTGTTTGAAAATGTTGGTTTGTTCAGTTGGTTGAAGAGATGATATTGGTTACTGTGAACGTATTGTTCCAAAGTCATTACACTGGTCCAGAGATCGGCAACCCACGGCTCCGGAGCCGCATGCGGCTCTTTAGCCCCTCTGTTGCGGCTCCCTCAGGCTTAGACCAAAAAAAACAAAAATCTTATCTTGGGATTTGATCTGATACTGTGTCACTGAAAATAAAAAAAAATCATATTATTTTTAACTAAAATGTGCGCCACATCCTGTTCCGTCCGCTATCATGATTCGCAGATTCCCGCCCTCGGTAAACTAACAATGGATAATTTAAAAAAGAGAAAGGTCACGGAGGAAAATAGAGAATTTAATTCTGCATTGACACATTGGTTTGCTTTTACTGCCAAGGACGCTGGCTTACCAGTATGTTTGCTATGTTGCGAGAAGTTAGCAAACAACAAAAAATGTAATGTTGAAAGACACTTCGAGAACAACCACACAGCTTTTGCTGAGAAGTATCCAGCTGGAGAAGAGCGAAGAAAAGCGATTTCTCAACTGCTGTAACAAAGTGAGAAAAGTAAACATACTTTTACGAAATGGATTAAGTCTCCAAGTTCTACTACTGCTGCTAGTTTTGTGGCAGCTCGGGAGATAGTGAGGCGTGGAAAGCCATTCACAGATGGAGAATACATGAAAGAATCGTTCATTAACATATCGGAAGATCTATTCTCGGACTTCAAAAACAAAGCTGAAATTGTTCAGAAAATCAGAGATATGCCTCTCTCTGCAAAGACCGTTAAGCACAGGGCCATTAAAATGGCAAAAAACATCACCAGTCAGCAAATTGAGGACATCAATTCAGCTCCAGCATTCTCAATCGCTTGTAATGAGTCAAGAGACGTAAACGACATCGAGCAGATAGCACTGTTATGCAGATATATGAACTCTGATGGGCCGCAGGAAGAAATAATTGAATTTATACCGCTAAAAGGGCAAACACGGGGGGAGGACACTTGTGAGGCTGTTGTGAATTGTTTAAAAGCGAAAGAAATAAACACGACCTGCATGGTGTCAGTGGTTACTGATGGGGCACCCAGTATGAGAGGAGCACAGAAGGGATTTGTGACTTTACTTCAGAAGTCACTGGATCGAAAGCTGCTGTCGTTTCACTGCATCTTACACCAAGACTGTGCGCTCAAACATTTCCCCCGGAATGTTTGGAGGTGATGAATCTTGTCATTCAGATAGTGAACAAAATAATGGCACAGGGGTTAAACCACAGACAGTTCTGTTTGTTGTTGGAAGACGTGGACAGCGCGTATTCAGATCTCCTGCTGCATAACAAAGTCCGGTGGCTGTCCAGGGGAGAGGTGCTGAAACGGTTTGCTGCTTGTCTGGAACATGTGAAAACCTTCCTGGAAAGCAAAGTCCTCACCTGTCCTTAGCTGGGAGATCCAGATTGGCTGGGAAATTTGCACTTCATGGTAGATATGACAAGTCACTTAAACACGCTGAACAAAAGTCTCCAGGGAAAGGGAGGCACGGCTCTGCAGATGCTTGAGGATGTTTTGGCGTTTGAGCGCAAGATGACAGTGTTTGCCAGAGATGTACAGAGAGGCACGCTCTCTCACTTCCCCTCCCTGAGAGAGTTCAGAGAAAAAAATAATCACATCAATTGTGAGTATTTACAGCGTGCAATTATGGGAATGCAAACTGCATTCGGGAAAAGATTCAGCGAGTTCAGGGAGGAATAAAGCTCACTATCCTTCCCCGTCAAACCACTGGACACCGACCCATCCCAGCTGAACATGTCCGCGTTCCCGGGAGTAAGTCAGCCTGATCTGGAACTTGAACTGGCCGACATAGCTGATAAAGACTTATGGGTGTCCAAGTTCAAAAGCCTGACAGCTGATCTGGAAGATGTCGCCCGTCAGAAGGCCGTCCTCGCTCGAGAGCACAAATGGAGCGATATTGAAAACCTCCCCAAACCCGACAAACTTGTATTTGAAACATGGAGAGCCATTCCCGACTCTTACATAAACATGAAAAAATATGCATTTGGAGTCCTGTCCATCTTTGGATCAACATACTTGTGTGAGCAGATTTTCAGCTGTATGAACCACATAAAATCTAAATATCGCTCCCGCCTCACTGATGACAGCCTGCAGTGCTGTGTGAAGCTAAAAGTCACATCATACAGCCCTGACATAGAGAAACTCTGCAGCGATGTTCAGAAACAAAAATCACACTGAACAGGTGAGAACACTTTCATTTAATAGGCTATTATTTTGGAAAAAAAGTATTTATTTTAGACCCTGAACTGATGTTGTGTTTTTATGTTCAGGCGCGACAGTTGATGGCTGTAAGTGGCTGAGGAAAAACACGAAGAGGATGACAGCACACTGAAATGTTATATTTATTTCAAAGTTTTTTATTTATTTTTTCCACAAATATGGTGAAGAATCAAATAGACCTGCATTGTTCTGTGTATAATTCACTTTTGCAGCTATATGTTATATTCAAAGTTATTATTTATTTTCCACAAATATGGTGAGGAATCAAATATACCTGCATTGTTCTGTGTATAATTGACCTCAATGTAATGTATACACATGCCAGTGTACTTTCTTTCTCCTTTTTTCTCATAAGAGTTTGATATTGTTGTGCAATAAAATGTTGAGAATTATCTTTATTCTTGTTCTATAATTTCATAAATACAACAAACTATAGTTTTTGTATATATAATATAACTATATATAAAACTGTACAAGCTGTAATATCAAATATCTTTTGCGGCTACAAATTAATCAAAGGTTTTATTTAAAGAATCAAAGAAAATAATCAAATTTGCAGGGACAGGAGCTGTAGGGGAGGAAAGTACATTACATTTCATATATTAATGGAGAAATAAAAATGACTGGCATCAATAAAGGATTTCAAATAATTCCCGTTAAGCTAAAAAGGTTTAAGACTAAAAACGCTAAGACTAAATCACAATCTACTATTCTAAAATGTCCTATCCAACATAAACCAAGCAAAATGGTTGGATTTAAGTCTAGGCCACCGGTGGCGAGGCAGACTTCACTGAGGAGTGCCCAGGGTTGCCGGTAACTCACCTCAGGTGCAAAACAGCAATCCTCAACAGAAATGGTGCAGTCGACGCTCTTATCCCAGTGTTTGTACATGCATGCATAAGGTGTAGGGACCTCACCATGGGTGCCTAGCCTCCCAACAATGGCACTCTACTTCACCTAAAGAAAAAGGTAACTAATACCAAAAAGAATCAAGACAAGCAAAAAAAAAACAGTTGGTTGAACAATGTAAATTAATAACGTCAAGCAGTTGAACCTTCAAATAAAAAACTGGGATTAACAGGGCTCACTATGATGCTTCCCACCTCATATTTTGGGTACTAACATATGCAGTCACTCATCGACGGCAGGACAATGGAGCTTCTAAAACAACAAATCAGTCCAGAGTTAATAAAGGCTGCGGTATTTCATAAGGGTTGGCATGCTAACCGATCGCATTAAATACATACCTGTAACATAAAAAACACTAAGAACCACCACAGAGACAGGGCAGGGGCCAAAAAGGAATGAGGCCATGCCTTTTTATAAGCTGGCCCTGATTATTGAATTGGTTGGGGAGGAGCCTAACAGCACAGGTACCTAAGAGGTGGATTTAGGAGGTGAAGGCAGGCCAACGTCCCATTTATTGTAGGGAGGTATGAGGAGATGGCTTGGTTTGCAGCTGAAGTAGCAGCCCCTATTCTAAAAGAATGCCCTGACTAATGCTGAGTTGATAAGTTGCTTTTAATGAGGATTAACTCCAAATTATAGGTAACCTTAATTTAAAGAAAGGATCTTCTTACCTAGAACTTCTTCCTGTAAACACAATAACACCGATAACATAACAGGTTAACATTACATGTCACCCAGTCCGTTACACTACCCTCCCACCACAAAGTCCCTCGCCCCTGAGGGGGCAAACAAAGTCTCTCAGGTGGCCAGGGGGCCTTCGGTTCCTCTGAGACCGCCGTTGGCCTTGGGGAGAAGGGAAAGCAGTCGAGGGGACACTGGGGCCAAGGGCAGTGAATGGGGAGGGGGAAGAAGGGGCTGGGCCAGGGACACCAAGTCCAGTCTGTGAAGAGCCGGGCGGGGCACTGGGGTCATTGGGAAGGGTTTGGGGGGGTAGTCAGGGCAGAGTCCAGGGTTCCCCGTGTCCCAAGCTCTTGTCCTGGTGGGATGGCTGTGCCCCGGTAGGCAGCTGGACCTTGTACACTACCTTTCCGAGTCTCTACAGGACTTGGCAGGGTCCCACCCACTCACTATCCAGCTTTGGGCACCTGCCCTTCTTCCTCTGCGGGCTATACACCCAGACTAGCTCCTCGACTTCAAAATGTCGTCCTCTGATCTGCACTTCGTAGTTCCTCTTTTGCCGTGCTCCTGCTGGTTCCTGGAAAACTCGTGACTCCTAGCATAGTCAGGCCCCGGGGGACCTGCAGGGGCGTCAGGAGGTTTCTCCACCATCATCTCAGCTGGCATCCGGATTTCTCTGCCTAGCCTTCCTGTAGTAAGAGGCAAGGCCCAGGAAGCTTTTCAGGTCCTGCATAGTGCTGGGGGTAGGTCAATCCTTCACAGTCTGCACCTTCTCATCCATGCTGCTGACACCACTGCCCCCAAGCTTGTGCTCCAGAAATGTGACCTCTCGTTGCATGAAGGAGCATTTCTGTGGGTGCAGTTTTAGACCTGCTGATGCCAAACAATCCAGCACCCACCTCAGGGCCTTGAGAGCCGCCTGGAATGACTCACCATGCACCAGTATGCCATCCAGGTACACAACACACTCCTGCTAAGGGATACCAGCGAGTACCCTGTCCATTCATCTCTCAAACATGGCAGGGGCATTGCAGAGGCCAAACGGAAGGACTTTAAACTGACACAAGCCCCTATTAGTGATGAAGGCAGTTTTGGCCTGAGCTTCAGGGCCGGGGTGGACCTGCCAATAACCTTTCCGCAGGTCCAAAGAGGAGTACCAGGATGACCCTGCCACTGTGTCGAGGGCCTCGTCAATATGTGGAAGGGGGTAGGGGCAAAATAAACTTGCCTAGAGGTCCTTTTTGGTCACTTTGTTGAGGGGAACACAGGGAAACACCATGCATCCTTCTGCTTTTTGGGGACCATGATAACCGGGGAGGCCCAGGGTCTGGTGGAAGGCTCAATGATACCAGCTCACCTCATCCCTTGCAGAGCTTTGTTTGCCGCAGCCTGCCTGGCCAGTGGGAGGCGTCGAGGTCGCATTTTAATCGGCTGTGCATCTTCTGTTTTGATGTTATACTGGATTAGATCTGTGCGGCCTACATCGTTCTGTAACAGTGAAAAACAGTCCTGGGTGCAGCTCAGCAGCTGTCAGGGTGGAGGGCGGTGTAGTTGGCTCGTTTGAAGGAATGCAGCTGGTAGCAGCAGAGTTTGTTGTCTCAGACGTCAGTGGGGCAATGGTGGGGGTCGTGATACAGCCAGGCCGGGGTGGTTGCCGCCACATCTGGATGACCTGGCCATCAGGAAAAGTAAGAGTTTCTCTCTTTGTGTTTATGACACAGTCCAAAACCCCAAGAATATACAGTCTCAGTATACAGTCCTCCAGGTTAGCAACACACACCGGGCAGCAGACAGATTTTCTTCCCAGCCCCAGAGTCACTATTGCTTCCCCAACCACGGGAGCTTGTTCTCCGGTGACTGACTGCAGTTTCACTACAGTGGGGAAAATAACAGTTCCATTTTTCACCACTTCGGGCCTCATCAGTGTTGCTGACGAACCCGTGTCTACCAGGGCAGAGCAGCATGTCCCTCCAATAGTTAGCGGTGCATATCAACAGTCTCCTATCCAGGTTCGACCCAGCACCACTAGTCCTTCCAGCTGACCATCAAAATCCTCCGGTGGTTTGGGTGCTCCTAATTGGACGGAGAGTTGCGTAGCTTCGTTATTTAAAGGGGGTCAGGACAGAGGTCCAGGGGTTCGCATCTACCCGATTATGTAGCCCCTGGCTCATTTCCCTTGTACGGGGGCAGTGTCGGACCAGGTGACCAGGCTGCCCACACCCCCAGCAGACTCTTGGTCGTGGCTTGTCCTGCCTCTCGTCTCTCAGAGTGGCAGCCCTCACAAGCTGGGTTGGCTCCCCCACCCAGGCAGGCTGCGCCAAGTCCATTTCAGTCTCACAAGCAGCTCTCACCTTTGGTGATTTTTCAACCACTTTACCCAAGGCGCCAGCACACAGCATCTCTCTCTCCGTAGCTGACTCCAAAGCCTCTTGTAGCGACACGTTTTGAGCCAGTAGTGTCTGGATGTGCAGGTCAGCTGGCAGCAGGGCCTGGAGGAAATGGTCCCTAGCTAGCTCGCTCTGAATGGGAGGGAGCATGTGGGCGTAGGTGCGGTGAACAAGCCCCTCGATGTCATTAACGAGCTCCCTCAGCGGCTCCCCTGGCCGTCATTGTCTGCTGCACAGTTGGGAGCGGAGCAGGCTCGTGGCAGAGCATTGTCCAAATCGTCGCATTAGAGCCCCAATTAGTGCATCATGATCACTCCTATCATCAGGACTGAGCAGCTGCAGGCTTGATAAAGCAAAACCCGTGAAACACATCGCTAGCTGGAGAGCTTTTACTTTAGTGAACCATTTACTGGCCTGGGCTAACAGTTCAAATTGTGCATAAAAAGCTTCCCAGTTAGATTTACCATCATATTTGGGGGTCTTTATTTTGGCCAGAACAGCTTCTCTGTGTGGCATCAGGGTGTTTGGTCATGTCCATTTCTACGGCTGCAGTCATTCCTTGACTGTCGCTACATCGACCACCGGCGCGGTCCGAGTGGCCCAAGCCATCCTCGGCAGCCATCCTCGCCTTCATCGTTAGCAGCATAAAATTATACCAATGGTGCTATTTTCGGTTGCATTATTGGAATAAAGTAGTGAAAGTACTTAAAAAGTATGTAGTTAGCGTGAAGCCTCGCGTTCATTGCGTCAGCTCCTTCACTTTGCTCCTCAAGTCCGTTGCCGAGTTTCTAGACTAGTGCAAATGTTAAAGTTGTAGAAGCAGTCTGAGCCAAAGTACCTGTGCATGCGTGTGCCAGCAGTAAACATATACTCGAATTTTACATGAATGAGACTGAATGTACTCTGCTCTCATTACGATGTTCTGAGAGCACAACGTCTATAGTTTCATATTTATGACATTTTATATGAAAAATTAAAGGCGTTCAAATTACGTCTTTGTGCAGACCACATTTCACCGAACAGTCTGATATGACTTTGGAGAAATACGTTCACAGTGACCAATATCGTCTCTCTTTCAACCTACGACTGAATAATCCATCAACATTAGTAACTGCATTTTAGACGGTTGAAAAGACTGCAAAAATAGGTCTTAGGCGTTCAGACCGAATATCAACCAGTTTTCA
The DNA here is from genome assembly GCA_016806645.1 of Ophiodon elongatus. Lineage (NCBI taxonomy): Eukaryota > Metazoa > Chordata > Actinopteri > Perciformes > Hexagrammidae > Ophiodon > Ophiodon elongatus. The sequence goes on along the minus strand of JACSYO010000313.1, from coordinate 412,313 downwards.
GCTAAAAATGTACATTGAAATCCCGGTTGGTGCTCACTGGGTTAAGTCGCTACACTGCTATTTCCAATTCAGGCCACTAGCGGGCGCATTGCGCTTTGGTGGTATTGAATAGCATCTACCTGCCGGGAAGTTTACAGCAGTTCAACGTGTGTCTCTTCTATTCTTTGACACACGTCGGTAAGTATGCCTTAAATTGAGTGTACATGATAGAGTTTAAGAGTTGATGATCGTTTACATATGTTGCCATAGAAGTGATACGTTTGTGAGAACTTTCTGTAAATGGAGATAGAAGGCTGTAGGCTAACTTGCTAATGCTAGAAGACCGGTGTAGTGTGTAGTAGCAGGTGGGGAAAGCTAACCCCAAAAAACACTGAGAAACGTGTGAATTCACTGTGGACTTAAATGTATGTAGCCCTTTATTTCCTGGTTATTATCTGTCGCCATGCGGACATATTTTTGGTTTATGGCCGAAACAGAAGAACGCTATTGTAACGTAATTTCGTACTTAAAATGGCGAATGCACATCGTGGGTAAAGCGTTACACAGGACAGCGTCATTAAATGAGTGGGAACGTATTTGTTGTACTTGAACTCAATGTGTGAAAATGTGTTTAGAAAAAGTGAAACTGGATTCTTGTTCATGATGACTATGTCCATATTGAATTTTATGTGATTTTACTCTACAGTTTTTGAGAGAATTTAAGTGGAAGTTAGCTCAGGGTCATCCTGGACAGAAATCCAGTCTGTATTTTAGCTTACCAATAAATTAAATATTTTTATTACAGGTGAAATATTATTAGTTCATAATATTGTAAATTACGAGCTCCCTTTTTTTTAATAAAAGCAGTACAGTAGTGGAACATCAGATTTGATTATAATTGGATTTCATATAATGTACAACAATTATTGCTTAACTCAGTGGTTCTCAAACTTTTTCTGTCACGCCCCAATTTGGAGGAAGAAAATTGTTCATGCCCCACCGCCCCAATAAAATTGTAACAAAAATGGTCCATGTTGAATTTTTATTGAAATAGTAACATTTTGTGACTCCTCCATCTGTGCTTTTTCAACTGATAAAGAAAATTGCAATCACTTTCAAGTAAACCAGATTGCTCCATCAGACAATGTGCAATCACTTTGTTAGAACAATGCAAATAAAGTTCTATCTGCCCAAAAAATAACTAATATTTGGCAAAACATAGTTTATTGTGGCTGCAATTAACCTGTTTTGCACTGATTATATTTTCAAGATAACAATAAAGTGCAACCTGTGAAAAACTAAACAAAACAAGTTCAAATATTTGACAATAAAGAGTTTTACTGAGTTTTACACTGCAAATCTTTTCAAAACAACAATAACGTGCAACCTGTGCAAAACCAAACCAAATGAGGTCAGATATGTGTGAGCCATCAATTTGTATTAGTGGCTGCAATGAGCCTGCTTTCCACTACAAATCTTTTAAAAAACCGGGTGTCAGACTTGATACGGCCACTCTCAATTCATGCTCAATGTTGAGCTCAGATCTTTGTTTGGAGAGAGGCAACAGCAGAGCAGCCGATGTCACAGAGGTAGGATGTGGCGAAGGGAAGCGGAACGCCCGTGAGTTGCCAAGGATCTTGGCCATCGCGCATGCGCATGCGCAACCGTAACCTGTTAACGGCGTACAATTCGCCTCATTAAGCGTGACGCTGTGTTATGAAAGCCAATCAGCGTTGAGAAGCTCCGCCCGTCATCACTGACGTCTTGAGAGAAACTATGGAGGAGAAGTTGATAGACTGGAAGCGGCAGTCCTCCCGATCCTGGAGAAGCTGTGAGCGGCTACGGATGATGTTATGAACCCAGACACGAGGGCGTTTGATGTTCCGACGTTTGTGGGACTTCCACAACATGTACGAAGCAGAAATAGTGGTTATTTCTTCCACGGTGGATGGCGGAAATTAACTATTTCTACGGAGATAAGCCACGCCCCCTCTCCGGCGCGTCTAGTGCGATGAAGCGAAATAACCACAAATAGTCCGGCGAGTAAACTCACGCGAGTAAAGCGGTGCGAATATTCGTATTTTGGTGTGAACACAGCAAGTTTTATGTCTGTGTACTTTGTACTTTTGTAATATGTGAAGTTCTCAATAAAGTTCTTGAAATAAAAATATTCTGCATTTCCACCTGTCATACCAATGCACCCCACTAGAGGGACGCGCCTCACAGTTTGAGAAACACTGACTTAACTGTTGTCTATCTTTGAGCTTTTAGGGCTATCCAAGCCCCCATACGTTAACACCACGGTAGAGGTTCCCCAGATGATGGCTCACTTGACCTCAGGCCCAGGTTCCGCTCGGCCTGAGGCCTGCAATATTTGCACAACCTGACCAACAGCAGGTGTGCATATAGACGTGGACATGTCCCTAACAATATAATGGGAGGGCAGAATTATCCCTATAGCAATATTTGAGCAAACCTCTCAAATAAAGTAGGCATTAGAGAGAGAAAGAGGGAGGAGCCGACTGAGGAGCAGAATCGTTTGTTTTACCAGCGTGGACAAATGTGCTTCCGGTATGAAGATCATGGGGTTGTTATCTCCTAAAAAGCCCGCCGTCTCTGCATCTGAATAACGTGAAACCGCTTGAAACTAACAGTCGCCAACAAGACAGCTGGTGAGGTGACTAGAGAAGGAGGAGAGTTACACACACAAACTATATGGAAACTGAGGAACTGAGAGAAGATAAGTGAGACATCAGTGACCAAATATTGAGCAGGAATTTGGTGTAAGATTTGAGGTGGTTTATATCTTTTACAATTGAAAGGTGCTTATGGAAAAGCTTTGGCTCACAAGCACAAATAACACTACTGGTTTGAAAGTTTATGATCAAATGGATCTAGCCTGCACTTTATCAAAAGTGGTGAAGTTAACATTTGTGGACAAGAAGAAACACAATAATAAGATTAATTCTCCTGTTACTACAACTCCTCCCTCCTCCCCCTCAAATATTAGGACTATTTGAACATGAGCAGAAATGTGTCTGAAACACATAGGATCAATTAAAGTCCAGAGGTTTATAAATTAATAAAACATTTATTTCATCAACATTGAGGTGAATAGGTGTCAAATGCATTTAAAGAGGATTGTGTATTGACTCAGCAGAGATGACAGTAATTTACGAACACTCCTGTCTATGTATTTGAACTGTGCTGAATTCAAAACAATGTTCATATTAATATAATAACTTGCTGTTAGCAGCTGAATTAGATGTCACCTGAGACAGGTTTGTGTTTCTGTGTTTATGATATACATCATATCGTTTATAACTGCATTTTTGTTTTGTACTTTTTATTCAACTAGTTGTGGTTCACTCAATAACATATATAAAGGTTATTATACTTGTGTGTTAACATATATGACATATGCACATTTTTGTCACCAGGTTGTGAATTGAATGAAATGTTAACATATAAGTTGTCATGAACACTGTGATGCTCATCTGACAGGGAATAAAATACAGCGCTGTAACAAAACATTAGGAAGGTGATGCAGCTGGTCCTCAAGTCAGAGGTCAAACGTGTTCAGTGCATTTCCTTACTCATAAATGTTTTTACTACTTGTCTAAGCTACTTGTAATATTTCATTACAAGTGTCCTTTGCTGGAATCAACATAATGCCATTTTTATTTCCAAATACATTCAAACAGATCAATGAGAAATTATTAGTGATACTCATTAATTGTGCTGTTAATTTCACATTTTGATCCATAAACTCTGCTGGAACAAAATCATTTCCCCTTGTGGGATTAATAAAGTAATTATCTAATGCACAGAAGCTTCATTCTCTAATCTGTATTGCAGAGCAATCAATAATAAATAATAAATAATATTACCAGCACTCTGAATCTTGTCATCTGTCACTGCATCATGTAACCCAAAAACAAAATTACAGCTAACGATTAAAATCAGGCTAAAGTACACTGCTGACTTAACAGACTGAAGACTTACACAGCCAGATGATTGAATCTGTTTAAGTGGAAAGTTCATATTTCTAGTATTTTAGAATTAGATTTTATTTTAGAATATTCACTACAGTTTGTTTTCCATTACATAAATTGATAAGATCCCTTGTTTCATTATCTATATTAATATGCAAACCCCTTAAAAGAACACATTTAAAGTTTCAGTCACCACTGTTTCATAAAATCAAGCATTTTTAATGACAAACCCTTGTTTCTTAGCCGAGTGTCTTTCCTTCCAGGACAGTGAAAATGTCCTCTAAGGACTTGTGGACACACTGCAGGAATTCATGGACATTGCGAGTAGGGAAGCTGGACACATAGCAGCCGATCAAGTCGTCATGGACACTGTAGCCAACACCAAAGCCATCAGGCACCATCGGGGCAAAGCCACCAAGATTCATAGCTGGACTGGTGAGGGAGCTTGTGGAAAGGATGTAGTGGTTGATGGCAGCGTAAGCTGGGTCTGTGTAAAGGCTGTGCAGAGGCTCGCTCTTTGAATTGGCCAGGTATCGCAGGGCAAACAGGTGGCGGTCAAAACCTTGTCCTAGTGAGAGAAATAAAAGAAGTGGTTAGTACAGAACACCAAAAAGTGGTTGTGTGTGTGTGTGTGTGTGTGTGTGTGTGTGTGTGTGTGTGTTGAGACCGGTTTTGTCTGAAAAAGCTCATTTGCAGATTATTTATTAATTTGTGCACATAAGGTGCAACCCAGTCATCAGAAAATATTTAGTGGAGACATAGATCCCTGCTAATAAATGACCTAAGAACCTTTTAAATTATCAACAGGGAAGGACTATCTAGTCAGTGTAATGACGGTCTGATACACACCCATAGCTGCTTCTTTGCTGAGCTGCCGATGATATTTAGAGCATTCACTCAGCATGGCCTGTAGTTGCCCCACACTGTGTTGTCCTGGCTCAAAAACAAAAGCGTGTGAACATCGTTGTGTGTGTATGGTGGCTGACCGGATGTTCTCTGTGCGGCCATGCCTGAACGCTGCAGTGCTACAGGCCTCATATGTGGCTACCGTCTGTCCATACTGCCTCAGGAAACCCATTTGAAAAGCCAGCTGGGCTATAGCATCTGGACTCATGTTGCTCTTCTTTAACTGAGCCTTGCCACCTTTCTTGAACTCCAAGACATCAATGGTGAGTGTCGATAAAGTTGAGTCAAAGTTCTCTTTGGCTTTTCTGATGCCATTCTCCAGCTCACTGTCCAGGTTGAACTTTAGTCTGCACACAGCAGAGGCTGAATCCACAGCAGCAGCAGCTGAGCCCGGGTTTACCAGCGGCCGCTCAGTTGTGTCTTTGAAGATCTCATTGTGAAAAATAAGTAAAGGTAAGCCGTCGCCCCAGGAGTGCTCAAAATTGATGGCTGCCTGTCCATCTTTGGTCAGAATGACTGTGAAGGACTTGTCAAACCAGCGGTTGCAGCCGTCGCCGCGCAGCATGTTGTTGGAGATGTGGATGTGGTCCCTCATGCTTTCATCGTCCAGACTGAGACAGAACAGGGCGCTTTCAACACTCCGTAAAACCTCTGCGTTTCCAGCAGCTATCAGCTTGTCCCTCAGCCCGGCCCACACATCCCTGTTCTCACTGGTCAGGACCCCAAGAGGAAAGGCAGCTGCTGGCGTTGGGTCGGACAAGATGTACTTCAAGTGGGACTGAATCTCTGCAGGCTTCACCAAATTCCCGTCCCTGTCTACAATGTCAAACACATACATGTTGCCTTTCCTCATAACTAGGAGATGTCGTGCTTTCTCTTCAGTGAAGCGCTCATCTCTCCCTCTCTTGGGGATCCGAGATGAGTTGAAGAGGTGCAAGAACAGAGACATGTCCAGGGGGCGAGACAGGGAAGACGGGACACAGCGGATGAACCTTGTTGTTTCACTCTCTGCCGGGTTGAGGTGGAAAACCTCTGGCTCCTGGAATCCGGCTCGCAGTGTTTTCATGAAGCGCACCGCTGAACACACCACATTGGTCGCCCGCACGAGCTGGTCATTGTACTCTGTCTTAGGGTCTGGATTGAAGAGCATGAAGGGGTTGGTCAGTATCAAAGAGACGCGATTAGAAAGAAACTTGTTCATCCATGGTCCTGAGAAAATAAATCAAACAGATTGATTAGTGATTGTATGCATTTGAGATGCTCAACATCAGAGTCAAGTGACACTCACCTGAGATGTAGCTTGTGTGTTTATTTATTTTGTCCTGAGCTACCAGTTCCTCTTGCAGCTGTTTCCCCACACCGTTCTGGAAATCCTGTGCAATTGTCTTTGTTGTTCTGAGGATTCACAGTTTAGATTGTTGCAGGTAAGAGTCAAGTAGTTAAAATAGACCATAACGGTTCAAATAATGACATCATAAAGGTTGATTCTCTTTTTAAGAACTTACCTGAACTGGTCATCATCCAACAGAGGCCTCTGGGCAGCTAAATACCTCCTGACAGTATCCTCCAGCTTTGGTATGGGTAGTCTAAACAATTAAAAACATTTGTTCACATTTTGTCATGTTAAGATAAAATGATATATTACTTGTAAGAGCCATTTTGTTTTTGTTTTGTTAAACCTCTCACCACTTGGGGGCGTAGTGCCGCTGTCAAATAGGCAAGAGGTTAATATAATCAGGAGGGTTACTTGATACAGGTGTTGGTGAAACAAACAGTGTTTGACCGTGTGATAATGAATGAAGATGAATGTTGTTATTTCTTTTGTCTAGGATTGAGGAAATAAACTTTTTTGCAGAAGATGCCTTTATTTAGGAAGCTGTACATTTCGTTATTTATTGCAATCTGCAACCACGTTGCCTTGTTTTTCATAAGCAACGGGGTCACTAAAATATTTTTATAGTCCAACAGCAGAGAAATTTGCAATGTGAAAATGAAAATTCTTTGACGCAATTTGCTGGTTTGTCGTCTCTTTTATGTCAATTTTTTTAAGTCAGTTCTGTGTGTGTTTTCAGTGTTCCCTGCTATCTTGAACAGGACCCCCTTGTCAAAGAGATTTTAAATCTTAATAGTAATCAATATAATATATAATAATAATAATAATATCCTGGATACAAAAAGTTTAAATTAAATATTAATAAATGTTAATGACAAAGACTTTTAAAACTATGGGGATTTTATTCAAATTAAATTTGGACTCAACTTCACAGCATTTATATCTTACATTTCAAGTTATTGATCAAAAGCTTTCTGAAAATGAACAGCAGCAAGACTGGCATAGTCCTTATAAATCCAGATATTTACAGTTGGGTTGATGGTCTCAACCTGACTTTCAGTTCGTGCTTCAACTTCAGAATAATGAACTTATTGCTGCATGTCACAATCATATCAGAGTTTATATTATCCCAAAGGTAACTTGGGTGGTAAAAGACAGGATATGCTCGTTTTATTGGCACAAATGGTGCACATTTGTAGATATGCACTTTTTCATGATACAGAATCATTTTATAATTTATGGCAAATTATTTCGCAACGGCCTGTCAGAGTGCCACCAACCCTCACATGTGTGTCCTTACCTGGGTAAACTGTTCTGGTAATGCATCGATGGTACAACACTTTGGTTCAAATACTCGTTTGAAGACTCCTTCTTGCTGCTGTAGTTTCGCTGATTGATGCCCAGAACAGCAGTTCTTAAATAAATCCCAGATTTCCTCAGAGAGGCAACACATTGCACTGAAAGCAGACTGGCCATGGTGCTACTAGCAGACTGAATACCTACTGGGTTATTGACGACGCAACGCACACCTGCTGAAGCCAACGGTCAAAGGCAAAATCTAAAGAAACACTGAGTCATTTGAGGAAACTACAGGTGCTTCTTATTATGCTAACTCGTTTCCTCCATTCCTTTCCTCGCCTCTTAGTTACGCCCACGGGAAATGCGAGCGGAGGAGGCGAGGAGAGAGGAGTCGAGGACATAGTCATTTAACAAAAGAGACATTCTTTCCTCAGAGCTCTTTAAAATGCCTCAGAGTTGTCACTTTGAAGAGACGTCAGTTAAATATGATGTGTGATCTCTGACAGATGAGAACACAAGTGTGCATTACAACTTACATAGTTATTATTAATTCAATTCACAAGATGGCATAATGGGAATTTTGAGTATAATCAGATTCTATCAAGAGAAGGATAAGTAAAATGGGTAGATTTAATGCAAGAGAAAAACAGACTCCATATATATTTATTTTTATTCATTTCATCACTGAGGAAATTTCTTTGCATATTCTCAGTGAGCATCTTCCTGTTGAAAAGACGTTTAAAAGACAACTATGGCCACCGGTGAAAAGACATTCAAAAGTGAACGTTCACATTCAGACCATATTTCACTGGGATTTTTGTCATCCCCTACATTGTGCAAATAATAGCATATCATCATTTTAGAGGCTTACTAAGAAACCACATCCACATTTTTCAGTTGAAAGACAATATTGTAAATCCAGTTGAAGAATGGTCTAAATGTGAACGTTTAATCAACGTCTTCATATAGACGGTGAAAAAACATTCACTTTTAACCATCACCGTATTTTTAACTTAAAAATGCTCACAGTAAAATATGTAGTCATGTCATAGTAACACATCAACAGTTTCCACTTACAGGACAAAGAAGACCATGTGACACAGGCATCAATTATTTTTTATTTACTAAGCAATAATATAAATAAAACATTAAAACATTTTTTTAAATACAACGACTATGCAATTGAAAATAAACGATTGCCGAACAAAATTGCCCTTTCTTTCTTTAACTGTTGTTGTCAAAGCCACCAAGGAGCTGGTTTCAGATGGAAGTATTAGAAAAAAATGATTCACTTTTGAACCAGTTTTGAACGTCTTTTCACTGTTGACCATGGTCATTTTTTAAATGTCTTTTCAACGGAAAGATGCTCACTAGGTTTTTACTCAATAGTTTACTTTATTTTGTTGGTATATTGCTCTATGCCAAACAACAATGCTTAGACCCTCTTCTTGTTTTTACATCAATTTCTTTTACTCATTTCCTCCTCATTCAAAATGTGTACAGCCCAACTTGCTTTCTCTTGTTTATTTTACTTGTGAAATGGCATAAAAACTCAATTTCATTACATTTGCCAACATAAACTCACACACATGTTTATGTTTACTATGGGTCAATGCTGCAGTACGCTATAGAATAACATGCTAACATGCGAATGCTAAAAGCTAGCAGCCTCGTTTCATATTCATGACATTTTATATGAAAAATTAAAAGCATTCAAACTACGTCTTTGTGCAGACAACATTTCAACGGACAGTCTGATATGACTTTGGAGAAATACGTTCACAGGGACCAATATCGTCTCTCTTTCAACCTACGACTGAATAATCCATCAACATTAGTAACTGCATTTTAGACGGTTAAAAAGACTGCAAAAATAGGTCTTAGGCGTTCAGACCGAATATCAACCAGTTTTCAACTAAAAATGTACGTTGAAATCCCGGTTGTTGCTCACTGGGTTAAGTCGCTACACTGCTATTTCCAATTCAGGCCACTAGCGGGCGCATTGCGCTTTGGTGGTATTGAATAGCATCTACCTGCCGGGAAGTTTACAGCAGTTCAATGTGTGTCTCTTCTATTCTTTGACACATGTCGGTAAGTATGCCTTAAATTGAGTGTACATGATAGAGTTTAAGAGTTGATGATCGTTTACATATGTTGCCATAGAAGTGATACATATGTGAGAACTTTCTGTAAATGGAGATAGAAGGCTGTAGGCTAACTTGCTAATGCTAGCGGACCAGTGTAGTGTGTAGTAGCAGGTGGGGAAAGCTAACCCCAAAAAACACTGAGAAACATGTGAATTCACTGTGGACTTAAATGTATGTAGCCCTTTATTTCCTGGTTATTATCTGTCGCCAAGTGGACATATTTTTGGTTTATGGCCGAAACAGAAGAACGCTATTGTAACGTAATTTCGTACTTAAAATGGCGAATGCACATCGTGGGTAAAGCGTTACACAGGACAGCGTCATTAAATGAGTGGGAAAGTATTTGTTGTACTTGAACTCAATGTGTGAAAATGTGTTTAGAAAAAGTGAAACTGGATTCTTGTTCATGATGACTATGTCATCATGCTCCATGTAGAGCTCAGATCTTTGTTTGGAGAGAGGCAACAGCAGAGCAGCCGATCTCACAGAGGTAGGATGTGGCGAAGGGAAGCAGAACCCCCGTGAGTCGCCAAGGATCTTGGCCGTCGCGCATGTGCAACCGTAACCTGGTAACGGCGTACAATTCGCGTGACGCTGTGTTACGAAAGCCAATCAGCATTGAGAAGCTCCGCCTTCCAGTATTTTAGGTTCAATGTGTTTTTTTATGATACAAATAATTCTGATGTCTTGTGTCTTTAGCTTAAGGTTTACACTATAGTTGGTTTTCCATTACATAAATTGACAAGATCCCTTGTTTTATTACCTAAATTAATATGGAAACCTCTTTAAAGAACACATTTAAAGTTTCAATCACCACTGTTTCATAAAATCAAACATTTCTAACAAACAAATACATTTATATATTGGTATAGAGTGTGACCTGTGTTTTTATATATTTATGATTCTCATTGTTTATTTTGTGGTGCATTAAATATTCATCTCATTTTCTGCATGGTTTCCCAGAGAAGTTAATTGATCAACACTGTTTCAGAAAATCTAAATGTTTTGAGGACAAACACTTGTTTCTTAGCCGAGTGTCTTTCCTTCCAGGACAGTGAAAATGTCCTCTCAGGACTTGTGGACACACTGCACGAATTCATGGACGTTGCGAGTAGGGAAGCTGGACGCAATGCAATGGATCCAGTCGTCATGGACACTGTAGCCACCACCAAAGCCATCAGGCACCACTGGGGCAAAGCCACCAAGATTCACAGCTGGAATGGTGAGGGTGCTTGTGGAAAGGATGTAGTGGTTGATGGCAGCGTAAGCTGGGTCTGTGTAAAGGCTGTGCAGAGGCTCGCTCTTTGAATTGGCCAGGTATTCCAGGGCAAACAGGTGGCGGTCAAAACCTTGTCCTAGTGAGAGAAATAAAAGTGGTTGGTACAGAAGACCAAAAGAGGCGTAGGGGTGTGTGTGTGTGTGTGTGTGTGATCAGAAATCTCTCAATATGTGCACTTAAGGTGCAACCCAATCATCATTATGTTCGTGGAAAATATAAGAATATATTAAGTCTAGACATTATTCCCTGTTATGTCAAATTACCAACAGGGAAGGAATATCTTTCAGTGTGATGACTTCAAGTTTCAAAAAAATGTGGGGCATTTCTTCAGAATTCGTGTTCAGTGCATTTCCTTACTTATAAAATGTTTTCCTACTTGTCTAAGCTACTTGTAATATTTCATTACAAGTGTCCTTTGCTGGTATCAACATTATGGCTTAACCTTTAATATGAATTTTATATTATATATTATATTATTGTGCATAGAAAACGGTATTCATCAACAAACATTCATGAAATAATGGAGCTAGTCATTACATTTTTATTTCCAAATACATTCAAATAGATCAATGAGAAATTATTAGTGACAATCATTAATTGCACTGTTAATTTCACATTTTGATCCATTTTCGCGATTAATAAAGTAACTATCCATCTATGTAATGCACAGAAGTTGACTTCATACTCTAATCTGTATTGCAGAGCAGTTCATCTGTAAAGCCCTGCTGCATAAATAATATTACCAGCACTCTGAATCTTGTCCCGTCACTGCATCATGTAACCCGAAAACAAAATCACACCTAACGATTAAAATCAGGCTAAAGTATATTGCTGACTTAACAGACTGAAGTCTTACACAGCCAGATGATTGAATCTGTTTAAGTGGAAAGTTCATTTTTACAGTATTTTATGTTCAATGTGTTTTTTTATTATACAATAAATCTCATGGCTTGTGTTGTGAGAAAACTTTGCCTTAAAGCGCTCCTAGCGATGACCAGTGTGAATTACAATTTGTTTACTTGAATGTTTATAACCAAATCAAAACTTACTAGATGTGTTGTATAACAATAGTGCCTTGTGGTATATTCATATAAAGTAACAAAGCGAAGATAACAGGTTGACCGTTGTGGTTGTGGCTCACGGGGAGACAACGACTCCCTTTTGAGATTGGGATGCAGCTGCATGAGGAAGAGCAGAACTGGAGTCCGGCAGTCGGAGGTGGAGCAGATCGAGGTCATAGCCAATCCCTGTATGAAACGTGTTGCTAACGTATGGAGAATAGGTGGACTTAACGGCTGTACATAACCTGAGTGTTTCCGGAAAACGAGAGTTCTATTGTCCGACCACTGGACAGCTAACTGGCAACACCAGACTGTGTGGTGGAATGCAATAGATATCTTATCTCATGAGAAACATTTTATCTGTACTTCATAGTGTGATTCAATTTGTTAAACAGTTTTTGCTTTTGATAAAATAAATACCCTTTGATTACAACTTTGAACCATCTATTCGGCTATTTTGTTGACGGACCTAGAGAGAAAGTCTGGACGACGCAACAGTGTCCGCAGTTAAAGGTTTACACTATAATTTGTTTTCAATTACATGCATTTTGATAAATTGACAAGATCCCTTGTTTTAATACCTATAGAATATGAAAACCCCTTCAAAGAACACATTTAAACTCTTAACCATCAAATGAAAAAACCATAACATTTAAGCACTATGATTCGCATTGTGTTAATTTTTTTGGGGCATTCAATATAGAAGTTGATCAATCACCACTGTTCCATTAAATCAATCATTTTTAATGACAAACCCTTGTTTCTTAGCCGAGTGTCTTTCCTTCCAGGACAGTGAAAATGTCCTCTAAGGACTTGTGGACACACTGCACGAATTCATGGACGTTGCGAGTAGGGAAGCTGGATGCAATGCAATGGATCCAGTCGTCATGGAGACTGTAGCCAACACCAAAGCCATCAGCCTCGTCTGGGAAAAAGCCACCGAAGTTCATAGCTGGACTGGTGAGGGTGCTTGTGGAAAGGATGTAGTGGTTGATGGCAGCGTAAGCTGGGTCTGTGTAAAGGCTGTGCAGAGGCTCGCTCTTTGAATTGGCCAGGTATTCCAGGGAAAGCAGGTGGCAGTCAAAACCTTGTCCTAGTGAGAGAAATAAAAGTGGTTAGTACAGAAGACCAAAAGAGGTGTGTGTGTGTGTGTGTGTGATCAGAAATCTCTCAATATGTGCACTTAAGGTGCAACCCAATCATCATTATGTTCGTGGAAAATATAAGAATATATTAAGTCTAGACATTATTCCCTGTTATGTCAAATTACCAACAGGGAAGGAATATCTTTCAGTGTGATGACTTCAAGTTTCAAAAAAATGTGGGGCATTTCTTCAGAATTGGTTTTTACCCCAAACTATATCTGCAGAACCACTTTGAATATTTCACAAGTTGTAATCCTTTAAAAATACATGTAGAAATGTCTGATACACACCCATAATTCCTTCTTTGGTGAGCTGCCGATGATATTTAGAGCATTCACTCAGCATGGCCTGTAGTTGCCCCACTCTGTGTTGTCCTGGCTCAAAAACAAAGGCGTGTGAACATCGTTGTGTGTGTATGGTGGCTGACCGGATGTGGTCTGTGCGGCCATGCCTGAACGCTGCAGTGCTACAGGCCTCATATGTGGCTACTGTCTGTCCATACTGCCTCAGGAAACCCATTTGAAAAGCCAGCTGGGCTATAGCATCTGGACTCATGTTGCTCTTCTTTAACTGAGCCTTGCCACCTTTCTTGAACTCCAAGACATCAATGGTGACTGTCAATAAAGTTGAGTCAAAGTTCTCTTTGGCTTTTCTGATGCCATTCTCCAGCTCACTGTCCAGGTTGAACTTTAGTCTGCACACAGCAGAGGCTGAATCCACAGCAGCAGCAGCTGAGCCCGGGTTTACCAGCGGCCGCTCAGTTGTGTCTTTGAAGATCTCATTGTGAAAAATAAGTAAAGGTAAGCCGTCGCTCCAGGAGTGATCAAAATTGATGGCTGCCTGTCCATCTTTGGTCAGAATGACTGTGAAGGACTTCTCAAACCAGCGGTTGCAGCCGTCGCCGTGCAGCATGTTGTGGGAGATGTGGATGTGGTCCCTCATGCTTTCATCGTCCAGACTGAGACAGAACAGGGCGCTGTCAACACTCCGTAAAACCTCTGCGTTTCCAGCAGCTATCAGCTTGTCCCTCAGCCCGGCCCACACATCCCTGTTCTCACTGGTCAGGACCCCAAGAGGAAAGGCAGCCGCTGGCGTTGGGTCGGACAAGATGTACTTCAAGTGGGACTGAATCTCTGCAGGCTTCACCAAATTCCCGTCCCTGTCTACAATGTCAAACACATACATGTTGCCTTTCCTCATAACTAGGAGATGTCGCGCTTTCTCTTCAGTGAAGAGCTCATCTCTCCCTCTCTTGGGGATCCGAGTTGTGTTGAAGAGGTGCAAGAACGGAGACATGTCCAGGGGGCGAGACAGGGAAGACGGGACACAGCGGATGAACCTTGTTGTTTCACTCTCTGCCGGGTTGAGGTGGAAAACCTCTGGCTCCTGGAATCCGGCTCGCAGTGTTTTCATGAAGCGCACCGCTGAACACACCACATTGGTCGCCCGCACAAGCTGGTCATTGTACTCTGTCTTAGGGTCTGGATTGAAGAGCATGAAGGGGTTGTTCCTTATCACAGTGAAGCGATCAGAAAGAATATGGTCCATCCATGGTCCTGAGAGAAAAGAAAAACAGATTAATTAGTGATTGTATGCATTTGAGATGCTCAACATCAGAGTCAAGTGTCAGAATGACACTCACCTGAGATGTAGCTTGTATGTTTATTTATTTTGTCCTGAGCTACCAGTTCCTCTTGCAGCTGTTTCCCCACACCGTTCTGGAAATCCTGTGCAATTGTCTTTGTTGTTCTGAGGATTCACAGTTTAGATTGTTGGAGGTAAGACTCAAGTAGTTAATATAGACCATAACTGTTCAAATAATTAGATTGATAATTAGGACAATTAAGGTTGATTCTCTTTTTAAGAACTTACCTGAACTGGTCATCATCCAACAGAGGTCTCTGGGCAGCTAAATACCTCCTGACAGTATCCTCCAGCTTTGGTATGGGTAGTCTAAACAATTAAAAACATTTGTTCACATTTTGTCATGTTAAGATAAAATTATATATTACTTGTAAGAGCCATTTTGTTATTGTTTTGTTTTGTTAAACCTCCCACCACTTGGGGGCATAGTTACACTGTCAATTAGGTAAGAGGTTAATATAATCAGGAGGGTTACTTGATAAAGATGTTGCTGGGCAGAAGCAAACAGTGTTTGATCATGTGATATTGAATGAAGATGAATGTTATGATTTCTTTTACCCATGATTTAGGAAATAAGGACCACAATAGGAGGCGGGACCAGGGTCCAGATGTAACCACAATCAATAGAAACATTTGAGGCGAGAAAGTACAAAGACTCCGGAGAAGGAGCAAAGTTAGTAAAGTACATTGATGGGACATGAATTCATACAAAAGGAGATAGAGAAGAGGAGAGAGGAGAGAGGAGCTCATGTATCCTAAGATGTCCCCCAGCAGGGGTTATTATTCAAATTAAATTATTCCATTACATTTCAAGCTATTGATCAAAATCTTTCAGAAAATGTGGAGTCGCTAGACTGGCATGGTCCTCATGATTCCAGATATTTACAGTTGGGTTAATGGTCTAAACCTGACTTTCAGTTAGTGCTTCAACTTCAAAATAATTAACTTATTGCTGCATGTCACAGTCATATCAGAGTTTCTATTATCCCAAAGGTATATATATATATATAAGGTAAAAGACAAGATATGCTTGTTTTATTTGCAAAAATGGTGCCCATTTGTAGATATGCACTTTTTCATGATACAGAACAATTTTTATTAATGATGGCAAATTATATCGCGACGGCCTGGCAGAGTGACACGGACCCAACTTTGACATTCACTGTGTCAATCATGTGAAATAAAATGTGTCTGACAGATGTCACATGTGTGTCCTTACCTGGGTAAACTGTTCTGGTAATGCATTGATGGTACAACCCTTTGGTTCAAATACTCGTTTGAAGACTCCTTCTTGCTGCTGTAGTTCTGCTGATTGATGCCCAGAGCAGCAGTTCTTAAATAAATCCTGGATTTCCTCAGAGAGGCAACACATTGCACTGAAAGCAAACTGGCCATGGTGGTACTAGCAGACTAAATACCTACTGGGTTATTATCGACATAAAGCACACCGGCTGAATTCAACTGCCAAAGGCAAAGTCTAAAGAGCCACTGAGTCACTTGAGGTGACTCCAGGAGCTATTTATTATGCCAACTTGTCTCCTCCATTTCTAATTTAGCTGAATGATCAGAGCTTTTTCCCCATGGATGGTTCAGAGGTCTAACAACCGGTCAGAGTTCTATATATGCGTCACACAAACTGAACACTTTTTTCCAATAAAACCTTACTGATGTCACACATTTACTCAACTCACCCAACCGTTACAAACGTTATACATTTACACACACAAACACTCTTGTCTATGTTTTTGAACTTGTGAAATGTAGCAAATGAGTGCTGAATTCACAACAATGTTCTTGTTAATATAATAACTCAGCAGACGAACTAGATGTCACCTAAGACAGGTTTGTGTTTCTGTGTTCATGATATATATCATATAATATAGAACTGCATTTTTTTTTTGTACTTTTTATTCAAATAGTTGTGGTGCTTCACATAATAAAATATATAAAGGCTATTATACATACTTGTGTGTTAATATGTATGACGTATGCACATTCTTGTCACACCAGGTTGTGAATTGAATTAAAAGTTAACATATAAGTTGACATGAAAACTGTGATGCTCATCTGTCAGAGGGAATAAAATACAGCGCTGTAACAAAACATTAGGAAGATGATGCAGCTGGGCTACAAGTCATAGCTCAAACGTGTTCAGTGCATTTTCTTACTCATAAAAATAGTGCATCAATGGTACAACACTTTGGTTCAAATACTTGGTTGAAGACTACTTTTTGCTGCTGTAGTTACGCTTATTGATGCCCAGAGCAGCAGTTCTTAAATATATCCCGGATTTCCTCAGAGAGGCAACACATTGCACTGAAAGCAGACTGGCCATGGTGCTACTAGCAGACTAAATACCTACTGGGTTATTGACGACGCAAAGCACACTGGCTGAAGCCAACGGTCAAAGGCAAAATCTAAAGAGACACTGAGTCACTTATTTACTATGCTAACTTGTCTCCTCCATTCCTTTCCTCGCTTCTTAGTCACGCCAACGGGAAATGCGAGCAGAGGAGGCGAGAAGAGTCGAGGACATATGCAATTAACAAAGGACACATTCTTTCCTCATAGCTATTGAAAAATGCCTCAGAGTTGTCACTTTGAAGAGACGTCAGTTAAATATGATGTGTGATCTCTGTCAGATGAGCACACAAGTGTTCATTACAACTTACATAATTATTATTAATTCAATTCACAAGGTGGCATAATGTTAATATTTTGGATAATCAGATTCTATTAGAGCACCTTTTACACTGGGATGACGCACATGGAAATGTTTCACATGTGATAAAAGAGCTTAGTTTCACTCACTCACTGGTGTTCTCCGAGATGTGAAACTTTAGCCGAATATATGTTGTAAAACTAAGCCAATGAGAGGCGACGATGCACATTTTCATTGGACTATATAAACAAATGTACTGGTCAGTTCGATGCTCTCTTAGGTCAATACATGCAGACAGTAACTCTCTTCAGGCTTCTGCTGAGGGTCTGTGGACCGCAGTTGGCTTATGAACCCTCAGCTGAGAATTGCTCACTCAGCTGAGAATTATGCACTGTATTACCAACTTTTATTAAATTGATTTTTATTAGAACTTCCTGAATCCAGATATTCTCTTTCAAGTCCGCCCAAAGATTATGAATACTAACGACATCCTCCATTCCTTTCCTCTCATCTTAGTCCTGGCCACGAAAGATACGAGCGGAGGAGGAGAGAGGAGTCGAAGACACAGTCGGAGCCATCACTGTAAAGCGACATCAATTAAATATGGTGTGGTCTTATTTACAGTCTCTGGGTGAGGTACAGCTGCATAAGTTGCCCATTGTTCATAATCTCTTTCAGAGGACCACAACAGTGTTTACGACAATATATTTATTTTTAATTCAGTTCACATAATGCATAATGTGACAAGACTGTAAATGGACATGTACTTGTACAGTGCTTTTCTAGTCTTCCGACCACTCAATGCGCTTTAACACTACATTACATAATTCACCCATACATACACTGATGACAGTGGCTAAGGTGCCACCTGCCCATCAGGAGTAACTAACATTCACACACCGTAGGCACAGCTACGGGAGCAAATTGGGATTAAGTGTCTTGCACAAGAACATATCGACATGGGCTAGCGGAGCCGAGGATTGAACCGCTGATCCTCTGATTGAATGCAACGGGTTAATTTAGTACCAAAGTGCAGTACGACCGACACAGAACTTTTGTTAAAGAAGGCTTTATTGAATGCAAAAACAGGTAACACCCCAAGGCGTCAGGGGAACAGGAAGACGGAGACAAGAGGGAGCTGAGGCTAAACTCGTAGTTGGGGACGGAAGAACAGGGTCGACTACCGGGGAAGTCCAAGCAGGCAGGGAAGTCCAAGCAGGCAGGGAAGTCCAAGCAGGCAGGGAAGTCCAAGCAGGCAGGGAAGTCCAAGCAGGCAGGGTCGGCAACGGGAAGGCAGTCCGAGAGTTGGTGCTGGAAGGTCTGGAATACATGGAGAACGATCTGGCAGTGTATGTCTGTGAAGTAGGGGCTTATATACGGTGAAGGGAGTGAGTGCAGAAGAGTGGGCAGGTGAGTGTGATTAGCTGACAAGGTGGGTGTGACAGACAGGTGCACTGAATGAACTGATTAGTGAGTGAGAGACAGAGTGGCAGAGGAGGAAATTAAGCTGAACTGTGACATTGAAGGACGACCCTGCTCACCACTGAGCCACAGTCGCTCGAATGTACGTATGTCACACATTTATTCAACTTACCCACACATTACAGGCGTTATACATTTCAATCATGAGAGATTTCCTTAGAATTTAACAATAATTTATTACATATGCATAACATTTCAATAGTGCAAAGTCTTTGGCGATTAGACTCCATCCTGAAATAGCATAATTAAGCGATGCTGTGGTCTGATAAGGCAGAATTCCCCATACGAGATTATTTTATATGAATAAAATAAATCAACCTTACCTAGAGCCACAGAGAATAGAGAAAAATAGAAAATGAGTCATGAGATAAATTGTTATGGTTAGAACTTGTTATGGTGAGCTTGCATTATTTGATGTTAAGAGGAGTCAAGTTAAACAAAGTAAGGATAGAGTAAGGTCTCGATGAACCACAGAATAGGATGCAGGGGTCTCTATAGACCGCAGAAGCTTATACTGCAGATCTTGATATACCACAATAAAGTATGGTAGGATTTGAACAGATCCTGGAATTGATAGTGGGGGTCTCGACAGACCGCAAGAAAGATAGGTTGGGGTCAAGTTAGACCGCAGACAAGGACAGGTTTGGGTCATGGTAGACCGCAGAACAGAGTAATCAGGGTCACGTTTAGACCGCAGCTCAGGATAGTTGGGGTCAAGTAAGATTGCAGATCAGAATAGTTGGGGTCAAGTAAGACCACAGCACAACTCCAAACTGGGTTCGCTCAGACCAGGAAATGAGAATGTGGGCAACATAGACCTTCTTTCCTTTTTAGGAAATGGAAAAGGTCACGTTAAGCCAGGCAACGTTAACCCAGGAAAATGAGAAACGATCACGTTAAGTCAGGCAATGTTAAACCAGGAATTGGAGAACGTGGTCACATTAGACCAGAGAATAGTGTGCATCAAACAGACTGGAATGCAATGACATTATACCGTGATGACAGAAGATCCACTTGAACTCTAGAATGCGAGAAGTAGCTATTAGAGAGAATATAAGGAAAGTTTTTCAAGACTGAAAATGCTATCCCATGCTATTAGACAAATTAAAGTGACACCACCACCAGTTATATGCATGACTAACCGGACATATTTATGGCTTTAATGAGCTTGATTTACCAGTCTTGTGTTGAGGTCGAGGCGGATTTAGGAGGTGAAGGCAGGCCAACGTCCCATTTATTGCAGGGAAGTATGAGGAGATGCCTTGGTTTGCAGCCGAAGTAGCAGCCCCTATTCTAAAAGAATGCTCTGACTAATGCTGAGTTGATGAATTGCTTTTAATGAGGATTAACTCCAAATTATAGGTAACCTTAATTTAAAGAAAGGATCTTCTTACCTAGAACTTCTTTCTGTAAACACAATAACACTGAGAACATAACAGGTTAACCCTACATGTCACCCAGTCCATTACACTACCCTCCCACCACAAAGTCCCTCGCCCCTGAGGGGGCAAACAAAGTCTCTCAGGTGGCTAGGGGGCCTTAGGTTCCTCTGAGACCGCCGTTGGCCTTGGGGAGAAGGGAAAGCAATCGAGGGGACACTGGGGCCAATGGCAGTGGATGGGGAGGGGGAAGGAGGGGCTGGGCCAGGGACACCAAGTCCAGTCTGTGAAGGGCCGGGCAAGACACTGGGGTCATTGGGAAGGGTTTGGGGGGTAGGCAGGGCAGAGTCCAGGGTTCCCCGTGTCCCAAGCTCTTGTCCTGGTGGGATGGCTGTGCCCCGGCAGGCAGCTGGACCTTGTACACTACCTTTCCGAGTTTCTCCAGGACTCGGCAGGGTCCCACCCACTCACTATCCTGCCTAGCCTTCCTGTAGTAAGAGGCCAGGCCCAGGAAACTTCTACAGTCTCCTATCCAGGTTCGACCCAGCACCACTAGTCGCTCCAGCTGACCATCAAAATCCTCCGGTGGTTTGGGTGCTCCTAATTGGTCGGAGAGTTGCGTAGCTTCGTTATTTAAAGGGGGTCAGGACAGAGGTCCAAGGGTTCGCATCTACCCGATTATGCAGCCCCCGGCTCATTTCCCTTGTACGGGGGCAGTGTCGGGCCAGGTGACCAGGCTGCCCACACCCCCAGCAGACTCTTGGTCGTGGCTTGTCCTGCCTCTTGTCTCACCTTTGGTGATTTTTCAACCACTTTACCCAAGGCGCCAGTACACAACATCTCTCTCTCCATAGCTGACTCCAAAGCCTCCTGAAGCGACACGGGTTGAGCCAGTAGTGTCTGGATGTACAGGTCAGCTGGCAGCAGGGCCTGGAGGAAATGGTCCCTAGCTAGCTCGCTCTGAATGGGAGGGGGCATGTGGGCGTAGGTGCGGTGAACAAGCCCCTCGATGTCATTACTGAACTTCCTCAGCGGCTCCCCTGGCCGTCGTTGTCTGCTGCACAGTTGGGAGCAGAGCAGGCTCGTGGCAGAGCATTGTCCAAATCGTCGCTTTAGAGCCCCAATTAGTGCATCATGATCACTCCTATCATCAGGACTGAGCAGCTGCAGGCTTGATAAAGCAAAACCCGTGAAACACATCGCTAGCATCGCTGGAGAGCTTTTACTTTACTGAACCATTTACTGGCCTGGTCTAACAGTTTAAATTGTGCATGAAAAGCTTCCCAGTTAGATTTACCATAAATCATCAGTAATGCATTGATGGTACAACCCTTTGGTTCAAATACTCGTTTGAAGACTCCTTCTTGCTGCTGTAGTTTCGCTGATTGATGCCCAGAACAGCAGTTCTTAAATAAATCCCAGATTTCCTCAGAGAGGCAACACATTGCACTGAAAGCAGACTGGCCATGGTGCTACTAGCAGACTGAATACCTACTGGGTTATTGACGACGCAACGCACACCTGCTGAAGCCAACGGTCAAAGGCAAAATCTAAAGAAACACTGAGTCATTTGAGGAAACTACAGGTGCTTCTTATTATGCTAACTCGTCTCCTCCATTCCTTTCCTCGCCTCTTAGTTAAGCCCATGGGAAATGCGAGCGGAGGAGGCGAGGAGAGAGGAGTCGAGGACATAGTCATTTAACAAAAGAGACATTCTTTCCTCAGAGCTCTTTAAAATGCCTCAGAGTTGTCACTTTGAAGAGACGTCAGTTAAATATGATGTGTGATCTCTGACAGATGAGAACACAAGTGTGCATTACAACTTACATAGTTATTATTAATTCAATTCACAAGATGGCATAATGGGAATTTTGAGTATAATCAGATTCTATCAAGAGAAGGATAAGTAAAATGGGTAGATTTAATGCAAGAGAAAAACAGACTCCATATATATTTATTTTTATTCATTTCATCACTGAGGAAATTTCTTTGCATATTCTCAGTGAGCATCTTCCTGTTGAAAAGACGTTTAAAAGACAACTATGGCCACCGGTGAAAAGACATTCAAAAGTGAACGTTCACATTCAGACCATATTTCACTGGGATTTTTGTCATCCCCTACATTGTGCAAATAATAGCATATCATCATTTTAGAGGCTTACTAAGAAACCACATCCACATTTTTCAGTTGAAAGACAATATTGTAAATCCAGTTGAAGAATGGTCTAAATATGAACGTTTAATCAACGTCTTCATATAGACGGTGAAAAAACATTCACTTTTAACCATCACCGTATTTTTAACTTAAAAATGCTCACAGTAAAATATGTAGTCATGTCATAGTAACACATCAACAGTTTCCACTTACAGGACAAAGAAGACCATGTGACACAGGCATCAATTATTTTTTATTTACTAAGCAATAATATAAATAAAACATTAAAACATTTTTTTAAATACAACGACTATGCAATTGAAAATAAACGATTGCCGAACAAAATTGCCCTTTCTTTCTTTAACTGTTGTTGTCAAAGCCACCAAGGAGCTGGTTTCAGATGGAAGTATTAGAAAAAAATGATTCACTTTTGAACCAGTTTTGAACGTCTTTTCACTGTTGACCATGGTCATTTTTTAAATGTCTTTTCAACGGAAAGATGCTCACTAGGTTTTTACTCAATAGTTTACTTTATTTTGTTGGTATATTGCTCTATGCCAAACAACAATGCTTAGACCCTCTTCTTGTTTTTACATCAATTTCTTTTACTCATTTCCTCCTCATTCAAAATGTGTACAGCCCAACTTGCTTTCTCTTGTTTATTTTACTTGTGAAATGGCATAAAAACTCAATTTCATTACATTTGCCAACATAAACTCACACACATGTTTATGTTTACTATGGGTCAATGCTGCAGTACGCTATAGAATAACATGCTAACATGCGAATGCTAAAAGCTAGCAGCCTCGTTTCATATTCATGACATTTTATATGAAAAATTAAAAGCATTCAAACTACGTCTTTGTGCAGACAACATTTCAACGGACAGTCTGATATGACTTTGGAGAAATACGTTCACAGGGACCAATATCGTCTCTCTTTCAACCTACGACTGAATAATCCATCAACATTAGTAACTGCATTTTAGACGGTTAAAAAGACTGCAAAAATAGGTCTTAGGCGTTCAGACCGAATATCAACCAGTTTTCAACTAAAAATGTACGTTGAAATCCCGGTTGTTGCTCACTGGGTTAAGTCGCTACACTGCTATTTCCAATTCAGGCCACTAGCGGGCGCATTGCGCTTTGGTGGTATTGAATAGCATCTACCTGCCGGGAAGTTTACAGCAGTTCAATGTGTGTCTCTTCTATTCTTTGACACATGTCGGTAAGTATGCCTTAAATTGAGTGTACATGATAGAGTTTAAGAGTTGATGATCGTTTACATATGTTGCCATAGAAGTGATACATATGTGAGAACTTTCTGTAAATGGAGATAGAAGGCTGTAGGCTAACTTGCTAATGCTAGCGGACCAGTGTAGTGTGTAGTAGCAGGTGGGGAAAGCTAACCCCAAAAAACACTGAGAAACATGTGAATTCACTGTGGACTTAAATGTATGTAGCCCTTTATTTCCTGGTTATTATCTGTCGCCAAGTGGACATATTTTTGGTTTATGGCCGAAACAGAAGAACGCTATTGTAACGTAATTTCGTACTTAAAATGGCGAATGCACATCGTGGGTAAAGCGTTACACAGGACAGCGTCATTAAATGAGTGGGAAAGTATTTGTTGTACTTGAACTCAATGTGTGAAAATGTGTTTAGAAAAAGTGAAACTGGATTCTTGTTCATGATGACTATGTCATCATGCTCCATGTAGAGCTCAGATCTTTGTTTGGAGAGAGGCAACAGCAGAGCAGCCGATCTCACAGAGGTAGGATGTGGCGAAGGGAAGCAGAACCCCCGTGAGTCGCCAAGGATCTTGGCCGTCGCGCATGTGCAACCGTAACCTGGTAACGGCGTACAATTCGCGTGACGCTGTGTTACGAAAGCCAATCAGCATTGAGAAGCTCCGCCTTCCAGTATTTTAGGTTCAATGTGTTTTTTTATGATACAAATAATTCTGATGTCTTGTGTCTTTAGCTTAAGGTTTACACTATAGTTGGTTTTCCATTACATAAATTGACAAGATCCCTTGTTTTATTACCTAAATTAATATGGAAACCTCTTTAAAGAACACATTTAAAGTTTCAATCACCACTGTTTCATAAAATCAAACATTTCTAACAAACAAATACATTTATATATTGGTATAGAGTGTGACCTGTGTTTTTATATATTTATGATTCTCATTGTTTATTTTGTGGTGCATTAAATATTCATCTCATTTTCTGCATGGTTTCCCAGAGAAGTTAATTGATCAACACTGTTTCAGAAAATCTAAATTTTTTGAGGACAAACACTTGTTTCTTAGCCAAGTGTCTTTCCTTCCAGGACAGTGAAAATGTCCTCTAAGGACTTGTGGACACACTGCACGAATTCATGGACGTTGCGAGTAGGGAAGCTGGACGCAATGCAATGGATCCAGTCGTCATGGACACTGTAGCCACCACCAAAGCCATCAGGCACCACTGGGGCAAAGCCACCAAGATTCACAGCTGGAATGGTGAGGGTGCTTGTGGAAAGGATGTAGTGGTTGATGGCAGCGTAAGCTGGGTCTGTGTAAAGGCTGTGCAGAGGCTCGCTCTTTGAATTGGCCAGGTATTCCAGGGCAAACAGGTGGCGGTCAAAACCTTGTCCTAGTGAGAGAAATAAAAGTGGTTGGTACAGAAGACCAAAAGAGGCGTAGGGGTGTGTGTGTGTGTGTGTGTGTGATCAGAAATCTCTCAATATGTGCACTTAAGGTGCAACCCAATCATCATTATGTTCGTGGAAAATATAAGAATATATTAAGTCTAGACATTATTCCCTGTTATGTCAAATTACCAACAGGGAAGGAATATCTTTCAGTGTGATGACTTCAAGTTTCAAAAAAATGTGGGGCATTTCTTCAGAATTCGTGTTCAGTGCATTTCCTTACTTATAAAATGTTTTCCTACTTGTCTAAGCTACTTGTAATATTTCATTACAAGTGTCCTTTGCTGGTATCAACATTATGGCTTAACCTTTAATATGAATTTTATATTATATATTATATTATTGTGCATAGAAAACGGTATTCATCAACAAACATTCATGAAATAATGGAGCTAGTCATTACATTTTTATTTCCAAATACATTCAAATAGATCAATGAGAAATTATTAGTGACAATCATTAATTGCACTGTTAATTTCACATTTTGATCCATTTTCGCGATTAATAAAGTAACTATCCATCTATGTAATGCACAGAAGTTGACTTCATACTCTAATCTGTATTGCAGAGCAGTTCATCTGTAAAGCCCTGCTGCATAAATAATATTACCAGCACTCTGAATCTTGTCCCGTCACTGCATCATGTAACCCGAAAACAAAATCACACCTAACGATTAAAATCAGGCTAAAGTATATTGCTGACTTAACAGACTGAAGTCTTACACAGCCAGATGATTGAATCTGTTTAAGTGGAAAGTTCATTTTTACAGTATTTTATGTTCAATGTGTTTTTTTATTATACAATAAATCTCATGGCTTGTGTTGTGAGAAAACTTTGCCTTAAAGCGCTCCTAGCGATGACCAGTGTGAATTACAATTTGTTTACTTGAATGTTTATAACCAAATCAAAACTTACTAGATGTGTTGTATAACAATAGTGCCTTGTGGTATATTCATATAAAGTAACAAAGCGAAGATAACAGGTTGACCATTGGGATGTTGCTCACGGGGAGACAACGACTCCCTTTTGAGATTGTGATGCAGCTGCATGAGGAAGAGCAGAACTGGAGTCCGGCAGATCGAGGTCATAGCCAATCCCTGTATGAAACGTGTTGCTAACGTATGGAGAATAGGTGGACTTAACGGCTGTACATAACCTGAGTGTTTCCGGAAAACGAGAGTTCTATTGTCCGACCACTGGACAGCTAACTGGCAACACCAGACTGTGTGGTGGAATGCAATAGATATCTTATCTCATGAGAAACATTTTATCTGTACTTCATAGTGTGATTCAATTTGTTAAACAGTTTTTGCTTTTGATAAAATAAATACCCTTTGATTACAACTTTGAACCATCTATTCGGCTATTTTGTTGACGGACCTAGAGAGAAAGTCTGGACGACGCAACAGTGTCCGCAGTTAAAGGTTTACACTATAATTTGTTTTCAATTACATGCATTTTGATAAATTGACAAGATCCCTTGTTTTAATACCTATAGAATATGAAAACCCCTTCAAAGAACACATTTAAACTCTTAACCATCAAATGAAAAAACCATAACATTTAAGCACTATGATTCGCATTGTGTTAATTTTTTTGGGGCATTCAATATAGAAGTTGATCAATCACCACTGTTCCATTAAATCAATCATTTTTAATGACAAACCCTTGTTTCTTAGCCGAGTGTCTTTCCTTCCAGGACAGTGAAAATGTCCTCTAAGGACTTGTGGACACACTGCACGAATTCATGGACGTTGCGAGTAGGGAAGCTGGATGCAATGCAATGGATCCAGTCGTCATGGACACTGTAGCCAACACCAAAGCCATCAGCCTCGTCCGGGAAAAAGCCACCGAAGTTCATAGCTGGACTGGTGAGGGTGCTTGTGGAAAGGATGTAGTGGTTGATGGCAGCGTAAGCTGGGTCTGTGTAAAGGCTGTGCAGAGGCTCGCTCTTTGAATTGGCCAGGTATTCCAGGGAAAGCAGGTGGCAGTCAAAACCTTGTCCTAGTGAGAGAAATAAAAGTGGTTAGTACAGAAGACCAAAAGAGGTGTGTGTGTGTGTGTGTGTGATCAGAAATCTCTCAATATGTGCACTTAAGGTGCAACCCAATCATCATTATGTTCGTGGAAAATATAAGAATATATTAAGTCTAGACATTATTCCCTGTTATGTCAAATTACCAACAGGGAAGGAATATCTTTCAGTGTGATGACTTCAAGTTTCAAAAAAATGTGGGGCATTTCTTCAGAATTGGTTTTTACCCCAAACTATATCTGCAGAACCACTTTGAATATTTCACAAGTTGTAATCCTTTAAAAATACATGTAGAAATGTCTGATACACACCCATAATTCCTTCTTTGGTGAGCTGCCGATGATATTTAGAGCATTCACTCAGCATGGCCTGTAGTTGCCCCACTCTGTGTTGTCCTGGCTCAAAAACAAAGGCGTGTGAACATCGTTGTGTGTGTATGGTGGCTGACCGGATGTGGTCTGTGCGGCCATGCCTGAACGCTGCAGTGCTACAGGCCTCATATGTGGCTACTGTCTGTCCATACTGCCTCAGGAAACCCATTTGAAAAGCCAGCTGGGCTATAGCATCTGGACTCATGTTGCTCTTCTTTAACTGAGCCTTGCCACCTTTCTTGAACTCCAAGACATCAATGGTGACTGTCAATAAAGTTGAGTCAAAGTTCTCTTTGGCTTTTCTGATGCCATTCTCCAGCTCACTGTCCAGGTTGAACTTTAGTCTGCACACAGCAGAGGCTGAATCCACAGCAGCAGCAGCTGAGCCCGGGTTTACCAGCGGCCGCTCAGTTGTGTCTTTGAAGATCTCATTGTGAAAAATAAGAAAAAGCTATGCCGTCGCTCCAGGAGTGATCAAAATTGATGGCTGCCTGTCCATCTTTGGTCAGAATGACTGTGAAGGACTTCTCAAACCAGCGGTTGCAGCCGTCGCCGTGCAGCATGTTGTTGGAGATGTGGATGTTGTCCCTCATGCTTTCATCGTCCAGACTGAGACAGAACAGGGCGCTTTCAACACTCCGTAAAACCTCTGCGTTTCCAGCAGCTATCAGCTTGTCCCTCAGCCCGGCCCACACATCCCTGTTCTCACTGGTCAGGACCCCAAGAGGAAAGGCAGCTGCTGGCGTTGGGTCGGACAAGATGTACTTCAAGTGGGACTGAATCTCTGCAGGCTTCACCAAATTCCCGTCCCTGTCTACAATGTCAAACACATACATGTTGCCTTTCCTCATAACTAGGAGATGTCGTGCTTTCTCTTCAGTGAAGAGCTCATCTCTCCCTCTCTTGGGGATCCGAGTTGTGTTGAAGAGGTGCAATAACGGAGACATGTCCAGGGGGCGAGACAGGGAAGACGGGACACAGCGGATGAACCTTCTTGTTTCACTCTCTGCCGGGTTGAGGTGGAAAACCTCTGGCTCCTGGAATCCGGCTCGCAGTGTTTTCATGAAGCGCACCGCTGAACACACCACATTGGTCGCCCGCACAAGCTGGTCATTGTACTCTGTCTTAGGGTCTGGATTGAAGAGCATGAAGGGGTTGTTCTGTATTACAGAGAAGCAGTCAGAAAGAAACTTGATAATCCATGGTCCTGAGAAAAGAAATGTAAATAGACTCATTAGTGATTGTATGCATTTGAGATGCTCAACATCAGAGTCAAGTGTCAGAATGACACTCACCTGAGATGTAGCTTGTGTGTTTATTTATTTTGTCCTAAGCTACCAGTTCCTCTTGCAGCTGTTTCCCCACACCATTTTGGAAATCCTGTGCAATTTCCTTTGTTGTTCTGAGGATTCACAGTTTAGATTGTTGCAGGTAAGACTCAAGTAGTTAAAATAGACCATAACTGTTCAAATAATTAGATTAATAATTAGGACAATTAAGGTTGATTCTCTTTTTAAGAACTTACCTGAACTGGTCATCATCCAACAGAGGCCTCTGGGCAGCTAAATACCTCCTGACAGTATCCTCCAACTTTGGTATGGGTAGTCTAAACAATTAAAAACATTTGTTCACATTTTGTCATGTTAAGATAAAAGTATATAATACTTATAATATCCATTTTGTTATTGTTTTGTTTTGTTAAACCTCCCACCACTTGGTGGCGTAGTGCCGCTGTCAAATAGGCAAGAGGTTAATATAATCAGGAGGGTTACTTGATACAGGTGTTGCTGAAGTAAACAGTGTTTGACCGTGTGATAATGAATGAAGATGAATGTTGTGATTTCTTTTGTCTAAACTTTTTTGCGGAAGATGCCTTTATTTTGGAAGCTGGACATTTTGTCATTTATTGCAATCTGCAACTGTGTTGCCTTTTTTTTCATAAGCAACGGGGTCACTAAAATATTTTTATAGTCCAACAGCAGAGAAATTTGTAATGTGAAAATGAAAATTCTTTGATGCAATTTGCTGGTTTGTCGTCTCTTTTATGTGAATTTTTTTAAGTCAGTTCTCTCTGTGTGTGTTTTCAGTGTTCCCTGCCATCTTGAACAGGACCCCCTTGTCAAAGAGATTTTAAATCTTAGGATTATCCTGGATACATAAAGTTTAAATGAAATATTAATAAGTGTTAATGCCAAAGACTTTTAAAACAATGGGGATTTTATTCAAATTAAATTTGGACTCAACTTCACAGCATTTATATCTTACATTTCAAGTTATTGATCAAAAGCTTTCTGAAAATGAACAGCAGCAAGACTGGCATAGTCCTCATAAATCCAGATATTTACAGTTGGGTTGATGGTCTCAACCTGACTTTCAGTTAGTGCTTCAACTTCAGAATAATTAACTTATTGCTGCATGTCACAATCATATCAGAGTTTATATTATCCCAAAGGTAACTTGGGTGGTAAAAGACAGGATATGCTCATTTTATTGGCAGAAATGGTGCACATTTGTAGATATGCAGTTTTTCATGATACAGAATAATTTTATAATTTATGGCAAATTATTTCGCGACGGCCTGGCAGAGTGCCACGAACCCTCACATGTGTGTCCTTACCTGGGTAAACTGTTCTGGTAATGCATCGATGGTACAACACTTTGTCTCAAATACTCGGTTGAAGACTCCTTCTTGCTGCTGTAGTTTCGCTGATTGATGCCCAGAACAGCAGTTCTTAAATAAATCCCAGATTTCGTCAGAGAGGCAACACATTGCACTGAAAGCAAACTGGCCATGGTGCTACTAGCAGACTGAATACCTACTGGGTTATTGACGACGCAACGCACACCGGCTGAAGCCAACGGTCAAAGGCAAAATCTAAAGAGACACTGAGTCATTTGAGGAAACTACAGGTGCTTCTTATTATGCTAACTCGTCTCCTCCATTCCTTTCCTCGCCTCTTAGTTACGCCCATGGGAAATGCGAGCGGAGAAGGCGAGGAGAGAGGAGTCGAGGACATAGGCATTTAACAAAAGAGACATTCTTTCCTCAGAGTTCTTTAAAATGCCTCAGAGTTGTCAAGATGGCATAATGGGAATTTTGAGTATAATCAGATTCTATTAAGGCACCTTTTACACTGGGATGACACACAGGCAAATGTTTCACATTTGATAAAAGACACTAGTTTCACTCATATAATGGTGTTGCATATACGGATGTGAGACACTTTAGCTTGGGACATGGTGCTTTGAATAGAGTTGTTTGTGTTGACGGTTGAAAGCAGCTAACTTCAGAAATAAGTTAAGAGAAGGATAAGTAAAACGGGTAGAATTAATGCAAGAGAAAAACATACACCCGTATTATTAATTTCATCACTCAGGAAATTGTATGCATATTCTCAGTGAGCACCAACCGGGAATTCAACGTTGATTTCTAATTAATGTCTGGGTGATATTCGGTCTGAACTTCTAAGACATATTTTCATAAATATTGTTACATCATCGTGTTACAACACAACAATTTGTTTGAAAATGTTGGTTTGTTCAGTTGGTTGAATGATGACAGACTTTGGATAGTAAAGGTTGCTGACCCCTAAACTGGTCAATGAAACATGCTGCGGAGCGAAGTAAACGAGTCTACGTAATAAACGTAAGGCTTCACGCTAACTACATACTTTGTAAGAACTTTAACTACTGGATTCCAATAATGCAAACAAAAATTAGCACCATTGGTTTAATTTTATGCTGCCAACGATGAAGGCGAGGCTGCTAGCTTGTAGCATTAGCATTCTAGCTTGTAGCGTACTACAGCATGGACCAAGAGTAAACAAACATCCAAGTTAATGTTGGCGATTGTCTTTATGGGCTGTCGCTGTAGCTCAACGTTACAAAAGATTTGTTTTTAGGCAATTTTATATGCAAAATACATGACAGAAAGCGAGCGGGGCTGTACAGTTTAAATACGGAGGAAGTGAGTAGAACAAAGTGATGTAATGTTACAAACAAGAGGCCCAAAACGTTGCTTGGAAAACCACAACATACAAACAATATATAGCATTGTACTGGGTAATATCCCAGTTTCTTTCTGTTGAAGAGATGCTAAAAAAAACGACTATGGTCACCAGTGAAAAGACGTTCAAAAGTATATATACTTTCGTACATTTGTTTTATTTACAGATGTCCATGTGAAAGTTGGCAGACTATCTGAAACAATGTAGAGGATGAAAAATATCCCCTATTGCAAATACCCGTAAAATATGGTCTAAATGTGAACGTTCAATCAACGTCTTCAAATAAACCGAAACTGAAAAAAACTTACTTTTAAACGTCTTTTCACCGGTGGCCATAGTCGTCTTTTCAACGGAAAGATGCTCACTGGGATATTTCACAGTATAATACTTTATATGGTTTATATTGGCTGCATGGTGGTGTAGTGGCTAGCACTGTCACCTCACAACAAGAGGAGCCTGGGTTCAATCCCCGGTGAGCGGTCCTGATGTGACGAGATTGCATGTTCTCCCTGTTCTCCGGCTTCCTCCTGCATGCAGCTTAGGTTAAATGGAGGCTCTAAATTGCCCAAATGTGTGCAGGAATAGTAGAACTTACAAATGTAGTGTAATGTAGTTAGCATAAAGCTTCACATTTAGTTCCATATTTTTTACATTTTATATGCAACATTAAATGCGTTCGAATCACGTCTTTGTGTATACCACATTTCACCGACCAGTGTAATATGACTTTGGAGAAATACGTTGACAATTACCAATATCATCTCTTTTAAACTATAACTCACAAACCAACATTTTAAAACAAATTGTTTTGTGACACGATGTTGTCAACATATTTTAGCCGGTTGAAAGCGGCGAAAATAGGTCTTAGACGCTCAGACCGAATATCACCAAGTTCTCAACTAAAAATAAACGTTTTAATCCCGGTTGGTGCTCACTGGGTCTACTTCATTATATATACGAACAGCAGTAGAAGATATTATCTCAAACATTGGCGCTCTGTTGTGCCAAAATTTTATGCCATTTGATGTTATCTTGGAAATAACGACTGATGATACTCTCATCATCTGCTCCACAGCTGACCACGAGCAGACAGTCGGTCCTCCTCTGCGCTCCGGAGTGTTATGCTGAGACATAAGTAACCAAATATTGAATGGAATTTGGTGTAAGATTTCAGGTGGTTTATATCTTTTACAA
Organism: Ophiodon elongatus; assembly: GCA_016806645.1. NCBI lineage: Eukaryota > Metazoa > Chordata > Actinopteri > Perciformes > Hexagrammidae > Ophiodon > Ophiodon elongatus. Next base: position 379,544 of record JACSYO010000313.1, on the reverse strand, counting down.
CTGAAAGGCGCTTATGGAAAAGCTCTGGCTCACTAGCACAAATAACACTGCTGGTTTAAAAGTTTATGATCAAGTGGATCTAGCCTGCACTTTATTAAAAGGTGGTGAAGTTAATGTTTGTGTGGACAACAAGGCACAGTCTCGTCATATTACAACCCCCGTTAACACTGAGGTGAATAGTTGTCACATGCATTTAAAGAGGTTGACGCAAAAGAGGGGGGAGTTAATCATGCTTATGTTGCAGAGACTTAGAGGGGAATTGAGGGGACCAACAACATCATACAAATTAATCAAAGGTTTTATTTAAAGAATCAAAGAAAATAATCAAATTTAAATAATAACGTCACAATCAGAATTTCAAAACATACAGACGCAAATAATTCATAAATAAGACAAACGCAGTCCGCTGGTAGGAATCGGTCCTGCGCATATAAACAGGACACAGAACACAGTATAAATACCACAAACTGTATATAAATACTCACTGCAGTTTGTTGAACAGGTAACAGGCTACAGAGAGAAAACATCTCCACTCTGACAGTGATGATAACTGTGTCTTTAATAGTATTAGTACAGTGATGATAACTGGGTCTTTATTAGTATTAGTACACTAATCATATGTACAGACACCAACTCCCTAAAAAGTCTTTCCAGCTGTTAAAGCCGACTGACAGCTGATCCAGCTGTGATCAGCGGCCGGCGTCATCAGAAACAGACATCGCTTCATGTGACGCTTTAGAGGAAAGGACATCTCATTTTTCTTAAAAAATATTTCCTTGTTTCCTCTCTCCTCGCATGGTTTCCTTGCATCTCTCCATGCATCACTGGTGAGATGGACTAAGACGCAAGGAAAAGACGCAAGTGAGTGAAACAGGGATGTGTGACGGTTAAATAGAAAAAGCTCTTCTAAACTGAACTGTTTTATGCCATACGAGCCTAAACTATTTATAATTACTGTGTGTACAAATTATGCCAAAGCAGTTAGTAATGAAAAAGTACTGTTACATGTATTGCGCAATAGTGGGAGGTCGCAGCATGCTGACCTTTGCACCGGAAGCGGAACAGAGCGAGGTTGCGGCTTGATGACGTACTGAGAGTGGGAGGACTTCAAAGCAGGATAAAAGACGGCACGTGTCAACGTGACGAGGCTTCCGGTGCGGTCTCGTGGGTGGATTTTTTTATTATTTTTCATATCATGTGTTTAATGTGTAATTGCTTTCGATCAAAGTAAATACTTTTTTACTTAAACTTCGAACCACTTTCCGGCTGTATTTTGTTGTCGGATTCCTCATTGGGCCTTGGAAGGAAAGAGTCCACTTTCCTAACAGATGCAATTAAGAGACTTGGGATTACCCTGAATATAATGCTAACTTAAGGAAAGCTTTCATAAGGGTTCAAAATGTCAGCCAAAGAGCCCTCAAACACTCAACGATTTGATAGTGGGACAGCCCTAAACCCTCACGGACTTTGAGGCGCGGTCTGTCTGTGAGGGTGGAGATTGGGATTTGGCCCTCGACTCCTCTCTCCTCGTGTCTCCTCCTTGCCTCCTCTGCTCGTATCTCCCGTGGGCAGACGTGAGGAAAGGAGGAGAGGAAAGGAATAGAGGATGTACAAATTGGGAAATGAGAAAGGCCTCTGGGCAAATATTGCTTGGTGAAGGTTCAACTGGTTTCTCAAATAATGACTTGTCAGCTTTAAAAGTTTCAGTTTTCGTCGAGTTGTGCAAACAACTCTATTCACAACTCTATTCAAAGCACCATGGCCCAAACCAAAGTGTCACATCCGTGTATGCAACACCGTCATTATATGAGTGAAACTAAGGTATTTTATCGCCTGTTAAACATTTCCCTGTGTAAAGGGTGTAAAAGGTGCCCTAATAGAATCTGATTATACTCAAAATCTTGTGAATTGAATTAATTGTAACTAAAAAAGTTTAATGAACACTGGTATGCTCATCTGACAGAGACTGACTTTGACTCAGTGTCTCTTTAGATTTTGCCTTTGTCCGTTAGCTTCAGCCGGTGTGCTTTACGTCGATAATAACCCAGTAGGTATTTAGTCTGCTAATAGCACCATGGTCAGTCGGCTTTCATCGCAATGTGTATCCTGTCTTTTACTCTGATATGATTGTGACACGTTGCAATAAGTTAATTATTTTGAAGTTGAAGCACTTACTGAAAGTCAGGTTTAGAACGTTAACTGTAAATATCTGGATTCATGAGGACTATGCCAGTCTTGCTGCTGTTCATTTTCTGAAAGCTTTTGATCAACAACTTGAAATGTAAGATATAAATGCTTTCAAGTTGGGTCCAAATGCAATTTGAATAAAATCACCCTCTGTTTAAAGGTCAGTGGTATTAACATTCATTAACATTTATTCATATTTAATTTTAACTATTTATTAAAATCCCTTTTACAAGTGGGTCCTGTTCAAGATGGCCGTGAACACCGAAAACACATACGAACAGAGAAAACTGAAAAAGAAAATAAATTGTACATAAAAGAGACAACAGACTTAAACAAACCAGCAAATTGCATCAATCAAAGGATTTTAATTTTCATATTGCAAATTTCTCCGCTGTTGGACTATAAAAATATTGTAGTGACCCCGTTGCCCATCCCAAAAAAGCCACCACGGTTTCTGATTACTTTGTTTAGCAATAAATGATGAAATGTCCAGTTTCCAAAACAAAGGCAATTCATTTTATTTTATTTTTTTTTGCAAGACTTCAGTCTGTTAATCTGCCATTTTTATTAGGGTTTCAAACATATTACGCAGCGACTGCATGCACTCAATATCAGATCCGCCCATTCCTTTAAATTTAACGTGTGTACTTTTCCCCTTCGGTTTTATTAGGAGGGCGAATTGTTACAAGATAGTAGTATATTATTTTTATGAGTAAGGAAATGTACTGAACACGTTTGAGCTATGACTTGTGGCCCAGCTGCATCATCTTCCTAATGTTTTGTTACAGAGCTGTATTTTATTCCCTCTGACAGATGAGCATCACAGTTTTCATGTTAACTTATATGTTAACTTTTAATTCAATTCACAACCTGGTGTGACAAGAATGTGCATACGTCATACGTATTAACACACAAATATGTATAATAGCCTTTATATATTTTATTATGTGAAGCACCACAAATGTTTGTATAAAAAGTACAAAACAAAAATGCAGTTCTATATTATATGATATATATCATGAACACAGAAACACAAACCTGTCTTAGGTGACATCTAATTCAGCTGCTAAGTTATTATATTAATGAGAACATTGTTTTGAATTCAGCACTCATTTGCTACATTTCACAAAACATTTTGTTTCAAAAACATAGACGAGAGTGTTTGTGTGTGTAAATGTATAACATTTGTAACGGTTGGGTGAGTTGAGTGAATGTGTGACATCAGTACATTCTTGTCACATTATGCCATTACATGAACTGAATTCAAAATAAATACATAAATTGTTGTGAACACTGTTGTGGTCATTGACAGAGATTATAAACAATGGGCAACTTAGGCAGCTGTACCTCACCCAGAGACTTTAAATAAGACCACACCATATTTAATTGATGTCGCTTTACAGTGACAGCTCTGACTGTTGCCTCGACTCCTCTATTGTCGTGTCTCCTCCTCGCTGTTGTGGCAATTAATCAGTTTGTTCTGTTCTGTTCTGTTTAGATGTAACTTATATTGCTTCACTCTGAACATTGTGTGCTTGCAGACCAAAAAATGTAGCCTCTGTAATCTGTAATCTCGACCTGATGCCCTACCTACTCTTCTCTCACAACAGCAGAAACATCAGCACATGAAAAAGCCTGGGACCTGGCCTTGACATTTTAGCTCCAATTCGAAAAGGAAGTAGGGGGCGGGGAGGGATAAGGTTTCGCTGGAACAAACTATTCAGTTTGTGTGAAGCATATATAGAACTTTGACCGGTTGTTAGACCTCTGAACCATCCATGGGGAAAGAGCTCTGACCATTCAGCTAAATTATTCGAAGTGTCTATTCAATAAAATACTTAAAGACATTTGAGAGTTTTCTCCTCACGTTTATTTCTCACAGGGAAATTAATGACATTTATTAATTTCCATCACACTCGCCTCCTCCGCTCGCATGTCAATATGGTCGACGAACTCTTAGGTACCTGTGCCCCAAATATGAGGTGGGAAGTAGTCACAACCTTAATTCGTATTATTTTGCAGCATGGTGAGCCCTGTTAATCCCAGTTTTTTATTTGAAGGTTCAACTGCTTGACGTTATTAATTTACATTGTTCAACCAACTGTTTTTTTTTTGCTTGTCTTGATTCTTTTTGGTATCAGTTACGTTTTTCTTTAGGTGAAGTAGAGTGCCATTGTTGGGACTGTGTCTTGTTGTCCACACAAACATTAACTTCACCACCTTTTAATAAAGTGCAGGCTAGATCCACTTGATCATAAACTTTTAAACCAGCAGTGTTATTTGTGCTAGTGAGCCAGAGCTTTTCCATAAGCGCCTTTCAGTTGTAAAAGATATAAACCACCTGAAATCTTACACCAAATTCCATTCAATATTTGGTTACTTATGTCTCACCATAACACTCCGGAGCGCAGAGGAGGACCGACTGTCTGCTCGTGGTCAGCTGTGGAGCAGATGATGAGAGTATCATCAGTCGTTATTTCCAAGATAACATCAAATGGCATAAAATGATGGCACAACAGAGCGCCAATGTTTGAGATAATATCTTCTACTGCTGTTCGTATATATAACGAAGTAGACCCAGTGAGCACCAACCGGGATTAAAACGTTTATTTTTAGTTGAGAACTTGGTGATATTCGGTCTGAGCGTCTAAGACCTATTTTCGCTGCTTTCAACCGGCTAAAATATGTTGACAACATCGTGTCACAAAACAATTTGTTTTAAAATGTTGGTTTGTGAGTTATAGGTTAAAAGAGATGATATTGGTAATTGTCAACGTATTTCTCCAAAGTCATATTACACTGGTCGGTGAAATGTGGTATACACAAAGATGTGATTTGAACGCATTTAATGTTGCATATAAAATGTAAAAAATATGGAACTAAATGTGAAGCTTTATGCTAACTACATATTTTGTAAGTTCTACTATTCCTGCACACACATGGGCAATTTAGAGCCTCCATTTAACCTAAGCTGCATGCAGGAGGAAGCCGGAGAACAGGGAGAACATGCAATCTCGTCACATCAGGACCGCTCACCGGGGATTGAACTCAGGCTCCTCTTGTTGTGAGGTGACAGTGCTAGCCACTACACCACGGTGCAACCAATATAAACCATATAAAGTATTATACTGTGAAATATCCCAGTGAGCATCTTCTGTTGAAAAGACGACTATGGCCACCGGTGAAAAGACGTTCAAAAGTGAGTTTTTTTCAGACTATTTGAAGACGTTGACTGAACGTTCACATTTAGACGGGTATTTGCAATAGGGGATATTTTTCATCCTCTACATTGTTTCAGATAGTCTGCCAACTTTCACATGGACATCTGTAAATAAAACAAATGTATGAAAGTATATATACTTTTGTACGTCTTTTCACTGGTGACCATAGTCGTTTTTTTTAGCATCTCTTCAACAGAAAGAAACTGGGATATTACCCAGTACAATACTATATATTGTTTGTATGTTGCGGTTTTCCAAGGTGGCTGTATGTTTTGAAATTCTGATTGTGACGTTATTATTTAATAACCCAGAATGGGATTATGGTTTTTATTTGAACACTAAAATTAATTGATTAGGCTTAATGTTTTGGGGGAAATTGAAATTATATAATTCATCAAACCTGACACTCAGGAATGATCAGCCTCACGTGACTGAATGTAAATGACTATAATTGTATCCATAATGAAAGTTATCGAGGGAATTAAAAGATCATTAAAAGACAAATCTTTTTATAAATGAAGAAAGCTGTTTGTGGTCCTTTTGTTGTTCAAACTTACAATACAATACAATCACATAAATATGCATGACAAAAGATTAACATAAATAACGTACCTCGCTGGCTGCACACAACCGAGAGGGAAATGAGTTCACTTGGAAAACAATAATCTTCAACAACGAACACTTCGTTGTTACTTTAAACTTAAATATTTTAGCGGAGTACAGAAACTTCTACCTTTACACATGTCTTATTTTGAGCTTGTCACGACACTTGTCATGACTAAATGTGTCCGAACACAACATAGAACGTAAAAATAGTTCCTATCAAGTGTAAATCCAAACAAAATCAATATTCATGAAACAAGTTATACAAATAATAATATGTAAACAAGCATATTAAATAATGACATAAATAATATTCATGGCAGTTAAACTTACTTTTATCTAGCATGACAAGTTTGGGGCAGATTCGAGCAAGTCCAGTTGAGTTAGATGAGCTCGTTTAATGAGGATTCAGGTAAAATGGATGCCACGCCAGGGTCACGCCGTTCCGTGAAACGTAAAGCTTTTGATAACTTTTATTCACAAAGATCTTTGATCATACTGACCAAATGGATCTGACGAACTCCCTAGGAGGACTTCGTAAAAGTAAAGCGCTTAGAAAAGGGGCAAAGAATTATGAAGAAATCACACAAAAATAAAATTGTTTAGAGTATGGTGCCAAGAGATCTTTTTTTAAGTATCCATGTGATACATGTGCTTATCAAATTTCATATATGTAGGGCAAACGCAGTGCTTCAGCTTCATTTTACGTGGCAATGATGCATCGCCACGGCAACGGAGTTTCATGAAAACTCACAATATTCATGATAATTCATCGGCAATGTATCAAGACTTTCCAAATTTGACATCAATCTGGTCAACTGGCTTGGAGGAGTACATGAAAGTATAAAACGTGTCATTATCTTTTGCCAGTAGGTGGTGCTATGACAATGTGAACATTTCTTCATGGAAATATACTCAGGCCTGGACCGGCATCATGCATGAGACATTTTGGGTCGATCGGATGATGTACTTTGGAGTTACAACAACTTTCTCTAACATAGCGAACCGCACAAAATGGGTATGAAATGGGCGCCCCGCCACGTCAAGGTCGTTGAAAAAAAACTAACGGTTTTGATACATTTTCATCACAAAGGTCTAAAGACCATCCTGGCCAAATTTGAAGTCGATCGCATAAATTCTGTAGGAGGAGCTCGTAAAAGTACAAATCACGAAAGGACTTACCCATGACCTCACGCTACAGACACACTGCAGTTTTCATTCAGTCGGCACGCGAGAGGACAGAGAGAAGAGAGAAAGTACGAAGAGAAAGTGTACAGTTAGCGACGTACTTTCAGCGATATAGTTACTATTTTGTTTGAAAACAAAAACGGTGATAATGTTCATTTTTCATTTGCACACATCCCATGAAGATTGATCTGTAGTAAGAAGTAATTACTCAGTCCCATTTCGGAGTTTTCGAGCATGGCAAGTACCCCCAAATATGCGTCTAATTGCGTCCTTAGAATTTCAATAGGGTCTTCTACGTCATTGCTCGGACCCTAAAAATAAACTTCAATTTAATCTGTGATCCGTCTTCACTCTGCTATGAAACTCCAGTGATCAGTCCGATTAGCTGCAGCGTGCAATCAAATAACTGATGAACAATAAGGGGGCATGTTGAGCTAAAACACTTCCTGGAAGCCTGCTCTCGTGCGTCCTTGCTCATGGCTCCTCAGAGATCCGTCCTCGCTCCTCGCTCCTCAGAGTAGAAATAAGAACTTTGGGACGGCCATCAATATGGCGGCTCAGAATAACTTCCGGAGCCTGACCCAGGAGGGGAGCTCGCCGGCGAGCGTCTGGTGGCCGGGCCATGTGGCCCGGCCGGGCTTGGCCCAAAGCAACAAGATGGAGCTATGTAGACCGGGCAGCAGGCCGGGCAGGGGGCCTGGGCGAGCTGATTGCCGGTAGCATAGACTAGCTCTAGGGATGTGGAACGTCACCTCGCTAGCAGGGAAAGAGCCAGAGCTGGTGCAGAAGTTGGAGCGGTACCAGCTAGATATAGTTGGGCTCACCTCCACGCACAGCACTGGCGCTGGAACCAAGCTCCTGGAGAGGGCTTGGACTTTTCTGGAGTTGCCCAGGGTGAGAGGCGGCGAGCGGGAGTGGGGTTACTCACGAGCCCCCAGCGTTGCCGTGTTGGAGTTTTCCCCGGAGAACGAGAGGGTCTTCTCCCTAAGCCTGCGGGGTTGCGGGGAGTAAGGCCCTAACTGTGCTTATGCACCGAACAGCAGTTCAGCCGTAACCCTCCCAGTCCACTAAGTACTGGTAAGTTCTGCCACGGCGTCATATGTCTAAGAGCCATCGAACAGAGAAGGCAGGGTAGCCGTCAACCACATAGGCGGGAGGCGAGGGCTGGACGACACTGGTTTCAACTGTGAGACATGGAATGTGGGATGGATCCTCATAGTGCGAGGTAGTTTCAGCCTGAGAGCAGTTGGGTTAATTATACGCTCCACCACAAAAGGGCCAATGTGGAAGAAAGTTATACTCTCTGACCTGGTTTGTATGCGTCGGTTGTTGTCAGCTGAGCGGAGTAGGGCAGAGCGGGTGTTTTTCCACACCTTACAGCAGCGGTGGAGGTGCATTTGAACTGAAGGACAGCTATTTCACATTCCTGGGAGGGGAACAGAGGTGGCTGATAACCCAAAGAAGACTTGAATGAGGACAAACCTGTGGCAGTGTTGGTCAGGGAATTGTGGGCGTATTCTATCCATGCAAGTTGTGAGCTCCAGGTTGGTGGGATTCGTGGCGGTTACACACTGTAGGGCAGCCTCCAGGTCCTGGTTAACTCTCTCCAAATGGCCATTGATCTGCCACTGTCCTGGCTCCCAATTGGTGGAATGAGCTCCCCAATGACATCAGGACAGCAGAAAGTCTCTACATCTTCCGCCGCAAACTAAAAACGCATCTCTTCCGACTATACCTGGAATAAAAAATAAATAAATAAAAAAATAATTATATATTATGTATCTCTCTTAGTACTCTAGTAGCACTTAAATGGCATGTATTCATAGCACTTGGTAGTTTGGCTTTCTTGAGGAATTGTACTTTCTTGATTTTTGTTGTTCTGGGTTTGAACTCCCTTGGTTGAATGCATTGTAAGTCGCTTTGGATAAAAGCGTCTGCTAAATGAAATGTAATGTAATGTAATGTAATGTCTGTGGGTGAAAGCCGGAGGAGAAACTGACAGTGGCACCGAGAGCTTGGCAGAATGACCTTCATACCTGCGAGATGAACTGGGGTCCTCAATCTGAGACGAAGTCCAGGGGTATGCCATGGAGGCGGAAGAGATGGTACACCAAGACGTCAGCCATCTCACAGGCGGTGGGCAGCCTAGGGAGAGCCACAAAGTGAACAGCTTTAGAGAAGCGGTCAACGATGGTGAGTATGACAGCGTTATCTTGTGATGGGGTAGACCAGTGACAAAGTCGAGAGCAATGTGGGACCATGGGCGGCTAGGAACAGGAAGTGGACGTAGCAAACCAGCTGGTGGACGATGAGAGGTCTTCCCTTGGGCACATACTGAGCAGGCAGGAACATAGGACCGGGTATCTGTCTCCATGGACGGCCACCAGAAGTGTCGTTTCAGGAGAGACAGGGTATGGGTCATTCCTGGATGGCAGGCGAAACGAGACGTGTGCACCCACTGGAGGACCTGGGACCGGACAGTGTCAGGAACGAATATACGGTTTGGGGGACCATTACCTGGGTCGGCCTGTGTTCGTTGAGCCTCTCAACTACAACACAAGTTGGAGGGAGGATGGTGTCTATGCTGGACGGAGATTCCTTTGCGACATACTGGCGAGAGAGGGCATCTGGTTTAAGATTTCTAGAACCAGGCCAATAGGTTAGAGTGAAATTGATGGGAGTTGAGACATTTGGCTGATTGGATATAGGCCAAGTTCTTGTGGTCTGTCCAGACAATGAATGGTTGCTCAACTCCCTCCAGCCAGTGCCTTCACTCCTCCAACGCGAGCTTGACTGCGAGTAACTCCCTGTTACTCATGTCATAGTTCTGCTTGGCAGATGAGAGGCGATGGGAGAAGAAGGCGCAAGAATAGAGCTTCTGGTCAGAGTTAGAGCACTGCAAGAGGACTGCCCCCACTCCACTGTCCAAAGCATCAACCTCCACAACAAACTGATGTGAGGGGTCGGGTTGAGGTGGAGCTAGTCTTTAGCTCAGAGAATGCAAACTCCGCCTCAGGGTTCCAAGCGAAGGGGATAGAGGTGGAAGTGAGGCCGGTTAGGGGAGCTGCTACCTTGCTGTAGCCTCTGATGAACCAGCGATAGAAATTTGCGAAGCCCAGGAACCGCTGAATTTGTTTTCGGTCGGAGGGTCGGGGCCATTCTGTCACTGCCTTGATCTTCTCTGGGTCAGCCCTTACCTGCCCACTCTCAATGATGTACCCCAGAAAACCAAATGAACAGGCATGGAACTTGCATTTCTCTGCTTTCAACAGCTCCTTGATGTACTTCTCCATGGCATCCCTCTCTGGACGGGACAGTTTATAAAGCCGGCTAGAGGGGAGAGGAGCACCGGGGAGAAGATCAATGGCGCAGTCGTAAGGACGGTGAGGAGACAATGAGAGAGCCAAGTCTTTACTGAACACCATCCCTAGATCGTGATGTTCAGCTGGGATGGTGGACAGATTTGGGGGCTGAGAGTTGGGTGGTGATGTGGTGACCACTGCAGGGGGCAGGGCTGACTGCAAGCAGGAAGAGAGACAAAATGGGCTCTAGCTAAGGACTCTCCCTGCCGACCAGTCGATGTGTGGTTGTGCAACCTTAACCAGGGATGACCCAAGTTCTGGAGTTGCCCAGGGTGAGAGGTGCCGAGTGGGAGTGGGGATACTCACATTGGCGTTTTTTCTGGAGAACGAGAGGGTCGCCTCCCTGCGCTTGCGGGTTGCGGGGAGCAAGGCTCTGACTGTTGTCTCTGCTTATGCACCAGGCAGCAGTTCGGAGTATCCGGTCTTCTTGGAGTCAGTGAGAGGGGTCCTGGAAAGGGCGCCGCCTGCTGACTCCATAGTTCTCCTGGGAGACTTGAACGCTCACATAGGCAATGACGGAGAAACCTGGTGGGGGGCGATTGGGAGGAACGGCTTGCCCGATCTGAACCCGAGTGGTGTCTTGCTATTGGGCTTCTGTGCTAGTCCATAACGAACACCATGTTCGAACATAAGGTGGCTCATAAGTATACCTGGTACCAGAACACTTGAGTCCGGAGATCAATGATCGAATTTGTAATCTTATCATCTGATCTGCGGCCGTATGTCTTGGACACTCGGGTGAAGAGAGGAGCAGAGCTGTCAACTGATCACCACCTGGTGGTGAGTTGGATAAGATGGCGGGGGAGCCGGCTGGAAAGACCTGGCAAGCCCAAACGTGTAGTGAGGGTGAACTGGGAACGTCTGGCAGAGGATCCTGTCCGGGAGGTCTTCAAGTCCCACCTTCTCATACATCCCTAACTTCTCACACATCCTGAGGGACGTTGGGGACATATAATCCGAGTGGACCATGATCAAAGCATCGGTGCCTGTCGTGGTGGTAACCCGAGAACCCGGTGATGGACACCGGGGGTGAGGGAAGCCGTCAAGCTGAAGAAGAAGGCCTTTCGGGCCTGGTTGGCTCAGGGGTCTCCTTAAGCAGTAGAGAGGTACGGGCAGGCCAGAAGTGCTTCAGCTGCGGTGGTTGCGGATGCTAAAACTTGGGCATGGGAAGAGTTCGGGGAGGCCATGGAGAAGGACTTTTGTTTGGCCTCAAGGTGGTTCTGGTAAACCATCCAACGGCTCAGGAAGGAAAAGCAGGGCCTACCCCAGGTGGGGGGAGGGGACTGCTGACCCGGACGGGGGACATCATCGGGCAGTGGAAAGAGCACTTTGAGGAACTCCTAAACCTGACGAACATGTCCCCTGGAGAGGAGGCAGCGCCTGAAGACTTGGGGGGGTGGGGGTTGCACCCATATCCATGGCGCTGGACATTGTTGGGCTCTCTTGGCTGATCGCCTCTTCAATGTTGCATGGGGGTCGAGAACAGTGCCCATGGACTGGCAGGCCGGGGTGGTGGTTCCCATTTTCAACAAAAGGGACCGGCGAGTGTGCTCAAACTATCGAGGTATCACACTACTCGGCCTCCTGGGAAAAGCTTATGAAAGAAAGGTGAGGAGCGGAGTTGTTACTATAAAGCAAATTTAATTAAATATGGCTGTCTTATTTAGTCTCTGGGTGAGGTACAGCTGCATAAATTGCCCATATTTTATTATATCTCTCAGATGACCACAACAATTTATGTATTTGTTTTGAATTCAGTTCATGTAATGGCATAACGTGACAAGAATGTACTGATGTCACACATTTACTCAACTCACCCACACGTTACAGAAGTTTACATTTACTAACACAAACACTCCTGTCTATGTATTTGAACTTGTGAAATGCAGCAAATGAGTGCTGAATTCTAAACAATGTTCTTATTGCCATAATAACTTGACGTTAACAGCTGAATTAGATGTCACATACAGGTTTGTGTTTCTGTGCTTAAGATATATATCATATATATATATCACTGCATTTTTGTTTTGTACTTTTTATACAAGCATTTGTGGTGCTTCACACAATAAAATATATAAAGGCTATTATACATACTTGTGTGTTAAAATGTATGATGTATGGGCATTCTTGTCACACCAGGTTGTGAATTGAATGAAAGGTTAACATATAAGTTGTCATGAACGCTGTGATGCTCATCTGACAGAGGGAATAAAATACAGCACTGTAACAAAACATTAGGAAGGTGATGCAGCTGGTCCTCAAGTCAGAGGTCAAACGTGTTCAGTGCATTTCCTTACTCATAAATGTACTACTTGTCTCAGCTACTTGTATTATTTAATTACAAGTGTCCTTTGCTGGAATCAACATTATGGCTTAACCTATATTATATTCTTGTGCAAAGGAAACAATTTTTTCACTAAATGGTATTCATCAACAAACATTCATGAAATAATGGAGCTAGTCATTACATTTTTATTTCCAAATACATTCAAACAGATCAATGAGAAATTATTAGTGACAATCATTAATTGCACAGTTAATTTCACATTTTGATCCATAAACGCTGCTGGATCAAAATAATTTCCCCTTGCAAGATTAATAAAGTAACTGTCTATCTATCTAAGGCACAGAAGTTGACTTCATGCTCTGTATTGCAGAGCAGTTCATCTGTAAAGCCCTGCTGCATAAATAATATTACCAGCACTCTGAATCTTGTCCCGTCACTGCATCATGTAACCCAAAAACAAAATCACTGCTAACGATTAAAATCAGGCTAAAGTATATTGCTGACTTAACAGACTGAAGTCTTACACAGCCAGATGATTGAATCCGTTTTAGTGGAAAGTTCATTTTTCCAGTAGTTTAGGTTCAATGTGTTTTTTTATGATACAAATAATTCTGATGTCTTGTGTCTTTAGCTTAAGGTTTACACTATAGTTTGTTTTCCATTACATCAATTGACAAGATCCCTTGTTTCATTACCTATATTAATATGCAAACCCCTTAAAAGAACACATTTAAAGTTTCAATCACCACTGTTTCATAAAATCAATCATTTTTAATGACAAACACTTGTTTCTTAGCTGAGTGTCTTTCCTTCCAGGACAGTGAAAATGTCCTCTAAGGACTTGTGGACACACTGCAGGAATTCATGGACATTGCGAGCCGGGTAGCTGGACACATTGCAGCCGATCCAGTCGTCATGGACACCGTAGCCAACACCAAAGCCATCAGGCACCACCGGGGCAAAGCCACCAAGATTCACAGCTGGACTGGTGAGGGTGCTTGTGGAAAGGATGTTGTGGTTGATGGCAGCGTAAGCTGGGTCTGTGTAAAGGCTGTGCAGAGGCTCGCTCTTTGAATTGGCCAGGTATCGCAGGGCAAACAGGTGGCGGTCAAAACCTTGTCCTAGTGAGAGAAATAAAAGAAGTGGTTAGTACAGAACACCAGAAGGTGTGTGTGTGTGTGTCAGTGGTTGTGTGCGTTTTGAGACCGGTTTTGTCTGAAAAAGCTCATTTACAGATTATTTTGTGCACACGTGTATGTCAGTGTAATGACGGTCTGATACACACCCATAGCTGCTTCTTTGGTGAGCTGCCCATGATATTTAGAGCATTCACTCAGCATGGCCTGTAGTTGCCCCACACTGTGTTGTCCTGGTTGGAGAACAAAGGCGTGTGAACATCGTTGTGTGTGTATGGTGGCTGGCCGGATGGTCTCTGTACGGCCATGCCTGAACGCTGCAGTGCTACAGGACTCGTATGTGGCTACCGTCTGTCCATACTGCCTCAGGAAACCCATTTGAAAAGCCAGCTGGGCTATAGCATCTGGACTCATCTTGCTCTTCTTTAACTGAGCCTTGCCACCTTTCTTGAACTCCATGGCATCAATGGTGAGTGTCGATACAGTTGAGTCAAAGTTCTCTTTGGCTTTTTTGATGCCATTCTCCAGCTCACTGTCCAGGTTGAACTTTAGTCTGCACACAGCAGAGGCTGAATCCACAGCAGCAGCAGCTGAGCCCGGGTTTACCAGCGGCCGCTCAGTTGTGTCTTTGAAGATCTCATTTTGAACGCGAAGTACAGCTACGCCGTCACCCCAGGAGTGCTCAAAATTGATGGCTGCCTGTCCATCTTTGGTCAGAATGACTGTGAAGGACTTGTCAAACCAGCGGTTGCAGCCGTCACCGTGCAGCATGTTGTGGGAGATGTGGATGTGGTCCCTCATGCTTTCATCGTCCAGACTGAGACAGAACAGGGCGCTGTCAACACTCCGTAAAACCTCTGCGTTTCCAGCAGCTATCAGCTTGTCCCTCAGCCCGGCCCACACATCCCTGTTCTCACTGGTCAGGACCCCGAGAGGAAAGGCAGCTGCTGGCGTTGGGTCGGACAAGATGTACTTCAAGTGGGACTGAATCTCTGCAGGCTTCACCAAATTCCCGTCCCTGTCTACAATGTCAAACACATACATGTTGCCTTTCCTCATAACTAGGAGATGTCGTGCTTTCTCGTCGGTGAAGAGCTCATCTCTCCCCGTCTTGGGGATCCGAGATGAGTTGAAGAGGCGAAAGTACTGAGACATGTCCAGGGGGTAAGCATTCACCATGTAAGCTCCATACCAAGACAGTGAAGATGGGACCCAGCGGATGAACCTTTTAAAGCCGTCTGTATCGCTCTTTGCTGGGTTGAGGTGGAAAACCTCTGGCTCCAGTAATCCGGCTCGCAGTGTTTTCATGAAGCGCACCGCTGAACACACCACATTGGTCGCTCGCACAAGCTGGTCATTGTACTCTGTCTTAGGGTCAGGATTGAAGGACATGAAGGGGTTGAAGTTCAGCACCACAGATTCGCGAGCTGACAGATACATGTCAAACCATGGTCCTGAGAGAAAAGAAATGTAAACAGACTCATTAGTGATTGTATGCATTTGAGATGCTCAACATCAGACTCAAGTTTCTGAATGACACACTCACCTGAGATGTAGCTTGTGTGTTTATTGTTTTTGTCCTGAGCTACCAGTTCCTCATGCAGCTGTTTCCCCACACCGTTCTGGAAATCCTGTGCAATTTTCTCTGTTGTTCTGAGGATTCACAGTTTAGATTGTTGCAGGTAAGATTTAAGTGGTTAATATATACCATAACGGTTCAAATAATTTCATTTTAATGGTTGATTCTCTTTCTAAAAACTTACCTGAACTGGTCATCATCCAACAGAGGCCTCTGGGCAGCTAAATACCTCCTGACAGTATCCTCCAGCTTTGGTATGGGTAGTCTAAACAATAAAAATTAAAAAATTAAAAACGAGCGACCAAATGCAGGCTCTTAACAGCCCAGTGAATTTGAGAGGTCAGTAGATGTCATGCCACGGCCCCCTAGTGGTCATCGACCTCAAATCAAGCGTGCACTTTCACCTACATTCAGTATTAACGTGGAACACCCTGCTACATCCACCTGCCATTACCAGGCTAGTTCAGATTCAAACTAGACCCAATATATGTTGGATGAAAGCCAAATGTTAACGTTGGAGTAATGTGAAAAATGCGTCTGACAAATGTCACATGTGTGTCCTTACCTGGGTAAACTCTTCTGGTAATGCATCGATGGTACAACACTTTTGCTCAAATACTCGTTTGAAGACTCCTTCTTGCTGCTGTAGTTTCGCTGATTGATGCCCAGAGCAGCAGTTCTTAAATAAATCCCGGACTTTCTCAGAGAGGCAACACATTGCATTGGAAGCGGACTGGCCATGGTGCTACTAGCAGACTGAATACCTACTGGGTTATTGACGACGTAACGTAAAGCACACCGGACGTAAGAAAAACCTAAAGAGACATCCGGGTCTCAGCTCACTTAGTCAACATTAGCAAGTAGCATTAGCTGACAAGTATATTAAAATGATAAATTAGAGCAGAAATAAACAAATACGAACTGAATTGACAACCGGAAGCTTAACTGGCCAAATATGTCACGTGACTTCTTCTTCTACGCTTGCCTACCGGGCAGGGTGTAACCTTTATCTACAGTATGGCTTTACACATGCGCAATGTAACGAACTGTGACGTTTGAAGGTGACAGCTCAGACCGTACAATCGTTACACTCTGGTTAAAGCCGGACACCAGGAAGTGCGTCTGGCTTTGATGATACTTTTATAAAGTGGACAAACATTGTGTTCAGAATTTTCGGTTCCGTCACGTGATGCCATGGGGCTCAGAAATACTTGTTTACCATAGTTTTACATTGGGAAAGATGTATGGGTATTTCTATCAGAAGGAATTGGATTCAACAGAAGAAGATTCAATACTTGAGGCTTGGAGATAGTGGCAGTGTTGGTTCCACTCAGATGGGTGAAAAACAACAGACATGGTGCTGATATACTCAGACTCAGACTCAGCCCTGTAACTTTACGGTCTTAGCCGTTAAGATACACTGTATGTGGTGCTCCCGTCCGTCACAAGGATAGCAGATCAGGGAGGTCAGGTAACAATCCTGTGGATTCCAGTGCATAGGGGTGAGGGGTGAGTTGGCAAACAGGGCTTGAAAGATAGAAAAAGCTAACTAGTATAAATAACGCAGAGGCCATGTGTCTAATTTGGGGGGGAAATCAACCAAAAGTGGCAAGAGAGGTTGGACAGAGATGGGAAAGAGTGGGATCTATATCAAATTCAAAAGGGTGTCAACATTACCAGAGTAGGTAGTGGGCACAGGAGAGAGGGAACCGTGGTAACAAGGTCAAGGTTGGGACATTGTGCACTAAACGAAACACTGAAAATGATAGGGAAACACCATACTGAGGGTGACGGGTGAAAGAGCACGGGTACATGGGGTTTTTGATATGAAAAATACAATGATAGGGTGGGACTTTACAGCAAAGACTTGAGTGTAAAACATGGAGGATAATATATAGGTTATGGTGTGTGTGTGTGTGTGTTTTAGGGATGAATTGTAAATGTATTATCTGATCCACATTCTTTACCTATTTGTATGTGATTCAACTTAAAATTCACTATCATTCAAAATGCAAGCCACAAAAACCCATTGTCCTCTTGACCGTGTGCATAATCACCCCTCAGATGTGAAGTAATTTCCAGAGGAAGGCAGCTCCCTTTTCCACAGAGCTATTCCATCCACAGGCATGAACAATGTCTCAGATGAGTTTATTTTGTGGTAATGATTATATAACTCTTTGAGTTCAGGCAGTAATAAATAGTCCGTTCAATGCAAACGCAGCGCATGTAAAAATCAAACATACAGTATGACATTTAAAAAGCACATTCACAAGTTGAAATCTTAACATTTGCAAGATTTTTGATGCATTGTGCAGAAAAAGGTTTAAACTTCGGCTGATGGCTCACTTGTTGGGAACCATCCATTTCTAATTACTATGTGGTCTTGTGGCCAGCAGAGTGCAGTGTTACCTGATTTGTAAATTAAGATCACTAAGCTGTGTGGTCTGAGCTAAACCCCCCACACACACACTACAGAAAGAAGACCAGACAGAAAAAGAACAGGACAGAATCGCCCTGCTTCTCATGTCGAGTGAGACAGTGAGCAAGTTGGGTGCATTTAACTGGTGAGATTTTTTCTGTTGTCTGCCTCCACTCATGCTGTGTAGATTGAATGCAGTGTCATTTACAGACCAATACCCTCTTTGCATAGCCTTTCTATACAACACAAATCAGCACATTTAAATTGTCCTCATCTGGCAGTCTGATTGGATCATATCCAGCAGTTATATATATGTTGATATACATGCTACCTCATCGCATTATTCTCAGTCTGTATCATTTATAATGATTCCACAGAACATTGTGGGAACACTTTTGTGATAATTTACAGTTACACGTTTTTGTATCGATTATTTGATTCCAATGCAAGATGCATGTGACAAGACATGCTTGGCACAGCAGCACTGCTTTTGCTAAATTTAAACCATGGAAGCCCGGATAGCTGTCCAAAACCTGATGTTACAGCACTCTCTGAAAGGCAGACAACACAATAAACCTCCTCCCCCATTTCCACTTAAACCCTTTTGAACAGCACCATTAGCTATACTGTATAAATTTGAATAATATAGCTCATACACTAGGGTGCATATAGGAATATGTTTTGCTTCATTTTCACTAAAATGCTTACTCAGATTCACCTATGTGGCTGTGAAATGAGCACAGAAATTAAAAGAAGTATCTCTCCTGCCTCTGGGAACTATACCAGTGTTAGCTCCTTCAATACAACTGTTGAATGTGTGCTTTATTTTTTTTTTCACAGACTCTTAAAACTTATACTTCAGTTGTGTAATCCATCACAGGTCTATGCCAATATTTGTCTGTTACATTATGGGGTTATGCAGTTTCAGTGCATATGGATATGGTCAGGATTGATTTGAACTGCATCAACTTTTTTTAATTTTTTTTTATTCTTTAGTCAACAATTACACATGTACAATTTCCTAAATGGTCAATAAGAAACAGCAAAGTACATTTAAACTAACATGCCAGGAGGGCAACCTCAGATAATACAAAATATAGACAGAAAAAAAAGCATAAAAAAAAGGGGTGTCCCCTTTTTATTTTATGCACAAACTGTGATTGTGTAATTACAAACATAATATCACAGGCAATGCATGCCGTTACTGTTCTCATGGCCTTTTTGTTTGAACAGCATTGAACAGCATCAACTCAAACAAATTAAAGCACCTGGTGTTGAGTTTTCTTTTCGATGGATTAAAAAACTCAAGCGGGTTTCAAGAGTGAGCTCATTGATTTTAAAAACAGACGGAGATGAATGGACGTCAATGGCGGCCTGCAATGTAAAAAAAAATAAACAACAAGTAGTTTGGTTTCAAGAATTGTTGGTTGTGTGTTGTGTAGACTAATACATGCCTATATTAGTGGCGGGGCTTAAAGTGTGCAACTCTTTTATAGGGTATAATATGATGTTTTTCGGGCCGTTCGAGGTGCCGCTGGTTTATCTGGCATCGACACGTCGAGTCTGAAGATCAGTGACAGAAAGAAGAAACAAGGAAGTTTAGTTCGCAGACAGCAGCCAAAGTACAAGCTAGCTTCAGACCGGCTGGTCTGCTAACCTGCTCCTCGTACAACATGCCGGACAGAGAGACACCACGGTGAGAGGGAGACACGGCGACTGGTTTGATGGAGACGGGTCGAGGGACACGTTTGAGTGCTACTCCGAGGTCACCCTCGTTGCTCCAACGTAGTGGACAATTAACGCTGAATGTCAACCAGACGGCTAACGTCAGCCACGGTCACGTTAACGTACCTCGGAGTCTCTTAACTCTCAACTCTCGGTGTCTTACACGTTACTGCGAGGCTTCAGCTGACGTCAGCCACCTGCCGTTAAACCGGTGGTACGGTACCGCCTCAAGAGCCGCGTGAGGACCACCCGTCGGTGCGCTGCCAGTGTTAGCTCATTAACTAGCTAACGTTAGATGACGGGGGCAGAGAGGTGGTGACACCCTGGAGTTAACGAGCTGACAGTGGCTGTGTTGGTGATGTTGTGGCCCGCGGGCTGTGGAGCCTCTGGTGCACCTTTCGTCCAATTGTGTGAAAGTGATAATTATTTGGGATTTGTGTGTTTTTGTTGAGTATGTAACAGGTGGGTGGTATTTACGTGTTTTGATCTGGATTTGACATGGATGAACATATGACGTTAAGGTTGCTGAGATCCAGGGGCAAGCGTGTACAAGAATATACAAAATAAGCATTAAATAAGGTTTGATGAATGGTTGTGTTGTCCTGGGCAACCATATAACGTTAGATTCCTGTGCTCTGCTTTCATCCCTTTTGTTTGTTATTGCTAACTGTACCTGCTCAATCTCATACCTTTGCCTTCACCCCGTCTAGCATTAAAGCCATTAACACCAGTGCTAGTGATGGACTGGAGGGGTTCAAGGCACATGCTGTGTTCCAGGAAATCAACAAGAAGCTCCAGGAGGTGATTACATGACTTACAATAGCAGTCAATGTTGTTAATCTTAGACCCGGCACGTTATACTATTATCACCTGTGAGGGCTATGCGTTCTCTTAGACTTTCATTTCAGTGGTTCTTTAAAAAAGGCTGCTCAATGGCTTTGTTTTAATTAATTTGTTGTACATATAGAGTTCCATAAGCATTTATCAATCCATCTAAATGTATACAGTGTTTCTAAGTCAAGTCAATTTTATTTATACAGCCCAATATCACAAATCCCAAATTTGCCTCAAGAGGGTTTACAATCTTGACCGCATATACAAACGCCTTTAGACCCTCAATTCGGATAAGAACAAAACACCTTTAATAGGGAACAAGGGGATAAATGGAATAAACCTCAGGAACAACAACGGAGGAGCGACCCCTCTCCCTAACTGTCATTTCATGTTGAATCAATCAGACAAATGGTTTCCTCCTAAAAGTCAGTGTTTTCAGGCAGTTACCTTTGGATGACCTCAATCACACCAGATTCATCTTGAGCTCGCCGGCAGTGCTGTCTTTGTAATGAATGGGATTTGTCATCAATGAGAAATTGGCGAGGGCGGATACTTAGAGGCACGGCTTAGTGTAATATCTCAGGCAACTGATCAGACAAACAGATGGAAGGTTTTAGATGCAAAGCTTATATTTAGTGAGAGAATCTGTTGTCCCACTTTTGTATTTACATATTAGTTAAATGTTGAGAAGGAAGTGGTTTCTTCTGTTTCTAATCGGATCCCAGTTGTTTAGGCAGATTTAGAGTAATATCGCCTACATTTTGTTCTTTGGTATATATTCATTAATATAGCCTGAGTAAGAGAGTTGGCTTGAAACATGTTGCCTGTGTAGAATGTGGATTTAAAGGTTCCACGTCAAGTTTTCTTGTTTTTTAAAAAATAAAAAGAGAAGAAAAAGTTTCTGTTTTTATTTGGTGTTTCTCATCAAAAACGAATTGCGTATCCTTCAGGTCAACTTCTTTAATGTATTTCTTTCCTCAAAGAATGGCAAAGCCATTTTTTTTGTGTTAATTTACAATTTCAAGCCTACATTTTTTTTTTTTTTTTACATCCGCTTGTAATAAATATAGGTAGTGAATACTTAGCTTACATGCACTACAGATGCTGTGGGGTTTACTGTGTGTAAAAGATCTGTGCACTTTGAACAGGAAGGGGAGCAGTTTGTGAAAAAGATCGGGGGAGTGTTTGCCTTCAAAGTAAAGGACGGCCCAAATGGACAGGAGGCAACTTGGTTTGTGGACGTGAAGAACGGCAAAGGCTGCGTTCACAATGACGCAGGTAAATAATATCGGGCCTTTCTTATATTATTACAGTATAGACACATGTACTCGTGTTAATATTGAGCCATAGGTAGAAGTTTAAAGTTCAAGGTCTGCACAGGGTATTTTCTGCTCAATCTGTGTGTCATTTATTAGATGTTTACATTCCTTTTTGCCTTAACAATACCTGCAAGTCACTGAATAGATGCATGTTCCAGTTTCTGAACTGAGCCATGTGTGTCTCTGCCCTGCAGCTAAAAAAGCCGACTGCACCATTTCCATGTCAGATACAGACTTGTTGGCCATGATGACGGGGAAGATAAACCCACAGACTGTGAGTATTCAAGTGCCGTCGTGGCAGGTCGTACAGGTCGGAGTAAAAACTCCTGCTGCCGTTGTGTCTGTACGCGCGTAGCATCCCGCTGCGGCCATCGTGCCCGGGCGCCGGTCAGCCTGTACCCTAAAACCGCTGTGGGGACGACAACATAACAAGCTGTCAAATTTCTTTCAAACTCGTGGCCATTATTGACTTACATTGCACTTTGCTTTGCTATTATAGTCTAATGAGAGACGAGGACAAAATTGGACTTCAAGGATTTTCCTTTTTATTGAAACGAAAATGGCTCCAACATTTGTAATAATCACATCAAATGCAATACAGCGACAGCCCATAGAATAACAATGTAAATGAATTTGCTCATATGTTGGTCAGTAAACAAATGAATAGATAAATGGACTGTAGCCTGTGCAAACATATGAAATAAAAGACCTGGCTTTGTTGAGCGTGTCATTGCGTTTCAATGCACCTGAGGCCTCCTGTACACTCAACAAACAGTGCTATCAGTCTGAGAACAACTCCTCTAATAGTTGAGCTTGTGTGGGATTAATATTCCATTATTTCATGTGCCATTTGGGAATTTTGGGGGTTATGCATGTATTAGAAAAAAACAACAAAAAACAATGCATCTGAATACTGATTTGGGAGTTGATTTCTATGGCAATGATTGAAGCTTCGAAGCATTCGGGTCAGCGTTAGAAGAAAGCTTGTATGTATTTGTTTGTATTTGGAATGCTGATGATTCACACCCAAGTCGAGTCTCATCTGAGTTGAATCTGAGTTTTTTTTCAACCATTGTCATTGAGCCTGGCGCGATGCAGGAACTGCATGCCAGCCTATGCACTCTTCCAAACCAAGTTCTTTGTCTAAAAATCGCCCTAACCACAAAACTGCAGAAATACAGGGTGATGAAATCTCAAATCGGGAGAGATGCTTCATGGTGCGCTAGGATTTTATAACTGAACTATGGCCAGGATGCACACTTTGTATTCCTCTGACTGTGTGGAAATGGATATTTTCACGTCACAGATGATGGACAAAGGCATAAAAACATCGGTCTCCCAGGTAAAACAAGAGTTTTGAAATACAAGCCATCGAATCAACAGATTGGTTTGCCAGTTGGACGTAGTACTGACATATTGGATATGTAGTTGGTAACAGAAAGTTCACTTTCAGCACGAGATATTCTCTAACATGTTAGTAGAAACATTAGTGCTTTCAAGGGCAAATCCCATGAAAAGACTAAAACCACCAATGAATTGATCCTCCCAACCAGTATTGTGTGCGTATCCAAAGCCTAATGCATCCTATTGTTCTGTGCCATAGAGCTCCATCCGTCTTAAAAAACACACACGGCAGTTTATTTAGACTCAATCCCACATACACCCTCATGCTACTCGCAAGAATATTAAAGATAAAAATACATTGTCCGTTTATCTCTTTATGTCACAAATATACGTCACAAAATCGTAACAAAGTATTGTTACGTCAAATCCCTGTCTTTTATCTCCTGTAAAACAGTTTCAAAAGTTTGACTCATCCTGCACTCAGGGGCATTTACAAAAAAAATCAAATGAGGCATTTGGCCAATAGCTGGCCACAACTGTCATAATACACTGTTTTGTGGACCATAGAGAAAAAGTATTGTCATTATGCAACACAGGGTTGCACAATGAAATGCACTTGTAGCCCGTTTGCAACACAAGAAAAACATGACAAACAAAACAGTAGTGCATTTCTGTGCATTTTTTGGGGGATTTGCATCAGGAGGAAGGCAAACGGGCAATATGGCCGACATATCCATCCACCCATGTGCTTCCGCTTATCCGGGGCCAGGTCGCAGGGGCAGCGGACAGCAACTCCTCCTGGGGAACCC
The DNA here is from genome assembly GCA_016806645.1 of Ophiodon elongatus. NCBI lineage: Eukaryota > Metazoa > Chordata > Actinopteri > Perciformes > Hexagrammidae > Ophiodon > Ophiodon elongatus. Next base: position 355,531 of record JACSYO010000313.1, on the reverse strand, counting down.
CAAGACGTTTCCAGGCCAGGCGAGATGTGTAATCTCTCCAGCGTGTTCTGGGTCTACTGAGACGTTGGATGTGCCTGGAAAACCTCCAAAGGGGGAGACGTCCAGGAGGCGTCCTGGTCAGACGCCCGAATCCCCTCAGCTGGCCCTTTTCAACCCAAACAAGGAGACACGGCTCTACTGCGAGCTCCCTCCGGATGTCTGAGCTCCTCAGCCCATCTCTAAGGCTGAGCCCAGCCACCGAACGACGGAAGCTCATTTCGGGCCACGATCTCATTCTTTCGGTCACTACCCAAAGCTCATGACCTTAGTTGAGGGTTGGGACGTAGATGGACTGGTAAATCGAGAGCTTTGCCTTCCGGCTCAGCTCCCTCTTCACCACAACACCCGCAGCACTGCTGACCCCGCACCGAACCGCCTGTCCATCTGTTTGTACCCTCACTCGTGAACCGTACCCCTAGATACTTGAACTCCCTCGCTTGGGCCAGTGACTCACTCCCAAACCACAAAGTGCAATTTTGACAGATTAACAATAAAAATTGAACATCAGGGAAACAATGATGTAAAGACAGTTTGTCCGCTGCCACGAAACAAATCCAATCCCCACGCTTCCTTCCCTGACGTTTACAAGTGTATTCTGCCATAATTAAGACAACATTTAGACAAAAAATGCAGCAAAGTTCATGAGCTTGGGTGGTGGCGACATGGAGGGAGGCCGGACGCTCTTGTGACACAGAGCCGGTGGAAAAAAATGACCATTGTCATCCTCCTTGCATCACAACAGTTGGGTCGGAGCCAACAGTCCTCTGTAGCTACGTATCGTCCGAAACTCTTAAACCCACCCACTCTTTAGCAGACCAATCAAATATGATTTAAATCTCTCTTGTGACTGTACACCGCTCAAATATTGCGTGTCACTGTACAGAAGCTAAAGACGCTCTCACTTCTGTTTCACTGTGTGTGAATCCACAGCTGAAAGTAGTCTCCAGCAAATGTACTATTTAGTCCTGTACCGTTGCTAAAAATCAAAACAGCAGAGCCCATGTGTTTTGGGAAATTAGTCTGCCTTCTAAGAAAATGATGTTTGTGTGCAGCAGGAACAAATGGGCTTGGACATGAGAGCCACAAACACGTAATGGAAGTTGGAAAATATTGAGATGGACTGATGCATTGTCATGAGATTTGTTGACGGTAAAAACAATATAAAAATGACGCTAGCTATTCCTTCTAGATGAGTCTGAAATTACACAGTGAGGGTCATTATAATGATTTTATCAGGAGTGAGAAATATTCTTGCAATTGGTAATGCCAAAATGGTCTCCATTCCCCTTTTTTGCAGTAATTGCATATATACAAATCCTTTCTGTGAGGAATCTTATCTCCTAAGTCGCGGCTCTCTTGATTTCCATGCTGTGTTTTTCCAACTCTGAATTGTTCTGTGCAAAAGCAGTGAGTCATGAGGCCCACCAAGGTTATTCGTACTGGAACAGTGACGACACACCTCTCTGCCAGCAGTCCACAGCCATTTACCACGATTACATGCATCCGGAGTCCCTGTCACTGCACTGTGTTCTCGTGATGAGGGAACAGCTGTGCGTGCTCCAAGACCACCATTTCGCTGCTGCTGCTTTATCCCTCGTCATTTAGACATTTGGACCGGTTGGCCTTTTGATGCGTGATGATTTTAATACAAAAGCAAAATAAAGAATTTTAGTTCTTCCATTGGCTCAAAATATTCCTTCTGAGAACCAAATATTCTCTGAATCTAAGAGTCGATGCATTACCTCCTGCACTCCAGTCCACTAACATGATTTCCCTCTTACTCTACCCACTCTGTGCCTGTGTGCCACGCAGTTTCCTGACATTTCATAAGCTGTTTGTTGCCGCTGCCCCACTTTCCCTGGGTTGTTAATCTCTCACGGTAACTCTTAAAACTAGCAGCATGTAGTCCTAATACAGACCAAACCGTGCATCGGATTCACAACCGCCTGGCTGACGTTTTTTCTTTTTTCTTTTCTTTCACCCTCTCTGACTCTTAGGCGTTTTTCCAGGGCAAGCTGAAGATCACAGGGAACATGGGACTCGCCATGAAGCTCCAGAGCCTGCAGTTGCAGCCGGGAAAAGCCAAGCTGTAGATGAGACGTCGGAGCGAGCTTGTAGCTGCACCTCCTGTCGAACTGAACAGAGTTAACCACAAAGAATTTAACAGCAAGTCTGGTTTCAGATTGGTGTTAAAGGTCTGTGAAGCTTCTCATCACAGGAACGAACCACTTTCCCCACTAGCGACCTCACTGACCGACCAGGGGATTAGTCAGCAGCCCTGCCAATATAGCCGGAGAATAAGTTAGATGGACTAATAATGAATCCTCTAATCAAGTACCTCTTATTATTAGGAGAGAGAAAGGTGCTCCCTACTTCTAGACACTAATTCAGTTCATGTCAAGTTTTCATTAACTTCCCAATGTCTGTTGCTAAAGAAATCTTTCTCTGAGTGTATTGTGTCTGGAAATGCTTTGAGTAGAGCAGATTGATTGTCATTTTCCACAATCATGGACACAACAGTCTAAGTGCCTCCTCGTGTCAGACGCTCAGTTTGCTCAAAGGTTTTTCGCCAACAACATAGAAATGTTTTTCACCGTGGCCACCCAACGTTTTAACACTGGGGGGTTGTAATTTCCTGCTGTACTAATATCACTGTATGGATCTCCAAAAGATTTCTACTAAATAAATTTGCATCTGCTGCAACATCCGTTGGGTGGTCTTGACTTGGGTCTGTTGTTCTTGAGCGGTTATTGCATTTCGCACACGCCCTTGACTTTGTGTGTCTCATCATTTCGAAGACCTAAACAAAACAGCCAGAGAATGACACATGAAGTTAGACTTAACACACTGTCCTCGATTCTTAAGATGAGGGCTTCATGACTGGGCCCCGAGTTTGTTCCCCTTTTTGGTGGGCCTTGCACTTTTCCAACAACGCTGCGACCTTGTTCCAGACTGCCACGCTGTAGTTTTTCCTTTTGTAAACGGAGGAGCGTGGATGAACGACAAATCCGTTAACTAGCTCTGACCCAGATTCCACTGCAGCTTTAGTTTGGCTCTTGCACTTTTGCTCTGCAGTCGCGGCAGTGTTATTTCTTTGGTCACTAATCACTTCTTTTGTGCAGCAATGCGATTTTGTCTCATGTTTGATTTGGAATGTTGGCATGACATTTTTATTCAAAACATGCTTAACAAGTAGAACAATGTCTATAAATTCTTTAGAGGCTGATTTTAAAAACATGTGGCGAAAAAAGGCTGAAAGAAATTGTCGAATCACAGATGTTTCATTTTCTCTAACAATCTCCACTTGTTTTCCCCAAAATGAGAATTTAAAGGGGCACTCCACCAATTTTATTCATGAAGTTCATGTAACTTGTCATGGAGAGTACTACTCAGGTTGTAAGAACAGCTCCATAATGTGTTCTGTGGCTCTAAAGGGGGCCTAAAAGACCTACTAGCGTTTAATGTGCTGTGATACGATGCATTAATGCCGTGAATCAACTTCCACGATGTCTCTGCTTGCTCTGTTGCAAGCCGGTCTCTGACAAAAAATGATGTTTCCATACAATTAAACTCCTCTTTCAATTACATTCAGAGGGGAAAAAAAATTCTCCCGGATTACGGTCGCAGATTTAAACACTTTAAAAAAAAAAAAAAGAAAAACTGTTTGTAAACACGTGGTCGTAAATTGAAACAAATTTGTGACCTTGTGATACATAGGACATGAACAGCAGTCTCCTGGCTAAAAGCCCTGTGTTTTTGATCAATCAAATGACCCGACCTCCTCCCTAAGCAGGCTTCCACAGACTCTGTTTTTCTAGTCAAAAGCGAACATAATCCACGTCAAAATACGTTTCCCTCCAAATGAGCGTCATTCACAATGCAGTTTCGTTGTGTGGGAACATCATTTCTAGGAGGCCGGGCTGTCTGTTGTCACCATGACCCCGACCTGATTAAAATGTTTGCTACTTTCTCAGAGTTATGTAACACAGCAGTGGCTCAGCTTGTATACACGTCATTGCTGTCCTGGGAAATGATTATCTGCTGCAAGATGTGCCATGTCCTACGTTTGCTTGCAATATACAAAATGACAAATACACTGCCTGCTGTAAATGCTGCGTGGCGTAATAAATGTCACACTCTCTTGTGGGATTAGCAGAGTTGGTTTAACAGTGATGACTAAGAGGGCAGCAGCTGAGGAGCTTTATTGGACACTTTTTGCATTACAAACTCACTTGTGTTTCCCACTGGGTGGGACTTGAAGCCTTGTTTCGTGGTCTGCTTTTACACGAGACAGGAAAGCTGCCCTTTAAAGAGCGGTGCTCAGTGGAAAAGAGTTTGTCCAAGTAAAAGGTGAGAAGAATTGGTTTGTACAAATGCATACAGGACCTCGGCTGTATGCAAAGAGAACGGGCAATATCCCAGCTGTAATTGATAGGAACTGCAAACAAAATAGTATTATGCTGGGGCTGTTTGACCATTTGTCCATGCTTTAAAATGACAGTTGCAACAGTGTCGGGGTCTTTGTAATAGCTCGCACCATCCCTGCTGTTCTGTGCACACATGAAACATAAAACAACCTGTTCAAAACAGTCGTAAAATGAATCCGTCGGAATGGGGCCGTTGCTTTAAGAAAAAAATGTTGCAATGAAACAGTGGAAACTTACTCAAAACATGTCGCAGTGGCCAGAGCCCCTCTGAGGATAAAACAGTCTGCCAAAAAATATGATGAGTAATAAGCAGAGCATGGATCAGTGTGTGTTTTCCTCCAATTTCAAGGTCGAGGGGGAGAGGAAGGGGGTCTACCTCTGTCTGAAAAACAGCAGCTCAGCAGGCATGTGATCTGTAAGTGATGCTCCCAAAACCCCATCACTCTCGCTAACCGCATGGGACCCCGTCCAGTATCTTCCTCCCCGGCCCAAGCGTTCATCAACGTCTTCATTCTTGTCTGCATTCGCTGTCTGCAGTTCCAGCATAGAATAGGTTTCAGCAGGAGATTTATCCATAGACGACAACAATGGAGGCTTCGATTTCAGATTTAAATAGAACTAGATAGATAAACGTAGGAATCACTGGTGAAGGAGCAGATGTCCCTTAAATGTAAATCTCTCACTATGTATTTTAACACTGTGTGACGTTAACGGCAACTTTCACATCCCTGATTTTTTTTCCAACTGTAGCAAATGAACACTTTTAGCATTCTTCTCATAGATTAGTAACAGATGTTAGATTTTCAGATTTTCCTTGAAGTCTAAGAAATCAATTTAATATCAGATGCTTTCTAGGACATTAATAGAAAAAGATTTGGATATATGTGGGCAGATTAGGTACCCATAAAAATAGAAAAAAGTTAACACTTACCTTTTTTGTACATCAATTCAAAATTGGGTGTTAAATACATGTGGGTTCATTTGGCTGTGTAAACCCCATAACAGATCCATTTTAAGCCTTTATGCTTGTTAATGTAACTATAGGAACTTCAAAATACCTAGAAAATGCAGATAATGCTCTCTGCCTTTCAGGTAATCTTCAAAGAAGAAGAATCCAATCAGTAATTAGTTTTCAGCTTTAGTTAAGGCTAGCCGTGCTTAGCTCACAAGCTAGCTTTAATGCTGTTTTCATGGAAATTAAAGGAATACTTTTGAAAATTAGCTTTTTATTGTTCGTGCCCAAAGTGAGACTGATACCACTCACATATCTGTGCAGTAACGTTTAATATTAGGATACAGCTTGTCCTTAGCTTAGCTTATTTTAGCTTAGCTTAGCTCTGTTTAGTTTAGCTCATCTTAGCTCAGTTTAAAGACTGGAAAAAAGGAGAAACAGCTAGCCTGTTGTCACTGTGAGGTTGGGAGGCAATCAGCAGAGACTCCAGGAAGTCACTGCTCCTGGCCCAAAAATAGCATCCCGGAAAATACCAACTTGCTCTAACTCTTCGGTTTTGGTACAGTTTGAACGAACAAGATATTATGTTACCAATTGAGCTTTAGAGGTTCTGGCAGGCAAAGTGTGTTACCTTTGGACCGAGCCAGGCTAGCTGTTTCAACCTGTTTCCACTCTTAAAGCTAAGCCAAGCGTCATATTCCTACTGTACAGACATAAACGTGGTATTGATCCTCTTATCCAACTCTCTTATGATCACATAAAAATCTAGGAGATGAGAAACACGGCTTTAATGATTGCTTGTTTTTAATCAGAAGCAGAAGGTAAGAAATGAGGCATTGAAGTGAGAAAACCAAAACAAATAAATATTGTTTTGAAGCATATTGTGACTGCCCACTGTGATGAATCATCCCAGAACTCTTCTGCATTTAAAGTGTAAATTTAGTGAACTGTGCTAATGCATGTTAATGGTTGCAGATGTTCACACACTGGGCCTAACGGGAGTCGGGTTTGTTGAAGAAGAGGCCTGATCCAGAAACACGTGGGACATTAGATCATATCCTTACGCCCCTTTATGGCAGGCTACTCTTCCACTTTTTTGATTTATTCCTGGAATATTTAGGACTTTAGGATTGTCTCTTCCCCAAATGAAAGTTATCTCAGTACATGTTAACAAATAAGAGACACAGATTTTTTTTCCACCTAGATAACATCTTTTATCAATAATCTACTTTGTAGAGAGCAAGACTATGTTTGAAACTGTTTAATCCAAGAATAATGTGGCATGTGTATTTCAGACCAGATCTATTTGAAGTGATGAGGCCTCCTGTCCCTGTGATTATAATCTCACCTGAAACCATGTGGGATTGGCCAATTTTAGTTGAATCCAGTGGAAAATTGACCAAGTTATCACAACACAAACCTATTACACTAAAACTGGGGGAGTCAATTCCCGTGGAAAAAAATAGAGGGAAAGAATGTGTGTTTTTGGCTCCAATTCAGGTCAGAACCGTCTCTCTTACTCACTCCCTTCCTTTTCACTCTCTCCTTTCTTTCTCTTAACTTTCCCTCTCCCACTCTATTTCTCTCTCCACATCTGGAGGGTGTCTGGCTGTGTGACTCCTTGTCTGCTATGGGACAGCCTGCGTTTGGACTGGACGTCAGACTTCGGTGCGTTTCAGCAAACGTTGGTCGGACGGGGTAAGGCAGTGGACCAGAACCTTGCTTTGGCGGACTTTACTGCTGCGTGTTTTACGGGTGGCTGCTATGTTACAGTACGTTATGTTTTGTGGAGCTTAGAATTGAAAGTGTCAGCATCATTCATCCATGCATGACAATGTGGCATGTGTATTTCAGACCAGGACCAGATTACTTAACAGTCCGGTCAAGCCACTCTACGATATCTGCTCAGCTGAGACGCATGAAAACAAGAATGCTTTTCTCTCTCTCTATGTGTGTGTGTGTGTGTGTGTGTGTGTGTGTGTGTGTGTGTGTGTGTGTGTGTGTGTGTGTGTTTTTGTGTGTTTTTGCCACTTTACCTCTGGTAGTTGTTTTCTTGCAGAAACAGAAAAGGCTGATGGATGGCTTTCAGACATTTACATTGAGTGCCCCCTTGGAATATTTCTATCCACCAATTAGAGGGCTTTTTCCTGGCTTTGCCAAAAACAAAAAAACAAAAACAGGGCTAGATTCATGTTATTCTATTTATTATATACCTGAAGAGTGGACTGTAAATTCCTGTAAATGCTTCTGTATGAATTAATTTGAAAGCATGTGACTCTTATGCTCTCTTTTTTTTTTAAATTGACCCTTCCAGTTGCTGAGGATTGAAGCTTCAGCCACAGCAGAGAGAGAGAGAGAAAGGACAGAGAACCGGCTGTCTGTTGTTGTTGTTGGCCTGGTGCGTAAACATTGCAAACCCTCCATCAGTTAGATATGTTTTTTAGTAATGATACAGTTTTCTTTTTTTGTACAACAGTTAGAATAGGCCCTGCGAGGATAGACCAGTGTTGGTGGATTGAAACGATTTGAAATGAAATGATGCAGCACGTAGTCATAGTCATATTGTTGTAAGCAGAAACATGTGTGTTTTGCTTACACTTGATTTAGTGTTTGGTAAGGGCACTTGAGGGAGAACAGAAGTGGAAGATTCCCATAATGCCGCTCAAAAGTGCCAATCATTAAAGCCTCCCTGGCAGCCAAGGCAGATAGGACTGTGATTAGTTTTGCAGGTATTTACGCTGACGATGGTGCTGGAGCAAAAGTCAGGCAATCACCAAAGTTATTACAATTCTGGGAACATGAATGTCTGCAACAAATTTCATAACAATCTATCTAATATGAGGCCTTTCATTCTGGACCACAGTGGTAGAGCATCTCTTGAGGCACGCTGAGCTGAGAGTTACATAATGTAAAAGTAATGTCATTCGCTGCTTTGAACGGCTTCATAATCAGTGCCTGAGGACACCCGTTTCGTTCACAGCGGACAATGTGACATGTCGTAGCAGGAAATGTTATAGAAAACATATTAATGATGACTCTGTTCTACTCAAGTGTCCCAGTGAGTCAGTGGGCCAGCATGCACAATACCAGGAACCTGAAACTGAAGCGGCTAATCAAAATCAGCCATCATTCATTTGATGATTCACACCTGTGCTTTTCCTTCTGCCACACGTCAACATTTAGGCTATTTCAGGAAAAAGGCTCATTGACTCACAATCAGCCCCTCAGAGCTATGTGTAATTCAGACACTGTGCAAGTCCTAATCAAAGCGTAATTAATGTGATGAAGCACAGGCTATTTTCACAGTTTTTCACAAGACTAAGAGTAGTACACCCTCTGACTCCCAAATGGATTTTGACATGTAAAATCTATGCAGTGCCTTTTTAAAGTACCCATATACAGCTTCTTTTTTTTGCCCTGAAGCAGAATTTGTCATTGAGCATCAGTCAGCGTCCCGCCTAAACACTTGCCTCTGGTCATGACGAGCTGTCGTCTCTGAAACAGTTTAAGGTTTAAGGTTGAGGAAGCTGCTGTGCTTAAAGCCAACAGGTGGCGAACACAGAGAATATTTTATTTTGGGGCGCTATGAAGTGTGTATGGAGTGTGTTTTCAACCATGCCAGCTGCAGAGCTTCAGCTGTGCAGCTGGAGTTGACTTGCTGACAGGGGTTTGACCCTTGATGAATCCCTGCATCACTTAGCAGCTGACTAATGCGGTGTGTGTGCTGAATTGAACCGGATGGCTGTGACAAAGAGTGTGATAAAGTTACCTCAGGAGGTTTGCCCCACACGGACGATTCAGAGTAACGCAGCTTGATTGCATTGTATGTTCACTCAAAAACAAATGCCAGTGAAGGAAATACGTTTGAGCTTTCTAATTTTCCTCTTCAGACGTATAAATCACCAACTGATAAGGAAAGATTTCAGGAGTACAATTATGGCGCTTTTGATTATCACAAAAACACGTTTGATCAGTTTAATACAAATGGAAATCCTATTGTAAATCATTTTGCCTCTACAATTCTAACTCTGTCTTTATACAACTGCCCTGACTTTCCTTCTAGAGCCACCAGCAGGTTGACATTTTGTGTTTTAGGTGAAATGTCTTAACATATGGACTGCCATGGAATTTGGTGCATACCTTTGTGTTCCCCGAATGATGAATCCGTTTGACTTGGGATCAATTTGTCCAATACTTTGGTTTATGACCAAACAGGGGAATGCCTTGCACAAACCACCTTTCCGCTAGTTAGCTTGCTAACTTCCATCATGCTTTAATGCTACACAGAAAATGAGCCAAAGTAGTCACTCATCTGGCGATAGCAATGTGCTTTCCTTCGCTGTGACAGGAATGTGCGGATGAAGCATTCTCTATGCTTCGTAACGTTACTGCTCGTTTAAGTTGTTACCACAAAACCTCACTTCAGTGAGTCCGTGACTTGCTGTAAGTCAGCTAAGTTTATACAGAAGTTAGCCCGCTACAACGATCGCAATGGCAGCGGTACGCATTAAAATGGCCGCCGCTCTGGACCGTCCCTCTGCTATTTTATTTCTGCTGGTATTCTACAGTGATGATTGGCAACACAACGCTGCTCCCAACACAAACTGTATGTTAAAGCCTCAGTCGTGCTTCTCACTCACCCAACATAATAATAACTTACATTGATCGAGAAGTCTCAAAATATGAAAATGACCTACCACTGCGACTTTAATGGCCAAAAAGTAACAGACTGTCGCTTTAACATCCTGTTTCCAGGAGCAAAACAATCCTGATGTTTTTAACTTCACTGTCCATGTGCTTGTGCAACAGGAGAGCTCAGCAGTGGACATGGCCTTTCCCAAGCATTCCTTCATGCAGGCCCTGAGTGTGCTGCTTTTGGCCTCGGTGTTGGTGCGTTGCCAGGCCCCTCTCGAACCAGAGGACGAGGAAGAGACCGCCATCGCAACAGCGGTGACGAAATCCGAGCTGCTCGAATGTCCGCCTGAGTGCAGCTGTACGGCAGAAGGGGCAGTGGACTGCGCTGGAGTCGACCTCACAGAGTTCCCCGCTGAGCTGCATGAGAAAACGCGACAGCTCTCTCTGCAGGTCTTTCACACAACTGCACTCGCACATAAACAGTCACGCACGTCCACATTTTGTAAGTTTGGCTCAGAAATTAATGAGTCAACAGTGCAAACTCTCTTCTGAACTTGTATTTGCTGTCTGTGTTTTGTCCCGTGATGCCAGAACAACAAAATTGCGGAGATAACAGTGGAGCACATTTCCCATCTGCATCAGCTCGAGACACTCAACCTTCAGAACAACTGGCTTACCACCAATGGTACACACTCTAAGACAGTCTAAACACCTCGCAGGAACCTCGTGTACAGCGGTGGGGTGGACCAGATTACAGATATATTTGCAATATTGTTTTGTGCCCATAGGTCCTGCTCAGCACTGGGTCTGTGTCGATCAGCTCTGTAGTCGGAACCTTTAAATGTCAAGTCAATGTGGAGCAATCTTACACAGCAGTTGCAGAGGAAATGCAGTTTTCTTATCTTGCCCCAATTCAACTGTTGCTATGATATCAGACTTTGCTTCCAGACTATAGCCACATCCAGGAGAGGGAAGGGAAATCGACAGGGACATCTGATTTTCTCTAGATAACAGGATGTTCTGCAGATAGTCTGACTTTAAAAGGCAGAAAGAAATGCGCTGAACAGCCAATGCTTATGTTGGGGATGGCTGTGCTTTATCAGCATCACATAACACCCATAAATAACACAAGTTATGATTTGCGGCCATATACAACCCGTTAGAGAACCATGCAAGCAGGCATCTGCCCTCTTGTTCCTACGAGCGTTGTTGAATTCTTTGTTCGTCTTAAAGAAAATGTTGAATCCCAGTCGTATCTGTCTTTTACATCATCCAAAATACATGTAAAATGGCAAAACAGACATTGAACCTCTAGCTGACAATTGTTTGCTCCTTCTGACTACGCCTTTGTTGTTTCTGCTCGAGGTGTAGCTGAACGCCAGTTGGTCATCATCATTCTGGCTAACAGCGGTGCTAAGATAAACAGACAGCTTTGTAGATCTTTTTCTTCCTGACCATTATCCTCCATTGGGAAAAAAAAAAAGTATGAGTGATAACACTGTAGGATGAGATTGTGAACCTGGCTGCAGTGTAAAGAGGAAATGACTGGATGTGTTTCACAAATTGTAACACATGGGTGGACTTCTGAACCCGCCATGTAGTTGCCCCCACAGTGTTTTGATCAATGCTTTGCTGTTCACTTAAGTCTTCGGAGGTAGAAGCCATAGGTGTGTTCTTTTCATTCCCAGATACGAGTGTTTTCTAAAATATTACTTCAGAGTCTGAACTCAAGCTGAACTGAGCATACGTGACTCATCAGTGTCACTGACCAAAGGTTAGCAGTGATACAGTATGATAAACAAGATGTTATCACTAATGATGCAATAACTGGTTGCTGAGCTATTGGTCTTATAAACAAAGGAAATGTCCTGAACTGAACAAAATGGTTCAAATCAGCAAACTGGACTCAATATTGCAACAATGTACTTTTTTTTAAACTAGTTATGAAACAGACTCAATTTAACACTGATGCCTCTATATGACCTACATTTGAAAACGAGGCCATCAGCAAGATTGGCTATTTCTATACAGCGATGGCGGATACTCTTAATGCCTGAAAATGGGTCAGATTTCCCGCAACATTAGGTTAACGAGCACCCAGCCCGGACAGACCAAGATCAGACTTGTCTGCGGTTGCAGGACCTGGAGCTAACCCGCTCACTTCCTGGGAGTCAACACTGACAACACGCCCAGGCCGTATTGCTGGGCCCGCTGGAGGCACGAGAGAACCAGGACTAAGCCGAGCAGACTATTTTGAGAGGTTTTTTTAAATGAAAGGTTTTCTCAAGGGACTCTGTCCAGCTGCAGATCTTTACGACGGGAAGTGTTGGTGCTCAACGCTGTTGTCAACAAATCATTGGGCTGAACCAAGCGAAACAATTTATATTAACAAAAGTGAAAAGCTTTTGAAGAACTTCAGCACAGTTTCTCTTGAAATGCCTTCATAGGATTTTAGATTATTTTCATTTGTACTATGTGTTTGATGAAAACCACACACCGTTTACTTTTTTTTTATCAGCTTGTGGTGTTAGGTAAATTTATTTGTAATTCATTATGTTTTTTCTCTTTATAGGCCTTGAAGATGAAGGTTTTGAGATGCTTGAAGAGCTGGCTTATTTATACTTGGCAAATAACAAGGTGAGTCACACACCAGACTTTCATGTTTGTTCTCAATGCTGGCCTCAAATCTGCTTACAAGATTCTACTGCAATTGTATCTTTTCTGTATTCATCTCACAATAATTTAGCTTTATTCTCTTCTGATACACTGACATAAAGCCAGCTGGCAGAGAGAGGTGGCAGTCTCCTCTCATACACTCTATGCAAGCTTATGCTTGTAATCACTTCCAGTATGGCTGTGCCAGCTGGTGAGGGCTAAAATGTTACTGACCCTTTTGGACACAGAGCGAGAGAGAAAGGATGGACAGATTTGTTTGTGCCTTCACAGAGATGAATAGGCAAACAGGATACAGGAAGAATAGGGGATTTTTAAGTGCTCACTAAGCCTCAAAGACACCCATGCTGCTTTAATCCATAAACCATGTTATAAAGGAGAGAGCTCTAAGTGAACATCTAATCTCACCAGTGCTTCTCGGATTTGCTATTTTGTACAATGTAGCGCTGGTTCGGGTACAAGTGACAAAAGTGAAAAAACACCCTTGCTTATACTAAGGGGCACACAGCTTGCCATACAGAATGTCTTACCTGTACATGATGCAAAAACATCACTGCCTTCCAAAACATCATCAAGTTCATATGAGCTTTTTCTCTGCCACATATATGGTTATGGTTTTGGTTAAATTTGGGCAACTACATCTAATAACTTGGTTAGGGTGTCATGGTTATGTTGGACTCTTTTGGTTGTTTGGGTTTTTAAGGATACTTAGATTATGTCCACCCTAAACCATTTACTCCGTTTTCTGTGAGGAGTGTTGGGTTTTGTCTTGGTGCTTTTTTAATAATTTGAGTTCCCTGTGCTTGCTCTGTATGTACATAATCTAAGAAGCCCTTAAAACTGAAAACACCAAGGATTCCATCAGAAGAGTCCAACAAAACCATGACAAAAGGTTATTGATGATTATGTTTGTGGATCATGCATGGTCAAAAACAAGACCACTGGTCTACAGCCAATCCATCGAGTAGATGTGGAGTCTAGCCTGTGTGTTTTACCGGTTAAGTGACCCTACAAACATCGACCTGCTGGTGGCACTAATGAAAAGTCAGGGCATCACCAAAGTCATTAAGATACATCAGACTTTGTGTACAAAATGTTGTGATAATTCATCCAATATTGGTTGAGAGAATTCACTCAGGACCGATGTGGTGGACTGATCGACTAATCGACCAGTGGACATTGCCATCTCTACAGTAACAATGTCCCATCATGCTTCTTTTCTTGTGCTTGCAGCTCAACTCAGCACCAAAAGTCCTACCACCCTCTTTGGTCAGTGCTGATTTTGCTGCTAATCAGCTTACAAGGATCTACCCATATACGTTTGGCCATAAACCAAAACTGAGGTACGAATGTGCGTGTTTGTGTAAAATGTACTCCTTCTTCTTGAAATCATGTCCATTTATACATGGCAATGTCCCTTGATCATGGCTCCTAGGTCCGTGTATCTCCACAACAACAAGTTGACTGACACAGGACTTCCTGACCATATGTTCAATGGTTCTGACAAGCTGGACATTCTCACCATGTCCAGCAACTTCCTGCGAGTTGTCCCAACGAACTTGCCCTCCAGCCTTTACCGTCTTCATCTGAAGGTCCAGCCCCTGTTAAGTTTGTATTTAGATTTCAGGTGGAAGATATACATTGTGTTTCTTTTCATTCATTGAATACGGTAAATGATGATAACGCAAGGATTGCTCTTTTTGGTTCAGAGTAACAAGCTCGAGAAAATCCCAGCGGGGGCCTTTGACAATTTGCCAAACCTCAGAGAGTTGTATCTCCAGAACAACCTCCTCAGCAATGAGGGCATGGACAACGAGACTTTCAGGTAGACAAACCCCTAGGGGTTGACATATTCTAACATGTTGATGCTATTGCCAAGTGTAAATGAGGAAAAGCCTTGTTTTGTGTTTTCAAGTGTTCACCAGAAAAAAGCCTCCACTCAACAAAGACTATGTGATCGCGACATCCGACAGAAAGCACCCAGAACTGATTTAATGACTTTCTCTACATCTCTTTTTCTCTCCTGGCAGCCAATTGAGCAGCCTGGAGTGTCTGGACTTGTCAAATAACAACATGAGCGTTGTCCCCAAGGGTCTGCCTCGCAATCTAGTGCTGCTACATCTGGAGAAGAACTCCATCAGTAGTATCCCCGGAGACGCTCTTGCTTCTGTTCGAAACCTTGAGTACCTGCTCCTCCACAATAACAAGCTGCGCTCACGTTCTATCCACCCGACTGCCTTCCAGGTACAGGTCTATTAAATTGAATATCCTTTGGGCTCTTGAACATGATAGCTGAGCTGTGTAAAGACATGGACATTTAAGGTTGTATCTTCAATTGTAACATAAGGCTAGAAGAGATGATATGCTCAACAGCTTTTTGCATAACACATTTGCATTTTCACTAGGGCTTGAAGAAACTGCACACTCTCCACTTGTACAACAACTTGCTGGAGAGAGTTCCCAGGGGCTTGCCTAAGCGGGCCAAGACCCTAATGATGCTCCACAACTTCATAAAAGAAATTAGCCGTAATGACCTGGCCCTGTTGTACTCCCTGACCGAGCTCAACCTCAGCTATAACAAACTGACCAGCCCCAAAGTACACCGTGAGGCCTTCAGAAAGCTGCGTATTCTGGAAACCCTGGATCTGTCGGGGAACAGCCTTCAATCGATGCCCATGGGTCTTCCTCGCAGCCTGCAGGTGCTCGAAATCAAGAACAACCAGCTGAACTCTATACCGGATGGTGCTTTGACGGGCATGGAGAAGCTACAAAAGCTCATCCTCAGCGACAACCATCTGAAACTGAATTCAGCCTACCAGGGAGCTTGGATGGAACTCATTGCGCTCACAGTGAGTGGCTTGGGGAGGAATTAACATGTTAGATGTTAGTGCAAGACATTTTGTAGCCCTTGTCCACTGCAGGAACTTAACCTGCAACCTGGACTTCTATGATTCTTGTGAGGCTTTAGTATGGTGTTCGTTCTTGCACTTCCATTGTGTTTGACGAACCGTTTTGGATGTATATATATATATTAGTGCCAGGAAGTGTTATCTCGCCTCTGTATTTACTAGGCAGCAACCTCAGGGTCTGAAAAGTGAAGCCAATGTGGGAGTGCCTTAAATTTGCCAAACTTGAGGCTTAAAAACAGCATTCACATAGCCAATGGATAACGTCACAGTTACCAGGTCCACTTCTTATAGAGTCAATGGTATCTACCGTGTTAGACCTCTAAATATATCAAACTTTTGAGTTTTCATATTTTTTAGTATTCGGCTTCAAGAGTCCAGGGCACACTCAGAGAATGTGCCAGTATTAAGTGGAAGCAAAGCAATTAATGCTTTATTCTCCTGCTTTGGTATTCTCCTGTGTATGGGCAAAAGTTTAGAATGTAAATGTTGATAGCACCGACTGCTGGATTCCCATGTGTCCGAGTCAAGTCAGGTCGAGGCGAGTATACGGGTTTGCAGTGCAAAACAATCTCAGCAACGATTTTCTTTTAGATTTGTTTCTGCAGTGGAAAAGGGATATTCGTTTCACACATTAAAGCATATTTCTGTATAATTCTTCTCTTTTTACAGTAATTTATTACATAGATCAGAGAAAATATTTCATTATGTTCATTATTCATTGACAATCTTGTAATTTTAGACGCTAGACCTGTCTGGCAACCAGCTGTCACACGTCCCCTCTGACCTGCCTGAGTCTCTGGAGTACCTTTACCTGCAAAGTAACCGCATTTCCAGTGTTCCTGCTTCAGCATTTGAAGGCACTCCGAACATCAAAGGCATCTTCCTCCGGTAGGGGACACAGAAACCATTTCTTATCAATCAGGAGGTTGGAGTTATTAGACTCAGTCTTTTTACTGGTAAATAAGTACTTTCTTTCTGAGCAGGTGTTAAACTCCATTTATCCCTTATGATTGTTTGTACAAGCTGTTTTACTTCAAAGTAGCTGCACGAGACATGCAAGAGGCGGTGGGCCTAATTCTCACACTCTACACCACCATCAAGGCCTTTTTTCCATTTGGATTGATCTCCACTCAGGAAATGATGATGGAAGTGCAACCAAAGAATGGCCATGAGGAAATTGTTGCTTTTGTTTATGCTGTTTTGAGAGTATCCAAGGAACAGCTGCAGTCGGGAAGACACGCGCCAGTGTTCACACATTTTCACTATTAGCTCAGAGTGGGTTTAGGGACAGTGAAAATTATTGGATATCTGTACTTTTGATTCCTGTGAAAGTGTCTGAGAAAAGAAAGACATTCACAGTAGTAGGTAGTGTCGGACTTTTGCAGATATTGGATTCAGAAACTCTAAATGTAAAGCAATAGTTTTACAAATACTTATACACATTAAACATTTTTGTGTAAAATAGGCTTTCTACAGTACAGTTTTGTAACTCTGAAAATTAGTACAAACCTGATATTACATTAAACCTTTTAACTCCTCACACCATAGTTTAAACTGTAGAAAGTTACTTTCAATCTTACAAATAGTTTCAGTGTTATGCGAATGAGATTTTGCCTCAGAAAAATTAACCTTTTCAAACTACCCCTGCTATCCTGGTCTGTTACTAATCAACAAAATTTTCTATGAGTTGACCGAGCTTCATTTTGCAGAGTACTGCAGTGCGTTATCTAATCTCTCCATCTCTTCATTTGCTGTGCATTCAGCAAATTTTCCACTTTGGTTTATTCCACATAGTGCAGGCTTATACCCACAAGTACTGCAGCTGAAAGCAGCGGCCAGGCAGCAGAGTAAAGAGGTTGCAAGGCTTTTGTTCTGTTTGGTTGTCAGCCTGACCTCAACCTAGCTGCTTTGCAGCTCGCAATTATAGACCTTGACCCCTTCCAGGCTGTTGTGCTCTTCCTGGTGTTCATATCAGCTGTTGCCACATTTCTTTTATTTTTTTTCGCCAAAATCCCCCTACAGCTGGGAGCCTTTGGCCTGAGTCACTACAAAGCCGCTGGAATGCTCTCCATCAGTGAGGGGGAAAGTGGATTCCTGTGTGTGCATTCATTACTAATTGCATATTTATTGCATGTTGGCCAGTTGTTAAAGTTCAAGGGCAACATATGCAAGCATTTTCACTGCTAGATAAGCCTTGATGCAGGTGATTACCGTGTTTCATTAGTGCCACTGTACTGATCAGATGACACTTCATTTGGAAATGTCCCCTGCTGTCTGTCAACCGTCCCCTCGGCATGAAAGGGTTTTAGCTTTCAGCCTCTGAAAAGTCATCAAAAGTCAATTTTGATCAACTGTCAGGTGGCGAAAAACACCTCACAAATTCCCCTCTTTTTTTTCTTCTACTCCTTAAAGGTTTAACCGCCTGTCTGTGGACTCTGTGGACGAGAGCTCGTTCGCACACCTGTCCAACTTGCAAGTGCTGGACATCGGCACAGAAAACACCGACATCCCCTTTAAAAGAGAGGAGATGGAGGAGGAGCTGGAAACATAAAGATGCGCTTAAATAAACTGACGTTGGACTGCACTGTGTGAAAGACAGAATGGGCTTTTAAATGGGAATGAACCTGTGAATATCATTTCCCAAGTCCATTAATGCGTTGTGCTGAGTGGCAGAGTTACATATTTCTGGTGCAGGATACCGGATGAAGTTCTATTACTTTCCATTTTTTGGGCTGGTTAGCATAGCATATCTTTATATCTGAGCTTTAAATATTTGTGTTGGACTGTTGACACGCAACATCTATCATCTAATTGTTTATTTTAAAAAACACATTCACAGAAGGGAATTTTCCCGATTAAATGTTTCAGAATCAATACCCAAAATCTAAGCAGAGTGAAAATAGACACATTGTTTACACGGTGTCTGCTTTATGTAATTTTGTTATTGTCTCCCTCCCTGGTTTAAAAAAAAAAAAAAGGTGATTTAATCAGAAATTCTGTTGCAAAATTTTAGTTTTCATCACTAAGAATTGTAAGATAAGCAGTTTCCCATTAGAACCAACGAAGCCGCTGTAATTTCAAGCTGTTGAATGAAACACTGCAACCAGTAGTCTCAATTGCTCTATTGCTTTTTTTTTTCTTGAAGTAATTTCTTAGTCATGAAATTTCAGATATGACAAATACTCATCACAAGCCTGAAGTGATTTTTCAAATGATTTCATTTCTCAGGTCAACAATCCAGAAAACTCATTCTGTTTATAATGATAAGGAAAAGAAAAAATAACCTCACATTTGAGAAGCTTTAAATTTACAATTCTTAAAACGTTAAAACGTTGATAACAATAATATTAAGCACCATTTTTGTTTGGATTTAAGTCCGGATTTATGCATTTTTTAGCATTAGCAAATCAGTGTATTTGCGTCCTGTTAACGAGTTTTCATTATTATTGTCAGATTACGCTTATGTTTCAAATTCAAATTGAGAATCCATCCACAAGTGATTAATTGGATGGGATTCACATATTTGATCATGAGTTCAGTATTTCCGTATTGGATGACATTGTATTTTTTATTAAAACATTGCAACTTGATGAATTATTTTAGCCCACCATTTTGTTGGATGCGCTCCAGACAGACATAGTCGCCACTCAGAGCAAATTGCACTTGCTGTGACCATCAGTTAGCACAGCGGTCGTCAAACCAACTGGGACTGAAACGTTAAAGGGACAGTTGACCTCAAAATCAAAAAGTACATATTTTCCCTCTAACCTGTAGTGCTATTTATCAATCTAGATAGTGTTGGTGTGAGTTTTTGTAATGCTGGCTAGCTCAGTGGTGCCAGTTGTGCTAGCAGTATTGAGTATAGATGCGTGGTTCCTTCTGCGCTATGATACTGTTGGCGGGTGAAGCTCATTAGAAAGAAAATAGTTCCTACATGAAACTGCTCACAACAAGGTCTGTATTTCCAACACTCAGCAACACACACCAAAACAGTCTAGATTGACAAATAGAAAAATATGTATTTTTGATTTTAGGGTGAACTGTAACTGTTGGGATGACAGCAACAATCTTGAAATACCAGTAATTTACCTACAACGTGGATGATTGTTTTTGCCATGTGCTTGTGAATGAAATATTTCAAATGAAATATATCTGAAGCTTAAATCCATGCTGCTGCTACTTCAGTCCATTCCTACTTTTCTTTTTTTTTAATGATAGCAAATATATTTTATATGACAAAAAACTCATCCTATTACATTCACTATATTGCTATGAATACAGTGTCACTTTCACATACAGCAGTATAGTATTGTCACATATACAGTCATTGAACACAGCAATAAATTATTTGAAAAGGCTGAAGAAGACTGTGCGTTTCCTAACATTCACCAGAACATATGCATTATATTTCAGCAGGTTCTCCCCCACAAGAGAACCTGCTGCTCATTTCTCATTTGTCTTTCTCATACATTTTATATATATATATGTATATATACATATATATATATATATATGTAAATATATATACATACACTCTAATATGCAGCTAGCGCATACATTACGTCTAATATCGTAAATATATGCCAGAGACTGTAAAAAGCAAAAAACACATCTCAGAGTACAATCTTCCCGTGAGAAAAATGTTGGCAACCTGTTCCACTGTGAAATCTGTGACAGTTGCTGTGCACAGACGAAATGGTTGATAAAATGACAAAGTACATGAAGTATTTGACCAGAGTGAATTTGAGCCTTTATGTGAAATATAACATAATTAAATTGCACATGTAAACATTCAGCTTTAATGGATATAGGTTCTGATTTTTCAAGTCTACTTAAAAAAACACTCACATGCTGTAATAAATCCTCCTGATCACACTGGCCACAAAGCAAAACTGTAAATATTAATTTTGGAACATATGTTTGCACATAATGAGGACTGTAAGCCTATGTCTGAAAGCACATGCTGCTACAGAGTAACTGATAGGTCATCCTGCACACACCTGCCATTTTGATAGTTGACGGCAATTTTAATCACTCGTCCGAGATTTGAAAGAAAAACAAAAGCCAAATTGCAAATGTCTGCTTACTATAGAGCAGAGGTTTTCAAAGTAGGAGACTCTGGGCCTCCTCTTAAACAAAGTTTGGAAAAATCAAACAGCAACCTCTGGGCCTGAAAAGTCAAGCCAAGGAGGAAGTGCCTAAAATATGCATTCTTTCTATTGACCATCAGGGGGCGACTCCTCTGTTTTTAAAAAGAAGTCTGCTTGTATAGAATTCTATGAGAGAATGACTCTATTTCTCACTTGATTTATTACCTCAGTAAATATTATAAACATGAGTTTATAGTCTCAATCGCTAGTTTCAAGTTCATGTTCATTCTTAGTAAATTATGGTCCCATTTAGAGTAAAATAGATATTAAAGCAAGGTATGCTTTAGGGCGTGGCTACCTGGCGATTGACGGGTTGCTACCACAGCGTTGTCCGATCTGAGAGTTGTTGCGTTTTCGTCTTTGAACTTGAACCCTTTTTAAGACTTTTTCAGTTCATAAAAGTTAACTGTAACACCTGGTCACCTCAGTTGTAATTAGATCCACCCTCACATGTCACTTCTTGTTGCAAAAAACAAGATGGCGACGGCCAAAAGCCAAGATGGGGGCCGTCACGATGACTACATCCACTTCTATGAGGAAAAGCCCTTCCTGATGTTACTTGATTTTATAGACCATGGGTATTCAATTACAATTCATTGAAGTCCAGTTAGAGAGAATTTCCTCATGCAAAGCTCTGGAACATAACAATCATGTCTAACTTCCGCTATGATTTAGTCTCATATATATTGAAGTAGCTTAACAGTTGTATACGTTTGTATGTAGTCAACAACTAGCTGTCATTTCAAATATAGAATTGCCACCTTAACGTGGTGGAGGAATTTGAGTGGCTCACTGATCCTGGGAGCTATGTTGTCCGGGGCATCAGCCCCTGGTAGGGTCTCCCAAGACAAACAGGTCTCAGGGGAGAGCCCAGACTAAGAGCGGTTAAAAAAAACAAACAGATGAACAGCAGCCCACGGTCCTCAGCCACCTCGCCCGGACCAGGGAAACCGGGGCACCTTCCCGGAGCCAGAACCAGGAGGGGAGCTCGCCGGCGAGCGTCTGGTGGCCGGGCCTTCGCACATGGGTCCCGATCGGGCTCATCCCAAATAAACATCTTGGACCCACCACCCGCAGGAACAAGCATCAGGGTCGGGTGTTATGTAGACCGGGTGGCGGGCCGGGCAGAGGGCCGAGTAGCGTCACGTGAGATGATTTACAACGCATGTAATTGGTCGGTGTGTTTCCTGGACTGCTGAACGAGTGCCGTAAAGGCTAGAAAATTTGTGCCAGTTAACATATCATAATTCTTAAATATCTATTGGTTTTAAGTCTGGGTCCAGATACAATGGCGTATGGGTCCTGACCCGGGAAGCGGTCCGCCTACCATACCACAGCGGACCCCTGCCAAAGACCCTCAACAACTGATTAAAATATGCTGATGTTGCTGTTTGACAATGTCTGTCCGAAGTCATTTATTAGTTTCTGACTTTGGGAAAATGGTAAAAACAGTAACACTTCCGAAACTACTGTATCTCTGAACTATCTCTTCAACCAGATCATACACATTTACTGAAAGCTATTCTGTGTGCTCCTCTTTTGATAACTAATGTGATATCTAATGTCTTATTTTTTCAGCTCTATTCACTGAGCCTCTGAAACTGTTTAGAGCCCCACTCGGCAGGCCTGCTTCCTTCTTTGAAAACCTCTTGCTATAGAAAAAACTCAGAAAAAGATACTGTTCGACGAATGAACAGTGGACAATGCAACAAAGGAGGACATTCTGTCCCATGTGCCTCACAATAGAGTTGTCTGGCTGCAATCACTTCAGGGCCAGTGTGAGCGGGAGTATTGTGTTACCTTTAACAGAATGGCGTGGTGGTGGTACATAATAGTGAGAGATTTTAATCAACGAATACATTAGCTCCAAAGTAAGTTCATGTGTTGTAAATAAAGAAAGTTCAGCTCTTGTTTGACATTTTTGCAAATAGCAGCAAAAATGAATTCCCTCCACCAACAAACAAAGACCACTCGGCTTATGTTGAACGGTGGTTGTTTGAGGCTGTTCAAGTGCAAGGAAAGTTTAATTAAATGAAGTGCTCCTGAGGCTGTTCAAGCAAATCTCTATGTTGCCCCTTGTATTATATCGTGACCACGAGGGGAGGTCAAATTTTGGATCTTTTCTTCAGCCCTCTCTTCCCTGTCATCCCGTCAAGCCAAGCACCACCAGCTTTGTTAAGGCAAAATTAAACAATTAGGGCATTTCACTTTGCCTCCTGATCATTCAACTAAAACCAGACACTTGCAACCCTGTCTTGTCTCTTATAATGACACAAACAGCTGGTTGCTTTCATTTGTATAAAATAAATGAAACACTTGTCTTATTAACACGTTGCACACAGAAAAAAAAGAAAATCATAAATTATATAAAATCTAGATATCAAATAGGAAATCAGTTCGTCAATGCATGTACCTGTAATCAAAGATTTAGGTGCTGCAGGTCCACACCAAGGACGAGTTTTATGAATAAAATCATATTGTTGTCCTTTTGGTGTGATGAATTCCACTCTCAGTGTGTACTTGTCCAGTCTTACAGAAAGCATTTCACTGCTATATAGTTTCCCCATCACGAGGCGTTCTCTCTTTTCAGGACATGTGGTCCCCAATGGATTTTGCCCCCACAACGATAAGATAAGCTGTAGTCCCTTGTGTAAGAGTGTCCTTTGCTCCGAGGTCATCTCATCCACACAAACAACCCATCAAACTCCAGGAGGAGGCTATACATTGGTCTCAAGGCCATTCATGTCAATGGTGCAGTGCTCTTTGCCCTTCTTCAGGTGCCTCGGGGGAATCGGAGGCTTCTTCCTATCCGAAGGCGGCCGGACGCCCTCCTCCAGCTGCATCAGCCGGGCCACGTCGGAGGGGACAAGCTCGTGTTTGACGCCCGAAGAAGGGGGCCGGTAGTTTCCATTGTTGTTGTGGCAGTTCATCAGAAGAGGGGTGTTCATCACAGGTTTGGGCTCGCAGATCAAAGGCACCTGGGGTCCGACAGGGTCACAGGAAGGGAATTAGGGAAGTGGAAGGGAAAAAAAATGAAAGCAGGTCTGGCAGGAAATCGATGTTGAAAAGAAGCTGGACAGCGACTTTGTCATATTTTTACCCCCTTTACCCCCTAGAATAATTTTTTTTTTTTTTTATTATATTGTGAAGAAGTTTTATATTTATAATTTCAGTAATTTACAGACAAAACAGGTTCTTCATCCTTCATCAGAAAAGAAGCTAAAATTAAAACTCACCCCATCTCCCTCTTTCATGAAGTCTTTCCTGCAGATATGTGCCATGATGCCTGTGGCCAAAGCATCCCCCATTACATTTACCATGGTGCGGAATCTGTCTCTGTAGAAGAGGAAGACATTCGAGAGAATGAGTTGAACTTAAACCAGAAATGTTTCGGAACATCTTTGCCGAATTAGAAGAGATGAGGCGCGTGTGTTTGAGTTCGGATCTTCTTGGCAAAAGTGATGGAAGTGGACACACATGCTACTTACAATGCCCAATCTACTGCAATGATGAGAGTGATGTCATCAGTTGGCAACCCGACGGATGTTAGCACGATCACCATGGTGACCAGTCCAGCTTGCGGTATCCCTGCTGCACCGATACTGGCTGCAGTGGCTGTGATACTGGAGATTGAGAAAGCTGATTTCAATTAGTAAACATAAGAGCTGTATGTAGTGTAAAACTGAAGAGATAATAATGGCTGTTGACCTTCAACAGTGGTTCCTGCGGGATGTCATGAGAGACCAATACACAACTAAAGGTCACAAGAAGGTGCTATTTTCAATCATTGACTTTTTTTCTCATGGTCCGATATCAACCCTCTTGTATGGCGATAGGGTCGAGCACTGGGCAGGACCGTACCCGGGACCATTGAGCTGCACTTAATGACACATTTTTCTACAAACAAAACCATCATCATCATCATCAT
Organism: Ophiodon elongatus; assembly: GCA_016806645.1. Taxonomy (NCBI): domain Eukaryota; kingdom Metazoa; phylum Chordata; class Actinopteri; order Perciformes; family Hexagrammidae; genus Ophiodon; species Ophiodon elongatus. The sequence goes on along the minus strand of JACSYO010000313.1, from coordinate 330,818 downwards.
CATCATCATCACAGTAATTTGAAAGATGGTAAAGTAACACACAATTCTACACATGGATGGCTTAAAGGGGAACGTCCTACAACACAACCTACAACCCTCCTTTAGTATCTGTATTCTCACAGACTCAGCCCATCGTTCATTGGGCTGAACTCTCTCCATGGACAGCTGGTCGCTTGCAGCAGTTACTGATTTAAAAATTTGAAGGGGAAAGGTTGAGCACTTACACTCCAGATCCAGTTAATGATATCTTTATTAATTTGTTCTTGGTATGAAATAAAAACAGATGAGCCTGGCCTCATGAGTCAGACGATGTCTCCATAGCAACTGTCCAGCTACATACCGATTAAAAGCATCCTCTCTGTGGAACCTTATGAGTGCATAAAAGTAGAGATTGCATGGAGAGTGAACTACATGTTAGTGTACGTCTGCTATCTGGAGCCGATCCAGAAGCTGAGGATGGGATGATCCCATCGCTCATCATGGTGAGAGAAGGCAAAGGGGGAGGGGGCGGAGGGGGGGGACATTGGGGTCAGTGGCGTGACTTGGATATGGTGGTTTATCGAGGCCACATGGCTCTTTTCAGAGAGATAAGCGGATAGTTTCAATCTACAGTTGCTATATGGAATTATATAGAAAAGCATACAGTTGCAAATATAGGGGAGGTTTAAAACTGATGGTGATGTCAATTATATTCTCACGTTACTGATTTATGACAGTGTTCTTTACGGGTATTCTGGGAGTCTATTGTCACAACACAACAGTGAAAGATTTGTTCTTGAATGCATTAGGCCAGTCAGACCCCTCGTATGCTTCATTAGTATTCAGGCCAGCCACACTCTGTGGTAAAATATTAATAAGTCTTCCTTGTGTGCATTAGGGATAACATGTACACTGGACCTGGTTTAAGGTTCATTCCCTGTTTGTTTTTTCTTATTTTGAATTTCTCATATTGGAGGACATACACAGTATTTTTGTATTTCAGGACAGGGTGAAACACAATGAACAGCACTCTTTGCTTTACTCTTAAAGCACAATGGAGCCTGCCTTTATCCTGTATTGCTTTTGTCTGCAGATTATCTTCCATGCACAGTAACAAACACCCATTTATCTTCTGTAATCTGTGCTTCCACTTCTCGCCCTATTGATATGTCAGTGGGAAAATACCTGCTTTTTCCATACTTCAGAAATCAAAAAGAACAACGGTAAGATATTCTATCTAAACATACGATGGTTGCATTATCTGGTTAAGAGATATAAGAAAGGCCATCATCGTCAAAGGGAGAAAAAAAGAATAGATCAAAGACTTCTAAAGGCATTAGTAAGCTTTATCTGCAGTGCTTGTATGGCGCATGGGTTCAACTGCTCATCAATGACCTCCGATATGTTCACTGTGCTTTCTTGGATTGCTTGAGGATCTTGCTCAAACCCAAAGCATTCATATATGCTAATATAACGGTGTGTCCTAAACATGAAGGAACCTCAGATGCATCATCAATCTTTACTTCCTCACTAGCACTTTCAAACTGGTTTCAGATATCTTCCTACATCTGTGCTGCAACTAATCAGGTCCCAAAATCATAGAAAAGTGTATAGTGTATATTTCAAAAAGCAATAAATTATGTTCAATGTATATGTGCTTGACCGTTTAAAGGATTTAATATCGTTGATATCATTGCTTTAAAATCCCACTAATATCTTGCCCATGTTAATGAGCTTAGAAGCACAGCTGGTGTACGGCATGGTCCACTGACCTGATGGTGATGATCTGGCCAAAGTCCAGCTCGTAATTGTTAACTTGTGCGATGAATATTGCTGCCACGGCCTCGTAGAGAGCGGTGCCGTCCATATTGATGGTGGCGCCCACTGGGAGCACAAAACGGATGATGCGGCGGTCAATGTGGTTGTTCTCTAAGAGGCACTTGAAGGTTATAGGCAATGTGGCGGAGCTGAGGAAGACAGAGAACGAGAGAGAGAGAGCTCAGGACAGTTAAAGGTCAGCCAAAAATAAATACATTTATTCCATAAACATCCCATCATTTCTCCCAGGCATGTGTGTAAACAAGTGTCGTCTAGTGCAGTGGTTCTCAACTGGTCTGGCTGTGGGACCCACCATCACCCCTTAATGACAAAATCGAGGAACATTTTCAACTTCTCAAATTTATTTAATGAAACGATGGTGCAGTTTGAACCTGAGATAGTACAGAATATGTATGCTAACACAAAAACAAGTTTAATGATAAACCAAAACGACCAGCTGGTGGCGATGCTAGAGAGGGAACTATTCCCTTTTACACTCAATTAGCTGCATTTTAATTAAAAACCAAAAAGTGCATCTTCAGGAGATGAGGTATTACAACATACATAACAATTAGAAAACTAATTTCGCGGGTCACGGTGTTCTTCTATGCTGTAAAATGGCGGGGGTACGTGAAGATTTAAAAAAAGAAATATTTAAAATTAGCATCGATTCAAAAATCCTTTAAAAATATTTATTTAATACATTTTCAATAAAATATAAGTGTAAGTTCATAAGCTGAATTTTATATTCAGTAGGCTATTCAATTTCATTATCCTAAAACCCCAGGGTCTCCCCCATATCAGGATGGTTTGACCCAACCTGGCACACGCCACCTGTCATCACCTGTCAATCACCGCCGCCTTGAAAAGCTCAAACAATGAGTGGCTGAAACGTAGCAGCAATGCTGCTGAAAACATGGAGGGACAAGTGCAAAACAAGTCGAAACCAGAGCCGGCAAAAAAGTGTGAATAGATGAAAACTCCGCTGCATAAAAAATCCCCTTCAAAATAAAACCACAGGATAAAAAGGCAAAGGCCCGTGAAGTGTTTTGCTGTGGTGAAAGAAACAGCTTGAACTCTGATGAGACACTTTTGCTGATCTGAGTACAGAACACATGTGCGCTGATGTAGCCATGTAGCAGGCACTTACTCTGGACTTGGCACAGCAAAATAAATAATATATGGTGTGAATCTCAATACACTCTGCCCTGTCCAGTCTGCCACAAGAACAAGGATTGATCTCACAACATTTAATGGACCATGCCAAAGCTTTTGTGCATTTTAACCGAGTCATGTCAAATCACATAACCCTACATTGCTGAGGAGCATTTTCCTACCTTCCAGGCAGCCACTGGTTTCCATTCATTTCCATGTGGGTTGAAAATGAAACCAGTCTGAATTCTACCACAGCCAACATAATGTCTGCTAATGTGGATAAGCCAAAACATGCAAAATCACTTACAGTGTCAAGGTAAATTCACTAGTCAGTTTGTATAGAGGAGCTATGTCACAAAATATTAACATGTGCATGCACTGGATAGGCGCCAGTCTAATCGAATGCGTGGAATGCTCCTTAACATTCCCATCTCTTCCCACACACACCAGATGTTTCCTGATCTCCCACAGCCCCTTTAATGCTTTTCATGGTATGGTTCCAGTAAATGGAAAGGAAAGGGAAGGATAAGTGGTATTAGGACTCAAGGATATATAATTTTGATTCACATGAGAAAATAAAAACCACATCCCGATCTTTTTACATCACATCAATACGAACAAAAAACCTGGTTAATTAAGTTTCATCTCCCTGCAGTCATTTCCTTTACCTGGAAGAAGTTGCCAGGGCGATTAGCAGGGCTTGCAGGATTCCTCGTATATAAACGATGGGGCTCTTTTTGGTGATGAAGAAGTACATGGAAGGCAGGATGAACAAGCCATGCAACACCAGACCAAACACCACGGTGATGGCGTAGAAGCCCAGCTTTTTCCCCATGGCTGACGGGTCACTCATCTCCAGGATCTTACCGGCCACCAGGAACACGATGCCAAACGGGAAGTACCTGTCAGGGCGAGGAGTAGCCAAAATGGTTAGCAGCAGGGGCTGTGAAGTCTTTTATAAATGGTACAACTATTCGATCTGTTCATCTATAGACAGGTTCCCACGCAACGCCATCATGAGACGCTCAAGTTAGGTGTTAAACCATAAATTTCGATGACCCCAAAAATAGTATCGCAAAGGGAATCTTGTTCGGACCCTGGATCATGATAAGGTGATGGGGAAACTGATGAGCAAATAATAATATAAGCTCATACTGTTATTGTGTGTTTATGGCTGTTTAATGAATATCACAAAAGTTTGTCAGCCTCTATGATCAATGGTTTGTTGATCAGTTCGACTTGCGTTTGGAGTTCCAGCGTGTCATTTGGTGACAGTTTACAGACATGAAAGCGCATCATGTTGTTAAGATTAGAATTTGTGTGGGAAGTGAAAAACAGGTGCGCTTATATGAAATACAATAAATTATTTGCACTAAATATTAAATGGCCTTAATATTAATTTAATTATGAAATAGTTGCTGAGGACTGAAACTTCCCCTGTATCATCTAGCATACATATCTGGTATATCTTGAAGGTAAAAATTAGGATTTTCCCACATGCTAACGTCACAAATATTCTTGGCCTGCTCTTTAATCGCACAGCTGGCAGACAGCAGACATTGCATATGCTGATATAATTTTATTTTAACGCTAACGTTTATACATGCTAATGTTAGAAAAAAATACAGAATAATGGGGCTATACTTGTGCAGCAGGCAAACAGCAGGAACTTTATACGCTAACCTTACATTTTTTTTAATGCTAACGGATACATGTTAACGCTTCTAATATCCAGAGACTTATTCTGCAGGAAAACAGCAGGAATTTCATATCAGCTAAATTTACTCTTTTATGCCAAGATCCATAAAACTGAAAATAAAATACATTTACTTGAATGAGGGGGGCTTCTGTATTTATACCCTGTGCTGCCTGTATTCTTATTTAATACCTTTCTATCAGCTGGTTTGCACGGATTCAGCGTTTACAGTAACGTTTAGATGATGTTTTGGTGACAGGGATCTCTAGCTGAGGCAGCTGTGGTTGCTCACTAAAGTTATGAGGTAAACCCGGAATGTGTTGGACTGATGTATGCCTTAACCATAGCGCTATCATAACATTGTGACAATGAGTTGTGGACCCTCCTGCTGCAGATGCATCCTTTAAAGTTGTCTATAGCTTCCATGAAGTAAAGTATGTTTAGAGAGAGCATTACCATATAACAATGGCAACGATTCTAAGGACGGCCTCGTTCAGGCTCTGGCAGAAGTTCACCAATGCGCTGCCATTTGGCCCCATCCTTCCCAACATAATACCTGTGAAAATAAATGGCACCATTGTTAAAAAGATGGACGAAAGCATTTCAATTGGCAGTAATGCATTCTATTTGAAGAAGAATCCAGCAGAATCCAATAAAGAATAATGCAATGTTTTTACCCATGGTGGCTGAAAATATAACAATTCCAAGGACATTCATTCCATCGCTTGTTCCTTCCCGAATGCGTACGAGCACGTCAGGTGGCGGAGTCAGGTCAAGGGCAAAGTTCTGGATGTCGGTTCCATTATCATCCTGGATACCGTAAATGAGTGCTCGCCGCGTGGTGGACTCTGATTGGGCCTGACTCACCGTTGGCTTGGGTTTCACAGTGTACTCGCTGCTTGTTCGATACTGTTGCCAGGGAATAGAAACAGAATTAGAAAAACCACCTTGACTTTGTGTCGAAAAGTGATGTGTGTGTGATATCGATTGTCTCACCTGCTGAAATGTGGCCTGGACCAGATTAGACGGGAACATGTTGCTGCAAGGAAGAGATTTAAAAGAATTAAAACACTCTTGTTCAGAAAGGTGGAACAATAGGAAAGCAAGCATTATGAACCTTTTCCCATTGGTTTAATATGTTTTAACATCGGTATGCTTGTCCACTGTAAGTAACATTATACACTACATTCTTTATCTATATTAATGAGATCCTTCTTCACTGCAAAGCTGAAGAGAACTCAGATATTTTAGAGGTTCTTGTTTTGGTTAATGACATGGCAGTGAGTCAGAGTCAGCAGGCTTCAAATAAAACATCCCAGTGTTTCGGGCAAGCTGACATAATACAGAGCAAGAGCCTGCAAGTGTGAACGGTTCAGCTTTCACTCTATGACCTGTTTCCAGGAGCGTTGGTGGCAGGAGACATAATTATTCACATTTATACAAAATAAATAATGAAAACGAACAACAAAAAACAAATGTTCTATTCTATTGTGGCTCCAAGGTAAAAATAAATAAATAACAAATATGTAATTTTAACTTTTACCCTCCTGTTTTAACAAACCAAATCATGCTGAAATAAATAGTTTTCTTGCTGGTCTGTTTGACTGCAGTTGTGCAACAAAGTGCCTACTCGGCAGGCGTGATCTCACTTTACGTTCCCAGTTATTTAGAACAACACATTCTAATTTGCCATTCAAGGTTGCATTTCGCTGATGCACTGCAGAGACAAAAATGGATACTTCTGAGACCCGAAATGTAAAGAAAACGCAGCTGACTGTCCAGGGTGACATGCTTTACAGACACTCTATGAGCTTGAAATCCTGTCATTGTGGCTGACTGAAATTCCAATTTTATTTCACTTCATGTGGTGTTTTTCCAGTCTCACAGTACAGCGAGATAGAAAACAGATGTAGATTGTCTCAAAGCCCATATTAGACGTTTTAATTTGCTCTTTCTTCATGAAAGTAGGAGCTCACACCTTCGTGACATTTAAACTGATTGTTCAGTCAAAATAAGTATGTCCCTCTTTACATGTAGTAAGAACCCCCAGAGGAAGAGATGTAAATCAGAGATGTTTAATCAGATGTATTTCAAATTTGTTCCGAAAATACTGCATTCAAATGCCAAACTCAGGAGTAAACAGTCCTTCCCTATGATTCAGTTTGGACTCACAATGAAATAAAATTAGAAGTCCAGGCTGTACTAATCAAAATGTATTTATTAATGGGTAAAATGCAAGTTTAAGTCTACAAAGTCCAATAATATCTGCTCAGCTTCATAATTACACTTATAAAGATGCATTTTGAAGCAGTCCCACTGGTAAGAGTTTATACTAACTGCAGTCTTAAGGTCAGCCACTGATCCATTCAGCCTGCCTACGCAGCTCTGCGCATGTGCTCTCTGATTAACAGCCTGGACTTGGACTCACCCCATCGCTCCACCAACAGCATGGAATAAAATACTGGGATTAGACTTGCAGAGGCACAATGTATGACAGGTGACTGTTAATAGTCCTGTTTACTGATGCTGGGTCTGAGAAACTGGGTAACATCTCTTATTAAAGAAGATTAAATGGTTTTAGTCAACAATGAAGTCATCCCAGAATACGGGAACTGAAAAGCTTAAGACAACCAATGTTTTTTAATCCCGTCTCAGGATTTGAGGCAAATACAAAACAGTCTGACAAAGTAGGATATTGTCAGGATGACATTTGCTCTTGTGAGGTGTTATTACTCCAGTTTGGTCCATTTTTTTATAAGCAATCATGCCTGATATTATTTTTTTGCCATCTTGTGCAAAGCATCAAATCATTTTCATATTAATGAGTAACAGCACAGAAAGTAAAACACAATTTGGCTCACAGATATGGATTTCTGTCTGTAGCTCTCAAATAATAGAATAACATATGTATCATGTTGTTTTCCACATTCAATTTGTTGAACTACGCCACTGCTACTGTGTTGTCTGGAAGAAGGTTTGTCTAACAGCTGTTTTTTCTGGGGTGATAAAGCTCAATTCACATGGAGTTCAGTTTACACGTCACAAGGAGTACTACGCCGCCTGTGAGTACAGTTACATGATGTCCTTCGTGGAGGGAACTGACTAAAGTCTGATAATAACCCTGATGATGTCAGCAGTGATCAGTGCAGGGAACCAGCATTATAAACTAAGGACATGGATTTTGAGAGACAAAGTCGTTTAACAGGAGGTGAAGATTTGCTGAGTAAACCAGTAAATTGAATTATGGGAAGTGTAGGATCTAGCATTTCTAGATCTTGACCATAGACTGAATATAAAGATGGAAGACATGACAGATCCCCCTAAAAGTGAAGCCAAAACATCTCTGTTGCCCCATGGGTGAATGACTGCAGTATAGTTCATAAACCCTGTCTGTCCACGGATTTAGGCAAAACTAAAAATCATATCGTGGAATAAAATGTGACATTTCTGAAGAAATGAGTCTGAACACTGAACACTGAGTCTGTGTAAGTCAATTTGATTGTAAATGTATTTATAGAGATGTTATGCTTAGCTACCGTGGTGCTGACGTAGCAGCTAGGTGGCTCATGTTAACTAGATGTGTGGGTGGGACCTCGATACCGCGGCTCCAAAATCTCATGATGAGAATTGGAGACGCGTTGTCCATTTATATACAAAGTCTATCGTGGATCCATACAAACAACTACAAGTGTGATGTCTCGGCCTGTGCTGCTGCGCTTCTGACCATTCTTTGTTTTAAACGGGGAAGTTCAATACTAAATCTCCCTTTAATCCTATGATAGTGTGCTCCTGATGTGCCAAACTAACTTCACAAGAATGGTGAACCGTGTCGTGAAATATACCTTCAGATCCTCCCCAGTCCTCATTTGGACACATAGGCTGACACACTTATTTTTCAAACATTAAGACCTTTACCCCAGAATATTACTTATTACTATTAATAATAAGTAGTAAAACTTTTTTTCTTGAAATGTATGTCAATTCTGATTTCTCTCTCATAATTTTATCACTATAATATGGCCTAAAAAAACTGCTGTAAAATGGTACGGACCGGTCTTACCTCATTGATATTATTTAAATATATATATATATATATATTTACAGTATATGTTATGTTCTATGTCCACATTATGGATCAATGTCCTTACATCTCATCCTCTTTTGGTCCCCTTTTGTATGTCCCTCTCTTCAGAATTCAGCTCCATACATCACCTTTAAATAATGACAAGACAAATCCCTTGCAGCACAGAAATAATCTGATCTGTGTGCAGCTTTCAGTGGGGGTTATATCAGAAGACGGCTGCGTCTGTAGCTCACTGCAGCCCTCCCAAGCCCGGTTTTTCCTCCGCTAATCACCCACTCCACGATGTGAAGGTACAGACCACCTAACAATGACTGTACTGGAGCTGATACTTACATACATGACTTATTCTGCTATTGAGGAGATTGCCCTAACAACTGAACAGCATGTGCTCCATTTGTACCATTTCAGTCTGACAAAGAGCCTAATACAGCAATAGCCATGCATTGAGCATCGCTCACACATGTTAGAATCGTGAATGAAAAAAAACAGTTGTTCATGGTGTGCACATGTATAGTCAGATAGAGGTTATATTGATCCTACCGGATGAGATCCAGCAGAGCATCAGCAGAACTCATGATAGGCTTGCCACTATCCTCGGAGTCCTCTTTCTGGGCCGCACCGCCTGGGTGGATGATGGAGACCATGATGATTCCCACTACCACGGCTACAAAGGTGGTCCACAGGTAATAGGACACTGTGATCAGACCGAGCCGACTGGAACACTTGGCGTCGAGGGCTGCCAGTCCTGACATCAAACTGGGAGAAGAAACATTCAAGTTAGACTGATAGTTAGTTCTTTATTTAAATAATGCATGTTGAGCCACGTTAAAGCAAATGTGTCAATGCAATCCATCGGTAAAAAAATAGTTTGTACACGCTCCTCACTTCAAAAGCTTATGTTGATATTCTTGTGAGGTGTAAAACCACGTTTCTTTTCAGCACATTAGTAACAATGGTTTTCTAAGTGAAGCCAATGCATTTAGAATTGTTTTACCAGGCTAAGACCTTGGACGACATCCCTAATCTGTTCAGGAGTATGTAATCCTTCAACCTATCTGAAAACTTCCAACACAAAACTTGTACATTCTCACCACTTTCTGGAATTTTCTGAGCACTTTAATTAAGATCTTTTGGTGAGATTGTTTTGCCACCATTTGTTTCCAATGCCAATAATGTATCTATATTGACAACTGAAAATACTTCATCTGCTGAGGAAGATCATGTGATGGAATTGAAAGCTCCGGACAAACTACTGTGGTTCTCAACTGTTGCATCCCTTGTTCAAAAGTGACTTAAATCATCAGTTGGACATTCATGGTTAGGACAGTGTTGCTTTCACAGTTGTAACAAGTCCTCCAAACTAAGCAACAAAATTGCCCATGCCATCTGTAATGACATTTAGAAGCATTTTCAGTTAACAATCAGTTGGAAACAGGAAATTAACAGCAGTCTCCCTGTTAAGTGCTGTCTTCAAATGGTGTTGTGTTTATCATGTTCATGAGAAAAGTCTGTATAACCGGCCCCCTTTTCTGCTTTTCACAACTTCGTAAGAGGACATTTCCTTAAAGCTCAGAGTTCACAAGTTATAATGAGATTCCTGAAATTTGTGGAGGCCTTTGAAGTTCATTTTTGGTGTACTGTTTGGAGACCAATGGGAGAACAAACAAGCACATTCAGATAAAAAAAACATCAGTCAACACCACATAATATGTGTTTTTATTTTGTGGGGGCATTTTCAGTCAAAGGTGAAGGAGGTCGGAAGCGAGGACAACTGTAAGAATGGAGAAACCCAATGAGCGGAAGAAAGCTGTGGCGGCTGGTAAGCACACCTGTGTTGTAAATGAACCAGAGTGAAGAGTTTCTATTGTAGCCGATAATGATGACAGTGGGGAGATAAATCAAAGTAGCGAGAAAAAAATACATACCCGGGGTCGGTGCAAAGAATGGAATTCAGAAGTTTTTTGAAAGCTGGAAATTTGTTGATTGTTTGCAGTGATGAAGATGAGAGAGAGCGCGTTAGTAAGATGAAGAAAATAGGGTGGTATGAAGTGATAAGTGTTCGCAGAATTGAAAGAAGGAGTGAGGGTGTGATTTGTGGGGTACCAGTTTAAATGGAGGAAATAAAGTAAAATCTGAAAGGAGGAAGTCTGAAAGGTGCTCGGCGGTTGCAGGTAACCGGAGATGGAGTGCGGAAAGACTATGCTGTGCTTGAGTTTGAGAAGGAAGTGCTCCCAAAGAAAGCGTCTCAAGCCGTCTTGAGCTATCACGTAAAGCTTTGTTTATACACATCCTTGGTGCAGTAGCGCGAGCCTCCGCAAACGGCACGCGAGCTCCGAGCATCAACGGAGGCGTTTTACTCTATGTGCTGCATTATTCTCTGAAACACCAGAGGACGTACAAATGAAATGAACAACAAAAGACAATGAGTGTTACCCATAGACTGTGTGTAACCTGGCGGCAACCTCCGGTTCTGCCGAGTGAAGCCGATGCGGAAGTTTCTTAAAACTTGCATTCTCTCTACTGACCAGCAGGAGGCGACTCATCCGGTTTCAAAAAGAAGTCTGATTGTATAGAAGTCTAAGAGAAAATGACCCAGTTTCTCACTTGATTTATTCCCTAAGTAAACATTGTAAACATGACCTTACGGTCTCAATCGCTAGTTTAAGTCTTCTTCAATAAAGCATGATGTTCATTTAGTAGCTGTCGCTACCAGAGACGTATCCGGCGTCACTCTGTCACGCCTCCGCATTCCAAATATGATAACTTCTGTTCATCGGTTGCAAAAAAACAACAACATGGCGACGGCCATATTCCATGATAGTGACACCGAAATCGCCAAAATCGAGGCTTCATAACGGCAGCCCACAAATCAATGGGTGACTTCCAGATGACTACATCCACTTCTTATACAGTTAATGGGTGTAACCGGAAAAAACCCATAAACCAACTTCCACAATGCAGAGGAGGGATTGTAATTATCTTTAATCTCATATCTCATATTCATGGCCTACTGCATTGCCTTTGTACAAGCCCTGCAAAGAAACAAGTCAAGTATTGAATGCATTAGAAAGAAACAAAGGTTGAATGTCCTGTAAGAAGATTTTTAAGACCTCCTGTCTTTAAAGCATCTCAAAACGAATTGGTCTATTTTGTATAATCCCTAGACATGTGAACTGTTTTATCAGTGAAATATTCGTGACAGTCGCGTCCGTGCTCCGGCTTCACTACAGCGAGTGTAAACTAAGCTTAAGAGAGTACGTCCCAACGCCAATGAGGTGCTCCAACTGCCAAAGGTTTGGCCATACCGCCAAGACATGTAAAGGCAGAAGATGTGCCAGATGTGGAGAAGATCATGAGTATGAACAATGTGATCAGAGACTACCAAAATTATGTAACAGTGGTGGCAATCACACTGTGGCTTAGGGGGGAATGCAAAGTGATGAAAAGGGAAATACAGCAGGTAAGAGTTCAGAACAAGATCACATATGCAGATAGTGAAGACAGAGAAGAGGACATGATGGACAGAGAGTAGAGAGACAAACCAGGATAGAATCAGACCAGGGGAATGTGATGGTTGATTTAAAGAATCTAGTCACTTAAATAGCGAATACAAACAATTGTAAAGGCGGCAGCTCATCATCTAGACATCAGCATGGTCTCAGCATACGAGCAAGTCACGAGCAATCATGGGTTTGAGTCTGAATTCTATTTGGATGTCCACTCATAGCGTGTTTCTACCAATCGACCCACTTTCCTCAGTGACTCCATAACTTTAGCTTTGGTTTGGTTGTAGAGTATCGCTGTGTCCATAAAAACGTTGAGATGGATGTTTTATCTCAGTTTCAAAGCGTGCAACATAGTGCGAAAGCTCTGATTCTCTATGACTGAGTAGGGGTGCAAATCATCGGCAAAAAAAGTATGAATCTACTTCGTGATTCACTTTACTCTTTCTGAGTTGGATGGAAGAAGAAGCGAAATTCTTCCATACGTTAGCTTTTAAGCCAGGGGGTGCCGGTCGGATTGTAGCCATATTCGACGATCATAACGTTGAGAATTAAGTTTGAAATTTTCAATTAATTGAATTTTCTGCATCGAGTCATAATCGTTCAATAGAGAATCAATTTCCCCCTCCCCGACCCTAGGAAGTGTAGAGATATTGACAAGTGATGCAAATTGAAGTGCTGGATTGCAACAGTGTGTTTTGTGTTTTGTGGGGATTTGGATGCACATGTCGCATTATGGGGAGGAGAAAGGATGGATGCAAGTGGTGAGGTAATTGAATAACTGCTAGAAGAGAAAGTCAGGGTTTCTTTAAGTGATGGGTGACGGACTAGAATAGATGTGCACACAGGGAACATACAGTTCTACATTTAACCTTCGTTTCAAGGAATTTAGCAGGGAGATGTGAGTGGGATGTATCAGAAGAAACATCAGTAGGTAGTGATAGTTTTCTAGTGTTGTGTAGCCGATAACTACAAAGAAATAAGAAACAAGGATAAGTTTTGAAGGGGTGGTTATTTAGCAGTACAAAATTCATTTAAAATGTTTACATTTAAATGCAATATGTGAGACAGGAATAGATGAAATTGATAGATGGATAATTAAAATGGCTAACAAGTCAATTTTTAGGAGTAAAGAACGAATGCAGCCAATGGTGTTTCCCTGGTGGACAGATGGGCATGGTAAAGTAGTGAATAGAAAGGAATGAAGCTCTCAGGATAATAAGAAGAATTCATAACTTTTCGAATTTAATTAAATTGAAGCAAGCACAAACAAAGGTTAGGAAGATTAAACGTGATGCAAAAAGGCAAAGCTGACAGACCTTCTGTAGTAAAATTGGAAGAATAACAGCTGTGGGAGATGTTTGGAACATGATTAAAAGCATGAAAGGGATCAGAAGAGAATGGCAGTAATTCGGTACAGAAAGCAGTGTGTGATGAGGCGAAGGCAGAGATGATGCCAGAGGTACTCAGATCAAGAGTTCTGTCTGAGGAGGGCAATAGAGTAAGAGTAATGAAGGTCCTGGATTTCTTGATAGAATACACTTAACAGTTTAATGGATGCTTAATTTACTTTGAAAGAAATGAAGAGGGCAATAAATAAGATCAGGACTAATATCTCCTGGCAAAGGGTGGAATCTGTTATGTAATGCTAAAGCATTTAGTTGTTTGAGCATCTATGGAGCGGATAGGTTTTTATAATAAAGTCTGTTTGGAAAGAGGCAGTGATTAATCCCATTAACGAACGAGGCAAGAACCAATCAGCTCCACTGACCTTTAGCCCAATAGCACTGACATCACATGTAGGAAACTTAATGGAAAGTGTGATTGTAGAAAGATGAGTATTTTACATGGAAGGCAGAGGAATTTGATCATCTGGAGTGGATTTAGGAGGGGTAGAGGAACCATGGAACCTGTTAAGTGTCTGGAAACAGGTTAACAATGAATTATTTTTTTATTCTTTTTGTGGTTTGTATCGTATTTGTTTTAAAAAGAGGATGAAGCCTGTTTGGACCAGGACATGTGGTTTGATGATGGTCGTGAGACGTTTCTTGGCTCTGGGGACGTAGTCCTCATGGACTTCCTGTGAGGAGCTAGTCTTGCTAGCGTTGGAATTCACGCTCCGCAGATCTATCAGCTATAGAGGAACCAGCTGGTAACAGGACCATCATAACCCGGGCTCCCTCGGGGGAAGCGTAGAGAGACTTTTCTACGCAACACACCGGATCTAGACGCACCTTACATCGTCCATGGTGACTGGACGTACAACTTGAGGAAAGAGGTCATTTAGTGTTAGAATTTGTTATTATTTGGGCTTTTAGTGATGTTTTTAAATGTTTTGAATGAAGCATCAAATGGCTGTCATCATATTTTATGACATCGTCATCATCTTAAAAAGATATAATGTTATTGTAGTTATATAAATGTGATTTATGGTGAGGCTAGGTTTGCCTTCTAGAGTGAACAGTTAATACAGGTTTGTGCACCGTGCCTCCCTGTGTGAGAATCTAATTCTACAAATAGCATCATATGAATAATGTAAGTGTAGCCTCATCTTTATTTGCAACTTTGCAGAAATACCAGGTTTACACACAATGACTAGACGAGCAAAAAAAAGATGTGCAGCATTTAAATGTTGATATAGAATTGAAATGTCCACAACATTAACTATTTATTACAGCCCTAGATATTATCGTGTTCTTTTATTTCCGTTTATACCTGACTGACTCAATGATATTAGATAGAACTTTATTAACATGACAATTTTAGAATAAAAAAAAACACAACAATAGATGATAATAGATATAAAGTGTAAAAGAAGTATACTAACATTCTAACACCGTTTCCTAGTAGAATAACTATAAACAATAAAAATAAGATAAATTTGTCTGGTATTGCTGACATGAGTACGAGGCATACTAAAATTTTATACGGGTCCGCAAGTTTTTATTTTTATTTTTATAACATATTTTAGCTTAAAAATCATTTTTATCCAGGCCAAGCCATTAGCAACATTTTGTATTCTCCACTGCTATATCACGTATGACATAACGAGTATTTAATGTGTGTCCAGCCGCATAGTATGTGGATTTTATGTATGCAAGAAATGCTCGAATGTATACTACATTGGTATGAGACGAACCGCGAGGCGGACTGTTGGAATAATGAAATGTTGGACAAAATAATTACAAATGATGGCGAGTGACTTTCAGGTCAGCGCCATTGATGTAGACAAGGGTGTGTTTCTTCGCCTCTTTTTTTCTAAAATCAACAATCAGCTGATTGGTTGTTGCAGGATTATTGATTGCTTCTCTTTATGAAGTCTCTTAACTGCTTGTGATCCAACCAATGACGGGAGTGACATACTTAATTATTGGAATGCAGCCAACTTCAGCCTGTGTGGGTGTATTGCTGGGGACCCAGAGGACAAGCAGGGTCGAGTTGGTTGGCCCACTTTGGACACGCGACATGTTCATTGTTAATACACTTTGAATAAACAAGCGAAAGCGCTCCGTGCAGCTTTGAGGGAGGGGCTTCAGGGCTCTGCAGAGCCGAGCATGTGGTCCACAGCTGGCCTTCACAGGCTCATTGACTGCAGTCCACTTTTGCCGCTGGATGCAGGATACACTAACGTTGCCACGACTTGAACACATTACATGTTGATTATAACTAGAGTGTGCAGAACATCCAGACTTTCTTTTGTGAATGTGCAAATTAGATTTCCTCAGAACAAAAACTGAAAAGAGTTGTGCATGAAAACGTCAGTTAATTTGAGGGAACAGATCCGCTTCCCTCATTTATTATTAGCACAATTATCCCGTTTCTTTTTCATGTTGGTTCTTTATTTCTTTTGTAAGTTACTGAACAGTACAACCCAATTAATTTCCCTATTTAAAAAAAAAGATCCCTACATGGTAACAAAACCCCACACCAAATTCCATTTTCAAATTTAACACTTTAAAGTTTCTTTAAGTATGTATACGTTACTTTTCCTAATATTTATCAATTACTTTTTCGATTATGTATCATTTTCAAAATGCACGTGAACCACTCTCCACATTGGCATGAATTAGATCCACCACTCAGCACTTTATTTAAAAAAGGAAACTCATCACTTTTAAAGGTGGTTTGCCTGTTACTGTCGTTAGTTGAGTTTTCAATAAAACTAAATTATGACTGGTGTATTAACTGCATGCCATCTTAATCAGAATACACAAGGCTAAATTGCCTCATTTTTTAAAACAAACTGCTCTCAAACAATGCAGCATTTTAAAGACTATTCTTTTTTTTTTTTTTTTTAAAGGTGAAGTGTTGCTCACTCAACAAAAAACAATGTAGCTTTTAAAAGGCTATTTTTTACACTGAGTGGCGCTGTGCCCACCCCACAAAATAATGCACCTGGGCCACAGTACATCACTTCCAGCAAACTTCACAGAGAACAATGAGGTCAACATAGCATCACAATCTGTTTAAAAAGAATGTGAACCGAATCTGTTAGTACGTCGGTCACCACCGAGCCTGGTTGTAACCGGTACCGACAACATTATCGTCACTTCACCTGTCTCTCCTTCGCTCCACGTGTGGAGAGCTTAAACGGTGGCCATGTCTTGGAGTGTATATTCCTCTTTCGTCCCCTACTCTGGCTGCTTAAAGTAGAGAGAGGGAGTTTATTTGGATATTTTTTATAAAGCAGCGGCGTGCGCCACCGTATGCAGGGAAAACACTGGAGCCATAGAACTGCAACTGATAGAATGTGCACTATTGCATGATACCAACGATCTCCTTGTAAAGGCAGATCGTGGATACATTTTAATTGGTCCCAATCTAATATCGTCACGTTGCATAGTTGTGCATGTAATTGGACATTTTATATGTATTTTATATTCTCATATAAGTAAATAGCGTAGACTATCAAAGCTTGCCATTTGTGACTTGAGTTTCATGCAGCAGATGCCCCACTGCATACATATCCTCTTTTCTGTCTTCGAATAACAATCAAAGGAAAGTGTTACACTACAAAGGGAGAACAGACAGGATGTTCTCAATACCCATCCCAAGATATGTCTCCCCACCCAATGCATGTCTCCCCCAACCATGTGCTCACTCTCTCTATAACTGAGTGTGACTTTAACTCTGGAGGTCTCACTTCCACAGACTCTTTGTGATTCTGTAAAACTGTGCCTTTTCTTGCAAGAATAAATTATTTCATCGATAAGTTCTGTTTTACAATATTCATCATTGCAGCTTTAAAGGATTCACAGCGGGTAAGATAAATGTCCTCCACATGCAGTATGAGTTTTTAAGATGGGAGTGGAGATTTGTAAGATTTTCCATCTTAAGTCCCAGCTTGTTTATCGCACAGCTATCAAATCACTCCGTTCAAGAGCGGACATCTTTCCTGCTGGAGTTAGGGCTGCATGTGTGGCACGAATAGTTCAAACTGAAAGTATCCGTTGGCAACTAATAAATGTGATTGTTTACGTCAATCTCTCTGGCGAGGCTTAATGATGCTCATGCACTGTGTTTTACAGCGCCTATTATGTCGTCATGGCTAGTGCAATCAAAGGAGCGGAGACATCAGCCACGGTCTATTCCATTCCCGCCTCCAAAGTCTCCAAAGTCAGTGTTGAGCAGTAGCAAGCGCTCGTGACAGCCCTGTGCTCCCGGGGCCGCGTTTGTGTGCGCGGAGTAGAAATGCTCCCATACCAGGATGCTTTTTCCTCTTGTAGTTACTCTTCTGTGGGATGGTATAACGTACGCGCACCTGGTTTTTATGAGACTTATTTCACGCCATACCATCCAACCAGTAAAAGAAAAAAAATTGTTAATTCTTTTGGGATCGTGAACTTGGTTGAAAATTCTGAACTATGAACCCGAACTAGTTGATTTAACTTTGAGCTGTACTTCAGACAAAGTCAGACAGTAGCTACTATTCCTGCTGCCTGTGGATTTTGGCAACACTCACTGCTGTTGTTTGGTTGATGGTTAGACTACTGTTAGTGCATTTTGTATTTTTGCTACTGCTATGATACATTTGGGTGGGTATTTCTTTACTTTTGGAAAATAGCATAAATTGCCTTACTTCCATTGGATATCCGCACATCCTGGTACTGTAGATCTGGGCGTTAAATCGTTACTATTAATTAAATCAAATTGATGGTTTAGGACAGTGTTTATAAATGAAAATCAATTCTCACTTCAACTCGCCACAACTTCCCTGAGCTCTGTTAGAGCTTGAGGCTTGAAAGGGTTGCAATGAAAAACACTCAAACTTTGTATTTTAGGATAGGCAACGTGGGTTTGATTTTTTTATTTATTTTTTTACATTTATTTATTTACATTTTTTTTAAATAAAAGTGACACCTTTTTTATGCTTATACTCAAATTGGATTTTAGTGCAAACAATTCAATGATATTTTTTTAGTGCCCTTCACATCTTCTTGCTGGTCATGTTTGTTTTCTCTCAGAGAAGTACCCAATATAATTTCCACTCCACCCTCATGTGTTAATCCAAGGGGTTAAAGCTGTGAGGGTTATAGTGAACTGCAGGAGACAGTCGTCAGTACCTGGACACAACGAGGGGGAGAATCAGCATCTTCAGCATCCTCATCAGCAGCTCCCCGGGAAACTGGAAATACTTCACCTCCTGCCAGGATCAGAGAAGAAGAAATGGTAGTCACAGTTCATTTCAGGACTAACATTAGACGGCTAGTAAAAAAGTAACTGTTGTTAAAAGAAAATTATGAACAGGAATAAAACATTGTTATGGCGTTTGGAGCTCTGCAGGAGCTGAAAATTAGCTCTCTTTCTGCAACTGCATGAAAAGGAAAGGAAAAAGTAATTTCTTTTTTTTCATCTATCAATGTATTTTTGATTAAAAATTTATGTAAGAAACTGAGCAATGCGGAATCATCTCCTGAAGTGGAAGTCTAAAATAACCAACTGGACTATTTTCCTTTTTTGGACGTTAAAATTTATTTTCTTAGATTTGTCTTGTGAATGTAAGGATCAATGCCATCTTTTAATCCTCTGCGGCTTTCACTCAGGGACAAAATACATACTGAGTTTCAAAGCAGACCAATTTTGTTAATATTTAAATATTTTATTGATTGATTTTTTGTCTTAATTTAATTCAAGCAGTACAGTTTCTTGACTTTATTGTTTTGTGGTGAATATGTATTTTCCTTGTCAGTAAGCCATGAAACGGTTGCTATTGTTTTTTTTCACACAATAGAAATGAGTCTTTTCTTGTTATGTTTCTTTGCATCAGAACAGCAAAAGTAAAAGACTGAAGATGGATTTATACTTTTGTGGCTGTAGCTCAGAGGTAGAGCGGTGGTTGGATCCCCGACTCCTCTGGTCCGTGTGTCAAATGGTCTGACCTGGGCAAGTTGCTGAACCCCAAATTGCTGTGCCATCGGTGTGTGAGTGTGCTTTAGTTTATACACTTGGTGGTCAGCTTGAAGCCTCTGCCATCGGTGTATGAACGAATGGGTGAATGTTGACATGAAGCGTACAGGCCTTTGAGTGGTCGAAATACTACAACTGCACTATATCCACTTAGCATTTACCATGTTACTATGGCGGCTATTTGCAGAAGCTTTGATGCTAATGGCCAAACTGCAGAGTGATTCATCACGTCATCTTCACATTACACACATTTATTCTACTGTTGATATAAAAATACAAAATTGCTTTAATCATTGCATTGTATTATAAAGTGAGTGACAAAAAAATGGATTACTTTAATATAACCATAACACAGCACGACCTGAGGTGTACGACGCATTCATCTCTTGGTGCTATCAACTGGTGAAAACCAACGAGGATTGTTTTTTTTTTTTACTAGAGACAAACGTATCTGGCAGGCGCTGTAAACTGGTTTACAGAAGCATAAATCCACCTTTAGTGCAACTAAACACAGTAGACAATGTAACAGTTGCACTGCCACAGAAATCTCATCTCTCGTTTTGTAGAGTTAACAGCCACGATATTGTGTGCACTGCGGTTGACTCATCCAGCCACTTGTTGTACTGCAAGCCCGGCGTATTAGCGAGTGTCCGGTGTGACAATGAGTATGACACAGTTATGTTATAGCTGTGAATGTAGCAGTGCAGTATGTGTACAGTTCATAAGTCGGTGAGTAAATGCTACAACTTAAGACCCAAGCCAAGTTCCCGTGTCTTGTCAGCCAACCATTTGCAACCTGCTGCTTTGAAGTGATTACCCCTGAAAGCTAGCAACAACAACTGCTCAGGTGCCCTTTAGGTGGGCTGACCTTCAAGGTGGACAAGCTATTCTCCTTTTGTCTTTTTAAAAATGTGTTTATACTTTTTTTTAAATGTTTAACTGATAGCATTAATCAGTCAAAATGATTATTGCCGGTTAACGGTTAAGAGTTATTCATTTACATTCCCAGTCGCAAACTACAAGTTAAAAGGACACGGAGTTAAATATTAAAAAAGTAAATAGCATTTATTCAATACTTAAAAAAACACTTTGGCTAAAGGTGAAACTGGTTAAATTTTGTCTCTGAAATGGACCTCAGGAGTGCACCTTCCTGTGAGGAAAAGTTATTCATTGCATGGTTCATTTACCATCTTTTGGCTTACAACAGCTGACCTTTTTGTGTTTTTCAGAGGAAGTTTAGATTTAATTGTATTTACAAATCAGACCAGATGTTGGTCAACAATATGTATTGTTCAGATTAAGCGATTTTCTTTTTTTCGCTTTGCCATGGCACCACCATCTGCTTTTCATCGTGCATGTCAAGTATGTGGTTGAGTTGCTTCAAAAGCTTTTTAATTCAGTTCAAAGATTCTGTGTTACAGAGCTTGAATTAAAGTGTTGCCCTGGATAAATCTTTCCAAAGAACGGATTAATAACAATAATGTCTCTTCTCTTCGCCCATGCAGTAACTCCAATGTCAACCCAGTAGTGGCCGTGTTAGATGCTCAGAGAAAGTGCTCCAGCAGTCCAGTGATTGTGGTTCAGTGGTAGAGCAGGGGTTTCTCAATCAGAGGGATCAGAGGACCGATTCCCTCGTTTCGCTAGTCCATGTCGATGTGCACTTGGCCAAGGACTAATTGCTCCCGTAACTACATATGATCCTAATAGGCAGGTGGCACCTTGCATGGTAGCCCCTGTCATCAATGTATGATGAATTGTAAGTTGTTTTGGATAAAAGCGTCAGCTAAATGTAATGTAATGTAAAAGGGTCTATCTGCAGTCTTGCAGGCTACATCACACACACCCTGAGATAACTTCTTGGATTAACATACTTATTTTAACCCATACCATGATATTTTCCTTAACCTAACCAAGTAGTTTTGGTGCCTAAGCAGCTAGGACCCAAGGTTTTTCCACTACCCAGAAAAAAAGATGTATGGAATAAGACTCAGATTTGTTTTACCTAAAATTTCACCAGCATGTCCACAACTCCACGAGAGGAAACATTACACTGGACTATGTTGACACCAATATTCTTGGCAGCTACAATGCCCTAACCTGCCCCCACTTTGGACCATCGGACTGTATTTCCCTGCTTCTGCTGCCTACCTACGTCCAGCTAATTTAATGGGCCAAACTATAGGGTAAAAAAATGAAACAGATGAAGCTACAGCTGCTCTACAGGACTGCTTTGAATGTACAGACTGGCACATATTCAGGTATGGCGCAACCCATGAGAACAACACCAATCTTGAGGAGTATACATCAACAGTAACATCATACATCAGCAAATGTGTTGATGATGCGGTGATCACGAAGACAATACATTCATTAGTTCCCCAACCAGAAAGCTTGAATAAATGGAGAGGTGAGGGCACCATCCAGAGCCAAAAAAAGACACACACCCCTGTTTATTCACTAGAGCTGAGCTATTGCTCAACTCCATTGATAGACAGGCTGTATTTCTTTAGGAATTCTTTGGCATGAGATGTGCCCGGTACAGGACAGGATGGCGGGCGATTAAAAGTGCCAAGAACATTATTGGTACCCATCTACCGAGCATCCGAGGTATTGGTGACAAGACTTGCCTGCAAAGAGCCCCAAGGATATTAAAAGACAATACCCACCTCAGCCACAGCCTGTTCGCCCTGCTGCCACCTGACAAGAGATACAGAAGTATCAGCTGCCATACCACCAGAGCAGCTTCTTTCCTCAAGCTGTGAGACCCAAAATTCACCCTCCAAATGGGACTTTAAACTGCATTTAGTTGCACAACTCTGTTGTACAATTACATTAAAATGAACCTTGTAACCTTTTAAACGAACCAAATAGATGGGTGCCAACATCTTACTAAACTGCGATCGTTTCAGGGGCGTAACATGTAGTAGGCTTGTCCTGTAGTACTGTGCATCTGTAGATAGACCTACTTGGACGGATGAGTCAAACAAACATAGGAATTTCAACCAGGAGATGGCTGTTGTTTTGTAAAACCAAAAGTCAATGTTGACCTATTTACTTTGACTACTTAACTCACATAGGCTACCTAACTTTACTCGCATAATAAACATACATATATTAACCCACACCACCATGTTTAACCTAAACTTAACAAAGAAGTTTTGTTGCCTAAACACAACCGAGTAGTTTTGTTGGAATGCCAAGGAGACCTGACCAAGCGTCTGTATGTGATGAGTTGGTAATGAGAGACTGTTGACAGCAGCATAGCCAGAAAACAATTATTATCCCCTTTTCCCTGTTAAAGATGCTTAGTTTTTACACTGTCAGTAGGCATGTTGTGTATTTAGCCTGAAACCTTGTCTTATTTTATAAAACAATATATCTCGAATTAAGAAAGTATAAATCCGCTTGAATGCATAAAATAATGTAAGTGGTTAGGCAAAATATGCAACAGTTTTGAAAAGCCTGAAATCATACTACTATATGACAGACAGATGTTACAGATGTTGACTGCTAAATTGTTTTAGGGCAAGAAAACCTTTCCCACTGACTTTCAGACACTGCCAAAGTAAGATAACAAGACTGTGTTGCCAGAACCAGACTTTATACTCATTAGGCTGGGTGCATTGCCAGAGGCTTGCATAGGTTGAAGCAATGTTTTCGGTAAATTGATCATTTGTATCTTTCGTTAAAGCAGGTAGAAGAAGGTGATAAGTATAAAAGGGAGTCAGAGAGTCACAGATAACCACAGACGGGTAAACCTATATTTGAAAAGAATAGGAGAGCAGCCACAAAATAACAGATACAACTCCAGTGACATGCTTACATGGCCCAAGAGTTTTGGGTGACATGTTTGGCAGAAGCGTTCAGATCTCACAGGCTGTTTGTGTATTTGTGTGAGTGTCCACTGGGCTTAACTTAACACTGGCATCTATCCGGTGCAGCAGTGAACAGCTGTTCTCCACCAGCTGTGCTGTTCCATCCCCCTGCAGCCAGACCTCATATCTCCACTCTGTCAAAATGAACTTTGCAGTGTATCAAGAGTTTGATAAAGCTTCTTCTGTGCATCTCTGTGCTTTCAGTGTGTTTTTTGGGGGATATCTACCCCGAGTTGATCTTGCACTTTAAAGCGTTCTTGTTCGTCACACACTTGACAACAGTTCATAGGGAGAAAGACATTGGGTGACAGTTTGCATAGTGCCACATAAAGGCTGTACACAATTTACTATTGAGGTATGAATAGATTAGTAATATGGTGTGTGTGTGGGGTAATTTTTTGTTTATATGATCATTTGTTTGTGTCCTCTATTGATGAAGGTTGAAATGTGGGTGTTATAATTTCAGCTCATTTAAACTATCTGCTGAATGCAATGAGGTTGATGAAATGTACATTCCAGAGCTCTCGCCAGAAGGGGCATATGTCCGGCGCTATTATGAGCCACGCAGGGCGAGAGTCATCGGGTCAAACCCTGCACTTGCTGTGGGGGGAATAAGTGTGCCTGCCGGTGCTATGGGCACTCACTTGCCTTTCTAAATTATTATCCGGGGCTTTGTCATACAACTGTTGTGGTCTGCGTGTGGGCCAGAGCGCAGGGGATAAAGCTTGCCGCGTGGTTGTTGACAACCTTTTGGAGAATTGTGACCTACTATGTACACAAGAGACATTCTTAGCAAAGCAAGACTTGGAAAAACTAAACTCTTTCAATGATAACTTATATGGGGCCAGCATACTGTCAAAAGTCCTAGAAAGAATCCTGCTGGATAGATTATATGAGTTTATTAACTCCACAGATAACCAGTTGGGTTTTAAAGCCAAACATGGCACTGACTTGTGTACATATGCCTTGAAATTGTCAACAAATATAGAGGTCAAAATGCAACAGTTCTTATGTGTTTTATTGATGCTTCCAAAGCTTTTGATTGTGTTAATCATAGAAAGTTGTTTGTTAAATTGAGTCATAGAGGTGTGCCCAAATACATTGTGAGAATTCTGGCTTACTGGTATGCCCACTTCTATGCACGTAGAATGGGGTACAAGTGTCTCAGCCCTATTTGGGGTTACCAATGGGGTCCGACAAGGGGGAATTTTGTCGCAGTTCTTTTCAATCTATATAATGATGATCTGTCCAAGGAGTTGAAAGCCTGTAATACTGGGTGCATGATTGGTAATACTGTTCAGTTTTGTCTGATAACAATCTTGGTGTCTGTGATAGGGTCAAATATCTTGGGATATTTTATTCCAGAAAAGATGACCGATGATGATATTTATAGGCAATGTCGTAGAATGTATATACAAGCAAACATTCTCCCACGCAAGTTTAGTATGTGTACAGATGAAGTGAAGGTGTCTCTGTTTAGAGAATATTGTACACCACTGCACACTTGTGGTCAAACTACAAAAAAGCAAGCCGACAGAGACTTCAAGTAGCTTATAATGATGTCATGAGAAAGTTACTTAAAATACCGAGATTGGTGTAGTGCAAATAAAATGTTTATGGCTGCAGGAGTCAATACTTTCCAAACTGTTTTAAGAAATCTTCTGTATAAATTTATTTGCTGGCATAATGACTCTGAAAATGAAATCATCTCGGTTTTTATTAAACATAAGGTTTAGTACTACAGGCTACCAGTCCCAGCAGTGGAGACATTGGTCTTATTTTATCTCTTTTTTTGTTTTGTAACTGCATGATTTTTTTGTGATTGTGCTGGAAATCCTTCACAATAAGACCATACTCAAAAAGTTGCAAAAATCCATTATCAGCAGTCTCACAACCTCATGGGGTCTGTTAGAAATTACCTTAATTTGCAACTGCAAATACTTTTTGTGAGAAACAGTACCGCTCTCATCATGCTCGTTTTGAACATAGCTACAAATCAATTTAAGTCCCATATTGTTCATACAGAATGTATTTGCATAAATGTTCACAAAAAGCAAGGTGGTAAATGCTGCATTCTTCCCCTTCTTCATAAGACTTCCATGGTCTGCCCACGTTAAGCTAACTACCTGTGGGCGACTGTGGCTTAGTGGTGAGCAGGGTCGTCCTTCAATCAGATGATTGGTGGATCGCTCCGCTAGCACATGTTGTGAAGACACAAAAGCCCATCTCGATGTGTCCTTGGGTGTGTGAATGTTTGAGTGCTCAGAAGACTATAAATAGAACTGTACAGTTCCATTTACCTCACTGTAACTATAATTTGATTCTGTCAATCCCTTTCAAGCTTGAATGGAACATACTAATGCGGAAAGTGCCCTATTTTCAGTCTCGGCTAACATTTGATTGCACAGTTAACTTTAGCTATGTAGCGCTCTGCTGTGTTTTTGTGAGTGCTACATAACGTTATTGAGTTTCAGTAGTATTCCTCTTGACTATTGTAGTAGCATGCTGCATGCAAATTCCACTGCTCGTGTTGCATTGACTGGCGCCACTCCACACACTCCTGTGCCACTAACTAACTTCCTCCACTGACCGACACCACTGTTCGCTCCCCTCTAGCACACCGACAGAAGGCCAAGCAGCCATAACAATAAAATAAAAAGTATGGGCATCGCTGGTATATATTAACGGCCTTTATATTCCAAAAAGCTTGAAGAAAGCGATATAATAAAGCATCGGAGGGCGGAAGTAGATTGACCAGGTTAAAGAGTCAGGGACGCTCTCGTAAAGCGAAAGCACCCGCAACGAGGCAGGGATCATGTCGTTGGTCAACACTAAACCTGGCATTCTAGTGGCTGGGGAATTTCGACAGGGTTATTGCACAAAAAAATCCATGGGCAGAGGAGAAATCTGAGAGCAGACGTTTCACAAGGACACAGAAGCAGCCTTAGTGTGAGGAGAAGGGCTGAAGCTGTAGTGCAGGAAATCTGTGCAAGCATCAATAACAAACCAATTTTGTGCTTAGCACCTTTTAAGCACACTGACAAATCATCTCAGCAGGACTGCTCATGGCTAAAAACATAAGTGAGACAAACATCCAAGGACCTTATAGATCAGACAGATCTGTGTGGTTGTATACCTATGTGGTGAAGAGCATAGAAGCCCTTTTTAAGTGTTGGGTAATTTACAAAAATACAATAGGTAACTACTGCTGCTTTGATTTGTATGCATGCTATACGTGCCTATATGGTACCGGTAGGCCTTCTTGGAGTGGCCAAAAAGGATGGAGAAATAATCGCGTTTGAGCTATACTTTTTCAGATCTCATATACCAAATAATAACTGCATTATTTGACACATTATGTATTGAATAATTCTTGTTAAATATGTTACCATTTGAAGTAGTTCCGCTGCATATTACTGTACTGGGAATGTCAGCTCAAAATGCATTGTCACAAATGTCCTCATGTTTAAACTCACAAAATATTTCCCTTTGGTGTTTGCTTAAATGTCAAATATAATTCTATTTAGGATGGCCATGTACAATCTGAAGTTATATTACTTTCTCACTCCAAAGCAAATTGAAAAGTTGACAGCCCTGAAACTGAATATGTGACAAAGGAAGGAACAGTTAATGCCACAGGTAAAGGCTGGCAGAGGAATCTCGGAAAAGGATACACTCGCAGCCACTAGATAACTAAATGTAGCCAAAGTCAGGCAAAATCTTAAAGAGTAACTGCAGCAGTGCACAGTTTCACATATAGGCAGCGCGTCTAAAGGGAAATGGATGTTCTAACAGATCAGTGACCCCAAGCAGAAAACTGTGTCAGTATGTCCCCGCCAAATGTCCAAACTTAATTCCAATGAAAATTTGTGGGATGATATTAGGACATCACTTAACAGGCAGTCCACATTCAAGTAAGCCAGTTTTTAAGGAATACATACTGAGATAAATGCCTTAAAGATATCCGATATCTTACATTCATTGTTGCATTGCCTTTGCAATCATGGAGCAGGGGATAAAGTGTCGCTAGTCGCAAGTAAGTCTCAAGTCCCAAATCAAACACAAAACGTCCTAAGGCTGGTCCATGTCCTAAAGTAACGTTAGGCTGACTTTCCTTCTTAGTCTTTGTATCTAAATGTGATGATCTGGGGTATCATCTTTTGTCAGATTGGAAGCCTGCAACTGCCACAAACACTGTTGTACTATCATATTATAATATTATAGCTATCTTTTATCTTGTTATTACAAAAGCTAGGATTAAGTAAGACTCGGCTGCCTAAACCTACAGTAGGAAATATTTTACAACTACAGAGGTGGGATGAGCAAGGGGCATTAAGTTGAGGCCGCAATATAGTATCGATCTGATAATTAATACACATCTAAAAGTTGTGTATTGTATCGAGCTGATGAAGTGAGTGTGAGGTTAGGGATGTCAGGGGAGATGGGAGGACGGTGGAATGAGGGGCTGCAGGGCGAAGCGGGTGCATAATGACAGCTAAAGAGCTTTTCTTTTGGGCATTAAGCAGAGAGAGCTTAGTTTCCTGTATAAGAGCAGGATCAGCACTCGCATACAGCCAGCAGAGAAGGTTTCTCTCTGCTCTGCTCATCTTGCACTCATGCGTAGTGGTTGGTTTGTGTGTTATTTGTGGTACATGGTGACACAAAATGAGGCACTAGAATGTGACAAAACAGGAACACAATTTTGTCTTGTGTCCTTGAATCATCAAAAATAAAAATGAGAATTATAAGCAAAGTAACTCGCAGTGCTCAATTGACCCTTTGGACAAAGCCCCGTCCCCCGCTGATACTACGTCAAGCTGTCAGAGCGACAATGGAGCCCACACTGTCATTAACGGCACTCACTGAATAGATATTATCTCATTTTAGCAAAGAAGCAGGCAGAAGGGTCTACAATATGCCTTTGAAGGATATATTCAGGATGTCAAACTGATTGAGTAGTGAAAAAAGGTGAGAAATATTTAGATAGAAGCTAAATCCTTCAGATCACAGAGTAAAAGTGAAACACCACATCACCTGGAGATCCAGACAGGAGACAAGGAAATTAAAGAACAGCACTGTTCATGTAAAGCCGGGTAGGACTTTATACACTGTTCCAATCATTAAAAAGCAAAAGCAGCATGTGTAGACATTACGTATACCTTCAGTAGCTAGCTTAGCCTAGACGTGCTTACGCTAGTTAATGATGTGCTAACGTACTCTGCTAATGTTAGCTCCACAGCTTCTTGTGTAGAAACGTAACGTTTTAGAAGCGTATATCTCTGTCCAACCTCTCTGAGTAACGAGTATCACTGTTACACAACGTTTAACCATAACTAGCTCTAAATCTAGTCTAAAACGATTTCATGAGAATCTATGGAGCAGAGTTGTCAGACCCTGGTCGAGCTGGCTGATGCTACCCAATGATTGGCTAGTTTGCGTTTGAGGGTGGGATTTAGCGAAGGTTAATATTAACAAACTTTACATAGATATTGCTGTATAATTGGCAGTACTGAGTAAGGTTTTATTTGTCTTCTCTACTTGTGCTACTATGTTTTGCCTATCTCTGTTATCTCGTAATTGTCACCCATAGTCACAGTGACCACTTAGGCTCACTTTAAATATATTAAAAAGTATGACCAGAAGAATACTTGTGAATTTGAAGAAGGGTGACATTTTCTTTTCTCTGTAAAAATGCGTGACCTACAGCAACTACTGATTTAGGGAGCATTCTGATATGGGTTGTGATATAAATATATATAAATATTTGACACATGCCCTTTAGAATTTGCCTGTATCTCTTGCTGAACAGCAGAAACTGAGTAAAAGAGCATAGCAGTAGCTAGTGGTGGAAAGTAGTACATTTACTCAAATATAGCATGTAAGCAAAGTTTTGAGGTACTTGTACTTAACTTGAGTATTTTCCATTTTAGGGTATTTTATACCTCTACTACATTTCAGGGCCAAATACTTTTTACTCCACTACCTTTTTATTTTTACAGCTATAATTAATTTTACTCACAAAACATTTGCACTTGCAGGACCAGTTCATAAAGTATGATGCATTATTATAGATTAAACTAACAGTATAGGAAGCAGATACAATTGGCTCCTCCTCAAGATTGAGGTACGCCTTAAATATTTATTATACATCATAAATAATGATCCAATAATATAACACTGACATGGCCCATTCTGCCTCATGAGTGCTTTTACGTTTAATAATTTAAGTACATTTAGTTAGTTGCTTTTACTTTTAATCTTTAACTTAAGTAATCATTTTTGAAAGCAAGGTTTTCACTTTTAATGGAGCATTTTAATAATGTGATAGTGCAGCTTTTACTTGAGTCAATGATTTGAATAATTCTTCCACCCTTGACGGTAGTAAGACAGTAGGAGACAAGCTTAAGTCAAAACTACTAATACTGCTGCTGCTGCTGCTGCTTATGTAATCTGTGTTATAAACCTCTGACAGACTTCATACTGCCCATGCAGCATCACAACGAGAGATGAATGTTTGAGGTATTCGGTTACATTTGACAGTCAATACAACTCTCAAGAACAGTGACCATTGTGTTTCAGGCGGAGGCTACGCTCACCATGTAATCACACAGCTATAGTAGATACAATACAACAGCACTTTGACAGGAGTTGACTCTGCCCTTAATCACCTTTTGCCAACAAGAGAACAACTGCTGCTGCGAGCAAGAATACTGGGATCCTCCATTCTACATTTGCAATTCTAATTAATTTCCAACCATTTGACAAAATAATGTCTCTATAATTCAATACCCATAGGATTTTTCCTTGTTGGGGCTATGGAATATGTGGTAAATATATAAATAATCAAGGATAGAAGCAGATTGGTGGCACTTAAAAGTCAATTTCCAGTACCATATACTTACTACTGTTGATCTAAAAGTACTGCACTAACAATAACTTAGAAAATGTCTCCCAGGTGTGTCTGCAACAACTACTGCTGCAATGTTTGATTGACTAAATACAAACCACATTTGACCCGTTTAGACTGCAAGTGTATCGGGTGCGTTTTTCACTCGCGCGTCTTCGTGCAACAGATACGCTCTCATTTTAATCTGTGTGCCGCCTGCACCACCTCCTTGCAGCTAGACCGCAGCTCACTGTTCACTCATCATGTTGACTGGTAAATGCGCCCTCTGACCTGTCAGTCCTGCAGTGTGTTTAGGTCCATTAGCTGTTAGCCCTGCGCGCTGTATTAGCCCCGTTAGCTGTTAGCTTTGTTAGCTATACAGCCCCGTTAGCCCTGTTTTCTGTATTAGCCCCGTCAAATGCTATGTTAGCCAAACACACTGCAGGACTTCGCTTCCAAGTAGAACATAAGGCGACATGTTCAAATTTTTCCAACCTGCCATCGTCAGCTCAACAACTGATACACCTGCGCATGTACATGTGCACGTTAGCCAGAATTAGTTCGACAGCAAAATACCAATGCAGCCAATGGACAGCCTGCAGGTGGAGGCTGATCATGTTTTAGCTGAATTAATTTAATTTAATATAGATAGTTAATCCGTGTTTCAGGTCTGTCTCGGTTTACAACAACAGATACGTCCAAGTCTTTAAAGATACTCAACAGTAGAACTCTGTTGGACAAATGTTCAGCTGGTGGGAGACACAATTCCACCAGAAAATAAATGTGATCGATGTGCTCCGTCTTTTCGCTCATGTGCCTTCTATAGCGCCGTCTCACACATACAATACTCATACCTTGGTTGCCTTCTTTTATCAAGGATAGCTTGAGCAAAATCCAAATCTTTGCCTTCAATCAATAATAGTCTTTTATAATCCTTTATAGCATAGCATAGAATAGCAACACGTTCATCCGATTGAAAAGCATATCCAAAGTTTCCACTAAAAACAGGATAGATCTTTTTTTGACGGCTCCAAAAAATATATAAATACGAGACCAAAAGAATCTCCAGCACCATTACTGGTTTTAGAGCAGCTGCGGTGCAGATTTGATGGGTTTGCTAATGCCTGCCTCACACAGCCTGTTAGCAAATTACTAGTTCAGGTGGTACAAAGACCAAATAGCACAAACAAATCTATTCTGGTTGCTGCAGGACAATATGAATGCAATTTTCATTGGAAAACATCCAGCTTGTTGTTTGGGTTCTATAAATTTGGACTTGTTGTATTTTGACACAGTCGTAGATTGTAGAAAATCTGTAGCGATTGTGGCTCAGTGGTAGAGCAGGGGTCCATCAGTCAGATGATCGGTGGTTTGATCCCCTCCTCGGTAGTCGATGTGTCCACAAGATTAACCCCAAATTGCTCTGGTAACTGTTCCCCTGTCATCAGTATATGATGAATGCACTCATTGTAAGTTGCTTTGGATAACAATGTCACCTGAATTTAATGTAAATACAGTATAAAGATTTGGATTTACTTTCACAAAATAATACATTGATGGGATAATCTTCTGACTCGCATTATTCAAGCACGATATAAGCCTGCATAACATTTTTTTCAAAAGAGAACTCCGTTATCTAAGACAAAAGATGTTTGCTTGGAGACTATACACACAGATCTGTGAGGGAGTCCACAAACTGGGGGCACATAGTTTGAAAGATATGGCTCTTGGGGGATCTGAAATAAATGAAATGACATTTGTGTACTATGGAAAATCTAGGATCAGCATTTTTTGGAGCTTAAGATTTTTCATGCACTGGTCAATATTGAGATATGGACTTTCAGACAACTGGAAAGAAAACACCCCAAATACACATTAAGTGTTTATTTTACTACTTTGTCTATTTGTGGCTGTAGGTTTCTCCTAAATGCACAAAAGTTTAGCCTTAGACAATGCCTCTTTGCATATTAAACCATAAACTTTCAGAAAACAAAAAATAATTGTCTTAATGTAAGTAATCAATTGGGGAAGTTTCATGATAATATCTATTCGTTGATTTTGTTTTACCCTTTTCACCTGTCGTGTCTTCAAAATTTATTTAATTTCGCAATACCTATCTTTAAAGGCCATTTTAAAATATCTCAAAATTAGTTTTTCTCTCAGAAGCACCAAACTTTCCAGGTTCATTCCTATCTATATTCTGAAGGTTTTTTAAAGAAGGGTTTGCTCATTTAACATTCATAGCATGACTTATAGCACATTTTATTCCTATAAACATGGCTGAATTGATTATTTATTGCTGTTCTGGAAATGTATGCAAATTAGCACCTATGGACTAAGATAATGCATAATTTGCATATTTATACTTACAATGTGACTTAAATAAGTACACTTAGAAAGTCTCACGCAATCCAATCCTTTTTTGACGCCTATCGTGTTTTTGTCGATAAACAATTATATGTTTTATCATTGAGGGTAGTGATGCGTTGTACTGGACAGCACTATATTCAGAGGTATTTCTAATATTCGGAATAGAAATAGAAACCCCTCATTTTAATGTAGTCCCGCACAACAACACCTCAGTAATAAACATATCATTGAATTTGCAACAATTCTCAACAATGTGAACACAAACTGAAAAGTATACACTTTGTTAAGGTAAACAGTACTCCATGTTGCATTGCAATAGATTGTAAAGCAACTTGTGGTGGCCACTGAGTGTATGTAACATGCTAAATGTCCGTCTGTAATCTGACTTTCAGTCATTTCACTTTCTCACAGCCTACTAAATCAATCACTGTCCTCCGTGTGGAGGCACAACATTGTTTCATAAAGACATCTGATTTGAGCTGATATAATTCACTGCCTAACAGTCCTGTGAGGTATTCAATCAAACTATTATCAGTTTGGTATTGCCTATAAACTGATATTTTCTGTTTCACACTATTTGTCCTTCTGACCGGGACATTTTCAGTTGATGGTGGGATTCTGCTGACCCCCACGCTCCCACTCCTAATACTATAATCCAGATTTATGTCATAGATTCAGCCGTACATTTCTACTCAGTGTGTTCTTGTGTGGAAACTGTTCAGCATGTTTACATAGTTGCATAGTTTTCAATTCATGTTCATTCTTTAAAATTTGGGCTAATCCTTTAGCGTTTTGCCTCAAAGGCACATACACACACGCACACGCACACGCACACACACACACACACACACACACACACACACACACTACCCTCTCTGCTCTCCACCCTCAAACCCAGAGGGAT
The DNA here is from genome assembly GCA_016806645.1 of Ophiodon elongatus. Taxonomy (NCBI): domain Eukaryota; kingdom Metazoa; phylum Chordata; class Actinopteri; order Perciformes; family Hexagrammidae; genus Ophiodon; species Ophiodon elongatus. The sequence continues at coordinate 297,141 of JACSYO010000313.1, read as the reverse complement.
CAGGCCTCTATAAATTGTCTGAAAACATAAAGGTCTGTGCCTCCTGTGTACTTTGTCATCACACAGACAGGCACTCTTACTTGATATACAATTAGAGAAAGCGTTTGATTGATTGGATTGTAATCCCCTATTGTGAGAGCCACGGGCTATTTTTAGGCCTATTTGAGAATATGACAGGGCTTTAGTCAAAAGGGGTGAAGGGAAAAGAAAAGGCTGCATTTTGTTTATGGCGCCCCTCCTTAAAGCTGCTTGGCTGTATTTAGAGCAATGTGCCGAGGCTGTGACGTGTATTAACTTCCGTGTATTTGCCGTACGCCAGTGGGTTTGTTTGTTGACTGGTTTTCGTGCATTGATGTTTTCACCACCACGCTTCACTGCGCAAAACGCCAACTGGAGCAAATTTCAGCTTGTATGTTTCTATTTAGTTCAATGGTCAAAGGTCAGAAGGAAACTGGTAACACTGCTCACCAATTAATGTGACTTTAAAAGTTTCGCTAATTTGTCAGTCGTGCCGACTGAATATTGCCGCTTAGCCGATGACACAAAATATTTGCCTTTTAGAAGTTTTTCATTTTACACTTATAAACCTTCCCCAAGAAAATACTTCTAGCACAGCAAATGGAGGATTGCGAGTTTAAAGGATACAGACACTTTTGTGAAGCCTTTAAGGTGTAAAATATGCAAATTATTGGTGTTGGCCACTCTGATTCTCCCCTAGTTTCTCCCCTTCATTTCCCCTCTGTGGAATTGAAATAAAATTTGAAAGAACGTAAACTCTGCTAAGTCTTTTGTTATTCATATTCACACACAAATAGACAAACAGGATCTATACACATGCATTATGTATGGAGAGATGTCAGAGGGGGCGCTGCCTCACAGGATGGCAGTTGGGGGATTGCTGCCTTGCTCAAGGGTTTCTCGGCAGTGCCCCAGGAGGCAAACTGGCTACCGCCACCCCAAGTCACGTTGAGGGTCTAAACAACATTTAGCTGCACAACGTAAGTTTGTGATAACTTTGATAACTGTGATAATTGTGTTTTTCTAAGCCTCCAGGAAGCTCTGTTAGTAAATATAGATCACTGTGGTGTGAAAATTGATTGGCAGAAAATAGGAGCTCATTTAAGAAAATAAAAGCAATTTCTTAATTTGATTATTACCACAGGAATACTATTGTTGCTTGTAAGAGCAGATTGATTAAGGAAGTCTGCACTGTGTTACAATGCAACGATAACAAACTAGTATCTTTTGAAAATAAAAGCTAATGATGTATTAGCTTTTAGATTAGATTTTCACACCGCAGTGACATGGATGGAAATGAATGGCCTGCCTGGAAAGTAGGAAAACCATATTCATAATTTCAGTGGCACAAGATGTACTCGGATCCTTTGCTTAAGTAAAGCACCAATATATCAATAAAAAAAAACATCAATCCAAGGAACAGTTGTTTCAACAGCATTCTAAAGAGGATGATTCATTTTTTTTATATATTGCTTTAATATTCCTGAATCTGTCACATCTATTAAATGACTCCATTAATATGTAAAATAGTAGACATCTAATCCATTTTCACATTTCAACCACATATTGGTTATTTGCATGAAATATACATTTTTTTATCTCAGCTATGATGTCCCCAAGACTTGACTGAACTGATGACGTCATCTGTGAGGTAAAATTACAGGTTATATATTAGTCTGTTGTTTTTGCTCGCTGATATTATTTTAAGCTCATCCCCCACTCAACGGACTTGCTGGATTTTATTTGGTTTGCTTTCAATGTAGTTTATGACTGTACAAACAGGAAATAAATCCATCATTCACTCCCAAATGTACTACTAAGGCCTGAGGACTGAGTCCTCATCACAACATAGAGTTGGAGCCCCCTTCAGATTTATGACAAATGGGGCAGGAAGGAAGAGGAAAAAAGTCTGCAGCACAAATTTATACTATTTTTTTTTCTTTGCTGTTTTTCACTTTTCTCTATTCTTTACTTTTTTTGTGTGAAATAATTCGAGAATGTGAACTATTTGGGCCTCAAACCGTTATTTAAATGAATCCATGTGAGAAGTTTAGAGGGATAATGTCTCTAGTGGAACTCACAGACATCTGACATGGGACGCCAACAAGACACGAGAGGTTCTCAGACAGGATGAGTTGGTCTGATGTCAACTCTTAATCTCATAAATGGAAAATCGATTTTGGAAAATCTAGTAAAGGGCGTAAATATATAGATAATGCCTAAAAAGCACAGAGGTCAGCACTGATATGGGGCCTAGTATCAGTGTGACATTGTGGTGGGAAATGCAGTAAAGCAGAAGAATGAATGAGGTGAAGCACTGAGTGAAAAGCTCCACAAGTATTAGAGGCACAGGGAAACGATCTCCATCTTCTGCCTGCATGACGTCACACGGGGTCAAGGGGAGGAGACAAACTGACCTGCTCCGTGAGGCGCCGCGTCCTCAGGAAGAATCCCAAAAGACACCCAATGACCACAGCGAGCACCGACATGATGAGGAGCCCATTCTGTTTGCAGACGTTCTTCACCCTCACCCACACTGCGTCCAAAGCCACGGCCATCGCGAGTCAGCTGTCCTGCGTCCTACCGGCAACCCATAAATGTTCCCAACCCAAAGCCTAAAATCCGCGTGCGAGTGATGAAAAAGAAAAAAAGATGAAGAAAAAGTCTGCCGTGTGAAATATCCAATCCTTCCCGTGACGTTTTCAAAGCACCTTCGAACTCAGCATCCCTCTCGTCCTCTCGCTGTTGCGATCTGCACTGAACTGAGAAGAGCCACTCTCACTTTCTAGGCATCCCCTCCCATCCTGCTCCACCCATCGGCGGCCCTGTGTGAGCTGACCCGCCGCCAGGGGGGTGGAACAGCTGGCGGCCATGTCCCCGGGGGTTAATATCAGCAATCCTGTTAGTGCGCTGCTGTAATAAACAGTTCTGAGGCCGGATTAAAGATCCATGAACAATTTGACAAAGGTCAGCAGAGCGGAGACATTTCGCACGGTGACAACAGAACAACGTACAACCCTAAAAAAGTGCAACCCTGTACACAGCGGGTAATGAACTGCACACATATGTAATGCTGTTAATGGATGAATCAGCGAAGCACTTTGTTCATTATTGAGGTGCATTATACAGCCATTTGGCTTATGACCAGATCTTTACTATATGTAATGCAGGTTGACTTAAGAGGTGACGTTGTCAGTGTTTGTGTATTTGGATCCACTTCAGCGGTTGCATAATAAATTAGATATTCTAATTTAATTTTTTATGTTTTTATGAGTCGTGCGAGAGAGACAGATTAAGAAAACTCAAAATCGAGATATCCTGCCTTTTACTCCCTACTATCCTCCCATAATGCAACTCGTTAGCATGTCTTCGTTGGACCTTCACTGCCTGTAAAATTCACGTCTAATATCTATTTAACTCCCCTTCCCCAGTTTGTGGAGCCTGATAACATCGGCCGGGGGATTTCCTAAGACCATATAAGACAATGAAAATAATCTATAAAACTTTTTTCCCCCCATGAGGAGTGAACTGACTGCATAACACAGGAGATAACAATGTATGAAAAAAACAAACACACACACACAAAGAAACACGCTCCAGAATAAAGTGTTAACTACAAAGAAACATGGCCCTAACCATTCAATTACATGATTAGGAATATTATTACAATCATTATTATCTGAGCTATGACAAGAATAACAGTTTAATAGCGGTTTTCATTCTACTCATCTATACAAAGGCTGTCACCTCAGACGCCGGATCAATGCAACTTGACTGTGTGAAGGGAAAGAGAGACAGCAGCCGATTGGTCCTCGTTGGGCTCTCATCGACGCTCTGCTCCAGTTCATTTACTCTAATCCTGAGGACGACAGCTGGGATTTGGCTGCTTGACCTCTCCTTGATGAAAATAACTAATCAAATGATTCCTCCTAATTGAAATAATTTTTAAATAATCATTTAATTTATCATTTAATCATTTAAATGTTCCCCCATGAGGCCCAAAACTCATTCATTCAGTATTTGAAATCTGACTTGCAACCTACAGTTTTACTGTGCATGAAATTAGAAAATGTTTTTCTCCTTTCTGTTTGTCGAGCATCATCCAAGCTCATCTCCAGATCATCTTCAGTATTGACTGAAGTGTGAATACAATTACAGTAGTTGCATTTGGCCTTGCCGGTTTTCCCAGGAAGTGGAGGAAAATCTGGTAGGGCTGTCTTTTCGTTCTTGGCTCATTTCTTTATTCATTATTTAAATTCCAAACACAATGTCAAAATTAGAGAGCTTGGTGGATATGGAACAAGTGGTCGGGAGGGGGGTCAAGGACAAAATATGCCCTTCACATTAGTCGCTGTGCCTCTTAAGGACGACGTTGCTGAAGGATTCTTTTTCCAATGTCTCCAGCCTGTCTGAAAAGGTTTTACATCAGTCTGTGTCACAGTTCAGCTACCTTTCCTCTCCTCTCCTGCCACTCTGTCTCTCACTCACTTAATCAGCTCATTCTGTCCACCTGTTAGTCACACACACCTACTGCACCAACTTCCTTCAGTATTGAGGTCACAGCTTCAGACACATTCATTGAGCTCTGCATTCATGCCAGACCCTCCAGTAAAATACCCTTGTACTGTTTTCCCGTTGCCGACCCTGCCTGTTTTGGACTTCCCTGCCCTGGAAAACCGCCATCGCCTTCTGTCCCCGACCACGGTAACTGCCCCAGCTTCCCTGAGCTTCTGGCTGTCCTTTCCTTCTCCCTGACGGCTTAGCGTTTTCCCCAAGCGGGCGCTCTCCCCATAACCTGACCCCGGACTGTCCTGGTATTGTGTGTTCTGCAAATAAATAAAGCCTTCAACGATTCACGGTTTCTGTCATATTGCGTCTGGGTCCTTACCACCCGTTACACTCTATGAATAGATCAAATGTGATAGAAACTCCTCCATTAACTGAACCCATTCCCACTTAACTGCTGTTGCTTGGTCTCCCTCCACTCCCAAATGAGCTTTCCTCATTGTTTCTTACTGTTAGAAGGCTGATGTTAGTGAACGTTCAAATAAATTGTGAAGCTGTGCTACAATGACCAGCCAATCTCTCCCTACCCAAAAAAAAGACCTTTCTGTCCCAACAGGTGGGCTTGTGTACGCTGCAGTAGACTGAATCCATTGGAGAATGTGTTTTGTATTGATGTACCAAAGGAAACTCTAGTAAAATAAGAACAAGCAAATCATGCTCTGGCTGCAAAAGCTACTGTAACCATAGAATTTTGCCTATGAGCGAAATCTTTCGATGAATGTTTTTTATATAAGGGTTACAGTAATGTTCATACACAACCTCATCCATAGGCCTATATATTGTATTTATATATATATATATATATATTTATATATAAATATAATATTTTTTCATATCTACTTATAGTAAGACATGACCACACCAACATCCTGAGCCTCCTACAAACATGGGATCCTGTCTATTGTTCACACCAGATAATGACTAATAACTAAATCATTTCTCTTTCGTTGATAAAGGTTACACGCAGATACGAAAAAACAAATTGCTGTATATAAAGCACCTTGGAGCCAGGGGTTATGACCATGACCACAACCCCATGACTTGTGTATTCCTCAATATCAATAAACAACTCTCATGCCTCATACAAACCCCAACGCCACATATCTTTAATTGTTTTTGATTTTTATGAGAGAATCTATAAGTTGTAATAAGTAGTGTAAACAAAGACATAATCCTTTTGAATATAAAAATACTTGGCTGTAGCCGCTGCCTGGCTTGGTCGCCAGCAGATTTCAGAGTCGTGTGTGTGTGCGTGTGTGTGTGCGTGTGCGTGTGCGCGCGCGCGTGTGTACGTGTGCGTGTGCGTGTGCGTGTGCGTGTGTGCGTGTGCGTGTGCGTGTGTGTGTGCGTGCGTATGGACATCGGAATATGGTTTTGCCACAGTTTTCTATTTGGCCACAGTCTCCTCCTCTGAGTATGATGTAGATGCCGACCAGTGCAAAAGGTTTGCCCCACTCCAAGGGCCTGCTTCATGGCAATTCCTCACCTTTGCAAAGGGATCCAACCTTTTCTCCTTTTATCAGAGATTATCGGAACATTATGGCAAACATGTGTGTAACAATAGTTTTTAATGTTTAAATCGAGAAAAGGTATAATTAGAGAACAGCTATCCTTACCGAAGTGAGCAATATGAGGTCTGGTCTCTCTCCTGAACTTCTATACACAGCGATAGCGGCACATCTGGAAGGCCTTGGCCTGGTCATAAGTGAGTAATGTTACAAAAAAACTGTATTTTGTTGGCCTCGAGAACCATCATAGTTTAACTGCCAGTTTTGGCACAATATCCCTATTTTTGTCATTATGTTTCTGCGCTACTGCACTAGATGACTAGATGATCATTTTCTTTAACACTCCACACCATCACATAAAATAATGTTGGTGATGAGTTTGCAGGGCGTTCAGATAGTTCACTGTGGCATTAGCGTTGGCTATAATACGCTCATTGGGGGAGTAAAGTGTAGAAAGTTGGCGGGGGTTTGGAACCGCAGAAGGAGAGAGGTGAAAATGGCAGGCTGACACAAATCCCAACTCGGCCTCCGGGAAGTTTGTGAACAGCACTCTCGTGAAAAAATGTAGATTTCAGATGTGCATTGCATTGGTGTTGCTATCGAGGGACTGTGCTGCCATCTGCAACGATTTAACATAAAATAAATGACCTTTCTCGATATTGATCAGTTAATGAGCTGCTGTAGTAGACAGAGGCCATTTGACCTTTTCTTGTCTGTCTTTCACCCTCCTGGCATATTCCGATTTTGGTATTTTTTTAATAAGGTTAATGAACTTCATGCTCCCTCAAAATAATTTGAGCCATTTCAAACTAATTCATATTGAAAGTGCAACTATTATTTATTGCTTGTATTCTCATTTTACATCTCTTCGTATAAAAACATGGACACCTTGAGTGTAAAGTTTTACCTGTATGATTCCGAAAAGGGTGTCTTGAATGAGGTTTGTCCCGGCCCCATATCATATATTAATACTATGATACATTAACCTTTCACTAATATTTATTGTGCACTGTTTGGCATTTAGCATAAGAGACTACACAAAATGCTACAAGATGACAGTAAGTTGACTCTACAAAGCTGTGGAGAGCTTTTTAAATCTACCACTCTGCCAGTTAGAACAATGTTTTTAATCCTTTATTTTTTGTTTTCACAGCACCATCCATTTATTTTTCTCCTAGTACAGCGTATTAACTTGCATATAATTGTACATTTTATGAGAAAAACATGACATTTCTAACATGGTTAGCCTAAACTATAAGCTTTATTTTCAGATGTGGATGACCTCTAAGGCAATGAGAGGTAAACATCCCAGCTGGCCGTCAGTGCCTTGGGTCACTCATTCAGGCTTTCCAGCAGTGCTTGGTGTATATTGTAGCGGTGCCGGCCGCTTTACAAATTCCTGCTTTTCTCATTAAATGCACAATTGTTGTGGTTATGCTCTAGACTATTTTGATAGATATGAATTTTCTGTCAGATGATTCTGACAACCAATCATCCTGTTGCTGTCAAAATATATCCACCCCGCAAAAATTATCTAAAAAATAAATAAAAATAAATAAATAAAAAAGGTGAGTTCCCAGAGCCTTTTGGTAAATTATAGATTCTTCTTTCATTTCAATCGTGTGCATCATTCTTATCCCCAATGAAGGTGCTCTGGCTGAAATGATAGGGACATGCGTTGTAAAGGCTGTGCACACGGAGCTCGCAAAAATGTCCCGAACACGTAAAGGATCAGCCTCTAATTCATATTAAGCGCAGCAGATGAAAGGCCAGTTATCATGCCACACTCATCAGGTTTCTATAAACATTTCAAATCCATGAACTCTATATGAGCACCCTCAGCCAGCTGGCACTGAAGGTCACCTACCAGTCCTGAACAAATTATCCTAATGCCAAAACAAAAATGGTGGAACGTATTAATAAGAAATAAAAGAGGATGCAAAAGAGAAACTAGACTTGCATTGCAACTTGAAAATGGGTGGATAAAATAATTAAAAAGTACTTCAACAAAATAAGTAAGTCTCTAAATCTCTGCAGCCCTCACTTAGTCTACTCCCTGCGTGTGATTTGATAATTGGAGGGAAATTGGCAACAGCCGCTCAGCACAGTTTTGAATTGTTTTGAAGTGAAATCCTATAATTCAGTCTATTGTGTTTCTTAATTTCAGCAAAGCACTCTCTCAGAAGGAGAGAGAGAGAGAGAGAGAGAGAGAGAGAGAGAGAGAGAGAGAGAGAGAGAGAGAGAGAGAGAGAGAGGGGTGCCCACTGTGATCTCTGTATCTGATCACTGTGAGGGTGTAATGTATTCGGATGCCCGGTATTCAGCGTTTGTACCACCGTAAACTGTTGATGCAGAAGGTCCTGCTGCTGCGTCTAATGAGGATTAACTCACAGTGTCCATTGACAATCTGTATTGAAAGGCTCCCCTTCCTCTGCTGCGTGGTAGGGAAGTGGCGTGCATGAGGGCTTTACAGGTCAGATGGGTTTCATTCTGTGATGTATGTAGAAATGCCCTTTAGAGAATAGTCAGGGGATTAGCAGCAATGCATTTAACTGGACTTGTTTCATACATATGCACAGTAGCTGTCAGTTTACCGGAGTCCAGGCTTGTCACAGCTGTCCTGCACTTTTTGTCTGTGGCAAGACACAGTGTCGTTGGTCCTAGATTAAATACACAGAGTTTTAACCCTCATTATCTCCGCCAGGCAAAGCCTGACAATTGTATGTACGTATGTATGTATGGTTGTATGTATGTATGTATGTTTGTATATATGTATGTATGTATATATGTATGGTTGTATGTATGTATGTATGGTTGTATGTATGGTTGTTTGTATGTATGTATGTATGTATGTATGTATGGTTGTATGGTTGTATGTATGGTTGTATGGTTGTATGGTTGTATGTATGGTTGTATGTATGTATGGTTGTATGGTTGTATGTATGGTTGTATGGTTGTATGGTTGTATGTATGGTTGTATGGTTGTATGTATGGTTGTATGGTTGTATGGTTGTATGGTTGTATGGTTGTATGGTTGTATGGTTGTATGTATGGTTGTATGGTTGTATGTATGGTTGTATGTATGTATGGTTGTATGGTTGTATGGTTGTAACAGAGCTAAACACACAGCAGGACTGACATTCAATTCAGAGGGAGCGTGAAACAGTCAACACACAGCTTTACACGGTGAACTAGTCAGTTATGATCACTCCAGTGTTGGCGACATTAAAGACCCCTTTACCAACTTTTTTTCTTTTCATAGAGCCTACCAAAAACTCTGAATAACAACACAAGTATGGTTTGACCCAGAGCAGAACGGATGAAGTATGGGAGTTTTATATGAAACTATATGGTGACAATCTCTGTTGCATTAATTGGTTTATCTTATAAATTTAAAATATAAACAGGAAACTCAAAAGCTGCAAGAAACAGTGATGTTATAAAAGTATGTTCATAAAAGTAGATATGAGTAGTGGAGACAGAAATGGCGAAGGAATGCAATTCCGAGAAGTTTTTATTTTAAAGGAGTTGTGTTCGGTACATATACTGTATATATGTTTATATATTCTGTCAAATATTTACTATAAATATCTGTATTATATTTTACTACACTTAACTATATTGCACATATGTTAGGCGATACCATACTATTGGTATTGTTTTTATGTTATATTTCTACAATTTACCTAATGCTGTATCTTATATCCCATACTATATCATGATTACTATATTACACTATATTATCTTAATTTGGTACTGATTATTGCACCATATTCTATATGTTTTTATATTACATATCTATATTAATATAGACAAACGCTAAGTTTCATTACTTAATCATATCAGTCCGGTGTACACTGACATAGACTTGCTGACTCTGCTGCTTTATATTATATCACTACTGTCACTTTAACTTGAAATTTTGTTTCTATATGCTCTTGCATAGTTTTTCTATTTTTATTTTATTTTATAGACCTCGTATTATTATTTCTTTCTTTCACTTTCTCTATTTATCTGGGCCATTGTGCTGCTGCAACAACCAAATCTCCATGCTGGAGATCATAAAAGGTTTATCTTATCTTAGTTGGTGTCGGGCGTCTAGGTGTATTATTGTTATTTTAATTTATTGTGTATCTGTTTCCCCATGCGTCCAGTCTTTATGTGGTGCTAGGCTAACCACGTCCTAAAGGCATTTGGAATGTTCCAGCTCCATATCGACTGCTTAAAACGTTCCTCGGGCCAAACTAGGCAGTGCTGTCCAAAGGGAGCTCACAAGAGACGCAGACTCGCTGCGTGTTTACACAAGTCCAGCGCTGAACCGGTCTGTCTGCTGCACAGATTTTATTTTATTTATTTATTTCACCCAGAGAGGAGTTTTAATCTTCCGTTAGCCCAAAGCCCGAGTGATTCAGGTCGCTTTGTCCTTCACAGTCTGTCCTCAGGATGAGACCATGTGTGCGGCAGTCAGGTCACACAGATTCCGTTTGTCAATCGAATGTCTCGTCTTTCTTCAGCAGTGCGTTGCTCCCGTTAGGGACTCGGCTTGTACTTGCATTCCATGGGAACGCCCACGTCTTCCTAATAACACACACGCTCGCACTCTCCTCACATTCTCTCGTGTTACATGTGGAAGAATCGTGAATGGAGGCCTGTGCTGTGGCGGGTTGGCTGTGTGCGCCGGGGGAGAGCAGCCTATGTGTGAGTAAAGTATGAGCTCGTGCTACCATCACATGTTTTGCCAGACTTTATGGTCACTAATCCCTCTCTTTTGCCAATATTTCCACTCTATCTGGTTTCATCAGGCAGGGATTACACAGGATTAGACAACCTCCCAGAAGCTGACATGCATTCATTCATTAAAAACCCAAATGCAGTTGCTCACACGCCTCCAATTCAGCAAAATGCACCAATTAGACCTAGAGCAAGGACGACTGGGAGATATAGATATCTATATCTATATATAGATATAGATATCTATATCTATATCTATATCTATATCTATATCTATCTATATACATATAGATAGATATAGATATAGATATAGATATATGTATCACCATCCCAGTCGTTAGAATGGCTTCATCACATTTATTTACCGTTGACTGTTGTGCCAAGATTGCGTGCCACGTGATTATGTAATGCAGTGGTGATGACAGCGTGGGGACCCTGATGTCATCAGGGAGTGAGTGGTATTGAGGTTGCGGTTTAGCAACCTCAGCTTGACCTTTACCTCGTAGCATCGGTCAATCAGTCGGAGCGTGATCCTCCGGCTGCCTGCTTCTCTGTGCAGATAGAAGGATCTGAAACTCGCAGGCAAGCAGATTTTATTAGAAAAAGATTACAGCCAGCTGACATTGTGATATTGTCAACAATATGATCGTATAAAGTTACATTTTAGAATAATCTGAATAACTACACTTGGGTTGACAAGTTCTTTTTTCTTTTCATCCATCCAAAGATGCACTTTATGGTTTCATTGACTAAATGCTTTGCAAACAAGGTAGGTGTGTGTGTGTGTGTGTGTGTGTGTGTGTGTGTGAGTGTGTGTGTGTGTGTGTGTGTGTGTGTGTGTGTGTGTGTGTGTGTGTGTGTGTGTGCGTGTGTGTGTGTGCGTGTGTGTGTATATGAGAGACTGAACTAGTTTTGATGCAACCTGGACTCAAGCAGGTTGTTTTCTTTTCCCTCACAAAGCCAGACTCTCATTGTGCAAAGGCTCATGAAGCATCTGCTTGGGACAGATGTCATTTCAAGTAAGCCGCACACAAAATGATTGACAGGCCTCTGCTTCAATCAGAACGGCACAAAACCTACTGTTTGCACCCCATCGCTGCACTGGGATTGGTTTATGGTCCTGGTTTTCGGACGGGAAAACAACATGAGGGTTTGTTCTGGAAAACTTCTCTTGAAGCATCTTCTGGTTCTGAAAGTCTGAACTCCAGGTGAAAATAAATTCCACATTTGTATCATGCCCTGTCAGTTGTCATGTGTTCACTTTAGAGAAACAATATATAAAAGACATTTTGTTCTTCCTGTCAAAATTAATAATACAAAAGAAATCACATTGACAGGATTTTGACCGCACAAAGAGATGACTTTTAAAATATAAGTTGGACTTAAAACAGTCAACAGTTTTTGAGGCGATGGCACTCGCATACCTGCATACATTAAACAACACATATCAGCTTTTTGTAAAAACTAATTACCAGATAACATGCAAAAATAATGTGAAGCATTTGGAGCCCTTTGCTTGTTTCGGCTTCCTGCTTTCTTACAGTGCAGACGCTTTTGCTGCTTGCTCTCGCCTCTGTTTGCATTTTTTCTGCTAATCTTGTTTTGTCAGTGAGAAGTTTTGAGCAGCAGCTCCTGAACACTTGAAAATCACTCGGACTGTATTTCTTTGTAGATTTAACAGGCTATTGCCACAATTCCGCTAGTTTAAAGATAAACTGCTATAGGCTACTTAGCAGCTAAGCTACAGCTAAGCAGCAGCAAGATGCCTCCCTTACCCACGGACGGCTACTACAAACTCCTGCAGAAGATTGCAGTCTTGGAAACAAAGATCCACCGACTAGAAGTGAACATGGAGGTAAATGGACTGTGTGGGAACGATATCACTATACCATGGACTCAAAATATTGGACAAGCGCAAGCTAAGACACAGCTAACTAGCACCACCAGGCCTACCAAGAAACAGGAGGGCTGTGTAGCAGTTAATGAATTCTCAAATGGTAGTCCTCCCTGGAACTGGAAGAGGACATCATACCCTCGGGATGTGGGAGAACGACTAACAGGCAGGGCCCAGCACCCTGAGATTTGTGATGCGACTGGCTGGCCTGCACTACCACACAGGCAGAACTCCTCCTCAACCCCTACACACAGCTGGACACAGCCAAGAAAAGCTGAGAAAAGTAAAACCAGCAAAGAACCTCTACGGCATCCAGGCCTACAACTTGGGAACAGATTTGCTTCATTGTCGCAGGATGCTAGATCTCCATCTGGTGACCTGGATAAGCAGCTATCCTCTCAAAGCAGGGTAAGAACTGAGAGTAAATGTGAACGTAAAAGGCCACAGGCAAAGCTACTGACTGAGCCTGAAACTTTGATTGTTGGTGACTATGCTGTAAAAGATGTCAGAACGATGTGCAGCAAGAATACCAAAATACTCTGCTTTCCGACGGATATGGTCTCTTACATGAGAGACAAAATCTTGGACATCGTGGTTGACCATCCCACGGTGAAAAACATCATCATGCATACAGGAAGCTGTGATACTGTGAAACAACAGTCTGAAGTTCTGAAGCGAGACTTCATTGATCTGTTAAACACAGTCAGCTCTGTCGATGCGGAGGTGTTTATCAGTGGCCCTCTTCCACCAGTCAGAGGAGGAGATGAAAGATTCAGCAGGCTGTTTGCACTCAACAAATGGCTGTCAACTGCATGTACTGACCATTCAGTACATTTTATCAACAATTTTTACTTTTTCTGGGAGCGCAGACACCTTTTTAAGGCAGATGGAGTTTGCCTGAACAAGTCAGGGGTAAAACTGTTTACCTGTAATCTATTTTTCTTCCTGCGTCACCCGTCTGTTCCCACTGCCAAGGACAGGAGACAAGAGGAGTCTAAACAAGAGATAACCACAGAGCATCGCCGTGGAGACCATACGGGAAGGATGCCCCCGTCTGAGGAGAGCCAAGAGGAGGAGTGTCCAACCACTTTACTTCCCTCACCAGCACCTACTTCCACCCCCCAGACTCCATCCAGGTCCTCCCCCTCCTTCTCCACCCCATCTCCATCCTCCCCCCACCTGGAGTTCACTGACCACATGAAAGAGCTGGTCACTGCTGGAACAAAATTCACTCCCCGCCGCACTCCCCTTTTCCCTCCTCGACGTCCACCTCCAGCTCGACCTCCGCCACTGGATCTAAGTCCTCAGCCAGTTTTGACACAATTGGTGAAGATAAAACGCGCTGCCCCTCCTCCACCTTCACTACAGCTCCACAACAATTGATATCTTCTGGGTCCAGGCTACAAGGCTAATGACACCACTGATTCTCTCCAGGAACAGTCGGGGCCCTGTATGCAGCTAGCCTTCTCAATTCCTGTCCTGATAGTAGATAGAAAAAGAAAGGTGAGGCTGCGAAGAAACATTAGTAAATCTGCAGACCTATCAAATTTAACATTCATTCCTCGTCAGCCTGTCCAAAGAAAATGGGCAAATAGAGCTTTAACCACATTAAGCTTAGCTTTATTAAATATCAGGTCTCTGTCAGGAAAAAAAATTTTAATCAATGATTTTATTGTTAGGCACAAACTGGATTTTTTGTTTTTAACTGAAACTTGGTTAGACCAGGATACCAGTGCAGCTGTTCTTATTGAATCAACACCTCACAACTTCAGTTTCATGACTGAAACAAGAGCGCATAAGAAAGGAGGTGGAGTTGCTATTTTATTTAATGATTCTTTTCAATGCAAGCAGATGTCTTTTGGTCATTTTACTTCCTTTGAATATGTGGCTATGAATTCCACTCGAGCTTTATTCCTAACCATTTACAGACCACCTAAATACTGTACAACCTTCATTGATGAGTTTACTGAACTGCTGTCCATAATCTGTATTGATTTTGATTGTGTTGTCATTGTTGGCGATTTCAATATCCATGTTGATAATCCCCAGGACAGAGGGTCTATAGAACTATGTGGTGTCCTTGATAATTATGATCTGACTCAGCATATAACAGGACCCACCCACAACAAGGGGCACACTCTGGACCTAATCATCACCAAAGGTCTAAACATTTCCAAGGTTGCTGTGACTGATGTTGCGCTCTCTGATAATTTCTGTGTTTTCTTTGAGAGTGCAATCTCCTTAAAACACAAATGTCAAAACCGAGGTTGTGATGAAGCGTTACATCTCTGAAAACACCAGTGAACTATTTATTCAGAAGTTCTCCTCCACACCAGCCCTCTCTTGCATCTCTGTCAATGAGCTTGTAAATGGCTTCAATTCTAAAGTTAAAAATGTTATTGATGCGATTGCACCCACTAAAGTGAAGGTTGTCTCGGGTAAGCAAAGATCTCCTTGGAGAAATGCCACGCCGGTCAGAATAGAGAAGAGAGAGTGTCGGAAAGCTGAGCGCAGGTGGCGAAAAACTAATCTCCAGGTTCACTGTGACATCTATAAAGAGACTTCGCAATTATAATTTGGAACTTAGAAATGCAAGGCAGTCCTTCTCTGACATCATAACCAAAAACAATAACAATGCACGCGCCTTATTTGCTACCGTCGACAGGCTAACAAACCCTCCAGTGTCAGTAACTGCTGAGCTCCAATCCACCTGGGCATGCAATCAATTTGTTTCATTTTTTACTGACAAAATTCAGAAAATTAGACAGCAGTCGGTGCCTCCACATCAACCACAGGACCTGTGTTGTCCCCATCTTTAAATAACATCCATTCAAATATCATGACACAATTTCATTCAATCACCCAAAGTAACCTAGAAGACATTATACAACATCTGAAATCATCCTCCTGCTGTTTAGATATTCTACCGACACACTTTTTCAAAAATATTTCACACTGCATGACCACTGATCTTCTACAAATTGTAAACACCTCGCTCCTCTCAGGTGTTTTCCCACAAGCCCTAAAAACTGCAGTTATTAAACCACTCCTAAAGAAGGCTAGTTTAGACCCCACAATAATGAAAAATTATAGGCCAATATCAAACCTCCCATTTTTAAGTAAAATAATAGAAAAAGTGTTTTTTCAACAGCTGAACAACTTCTTAGCCGTAAATAACTGTTTTGATGTTTTCCACGACGGCTTTCGACAGCACCACAGTACTGAAACTACTCTTGTTAAGGTTTTCAACGACATCAACTTAAACACAGACAGTGGCAGAATCTCAGTCTTAGTATTACTGGATCTCAGTGCTGCATTTGACACGGTCGACCATGACATACTCCTAGACAGATTAAAGGTCTGGGTAGGACTCGGGGGCGCAGCACTTAACTGGTTTGAATCCTACTTGAAGGACCGAGAATACTTTGTGTCTGTAGCTAATTACACATCAGAGCTGACTAGGGTAACATGTGGTGTTCCCCAAGGTTCAATACTGGGGCCTCTTCTGTTCAACATCTACATGCTTCCACTGGCTCAGATTATGGAAAACAACAAAGTGTGTTATCATAATTATGCAGACGACACACAAATCTACATAACTATATCACCAGGGAACTATAATCCCATACAAGGGCTGAGTAAATGCATTGAACAAATCAACAACTGGATGTGCCAGAATTTCCTTCAATTAAATAAAAATAAAACAGAAGTAATAGTTTTTGGTAGCAAGGGTGAACGATTGAAAGTCAGTGCTCAGCTTCAATTACTGATGTTTAAAACCACAAACCAAGCCAGAAACCTAGGTGTAGTTATAGATTCAGACCTCAACCTGAACAGCCATATCAAGACAATTACAAAATCAGCCTACTATCACCTGAAGAATATAGCAAGGATTACAGGACTTATGTCTCAACAGGATTTGGAAAAACTTGTCCACACTTTTATCTTTAGTAGACTGGACTACTGTAACGGTGTGTTTACAGGTCTCTGTAAAAAGTCAGTCAGAAAGCTGCAGCTCGAGTCCTCACTAAGACCAAGAAAGTGGATCACATCACTCCAGTTCTGAGGTCTTTGCACTGGCTTCCTGTCCAACAAATAATTGACTTTAAAATCCTGCTGTTGGTTTATAAAGCACAGAATGGTTTAGGGCCTAAATACATTTCTGATATGCTGCTACCTTATGAACCATCCCGACCCCTTAGGTCGTCTGGGACTGGTCTACTTTCTGTTCCAAGAGTCAGAACTAAACATGGAGAAGCAGCGTTCAGTTTTTCTGCTCCACATATCTGGAACAAAGTCCCTGAAAGCTGCAGGTCTGCGGAGACCCTAAACTCCTTTAAATCCAGATTGAAGACTCTTCTGTTTGCTGTTGCCTTTAATTGAACCAGATTCAAGGATCTTAATCAATTTCTGCATCTCACTACTGTATTTTATTTCTTAAACTGCACTGCAACTTTTATTCTATTTTTTTTTAGCTTTTTAATGTTTTACTAACTGTTTTTGTTCTTAATTGTTTTTAAATCTTCTTTTTTTTTTGCATTATGTTTTTTTTGATGCTTAATGGTTTTATGTGAAGCACTTTGAATTGCCTTGTTGTTGAAAAGTGCTATACAAATAAACTTGCCTTGCCTTGCCTTGTGAAGTAGGCAGCTCCCACGCTGATCTGTCAAGAAACGGGAGCTCTCTGCCCGTCAGACTGATCAAGGGCAGCGCTTTGCTGTGGCAGCAGTGAGTCATTGTGTCTCAGCGGAGAGAAAACAACATGTTTTAAGAACAGTTGTCAGTCAGCGACGTGTCTCAGCTACAGGGGGTCCACAGTGATGGGGAAGGCTTGAGATCACAGAAAAGACATTTAACAGCCTTTTCATGTAAAAGGGTTGTAGTAAATGACTATATCGCGTCATTTTTTGAATACGAGTCGTTTTTAAATCCGCCTGTGTAAGTAAGTATAGGACAAACTATTAAGTAGTGAAACACATGCCGGCCCAATGCCACTGCCAATACAATGCCAGAAGTGTAAAACAGAATAACAACGACCCTCCATCCCACCATCGACAAGTTTGCAGGACAGTATCCAAGTTCAGCTTGACGTCCACATTTCTTTTTACTTTTGTCCTACGTGTTTGTGTATACTGTACGGTGTACATATGTGAATTGGTTGTATTGACAAAATGCTATATGTATATTCGGATGAAAAATAGAATAGAAATGCAAATGATAATTTGCAAAAGAAAAGGCAACAGTTTATTATCAGGACTTTTGTCCAAATCAGAGGGAGAGGCAAAACAAGTGTTTGTCAGTTTACCCCAGTATCTGGTTCTGTCTCTAGTTTGCATTTACAGCCTCTTTTTCATTTTCAAACAATAAGGTTTGTCTTTTTCTTATTGTGAACGAAGCCCATAAAAAAGACAAACACGCCCAATGTGTGACCAAGTACATTTACTCCAGTACTGTACTTAAAGTACTTGTGCTTTACTGGAGTATTTCCATTTCACGTTACTTTGTCCAACGGAGAGGCAAATATTGTTCTTTTTCTCCACGACATCTATATGACAGCTGTTTTACATATTGGACACAAAAAACAATGATGATGTTGGGACTTTTGGCATATTTTTATAGATTACCCAACAGTATATAACTCCATTATGATTACATTAACATACTGCTTGCACATACTGTAAATGCATCAATAAAAAGTGTTCATAATAATAATAATAATAATAGACTCACAGGGGCGTTCAATCAAAAAGCCCATATGTTCTGAAGACTTCTGGTCACGAATATACAGTATAATATTCATTTAGTTTTCTTCCTAAAAAGGCTCAGTGATTTCTTAAAATAGCCGGCCACTGTAGTTTTAATGAAGGACTCGATTTTCTAAAACCTGTTACTTGACATGCCCAAGAAAAATGAGAGCAAATGAGTCACATGTCGGGAGTGAGGTAATGAAGGAACATGTCACCCATCAACAGTGTGGTTCATTGATATTTTTGGTTTTGGTTACTCACACACTTGTGTTATTGATGGGTATTATGAAAATTACAACCAACCTTATCCTGTAACACATAACCAAGGCCACATGTAGAGTTTTATTCAGAAACATATGAAACAACACATTCTACAATTCAGCCTTTCATTGACTCATTGAATAACTATGGGCGCTACAAGTCTCATTTAAAATAAACCGTTTAATCTAAACAGATCTTGTAAAAAACATTAAATTCTGCGCTCCTCAGCGCAACTAGGAAGCCATGATCGATTCGCCTGAGTCAAACAGTCACATGACAAACATTCCGTGAATCTTCGACTGAACTGCATTGAGGACAGAAGAGGCTGTCAGTAAAGGTTGTTAAAATCTGAATAGATTAATATATATAGCACGTGGCGCCTCCATTTCTTTTCCAACATTGGAAACAATTTAAAAAAAGATTAAAAATAGATTCCATTGTTTGCCAATTTATGTAAAAAAAATTATCAAAGAATTTCAACTCATTTTTGTGATTCATGGCATGGTAACTGTGTTATACTGCACTAAAGGCAACATTTCATTTTTTCTTAATGACCAGAATGCAAGACATCCACTCCGAACCCCTCCATTGGAATTACAGAGACTGGAGTGACAACAGCAGCAAGGACAACAGGTCAAAACAGCACAACCAGCAGCAGCCTCCCTCCATCCCCTCTGATGGTGTCAAAGCCAGACCAGTGATGGAGAACGTTTGCCCTTTAGGTTTGATGCCCCCATCAGGCTGATCAGTGTTACTGCTGAAATTCCACAACACATCATCATCTTCCCCCAAGTGGTCCAATACTAAGGTCTCTGCAGGCTAAATCATTTGTGACATGAAGTATTTTTTAAGCAGAAATATATAAATGCCGTTATGTAAAATGCATTTTAAAAAGTCAAATGACGTAGCAATTTATAGGTTATAGCCCCCATGAATGAATGTGTGGGAAAATGACCTTGGAACTTTTTTAAAGAATAAATGTTTTTGTGTACACAGATGCGCTTTACAGATCCAGAAGAGGTCTCGTCTCTTCACAGAAGTCGTTTCTTTTGCCGGGAGGAAAACAGGAGACTTTGATGTCTTCTGTCTGACTGGAATTTCTGCAGCAATTTCATATATAATCATATTTTTACTTTTCAAATCAATTAATAATTTCAATGAAACCTTGAGTAATTGTTTTAAGTAACAAAGGTAAAAGTTGGCAGATTGACACATATTATACTGTCCAGGCTGATCGAGGTTGAGCTAATTTTAGCATATTCATATACTGTTGGTGAATTGAATCTATATCATGGCATTGTGTTTTATAAGAGCATATGTAATACCTAAATATCAAAATAAATATATATATATATATATATATATTTATATAGGTGTGTATATATTTAGAAGAAACATATTTTAATGAGAACAATGAATCAGCATATTATATAATGTTTTAGCTTTTTTAAATGAACTATTTTTATGTTTTATATTTTTTCATACATATTTTGTGACAAATGTACATTTTACTAAAAGGGTTACTCCAGTGATTTATTATTTTATTTACTGTAGGTTGGGGGACTTGCGAGAAACCGATAAAAAAAGAAGGATAATTTACATTCGCAGTAGTATCCTGGTTCTGATCTGTTTCCCATAATGTTTTTTTTCTAAATCTAACTAAGTAGTTTTGTAGCATATTTGTTTGGTTTGGTTTATTGCCACGTGTTTGTTACGGTTTAAAACTTCTATGGTTAGATCAAGAAGAAAATAAGTTTTCCCCTAAACTATTCATCGCTGTGCAGTCGTGCAGTTTAGTTGTATGGGAACAACATTTTGAACCAGGGTTGGGTTTCAGAAACACGGGTAAGGCCCTTTTATCGTTTAAAAAAACCTGCAACCAGCAGCAATCCGATTAAAACCAGGATACTGTGCCATGTAAAAGCCTTATCATGGGTTCTGAACATTCTTTGTTGGTACAAAATTAAATTAAAAAATCACGACACAACCTCTGTACTGGTATTTTATTTAAGATATGTGAAACAAGTTTTAAAAAATGATTAAAAGTTCAAACTCATTTTCATTTTAGTCTTAATGGCTGAAGGATTTACTTGAAAATGGACAAAGTTTTCAAAGTTTGCAATATTTGTTCCCCTTTTCTTCACAGAAGGTCATTTAAGTTAGAACGGGGTCATTAAAGTTATTTTGGTTGAATACAACAGTTTCCCTCTGGAATGAAAGGTGCTTCAAGGGAAGGTTCATTGAGTCCATCCAATATGTAAGGCACGTACGCAGCAAAATCAAACTTTGAGTGCATCAATGGGCTCAGAGTATCCTGTAATTTGTTTGATTCATTTAAATGCCCTATCCTCCCGGGTAACAGGAACCCTCCTTATCTTGTTTCTCTAAAAAATACAATATGCAAGCCAGTTTATAAAAGAGAAACCAGGATATTATGTGATGCATTGTACCCAGACTTTAGGCTACCAAATGTATGTGCATGTCTTCAATTCGGGTAAAAAAATAAAATAAATGATGAATGAAATAATGATCAACACCCTTTATAAAGTCGTATAAGCAGTAAATGCTTTTATACAATGGTAAATAATTAATTTACATATGCTATAAAGATGGTTTACCCATTCGCAAACCATTTAGATGATGCATGCTGCAGGGGAGTAGAAAGAACACTTATCAATATCATGATAGCTTGTTTGGACAATTTCAGTTTTTAGTTGCTGGAAACCAATACAGATAGCTGTTTAGAGGTAAATTTGTATGTGGCACTTATCCTCACAATTCAAATATTATTTTTTTTAACCATCCATCACATTGTGATATAAGTGTCATATCTGCCTACTAACATGACACATGGAGTTAAAGTGTGAAATGGCAGCTGGTAGCAGTGATAACGCTCACCCAGACTACGCTAAGCTAGAGGAGTGCGCCATGTGGCACGGCCATGTTTCTACAGTAGCCCAGAATGGACAAACCAAGGTAAAACTTCACAAAAAGACTCAATAAAAGTTTTAATAAGGCTCTTCACCAGACCCTCACATTGTTCTGTACCACGCTTCAAAGATATATACTATAAAGGACTTTATAGAAAAGATTGAATGCCTGATTGTGGATGTTGCCCGTGGCCTTGAGAGCTCAACACACTGCAAATACAGAAAACACAACCAAACGCAGCTACGCCAGTAATACAAACGACAATAATATATAATAATATTGATATAATAATATCAATGGGACACAAAAAAGTGATGCACATGTCTGGAACATGCTTGTTATTGCCATTTGTTGGGAACTGAGCTACAATGTAGTTAGTTTTTGGGGGTTTATTTAAACATTGTGATTGCATGATGCTGATATTATTGCAGATAATCTGCTGTAAAGCTAGCGTTAGACTTATTATTAGCCGGCCAATTCAAATAATCTGACAAAATACACACATTTGAAACTGGCTATAGTTACTTTCAGAGTTGTCACCAAGTAACATTCAAGGATGAAAATAAATGGCACATTGTTGTCAAAATAAATTGCAGTTTGACACCATTATTAATATTTTCCCACCCTGCCATTAGTTTATCCGTGCCATCAAGAAGGTGTCATCTGTCTGCCATTTGCCTGATTCTTTGTCCATGCAGCATTACTGTTAGGTTTGTTCCACGCTTAGTACAAAGAAATCTTTTCCCTAATTAATCAACCACAATGAGTTCTGGATGAGTTGTGAGTGCCCATATGAAGCACTACTCACTATAATAAAGAGGGCCTAATTTATCAAATATGATTCACTGCTCTCTTAATCATGGCTTCATCTTTTAATCATCACAATATTTACTGTACGTCATCGTAAAGGCTGGCTATTTGTTGTGGTTTCATTAACCATGGATTATTTTTGCATCCATGCATGTTTTTACCAAGGAGTGAAGTATTCGAGTGCCTGATTATTGTTAACTGATGCTAATTGATGTGTACAGGTGTGTAGCTGTATGGCCGCTATGAAAAATAAAATCTTATTTTTATATCTAAATGGACTGATGAATTTACATGAATGAAAAAATCAGTAATTTATGCAAAGCATAATTTCAATATCACCATGCCAATCACGACATCATCTGGTAGAGACTAACGTGTTTTGCCACTAGTGGTGTAACGGACCACAGTTGATCCGTGATCCGTATGGTCAGTTCGGTTACATTATGATGCGTTCAGGCTCTGTTCAGTGAAAATGAGTATTGGGCGAGGGTAAATTATAACGTTATTATGTGTTCATGTAATCTGGTAAAATGTAGTGTTGGTGAGAAACTCAAATAAATGAAGGAGATGTTTTCACAACAACATAAATTGATATTATAGAAGGAATTATGACAGATGTTTACAATACTACTAGCTTATAATACATCATTAAAACTACTAATGACAAGATTAATTAAAAAAGAAATACAATCTTATATTTCCTTATGATTTGAATTGTGGGTTTTAATAAAGAAAAGAAAACACTATAAGTGACTATAACAAAGTAAAAGGATAACATTTAGAATTGTTGATGGATTTCAGAGCGGTTTAAATGAGTTTTGTGATGGTGGCACATTTTTTTGTGTTGAACCTTTTAGACCAGCCCCTATAATCAAACCACTAAGGGATCTTTATCTACCAATAAGGATCATCAATGATCGGCAATTAGTAGGCAGCAAAAAAGTGATCAGGGATCTCTAAAAGTTGTATTTGCTTCCTTTTTTCTTTCTGATCAGTGACTCTGATCTGGACTGTGAGCTTTAGAGAGAGAGTTAGAGAGAGAAAGAAGGAGAGAGAGAGAGAGACATAGGAGTGAGATAGAGAGAGAGAGAGAGAGAGAGAGAGAGACATAGGAGTGAGATAGAGAGAGAGAGAGAGAGAGAGAGAGAGAGAGAAAGACATAGAAGGGGTCAGGGAGAAAGAGAGAGAGAGAAAGAGAGAGAGTGAGAGAGAAAGAGAGAGAAAGAGAGAGAGAGCTCCGGTCTGTACCTCCAGCACCCCGCAGCCTGCCGCTGATGTGGTCCTGCAGCAGTGGGAGATGAGCGGCATGAGCCCGTGTTTCAAAGTGCGCCACAGCGCATCCGGCTGTCCACGCGCGCAACCGCCTCTGACATGAGCTCGGACTGCGAAAGTTACTACGGCAAAGAAAACGTGTTCGTGGAGGGCTTCACGTGCCCGAAAGCGGACAGTGACACCGCGGCACTTTTCTGCTGCGGGTTCAATGACTTGAAGTACTGTTGTGATGACCCCAACAGCTTTTTCCCTTACGAATATGGATACATGTGGTGGTTAAGGTAAGGGGCGATACACGCAGCCAAACAAGTGTCTCATTGATTCTTCATACCCGTGGCAGAAGGTACAGGGAACTTCTCGTGTGCGCTCCGGATTTGTATTACGTGCACCAGGCATGGTTTCAGTAATGGCAAGCTGTAATTCTGCACAAAATAATGTATTATAGTCAAGACTTCTAAAAAAGTTAGAGTTTTTAAGGGTTAAAACGTGCGTGTAATCTATACTGTGTGTGTTCAGAAGGCAACCTGTTGCTGGTGTATTGCAGCCTGTACCTTTGTGACGCCAATTAGGATATTTGTCATAAGAGACTACAGACTAATTCGGAATACATTTGATTAAAAAACAACAACAAAAACAACACACTAATTGACACTCCTTAATGCATATCTCAAACACACCTTTGAGTCCCACATCTGTAAGTTACCTGTACCGTTCGATACAATATTGCCTCTCATTCAGTAAATGACAAAGATCTATATGGATGCATTGATCCAACTTTTTTCTCTGACAATCCACTGAACTGTCAAAAAAATGTTATAATGACAATTTTCTTTTTCAGTAGTTCCACTGAAAAATGTTCTCAGTGAGGTGTGAAGATATCATTTCTCAGTGGGGCAAACTAAATTCAGCCCCCCTGTTGTATTGTTGGGGGAGAGATTTAATGGAGGTCTGCAGTGCTAGATAGCACTACAGGTAAGTGAGGTCATTTAGTGACAACTGAGCCTTTAAGTCATGACATTGGAAGTCTATTTAAGTACAAAGTCACAGGGTAATGTATAATGTAATGTAAAAAAAAAAACAATAAAACGGAGGATTCATTAATATTTGATTCTGCAACTCGATGTCATAATTGAATTGTAATTTCATCCCAATGCAACTCATGCAGCATATTACTACCAACTCATCTCTGTCGGAATTATGGATTTTACCCGACTGTGTCATTATTTGTCATTATGTGTGAGTAGGAACACCTCGGTGCTTTTACTGAATGCTTTTCTCTCTCAAAAGCACAGAACGGGCGTGCAGCACACGTCACTCAAGCCCCTCCACTGCCCACTTGCAACAAAAAACACAGTGAACCCTTTTACACTTTACACCTCTTAGACGCCTTGCGTGTTTCTTCCAGCTTGATTTTTACATTTTGCATTCAGGCCGCCATGCTGTTAAAGTACATGAATTCATTATTTTTTTTTTCTCAAACCAAATTGCCTGTGGATCAGTGGCCCCTGCCACCATTGGATGAATGTGTGTGAATGGTGAATGTTGACATCAAGTGGCTTTCACTGTGCACTTTGAATGGGTCAGAGGACAAGAAAAGGGCTTTACAAGTACAAGTCCATTTGCCAATTACTAATTGCATGTACAATTAGGCATGGAAGGGTTTCTCAAGCAGCAGTGCGATTTTCAGAAAATTTCCCATTCGGGTGTGATTCAGTTTGTCTCACCAGAATAAAAGCACATTAACTGGGACCATGCAAAGGAATTTCATTTCGGAGCTAAAAGAATTACATAAAATGTTCCTTCCAGAGTGATCTACTCTATATATTTTTGTTTATTTAGAATGAATGTACCTTACTCCATAGTGTGTCACAAGCTATCTGTGACAATTTAATAAATAAATAAATATAGATATTTAGTTATTTGGTTGACAAGCAGATGTTGCAGGTCCAACACATTAAATAAACTCACTGGAAAAAATACTGCATAAAATGTCCCCTGAGATAGTTTTTTTTCTTTCTTTATTATAATTTTTTTACTAGTAGTGAATCGTGACGGTTAGAATCATACGGTACATTTAAAGAAGAAGTTGGTTCCTACATAGGAAATATAAAAAAATGACTAGGAGAACAGTCAGTTTGAAACGAAAAACCAAAAAAGGTCACCTTACATGCAAGAACAGTGGGCAGCATATGATGAGAACCATCATGAGTCTGCGCTGAGATGAGGTGTAGGTTTCTTTGGAGAGAATAAGATAAACCAAAAGGTGAAATTCTAGTCCAGTTTAGTATTAGGGCCAATGTTAAAAAACAGTCTTAGAGTTGAGACATAAACAAACAGGTTGCTCCAACTCATATGTTCATGTTTTTGCCTTATTTGTTATAGAAAAATTGGACTGCAGTGTGACGTTTTTCTTTTTCTTTGACACAAGCTGAGCTGCATTTTATCAGAGGTGGTGAAGTTAATATTTGTGTGGGCAATAAGCCACACAGTGGTGAGAGTTATGCCGGATCGCAAGCTTTCTTTTAGCTTTGATGAATAATCCAGAGACCCAAAAAATGTTCAAGGCACATATATATATATGTATATATATATATATAATAAAACTTTTCAGAACACAGATATATTGTGTATGTGCAGAAAGGTTTGACCATGAGCAGAATTCTTCCTGAAACACATGAGCCGGTCGAGGGGTTTGTAAATGGATTGAAAAATTAATTCATGCATCACTGATGTGAATAGATGCTTCGTGCCTTGCTGCATTATGTTTTCAGGTTGTTCGTCCGTCCATACCATTCTCGTGAACGCGGTATCTCGAGGAACGCCTGGAGGGAATTTCTTCAAATTTGTTACAAAAGTCTACTTTGGACTCAAAGATGAACTGACTCGTATTTGGTGGTCAAAGTTCACGGTCACTGTGACCATAACTCAAGAATGAATATCCTAATCAAGACAGTTTCACACAAATGTCTCGGAGGATGAAGTGATGACGTTTTGGACAGACATGGATGTAAACTGCAACCTGACTAGTTGGCTGAGGCATACAACCGCGAGGCGGTAATTGTGGTCGGAAGACTAGAAAAACGCCACACAAGTACAAGACCATTTATCAGTCGTCATTATGGACTAAAATATTAGAACATCCACGTCGACAATTAAAAATTGCCTCTGATAAAAAGAAAAGAAACATATCCTGGCAATTTTTATTGATTTTAATCAGTGTTCACATTTTAAATCCATGCAGTTGGATCCATTCCCATGTACGGACTGTATCCCATCTCTCCAGTCTGTCGTACAGCACGCTGAGGGCCAGGAATATATAATCGTCCTCCTGTGTCTTTTGTGCTCTGTTTCACAGTTTCGGCGCTCTTGTGGGTCTCTCTGTGGCAGCTGTGGTTCTTCTCGCCTTCATCGTCACTCTGTGTGTGCTCTGCTATCTGTTCATCACCACCAAACCCAGAGGCCTGGACAATGGGCTGCCGCTCCGAGCGCCAGGTACCGACTGCAGCTCCGTCTCTCTGCGGCGGGAAATTCCGCCAACGCGTCGATAAATTACACCGAACCACGGAGCCTGACATTTAATAATGGCCGACCCGAATGTTTTGAAAGGAATAAACTACCAGAAATTAGCAAGCTTGTTTTTTGTTTGTTTTTCGTATCTTAAAACTGACTGCTCATACATTCAACTTTCTTCACATCGTTATATTTGTGATTTTCTTTTTTTTTTTTTTGACACTAATGACTAAACTACTGAGCACAACACAAGATTTTCAGCTGCTGTTAAGTCACTTTTTGAGAACGTATCCTTCCTACTCCTGACTGGACACAGGTGTAGGACCCACTGTCCTTAAGCTTTGTCTCAGCTGTTCAAACTAAATACGTTTTAGGAGAAAACCAATCTATAAAGAGGCTGAGTCTTGCAGATGAAATAGAGGAAATTGTAGTCAGATTTGAAATGGTCTATAATCAGAGCGTAATTTACACAGAATCTGAGCCTATAAACAAATTTAAAAGCGCTGCACATGCTGGTACACCCACACATGTATTGTATTTTCTCTCAGATGGTCTAATTAGACTATTTCCTCAGGACTTTGTGGAGCTATGTGGAGCTGTCGCAGCTGTTGAGGCTGGACAACTCACGATATTATCAGTGTTATTGGCACATGTTGAGTCAGGGGATGAAATATGTATCCTAACTGATGCAAACTGTGCCTTGAGTTATCAAAGTAAAACAAGTTCTTTAAATAGCATTACTTTTGATTCTGTCTGTGTTATGTTGCACGGGAAGGATTGTATTTCTTTTGTCCGGTTCGTAAAAGTTGTGGCCACCAGGAAATGAAGGAATGAAATATTAAATGAACGTCGCCAACATTGTGCAGAGAACAGCAAACTAATAATAACCCAATTAAGGCACTTGAGGCTTGTAAGGCAGCACCGCCATTAATATACAGAGTTAGTTGTACATTAAAACATACAGGAACAAAATACAGGCAGTAGTAAGCATTTTGGAGACCACTACGCTCGCCATTATACAAGCACCAATGAATCAGCTGTAATATGTTTTGGACATTCACATATTGTTTAAGCTCATCAGAAAGGCCGTATGGAAACGGCAAGATAAAACAAAAAACTGTTCTCACGCTTGAGGTGGTTTTTGCCCAGGTCAAAAAAGAGTATAAACGGATTATGGAAACACCTTTGCAGAATAAATTCTTATTTAGCGAAAAATGCTTGACTGATCAGCTGTTTCCGAAGGGGGGCATCTCTTCAGATAGGCCCACAACTTGGGCAAGCTTGTCTTCATCTTCAGGCGGCATGAAACATGGTCAGTAGCTGAAATGCAAGAGTGGAAATTAATTCCTGAAGTTCTCACTCACTTTTCTCTCATAGATGGATGATATTTGGTTGAATGGCCAAGCCGACTTGTTTTGTTTTCGGTTTGCAACCTCTTCCACTCTATTTGCTGGCGGATTACAGACATGCGTAGCCTATAACACCTCTAATAACCTCTATATAATAACCTCTATAACCTCTAACCAAACTACACTGTAGCCAAGTTTACTCACTCCAAACCAGTTGATGGAAACCTTGGTGCCTTATTTGCATTTTTTTGCAATATTTCAGAAGTTTGCTTAAAGTTGGTTGGACAATTCAATGGAAACATAGCGAATGTAAACACTCTCATGAAATAATACTACCAGGTTTACTTACTGGTGGGTTGCATCGTGCGGTTCCTGCTCGGCTGCTTCTCAGACAGTCCTTCTACAGAGGTCTTCCTTCGTCACAGTCTGTCTGGCTCTTCACACGCACGCTTCTAAGTGAACTTTCTGTCTTCTAGGCTCTACATCGAGTCCACAAAGACCAGGACCGAGCCATTCCAGCGCCCCAGTTGGTCCTCAAGGCCTCAGGAAACACTTCCTGAGGGGCAAGCTGGATTGTGACAACCAGCCCCCGGACCCTGACCGCCTTTTCCAACGTTGTTTCATGGCCACTGTGACGTCTATCAAAGTCGAGGGTCCTGCATAGACCGGCGGACTGTTTGTCTTTTTGATTGTGTGGTTGCTCAGAAGTTGCTCGATGCCGGCCCTCAGAAACATTTTGTGTGCCCCCCCCCCCCACCCCCCGAACTTCACATGAAATGCATGCATGATATTTTAATCACCCGCTGTCCATTTCCACACATTCACATTCCATCGCCTACATTTAATACGCTACTCGGCCACTGCGTCAAACGATGCCCCACCGAACCAGCATCTGTCAGGTTAGGAATGACAACTTGTAGAAAGTTACCCGTTGCATGGCAACCAGTGGCATCTCACGAAAGTCACAGGCAATATGTTTGTTTCAACGAGACCTATCTGCCCAACCGTCGGTCTGCAGAAATCCTGTGAAAAGTAGCGAGGGTGTAACACAGGCAAGCTATGTGGTATCTCACGAAATATCCAAGAGTAGTGATGGAGAGTTGGCAAGGGACCGCGAGGTGAAAGAAGCCGACACATGTGCTGAGAACCACCGGTGAAATCACAAGAATTGAATACTGATCCTTTGAGATGAATGGTTTAAATTGGCTTTGGATTGATGAGATTGGATTTTATTTCCCTAGAAATGTCCCTAAAGTCCAGAGGCTCTTAGCACCTAATGGTCATGAATTCTATACTTCTTAAAAACTGAAAACCACATGCAGAATTCATCACTGAGATCCACTGAGAAATTACCTCAAAACACTCTTTGAATGATGATTAACCAAACGACATTTTAGCCTCAGGCATGATTTTGTTGAACCTGAGAGACGGAGGGATTTCTCAGTTTGCACAAATGAAGGGGACTGTGCTCAAACTGTGTTTGATTGAGACAAGCCTATACCTTTTAATGCCTCCGCTGGAACTCATTACCAAAGACACCTTTGGGAAATTCATTTTCATATAGCTACGCAATCTTAATTACGCCTTTTTATTTGCTTAATTGGCTTCTTTGCTCCTCGCCGGGGCGAAGAGAAGCTTCTTTTTATTTTCCATAGGATAGGCGCACTTCAAAGGCTGTTTTTCTTTTCTTTTTTCCACTCTCGCGTCACCTCGTTATTTCCAATTTCCATGTGTCAGGAGTGTCACAACGCGCACCCTGACGTGTTTTTTAATGACCGAATGACAGACGTGGTCTCCCTGCATTTCTTCAGTCAGACAAACAGTGTCACAGAGGTGTCAGTAGTGAGGGGAGTTGGATAACGGATGTTTTGTGATGAAGGTTTTGAGGTGTTGAATTGGAAAAGAATAGCTGTTACTGTATGTCAATACATCAGAGATCGTGACAAAAATATTAGACGTCTCCCACAAGCTTGCAGAGCCCCTCCATTGATTTTACACATTACTCGTCATGACATCTTTAATAACTCAGATCAGGTCACTGTGAACTCGCAAAACACCATAACTTGATAACTTTGACTATGAGTTATTAAGGATAACTTTGATGTATACTGCAACATGACTGATCGGCAGAGGCATACAACCATGAGGCGGTAATTCTAGTTTGGAGCTTGGATCCCACACTTACGGTCAGCATATCTTGTCTTTTTAACGGGAATTTTGTGATCGGATACGACACTGCATGTGTCATATAGATAGATAGATAGATAGATAGATAGATAGATAGATAGATAGATACTCTTTTAATCCCGCAAGGGGACATTTTTTCACTACAGCAGCAGCATTTGTACATGTGTACACACAATAAAATTCCCAGATGTCCATTGAGTCCATTGTCACAGACGGTTTGCAATCACCATGTAAGTGCTTCGTTGAGTGTCAAAGTCGTGGCCAGGATACAACCTGCATCTCATAACCAACTGTCAGTCTGATGCTCACGTCCTTGTACCGGTTCGTGTTTCGCTTTGATGGTGCTGAAGGAGAAACCAGAGTTTTATGTTGTAGCTGCAGATTCCCATGTTGTGCCATGGCAGTTCTGCTCATTTGAAGAATATCCGTGTAACGTGTAAATCTCTGTTCCCTAACAAATGCACGAGGTCATTTAAGACCCGAGTAGCAACAACCAGTTATGTTTACTATCATTGTATTTATAGAAAGATATTGGGCGGCTCAAGTGCCTCACTGATTAATGTGTATTTTCCATAATTATTATTAAAGCTATGAACCAGACTTGCTCGTGTGTTGTCCCTTGCTTTGATGTTCTTAACTTTGATCTTTCTGCACCTCAAGCCCATCATATAAGTAAACATTAAAAAGCTCAAGTTCACATGTTATCTCAGTTCCCAAAGGAATGAAGACATTTCAAGTTGGAGACATACTTAGAGATGTTTATTTATTCCATTTCTTTAGGCAGTGTGCAGCAGCTCATGTGGATGCGCTTTGATCTGGAGGCGGTCAGACGGAACATGTTTAGATGTAAAGGTTCAACGCTGTCATAAGTGTATTATGTAGATAAATGACTGGCATAATGAATGTTCATCTCTTTATTCTGGCAGACAATGAGACTCAAGAACAACTAAACAAATAAAGTTCTGTTTCTGCTCAGAGCACAATAATTGGAAAATAATTTCGTTTTCAAGCTATTATACCACTAGGAAGTATTTATAATGTATAATGACTAATGCTATATCAACTGAGAAGGTGACCATAAGTCAATGTTGGCCACAATTGTATAAAAAAGTTATATGTATAATTTGTTTTAAACAATTGTGTAAAGAATTATATATATATATATTTTTTTTTTTAAACAATTGTGGCCAACATTGACTTATGGTCACCTTCTCAGTTGATATAGCATTAGTGTAAGCAAACAGTTTACATATCCAGCAATTAAGGAGCAACATTGTCATTCATTTGGAGTCATGTTTCAGGTCACTATGTCCAACGTTCTCTCTGTTTTAGCTCCGTTTTTGGTCTCCACCGCCTTCTGACAGAAATATCTGGCTGCTAAATGCTCAACTACGTTGTTCACCACCTAGTCACTGTCAGCCTGATGAAGACAGTTGCTGTCCTCTCATTTCCTCAGGAGCTGTGCTGCTGACAGACAGACAGACAGACAGACAGACATACAGACAGACAGACAGACAGCTGATCAGAGTTGGTGCAGATTGAACGATCCTGTAACTCATGTCTGGCTTTTAATGTGGATTTTTGGTAAACCTGATAATCTAGACATAATTTCCAATTTGTTTCACTTCATTTGTTTAGTCTGACATTGTGTTCATGTTAGCCGATTTCTAATTTGGAGAGGGTATTTTTGTTTTTGTTTTGCCTTATCAGTAGGGAGTGTATCCGTCCCACCTACATTTTCAGTTGCCACGGATGCTTCAATTGTAGTTGCTAGGAGCAGTTGCTGTTGCATCGATCTCATCAACTCTTGTCACATTTTTTTTCTGTTGCTAGAGGATTTCTCAGGTAGCCATCAAGCTATGTAGGAAGATTACGTCCCCATTCTTAACCCCACCAGCGAAGTTCCGACTGGTCGACTGCGTCTCCAGTCGTTGGAAACAACCGCCCATGGGTCCATCTTCCTTTCTTTGAAGTTACTGGAATATTTGACCTCGTACAGTAAAACTTCTAAAATGGTTTGAATAAAACTGGGAGACCTGGCCATACCCCAGAGGCATATGGAACTAGTGGAAATGAGTCATAAATACTCCTTGCTTCATTTTAAGGAGTCAATTCAAGGAATCATAAGATGATTTAAGAAACTTGCGAGAGAAATGACGACAATCTCTTTAGTGTCAATGATTTCTAACTCACCACTGTTCCATATTTTGGCGAGTTCACCGTGGAGTCATGGCAACGCTTCGCAATATAACTGCATTTATTTATCCAAGAGGTCTTTTGTAGGGTCAGATAGATATAATTTGTCTCCTTTTGCACTCTGCTTTTCTCCAAACAAATGTTCCTGCATGCAGTATGAAAGGTCATTAGGGTCATTAGAGTCGCTACGGGCAACTCAAAATCTACAGGCAGGAAAAACATGATCCATTAGGAAATCAAAAATGGGACCTTATACACACATACATGTTGCCTTACTACCATTCAAAAGCTACATTTTTTTCCATGCAGTACTTTTTTATATTTGATGATTAATATTTACTAAAAGTACCATTTTCCATCACTCATGTCTAAATGGTGTTTACATGGAAAACATGAATCTTTTGTTTATTTATTTATTTATGCTGGTGTCGTATAAAGTAGTCAAGTTTAAATACAGTGAATTAATGATTGGCATCACCCAGTTAAATATGTAATGACTATGTAATCACAATATGTAATGAGCAATATCAGTCTGTTGTTTAGTTAGTCTTCCACTATTGGATGGATTGCTATGAAAATTGGTACAGACCTTTATGGTGCCCTGAGGATGAATCCCTGTCACATTGGTGATCCTCTGACTTCTCCTCTTGCGCCACCATGAGGTTTGATATCTATTGTTTTAAGTGAAATATCTTAAGAACCATTGGATGGATTGCGATCACATTTGGTAGACATGGGTGTTACACCTAGAATTAATTATTCAGATCAAACATTTTATATGATCAATACTTGGGTTTATGACCAGCAAAACAAATGATATTTGCTATCAGACATATTTGTGTTTAGTGCTCACTAGCACATGTTAGCAAGCAGTGAACATGGTAAACATGGTAGTGTCCGCTAAATATCAACATGTTAACATCGCCATTGTCAGTTTCGAGGCATTAGTCTGACAACAAGGACATGTGGTGATGGTGCATTCAGGCTGATACTGTGTGGCCTAATGTGGACAATGCACATGGGGAGGTGTATAGGTGAAGGCAACATATCCTGGAAAACATAAGCACAATACCAAGGCCAGGGGGATGACAACATGTTGATGGAATTGCCTGATGACTCAAGGTCTGAGAATGAACTGGAAACAGCAGGGACACTCTCCTTTAGCCTGCAAATAGCAAAGTACAGCCAAAGCAAGGTCACACTAAATGTTACCAATTAGGGCAGTGGGAAAACACAGATGTAGTCCTATTAAAATGCCAGAATTTCTCTATCAAAAATTAAAAAAAAATACAAATTCTGCCACAAAACCTGAGTCATAACATAACCAAGGAATTGAACTACACATATTTGTTTGCTATACCTCCGTAAATGTCATCCCTATCTTTAAATAGCTGCTACATTGGTCGTATTTGCCGCTTCTTCTTCTTTTTAACACGACATTGTATGGACAAGGTCACGTAATGACCAGCTGGCGGCGCTAATACCCGGATGAGGAATTTCACTGCCGTTTATGATGAAGACGAAGAAGAAAATAACTGCCGCTCCATGGATACAAGGGACGCCCAAGTGGTCGCTATGCCT
This sequence comes from Ophiodon elongatus, assembly GCA_016806645.1. Lineage (NCBI taxonomy): Eukaryota > Metazoa > Chordata > Actinopteri > Perciformes > Hexagrammidae > Ophiodon > Ophiodon elongatus. The sequence continues at coordinate 262,580 of JACSYO010000313.1, read as the reverse complement.
GACGGAGGCGGAATGTAACGACAAGTTTAACGTTACATCATTATGAGCCGTTTCATGCAGCTACGGTAACCTTATTGATGTGAACTTGTAATAAGATATGAAGGGCCTTGAAGTAACCTAGCTTAGCTAGCTAACTGCTAGCTAACGTTGGCTCTCCTGTCCCCCATATGCAGGATGAAACAGTCCCAAACCGGGCGAGCTACTGCTGAGACGAGGTGTGAACGTGAAGCTAACGTTACACATCAATGTGTGTGACTTTATAGTTAGTGAGCCAGGCAGCGTTGGTGAGAGCGTCAGGTCAACTATGTGGAAACAGGCCGGTCGCAGCTCCGCTCTGGACCGAGCTCAGGCGCTGCTGTCCGCGAAGAGGAGCACCAGGGGGGACTCCGAGGCAGCTCAGGGGCTGACGCGAAATACAGTGAGTCTCGAGCCTCACACACGCCTCCGCGATCTGTGGTGTGACTTCGGGTCTCTTACTTTGGGGGATGTTTTAACCACGTGATGTGTCGTGCCTCCCTTTTCTCTCCAGGGTGCTGTGGGTGGATCCTTGAAAACCAAATCTGCTTCCTCAAATACACGCCCTCTATTGTCCGACCTGAGTGACCTGTCCTCGGTCAGCTCGGCCCCTGATGGAGGTGACACCATGCCGGGCTCTGCTGCTGCTGATGGTGGGAAGACCCAGGCCAGAAAGGGGCTTTCGACCAAGGTAACCGATTGTAGAAGCTTCTGCGAACTGATGCAGTATTTGTTCAGGACATGTTGATGCAATGAAACGTTTTAGAAACTTCCACAGTGGGATGTTTTTTTAAATCCTTTTCGACAACGAGCCTCCACTTTTTAAAATTTCTTCGCCAGGATCTCAGACCTCAGAGCTCTCTGGGTGGAGGAGGGAGCCGGTTCTTGAAGAAGGCTCCACCACCTGCAACCAACGGCGCCCAGTCACCTGTCAGCAAGAGCCGAGTGCAGCAGGTGCCTGAACACAGGTAGGAGAAATAAATAGTTTTCTACCACCTGATCAACTGATTCTACTCAAAACGTTTCCAGTTCTAAATATTCACTCCCTGCCGCTGAAACTCAATTATTGTGTTGTTCTCCACCTTCATCCCTCTTGCCCTCTCTGGTCAGAAACGTGTCATCGTCCCAGCAGGGCTCCCAGACGGCTGCTCTGAGTAGGCTGGCTCAGATTGAGAGCCGCATCCGCAGCCGCAAACTGGTTCAGGAACAGGCCAGGCCAAAACCTGCGGAGAACCGAACCTCGGACGGGGGAATCTCCCCGCCACCAGCCGGCCAGTCCCTGGAGGCCCCTGTGCCACTCTCGGCACAGTCCAGCAGTGACCAGAGCCTGAAGGGGATCCGTTTCCTCAAGAACAAGACAGCTGTAACTGTTAACAACATTACTACCGCTGCTGCTGCTGGGTCGCCGAAAGGCGCCGTTGTTGGTGTCAGGTCCGGGTCCAGAGCGGCTTTGGAGGCAAAGTCAGTGAGAGTAGTGAGTGGTGTCAGTCTGGAAAGTGATGAAGAGGACATGAGGAAACTTCTCGGAGACTCGTTGGATTCAGTAGACAACAGCTTCTTGGTAGCAGGGAGACCCTCCTCCATGAGAACAGCAGACGAGGTACCTTTCGACTTTGAAGACTAGGCTGTTTTTTGTCACCACATGCCACATTTTTTGTAATTTCTTTTTTTGTATGCGTTAGGCTAACACCATCCTTACACATGGAAGTAGTTCCGGACAAAAACTTCCCCCTTAATCACAAAGAAATATAAAAACTGCCTTTGTAATCGCTCACAAATAGAAGTTAGCGGGGCACACAAATGTACAGAAAACCGAAGCACTGTGGTTGATACACACTGTTTTTTTCAGTTCAAAACAATACTATGCTTTTCTCCCTTCCAGATGGTCCAGTCCTCGCCTCCTCCACCGGCTGTCCCTCCCTCATCGTCCTCCAAAAGAGCACCACCGCGCTACCCTGCCTCTCCTTCTCCTTTCCGATTCGCCGGTCAGGCTCAGGCCCACTTCAGCCCCTCCGTGCTCTCCCCATCCCCCTCCCCTCCCCGTGTCTCCCCCTCTCCTCCCCGTGGCTCCCCATCTCCCAGACTGAGGAGTCCACAGCGTTCCCTCTCCTCCGCGTCGGGCCGCGGGGAGGTGCTGTCTCTGGAGGAGCTCTTCTCTGTCGGGCCCGGCTCTGAAGATCCCCGCAGTGAGATGAGTGCAGTTACCTCTGACGGTGAGAGAAGTTCATCGGGGCATCACATACATCTGGAAAAGGCGGCAATTAAGTGTCGTAGTTATTAAGCTCGAAGGTCGATAGGACTTACAAACAACAGTGTTTTCCTCTGTATAGACCGGTTATACTGCACCGGTATTGTTTAATGAGTTATTTATGTCAAAATGATTTTTTCAAGAGAGGAAACGTGGTGTTTTTGTTTATTAATCATGTTTATATTCCTCACTCTTTATCTCTTTATCATGCATCCTAGATGGACAACAAGGTACATAATCATCCCTCTGTAGAGTCAGAATGATTAGACAACTTATTATTTTAATGCAAAGGCACCATTCTTGTGCTTTCATGGGGGGGAATTATACAGGTATTATAATCCACTCTGACATGCACCACTTTGAACATATAACCACGTCATGATATTTTGATACAGCAGCCTCGAATAATGATTCATTTTCTAGTTTTAACTCACCGGGAGCTTTTAATGTACGATATGGATGAATAGTAGTAGCACACAGAATAATGTGTCGATGACAGATCTGTGGGTAATATACACCATCGTTTATTAAATTCTGTTATGATCTTGTGTTATTGCAGACTTCAAGATAAATGTGATGACATTAGACGACCTTGGATTTACTGAGACAACGCCAGAAAAGGAGGTGGGTAACGACAGAAGTTAATCAAGTACGGTAAAATACAGTTAAAAGTGAGTTGTGTGTATTTTGTCATACTGTCTGAATGTGTACTATATTGTATTCATGAATTACATTAAAACTAAAAGAGCTGAAAGGATTTGTTTTGGTAATGTTTGCCATTATTTCTAACCATTATGAAATCACACAAGGGGGCAACTCAAGCGGTCGGAGACAGATTCATTTAAACTTGCGTTGCCTGTTTGTTTTTTTCGGCCACTTGATGGCAGTAGAAACAAGCTGCAAACGCAATGTTGAAATATTATTACATGTTGACAAACGGTTGCTTATTTACACACCCAGGAGTCACATTTGTGTCAGTCTGACAAACCCAAGTCCAATATTCTCTCTCCTCAGAGCTTCACTTTGGTCTCCACCAACTCCCGACATTTTTTGTGTTGGTGCTGAGTAAGTTGTAACGTTGGGTTATTGGAGCTTTTCCACTAAAAACAGCTGCCTGCTGCTGGAAACTAGGGCTGCAACAACGAATCGATAAAATCGATAAAAATCGATTATTAAAAGAGTTGGCAACGAATTTCATTATTGATTCGTTGTGTCGTGCGATTATTACGCCACTCAATAAGTCGCGGAGATGTTTGAGTATTAAAAAAAAAAGTTGAGTTGAGCGCAGAGCGGAGCAAAAAAAGAAAGAAAAAAAGAAAAAAGAGCGGAGGTAGAGGAAAGACCATCGGAGACCCGTAACGTTGTTCTGAAACATGACGGAGGCAGAGAGATCAGTACGACCTCAGTCATCCAAGGTGTGGGGGCATTTCACCTAGGGCTGGGCGGTATGGCCAAAAATTCATATCACGGTATTTTGTAAGATTCTCGCGGTTTCACGGTATATTACGGTATTTTTATTTTGAGTAAACACATTCATTCATTGACGCCGAAAAGAACCACCGGCCAACTGAACCGCCGCCGCAGGTTTGGAAATTAATGCTTTCTTTTTTTTTTATCCGATTCATCGATTAATCGAAAAAATAATCGGCAGTTTAATCGGTTATTAAAATAATCGTTAGTTGCAGCCCTACTGGAAACCAGGGCGATGTTGGGACTGAACCATAACAGTTCAGGGAGAGTGTTTGAATGAGTCTTTGGTCCGTTAAGAGGCTTCACCTAACAACCCTCCCCCTGTTCTCACAGAGGGGACATGGTACCCTGGTTGTATATGGTGAGATATATTTGCTGTTTGAATGATCACAATAGCTATTCTTATTCATCCACTAACTTACACGATAATGTTTAATTAAATATTGTAAAATGTAGCTTTTTCCTCCTTTTTATTGGGGATCTGGTCGAATCCCCAGAGGGACTCCATAGACTGATGTTTGCTTTCTTCCAGCTGCCCAAACAGAGAGAAGTCAAACACAGCGTCCCTCCTCCTCCGGGATCCCCCAACAGACATCTAGAGCGGCCGCGGCAGCAGGAGAGGACAGAGCAGCAGCAGCGGCGGTTGGAGGAGGAGGCGTTGGACTACCAAAGTGACTTTGAGAGTGAGAGCGGACCAGAGCCTGATTACAGCGTCAGCCAGGTGTCAGAGCACCTGCATGGAGATGGAGATGGAGATGGAGATGGAGATGGAGATGGAGATGGAGATGGAGATGGAGAGGAGGCGGTATCGGAGGTCGGAGAGGAGGCTTCACAATCAGACGTGTCCCGTGGGAGGACAGAAGACGATTACTCGAGCACTCTCTCAGACACAAGTCGCTCCAGATCCTCCAGATCCTCAGTATCACCCAGCAGCCGGACATTATCTCGCCAGTCAAGGAGGCGTACTTCCACTCGAAAGGTTTTCAAAGAGACGGCAGTGCAGACTCAGCCTGATCCTCTGGCTTACACGTGGCCCGCCGGTTAGTCTGCCAGACGTGGCGTTTGCACCTTTGAGCAATCAGCTCTACCGCTGTAGCGTTTTCCTCACAGTAACACAAGTCGTCGGGATTAATTTGACGCGCACATTATGGAAATGTTATCTCTGGCTCTCCTCCCTGTGCAGGTGTGGCTGCTCTGGGTCCCGCAGTGGGCATGACTTACCTGGATCCCACCCCAGTGGTTGCTCATACTCTCAGTGCAGAAATGGTGGAAGGTAAGAGACACAACCAGGCAGAAGGAAATACATCATAAATACACATGGAACGCTGGAGGGCTTTCTGAGAGAGCCTCGCTGTGCTGAGGCTCAATCTTTCAAGTGTATTATGTCGGTAGAAATAGATTAACATGTTTTTAAACCTGCACCTGGTCCCAGACGGTAAGTATGGAGAGTATTAAGGATTGTACCAGGAGGATGTTACATTTTCAAGTGACTCATAATCTGGCCGCTGTGTTGGGGCCATTTTCCGCTGACATTCGTTCAAAAATATTTTGATCGGTGGTCTCTGTGAAGGCAGAAAAGCCAATCAGATGAATCATTGGTTCTGAATGGAAATGTTTTCAATATTCATTTGCCTGCTTTTTTTTCCGCCTGCTCTTTTAAATTGCTCCGAGAGCAACGCAGCTGGAGCTCCGGGACCGGCTCCCCATCTGCAGCAGTAGTTTTGCAGCCTACCGGATCTATTTTTGCTGCGAGCATATCTGGCAAGAAACCCCACTCATAATTTCTTAAAGATGCTATAGGCCTGAAAGGTATATGAGAAATGAAAATCTGATTAATAATAAAATATGCATCCCATGCTTGCCAGCCCGGTTGATTTTTCCTGCCCCTGCGATCATTTCCGGTGAATTTCCCTCCGAGCACAAATTTGAATTGAATTAAAAAAGGCTCAAATAGAGTCGAGGAGCCCAATCTTTTGCTGACCGGCACGAGAAAAAATGGTTACATTGGCTGATTCTGCTTCCAGCGATCGGTGATTGGCCCAAAAAAATCCTGAACAGAGCGCCCTCGCACTGCAAGGCTTCCAACGCTTAAAAACATCAGGGACAGTTCAAGTGAGGACAGATAACTAAAATGACGAGATCCAGATCAGGTCGAGGAGCGGGCGGGTTTTGGGAGGCCGTAAACAAACACGCAGAGCTAGGCTAGCTCCGTCCCCCTGTTAATATGAACATTTTTCCTTGAAGAGAAAATGTTGCTTTAAAACTTCCTATAATTTGATATTATTTACACATATTTGTCAAATCAGTCATAAAAGCTGGCGTGGGCTGTTGCTCACTTCTTCTCATCTCACACTAGTGCCACCAGTAGTGCTTCACAAGTAAGAACCCATTTGCCTTAAACCGTGTGTGTGTGTGTGTGTGTGTGTGTGTGTGTGTGTCCCTCAGCTCTCAGCGTCTCCAACCCAGCTGTGTTTGCGCTCAATGAAATGCTGAAGCAGCAACTTGCCATGACGAGGCAGTTCATCGACAGCAGGCGACGCCTTCACTCCAGCCTGGTGCAGAGCCTCGGACCACCGAACTACAGATACACCACGCTGGAGGACACCAAGGAGGTGAAGCTCTACACAACACCAACGCTACACACTGGCGTGTGCGGTTAGCCGTGAATAATCCTGATCGCTAGATTTTCCTGCAAAGTCCGTCTCAACGAAAGAACTGCCCGTTACCTCGCTGTTTCCCCATCCTCGTTGGTTGAATGTCCAATTTGTGACATCACCATATTCATCACTCTGAGGGATGAGACACTTATTGCACACAGGTTTTCCTGCTTTTGCTGACTGTGATGTAGTCGCCTTCAGAACAGGGGAAGATCAGCCAGCATCATGAGACAGAAGTCGTCCTTTAGATTTGTTTACATTCCTATATTACATTCTAAATTCCAAACTGCTTAACATTTTTTTTTTTTTTATAAATGTGGCTCGTTGAAACCTGTTGATAACACAGCATTTTGTCCTTCTTTCCACAGTACATCCGCACACACAGAACTCCCAAACTGAAAATGGAGGAAGCCTTAGAAGAGGTGCTGCAGGAGATGAGAGACTACCATCATATCTGACCTCTGGTGCTGCATGTCCTGGATTACTGAACAGCAGACACATGTCCTTTTTTATTAAAATGTTAATAATTAAATCCTATTTTTTTTTTTCTAACATGGAAGCACTGTGATATTTGTTGGTTTATAAATCATAGAACATGCCGTCAAGATTTGAATGATTTTAACAATTTCACCTGCTTTACCTTGCTATCAGACAGCCTTTTCCCGACAGAGAACTAAATCTATTATCTATCATCTATTCTCCCTTCAGAGCCACCAGACGGTTCTGGTGGTTGAAAGGATTAGTTTGAATTCACCAAAGTCTAAAAATAACACAATTGCCAAATGTTTTGATATTGCTTTGCTTCTGTGCTCCCGTCTATTTCTCCAGACTGCGGTCATGCCGAGTAGCCTCTGCTGTCGGTAATACACTGATATATTATGGAAAAGTAACTTATACAACCACAATTTAAAAAAAAGACTATGCCTTTAACTAAAGGCCTTTGCAAAATATTATCATCTTTGGTATTTTAAAGTTACTAGAGTGACTCAAGATATATATCTGGCATAGAATACCTCAAATTATATTTTTATTGTCTACTATTTAAAAATGCACTTTTAGATTGACACGATACAAAGAATCAAAATCTTGAAAAACAAAAGTCACCGTCTGCATTACAACATACTGTATTTATAGTTCAGGACACCACATAGGCTCCTTCAGAAATAAGCAACGGTTTAAATAAAGACGCCTGCAAGTGAAGTAACAAAATGTTTATTTAAAAAATAACATGTACGTAGTATGTCATACAGTCATACCAGATTTTCCAGTCTTCATCACCAACGATAACATGAAATTCTAATGATTAGAGCAGGATTTGACATAATCTAAAGACAAACTCCAGGAACATTTATCAGTGATGTGGGGGGTGGGGGGGGGGGGGGTTGTTTGTTGAAGGCACAAATTCTGGTTGCAGTGCGAGTCGTCAGTAGGGGTCGTTGAAAGGGTAGTGAGGATGTCCCGCATCCCTGGGAACTCGCTCTCCTGCCACCTGCAACATCCAAACCAAAAGTGAATCTGAATCTCTCTCTCTCTCTCTCTCTCTCTCTCATGCGTTCATGTTCACCCGTTAAACCGGGCCGGTTTTTCACATCAAGTCTGGTGCTTTCCCTCTTACACAATCGCCGCTTTGGGTTGCCCAGCGCGAGGCTTTCTGGGTTCAATACTGACATTTTGCAATTTAAGTTACAAGTGGACTGTAAAAATGAAACCTAACATCAGTAGCAGCCGAAAGAGAAAGAGAGAGGGAGGGAGAAAGAGAAAGAAAGAGAGAGGGAGGGATGGGGAGAGAGAGAATGAAGGCTACTCACTTGGATCATTGGTACGATGTAGCGCCAGCCTTTGTTCAGGGCCGTAATAGTCTTCATTTCCTCCGCTTCAAGGGTGAAGTCAAACACCTTGACGACAAACACAGTGAGGTCAGCACGTCACAACATACTTGCGGTTGTAGCCTCGTCGTCTGTAAAACTAACGGCCCGACTGAGAGTTTACTCCACCTGAATGTTCTCTTTGATGCGGGACACCGTCACACTCTTGGGGATGGTCACCACTCCTCGTTGTGTCTGCCACCTGCCAAACACAGCAGCCCGGGGTTGAAATGTACGCCGCAGCATTATTTGGAAAATAACTAGTAGTAAGGCGCACAGGATTTGTGGTAGTTAGGCTACGACATGCAAAGAAATGCCGACGTCGGCTTTGTACTGCTACTGTTTTTCTCCTTCGGTTGGCTTCAATAACGACTTTAGAACCTAAATGTGACACGGAATTGATTTAAAAATGCTCAATACAGAAAGAAACCTTTAAAAACCGTCAATATTTGGCTGATGTTGATGTGAACATCAAAGAGCTTTTTAGAAAAGCAGAAAGAGGCACATGTGATCACCAACATGTGAAAACCTTTAACAACAGGATTTAAGGGTTTGTTTTAAGATCTCAAATTTGAAAACTTAAAGACTGTTATACATTTGAAGACATCTACTCTAATAAGAAAAGGAGATAGTTACACTGGGGTGCAATCTAATCAGTGAGGACTAGAATCACCTCAGGATAATCTGAGCTGGGGACTTTTTATATTTCTCTGCGAGGGTGGCCATCACCGGCTCCTGAAGCAGGACGGGTTCGTCTGGATGTTTCCAGGCCCGGTCAGGAGAGCCCAGAGGGCTGTAGGCCGTCAGCACCAGGCCCCGGTCCCGGCAGTGGGCCAGCAGCTCTACCTGGGCCAGGTACGGGTGGCTCTCTACCTGCCCAACCAAAACACAGAGATACCAGTGTCATCTGTGGCTCTCACAGGAGGCGCTCACACCCGTTTTGAATTCTAAAATGAACCTCGTCATCGCCACAAACACCCTGTACCTGCAGGACCGTGGGTTTGATGCTGGCGACGGACAGGACGTCATCTATCTGCCGGCTGTTGAAGTTGGACAGGCCGATAGATCTGACGAGGCCCTTCTCCACCAGCTTCTCCATGGACGCCCAGGTCAGCTTGTAGTCGATGTCGTCATACAGCAAGGTGCCGTCCTCATTTTTGGGGAAGGGAGCGTCTCCTTGTCTGGGAGATACAAAGTGAGAGACACATTACAAACTAGTAAAAAAAAAAAAAATGTAGTTTGGCTTCCATTAATTTCCATAAAAATACTCAAATCTGCAGCAAGTCAATTAGCTCGTTATGCAGAGAAAACAAAAGCGCTGTTTTCTCAGGACCACAAGGTGATCATCTCAGTATGAGAGCCTGGTGGAGGTGGAGCTCACTGAAAGGCGTTGGGCCAGTGGATGAGGTAGAGGTCCAGGTACTCCAGCTTCAGGTCCTTCAGGGTCTTCAGGAGGGCCGGCTCCACGTCCTCTGGGTGGTGTCGGGTGTTCCACAGCTTGGAGGTGACGAACACGTCCTCTCTCCTCAGGGCCTGGTTTCACAGACGGCACACGTCAGGTCAAGTGTGACCCACCATCGAGCTTCTCATGCAAACCCCGGTGGAGCTGTTCTACCTTGCCGGGGCCGAAGGTCTCCTGTAGGCCTTCGCCAATCTCCACCTCGTTGCCGTAGATGGCTGCACAGTCGATGTGGCGATATCCAGCCTCCAATGCCCAAATGACCGCCTGTTTCACCTGCAACGGTGGAAAAACAGGACAACCGTTGTTTGGCAAAAGAGTTATAGCATGGATGCACAGGTCTCTGTCAAACCTGTGTATTTACAGCAGCATTAAATCAGGTTGTGGCTAATTGGGGGCAACAGAATGTGCAACATTGACTTGTTATTACCATATTATAAAGTCGATGTGGCAAAAGTTGCCTATTTACACATCCAGCAGTTACAGAGCAAATTAGCATTAATTTAGAGTAATACAAAAGGAAATATAAGTGCAGCTTTCATGTAGGAAAGCACAGATTTCCTTCTGCAGTTGGATAGAGAATGAGGGGAAGTGGACCTCAACGTGCAGAGACAGAGAGCAGCTGTGCCATGACGTTCATCTGTAAGAAGAAGTAATATTAAGAAGCCTCTTCTTTTTGGAAAGAGGATACAAGTGCAGCCTCTACCTTTCCTGGCTCACTCTTCCACGTCCCCAGGCCGAGGAGGGGCATCTTCCGCCCCGTGTTGAGAACTGCAAAGTCATTCATGCTTCTCACGAGCACCTTGAAAGGACGAGGAGAGAGGGATTCAGTCAGTGAGGGGAGCTGCTCGGCGCACCCAGATGTTCAAAGCTGCAGTTACAAGAGTTGTATTTAAAATAAATACACCTCTGATGTTTGCCTTATGAAGCTATTTAGACTGGAGATATTTATTTCCCAAAGCTATTTTATTATGTTATTATACTGTAAAAAAAAATTTTTTTTCTTTTTATTCTTTGAAGAAGCTTAAATAATTCCAAGAAAAGAAAATCTGAGTTGAGAAGGGAGTCGCGAACGATAAGCATTTTGTGCATACATGCTTTCCCCTAAAGTTAAAATTCAAAAGAAAACTGCAACAACAAGAAAGTACTGATTTCCTGTATCTTTGATTCACTTCATTAATGCATTCAAACCTTTTATTCTGTTATTTTTTGCCTCTTTCCTTTCATTCAGCTTCAACAGATTCTACTTTCATCTCCAATGCGTTATGTTCTAACGCATTTCTTTGCTCTATGTAAAACACCCTGTTTGCAGATCAGAGATCCCCACATTTTGGGCGATGCTAAGTGCTTTGCACTCCACCTGCTTTGACTAATGTGGAACATCTGGATCTCCAAACTGAAACGAAGACAAACCAACACGTTTCCTTGATGTCAATCAGAACTACAGTCACGTGTAGTAAAACCCAGAGGTCTTGTCAGCTGATTTCCTGGAAAGTCACGCGCAACGCGCCACACCTCAGCGACCGGGCCGCGCGTGCCCAGCAGCCGTGACACCTTCAGAACGTTAGAAACCTGCTCGCGCATTAAAATGTGGCACATGGGCCGGTGCGACATGTAGAAATGACACAACCGACGTCTGATAATGTATCAACAACTACGAATACCTGTGTGGTCGCTATGAAAACAAAAGAGATGCGCGTGAACACCGAGACGCCGCTCCAGCTCCTGACACAAAATGACAGCTAGTTTTCGTTTCCCCTGAAACACCCCCACGAGCCTCGTGTCACTCCCCTGCCGCTCGGCTCTCAAGGTCAGCCTCTCGCTCACCCACCGACCCGCTCGCTGCCCGCCCCTCTGAACACAAACGGCGGAACATCTGCAGTCGGACTCGTCGCGTGAAGGACTGCATGACGGGGTCCCGGCTCGGTGGAGGACCGTGACATCACACGGGCTCTCTGACCCTGCGCGCGCCCCCACTCACCGTCTCCAGATGTCTGAACGCGCGGCTTCCAACGAGGACCTCTTCGTGTGGCCCCTCGGAGCAGGACAGGTTCGCAGGAGGGTTGGGTTTTTTCTGCCAAACGTTCAAAAACACCACCTCATTTTTGTTGACGTTTCCCTTTCCGGGATGCCGTCTCCTCTGTTTCCGGTGAAAAGCACTTCCCAGACCTTATGAGGAGATGGCAGATAAAAAGGGAAGGTTTAGCTGAGTCTGGAGAGACTGGTGTTGGTTCAGCTGGTCTATGATAATACAACCATGTGAATGGTCTCTATGAGGCACATGGCAATACAAAACCCTGCTCAAAAGGACATTATAGCAGAGTAATAAGCAATTGGAGAAATATGAGCTCAAGATAATTTAAGTGTTGTGTTGTATAATATTGTTAAAGCGTCTCTGGTTAAGTTAAGCATGAAGTTTTGACTTTTTTCATGCGATGGCATTGGATTTGAGTGGATTTATTTATGTTGGAGATGGTTTGTTTAAGTGTAAGGTTTAGGAGATGGTTAGGTTTAATAAACACTGTGTTCTGGATCTTTGTTTGATGTCATTCATACATTGCTTTAGAGGATGAGTGATACCATGTGAAGCATTTTAATCTCATACCAATCAATGAGAGCAACCAACATCGAAATAAAAAATCTCGATGGCTTGAAATTATTTTTTTGTTTTGTGGCACAATATGACGTTCACTACATGTCTGAGGTCTTGTCAGGATCGCAGGGTATTTTACCCGTTTGAAAAAAACAATTACACACATAATATGCATTAGTAACTACATAAATGTAATAGTCACATCATGAGCAGGCCCATACAACACATGTAGATAGACAAGCAGCTGTTTGTGTTTCATTTGCTCAAATCAAAGGAACAGAGCAACTGAAAACACAGCGGAAGACAATTTTATATGGTGAACCTTGAAAGAAAGAAAAAATGTACACAAACAAAACAAAACAGCAATGTTAAGGTTTTGAAGGAAACGCCACACGTCGTGGCCCTCCTCACCGGCAGGGGGCGGGCTGCGGGAAAAGATGCACCGCAAAGCTGCAGGGAGGAAAACAGAGACGGAAGTAAGATTAATAACAACAACCTGAGTTGCAACTTGGGCGAAAGTTGACTGCAGTCAAAACATTGTTAGTTTATTGTATCAGGTACAAATGCCGTATTACGAGGGACACGTGTTTCCGCGTGTCGTGCACGAGGCTCGTGCTGAAACTCAGCAGCTAACTAGCAGCTAACCTAGTTTAGTTTCTCCGGTCGGAGCAGAGACGTGAGCTCACTTGGTGTCAGACGAGCGTGACTTCCTTGTGACCGCTCAGGGAGAGGACATTATTATAATACTATGACCAGGTGCTGCTGTCACAAGGCTCCGGGTGCAGCGGGGCGGCCTGTCAGCCGTCGTTGACTCGTCCTGGGGGGGTTGTATGTGGCGCTGACGAGACCCGGTTGGCTCGCAATGCTCCTGCAGCTGCTCGCACCTTTCTACTAGCGTCCTCTCTCCTATCCTCTCTCCTCTCCTCTATCCTCTATCATCTCTTCTATCCTCTCTCCTCTTCTATCCTCTCCTCTCCCCTCTCCTCTCCTCTCCTCTCCTCTCCTCTCTCCTCTCTCCTCCCCTCCTCTCCCCGATGGCTCACTGCGGCTCCTCCGAGCCGGGTGCGGAGGCCCCTGCCCCGCGTCCCGAGGGCCACAAGCCGTCCCAGGGCAGCGTGGACCAGAGCATGAAGCCGGTGCTGTTCGAGATCTTCGGTGAGATCTGGACCGTCCAGTCGCGGCTCGGCCAGGGCGTCTCGGCCTCGGTGTACCGGGTCAGCTCGGGCAGGGCCACCGCCACCGCCGCCGTCAAGGAGTTTCAGGCCGACACTCAGGGAGGAGATTACGGGTATCACAAGGAGAGGTCCGTGCTGGAGGACATCCAGGGACATAAAAACATCGGTAACAACATGGTTCTACTAAAACTATTGCATCAAATAAACGAAAACGCTGACATGGAAGTTAAATGTAATCTCTTACTATTAGCTCACAGATAAACAGCTTTGATGGCAGAGTCTATGATATTGGCTGTTAGTTTCTTTTACAAAGAGCTAATGCCAAATTCCGTTTAGAAATCTATGAATTTAATAGGAACTCACTTGTCATCTGTGGTACACACGTGGTAGAATATTCTGTTCAACCATTTACGAATAGCTATGGTCTGCTTTTTAATTCAGCATATGATAACCCATGAACCAAGATCTGATTCCAGTAAAACATCAGCCTTTTACATTTGTCACAGTGTTCTGCAAACATAATGATGGCTGACATGAAACTGTTCCAGGCATTATCCTGTAGTGAGATCTCCTGTAGCATTGCCTTGGAGGAGGGTTGTATTTTCTTAAACGTGATACAGTTACACCAGTACAGGCCTCGCTGTTTGTAATGACAGAGTCTTTCTTCCGCCAGTGACACTGTACGGGGTGTTCACCAACCACAACTGCATGGGCGTTGCCACCCGCTGTCTCCTGCTGGAGCTCTTGGATGTCAGCGTGTCTGACCTGTTGGTGCGAAGCAGCAGTGGCACCCAGGGTGCCAGGTAAGTGACGTCAAGTCCCCGCCTCCAAAAAAGAAAAGGAAATACATGAGCGGTGTCTTGGCCTGCAGGTCGTTTCTGTTGTATTCACCCGGGTTTCATACGGGAACTTTGTGCTTCTCAAAGCATAAAATGTACTCAACAGTGATGTGAAATTAATTAAGTAATGACACATTGTGTAATAACATGCACCGTAATATTTTAAATGACACACATCTACACCTAGCTAAAACGTATGCCACAGTCATGCGATAACATCTCCCTTCATGGAGGTGGTAATGTTCAGTGTTTTGTCGAGAGGTGCAGGTTGTAGCGCTGCTGAACTGCATTGCATGATACAGAGGTATGATACATGCTGTGTGTGGCCTTCACAACTGAAAAATTGCCTAAAAACTATTAGAAAGTTAATATGGTGAGTGCAGTCACTGTTAAGACTTCATATATTTAGGAGCGCTTGAGCTCTGTTGAACATCGCGGTATGATATTTTGTCGGCAGACCCCAGCAGGGACACTCCATGTGGCTCGTCCAGCACTGTGCCAGAGACCTCCTGGAGGCTCTCGCCTTCCTCCACAGGGAAGGCTACGTCCACGCCGACCTCAAGCCACGCAACATTCTCTGGAGTGCTGACGACGAGTGCTTCAAGCTCATCGACTTCGGCCTCAGTTTCAAAGAGGGGAACCAGGTGGGCGTAGGCCGGGGAATTTGAAGGTCGGTAAAAGTGCAGTCGAGTATTGTGCGGTTCTAACCGGCTCCCCGCCTCACCTCCTCCAGGACGTCAAGTACATCCAGACAGACGGGTACCGCGCTCCAGAGGCCGAGCTGCAGAACAGCCTCGCTCAGGCCGGCGTGGAGGTGGACGGGGACTCGGGCTGCACGGCCGCCGTGGACATGTGGAGCCTGGGCATCATCCTGCTGGAGATGTTCTCAGGAATCAAACTCAAAGACACCGTCCGCTCGCAGAAGTGGAAGGTATGACGAAGCTCCGCTCATGGTGGATTGATGATATTGATTTCATGGAATTGGACAGACGTTCTCAAAATGTTTAATTAATATTAACTAATTTTCTTTAGAAACATTTAATAGTTACGTAGATTTGATGATTTCAAGAAAGAATAATCAGCTCCAAAAATTGTCAGACTGTGACCTCTGTCATTAAAATGTTGTTGCATGTTTAAACATAAAGTAACAGGGAAAAAATATCTGTCTTTATAAAATAAGAAACCAGAAAAAATTGAAATTATTGAAATTAATTAAACGTATAAAGGAAGTTTGTAGAATCAACTGTTCAGTGAGGAAAAGTAATAAAGCAGAACCTTGGTTGCAAAAGGAAAAATAACTGTTTCCCTCTCCTTTAGGATACCAGTGCTGCCATTGTTGACCATCTTTTTGCCAGCAACAGCGTGGTGTGCCCTGCCATCCCCGTCTATCACCTCAGAGACCTTATCAAAAGGTAAGTTCTCACACATGTAGCTTTGAATTCAGACCGCTTGGATATGACTGCGATGCTACTGTCTGTACTGTGTATTGACCGGCTTACCTCTGTATGTCTACAGTCATTTTGCTACTTTGTGTCTGCAGCATGCTTCTCAATGACCCAAAGCAGAGATGCACCGCTGAAACCGCCCTGCTGAGCCCATTCTTCAGTATTCCCTTTGGTATGTGTCAATATTTGAGACGTCCTCCAAGATGAACAAATCTATGAGTGTACCACATTTACCATAGAAATAATCCGGATACTGAGAGCTGCCATCTCGAGGTTTTGACGTCATTTTGACAGAGAGACGGAGTCTGTGCAGTAGTGATGGGCGTGCTGCAGCTGCATTGTTGAGGTCACACCCGCCTGAGCCAATCGCTAGCATAGTACGGCCACAGCTCCTTAGCGTGAGCCACGTAGCTGCTACGTTAGCTCCACGATAGCTGTTTGGCTAGAAAGACCCCACAATTAACCACAATATCTCTATAAATGTATTTATGATCAATCTGGCAAATGTTCTATTAAACAGGCTGGTGATCTGTGTTCGTGATCTCCTCGCGACGCTCCCGCTCGACGTACTTCTCCTGAGCCTCCTACTTTGCGACCTACTACTTCACTCAGAGAAGCTGTCAATCACAGCTGTCAATCATGACGTCACCCCCGCTTTTTATAGCATCAAATAACTAATTAAAACCTACCGTATCAGAAAAACGAACACTTGAACATACATCAGCGTAATAAGAACTACCTCAAATGACAGAAGCCATCTTTGGGGACATTTCTATTTGATGTTTGGTCCATGTCCCATCAGCTATCATGGAGGGGGCGGGGTTTATGACCTATACTGCAGCCAGCCACAAGGGAGCGATGGAGATGTTTTGACTTTCGTGTCGTCCATCTTTATATAAAGTCTAAGATGTTTACCTGTGTGTGTCAGCTCCTCACATTGAGGACCTGGTTCTGCTGCCCACTCCCGTCCTGCGTCTGCTCAACCTGATTGATGACAGCCATCTGCACAACGAGGAGGAGTATGAAGGTACAACACTCTGTCTCTAAATTATTAAATTACATTTCTAAGTTGATTTCCTGTTCCTTTCAAGTGCAATAGAGGTAAGAGTAAATCAAAATGTCTGTCATTGTTTCTCCCAGACATCCTGGAGGACATGAAAGAGGAGTGCCAGAAGTATGGCTCGGTGGTTTCTCTGCTCATCCCCAAGGAGAACCCGGGGAAAGGACAGGTGAGACTGTTGTTCAATAAGCCAGCGATCTTCAGAAGTGTTTCAGTTAAACAAAAAATGTTAGCAGTTGTAGGACATTCTCAAAGTAAGAAATAACATTTACAATTATTGTAATCATAGGGAAGAAAAAAAAACAAACCTTAATTATTATTTTACAGATGATTTTAGCAGTTTTATTCTGTTCAACTACCCTTGAAACACCGATAATGTGGTCTCTCCTTTACTCAGGTTCCCCCAATGTCCACTGGGTGCAGTATTTGACAACAATTGGCTTGAAATGGAGTTTTATTGGCACATTTCATTTGTTAGCGATGTTGTCTCAACATATTTACAGCAAAACAAATGCTTCATGTCTTTAGCGAATGAAAAGAAAGAGGTGTTCGTGTTCCCGTGAGAGTAGATCAACGAGTTCAAGTTGTCTTATTTTACCGTACTTTTGTAGCATTACTTATGTACTAACGCCACGTACGTAAGTTACGTAACAAGCGTACTTATTTGAACCCAAACCACAGTCATTGCCCAAACCTAACCGAGTAAACATAAAAACTAAGAATACCTACGTTAGAAGTTTATTTTGAAAAAACACTGTATCCAGGCAACAAGCAGAAACCCCAAAAAGCGCAGGGCCACTGACCAAGCCGTTGTTATCTGACGAGTTGGGAGTGAGAATGCACCGTTAAACTGCTAAAAGTTTAACAGTTTAATTGTTGGGGGGGGGGGCGCATCCAGTGGACTTCCGGGGGTTACGCACACGTTCACGTTCACGTCACTCACGCACTAATCCATCAACATGTCCTGTGTGTGTGTGGCCATCAGGTGTTTGTAGAGTACGCCAACTCCGGCGACTCCAAAGAGGCTCAGCGGCTGCTGACGGGCCGCACCTTTGACGGGAAGTTTGTTGTGGCCACCTTCTACCCGCTCAGCGCCTACAAGAGAGGGTACTTGTACCAGACTGTGCAGTGAAGTCCTCAAGCTCAATTTACACGCCTGCCCTTGTATGCATGTAAAGAACACAACTGTATAGCCCACCAACGGGGCCCGTCTTCTCCCTCTGGGGTTAAAGGGTTCTGCATGTCATTCATGTGGTTTTTCTACCGTCAATCTGTGTCTCTTGCGGAGTGTGAATTGAACTCAGCCGTCATCTCTGCTGCCTCCAGTCTGCACTACTCCTCACAGTGCCAGAGGTCTGTGGTCCGGGCACAGCGGTTCCTGTTCCAGCTTCCATTTCACTCTCATTCATTCATAGAAATTACCACACTGAAGGAATGAATGCATGAATAACAATAATAAGGACGAGTGAAATCTGATATGGATGGAGAGAGCGGAAGCCTTCATCAAATGAAGCCTGTAGAAAACGTCTCTGTAGAAAAATCGTTAGAGAGACATGTAGCATTCTAATGACCCCCCTATTAGAATGTCTGGGAGTTTGTTCTCTTGTCAAACTCATCCTGTTAAATTAATCACAATTATCTTGCTGTCATTTGTTGCGCTGAACATTTACATTGAGGGGACGGAGTGTGGTACAAGGGGGAGACACAGTTATTCTCTGCTGGCTCCTCAGGCGGTCATCAGGGGAGGAAAAATGGTTTGGAGTGACCCCCCCCTCCACCAACTGGTAGTTTTCACCCACTCACCCTCTGCAAGTATCTGAGCAAGCCGAGGGCCCCTGGTGCCCTTTTCCTGTAGCCTTGTAGTTTTTTAATTACAACAGTACATACTCGGAGGATATTCTTATCACCAGTTGACTGAGCGCCCATTTATGAGGACATACAGCGAGTTCTGTGTTTTGACAGTGAAAGGGCACAGGAACAATTACATGTTTTTGAGTGCGTGCTGAAAATGATCCCATACTTCCTGCTTGAGCGCTCGCAAATCTTGATAAAGTCTGAATTGTCCGGCATGAACAGAATTTGCAGAATCGTTAGAAAACGTCTTCGAGCTTATGAAGCCGAGTACGCTTTAACTTGACCTCGCAGTCGCGGTGTAGTTGGCATTGTAGCGTACAGAGCTCTACAGAGCTACAGTAGCCAGTGTACATGAAAGGAGTAGTTTCAAGCCACCGCGCGTAATGTTTGCGGCGTCATTCTAATATAGTTGTCTGTAGAAAATAGGGACAATGCTGGTGGGAATTGGTGCAGTTTATCCGTTGCTTTGGCCAAAGTTGGACATCTTCAAATCCTACACAAAGTGACGGGAAGAGATGATGTGCGGTGGCTATTGTACTAGGTAGGCCGACAAAGTGTCATGTTGCAATCTTACAACTGATACTTTTTAATCTTTCATCTAGCTCGCGCTTGACCCAGAGGATTGGTGGGCGGACCGCGAGCCCTCGTGGGAAAAATACGTCTCTTACCCAAAATGCGGGACACGGTATCGTTTCGTACGTCTGTCAGTTTACGAGAAATGTAGCCAGATGCACGACAGAGTATGGTTACATAATGTTATGTCGTGTTATTATATCAGGGCAGTAGAACAGTTTTATATAGAAGCATGATTATGTCGCATAGCAGCGACAAAGAGTCAGTGAGCTTGGTATTTATTGCAGTGGAGAGCCAGAAATCAGAAAGTTTTGTTCCTCTTGGTTCCACCTTTTGATACTAGTTGATATCTGATATCTATATCTAGTACCCATCAAGCCCACTGTGTCACACTGAAACCTCAGATGATTTAATACATTCAAGCTAGCTAGCTAACCACAATGCTGCTATAACACCAGGTCGTGCTCCACCTGCATGCGTGTATTCCTCGAGTAGCCCGAGATGCAGCTGCCGTAGAGAATGATTCCCATCTCGCAGATACAGTCGTCTCTTGAGGCTTCTTCCACCAGTCGTCTTCCACTGCATTCTCCTCAGAGCCAGACGAGGTGATCTTTACTGAACAGCGGCCACTGCAACTACAAGTGACCGTGACTGTGTTCTGCTCATGCTGGTATTAGCCACAAACTGTTGCAAACTGTTGCTATGAGCTAAATGCTAAACAACTAAATACAAAAAAAAAATGCTGCGCTACAGTTTAGCATCAACAGGACTGTTTACCATTCAGCAAACAGGCAAAGTCATGGAACTGTCGCACAAGTGGACATGCGTCAGGAATTGACACAGTAGTAATGATAAAAACTTTATATTTATATAGCACCTTTTACGAACAGGGTTTACAAAGTGCTTTAACAGACACAAGCAAAGCAAAATGAGGATTCAAGGCAATATAACAACAGAAGGCCAAACATGCGCAAGACAAAACTAAGGTCAAATTTGAACACTGATCAAACAGCACATTAGATTAAACCAATTAAATTAATACAAATACAAAGAAAATGCAATAAGAGCAAGAGAAACATCAAAGTAAGCAAATAAAAGCAGTTAAAAGACGAGCAAGGCTGCTAGAAGCAAAACCTCTGGTGTACTGAATTGAATTGAATTGAATTGGTTCGTGGTTCAACGTTTCATTTGTAAACAAACAAACAGAGTTATTTCTTCTCTAAAACTTCCACGGTCATGCTTTACAGCCTGCTGTGTGAAGAACTGCAGCTGGTTCATGTTGCAGGGCACAAATAAACATAAAGCCCTGCTCGGTCTGAAGCGGTGATGTGCTTTGAGTACGTGGGAGAAACTTTCTGTTCCTATAAAATAAGATATTTAAAGCTTAATGACGTATAAATCTTCCTCTGTCTGAGACCTATTTTTTATTAAATAATGTGTTGTTCCTTACCCTCGAAGAAAATATATTTAAACTCTGTAACAAGAAAAAGATATATATATATATATATATATATAAAAACAGAGTCCGGGTTAAAGTATCTCAAGTACTACACAAAAACAAACTTATTTTTCTACCACCTTTATTTGTATGTGCCTGAAATGTGAATTCCAAAGTTTCCACTCGAGAGTGTCGCCGGCCTAAAAACCTCGATGAGAAACTCCAACCACTTGACGACTCAGCACTTTTGAATCCGCGATCTGTGGTGCAGAGCTGGTGACTGTTGTCAGTCTCTTGTAACCAGCGAAATAACAATACCAAGGTAAAAACAAAAACACATCTTCTTCCACCATTTTGTTTTCATCATTGGTCCCATAGTCTGTCACAGACCTGGTGGAGAAACATTGATCTTTGACAATGTCAAGATATTCCTTTTGAGGCATTTTGACCTTTTGATTTTCTCCTTGATTTTCCTTTGTGACATAATTAGCTCCATTATTATATCTTCTCTGCGGCTCACTTCCGACCAACACACGATGGTGCCGGTAGTTTCCTGTAGCAGTGCTGCCGTGTGTTCACTGACTCGGCCCCGGCTAGACTAAACCCCCCCCCCCGCCTCCCGGGTTTACTTTACGTTATCAAATGAATAAGTACGGACCTTAATCTCTGCGGCGTGTAAAGTGCTGTAAGGAGGATTCGGGTGTTGTGACAAGAACCTCCAGTTGTTGGTGTCACTGTGTGAGTTTAGACTTGAATAATTAGAGCCGTGTCGCTGAGGTTTGTGTTGAAAACCGATCGCAACCCTCCAAAGCTCAGTCCTGCCTTGTGTCCGGGGTTGTCTCAGTACTCGTTACTGAAACCTTAAATCCCTTTTTGGAGAGAGAACCACTAAACCACGACGGCTAATAACGCGGAGAAGCACAGAGGCAGCGTTCAGGGACGAGTTTCATGTTACGCAACAGACTTCATTTACATGAATCCACTATTTGAAGCCACACTGCCCTCGTTAAATAATGCACTGCAGCAGGATCCGTTCATAACGGGTTGAGTCGCCTCGTATCGCACACTGGAGGACGTATACACGTGTGAGGTGTGTGTTAATGTTAACAGTAGGTTATTAGTTGTATATGGTTTTAATGTTTTGTAGTTTACGTAGAAGGGGGGGGGGGGGGAAAGGCAAAGCAGGTTTCTCCCTTGAGCGAATAAGGAAGTCGACAACACTGCAGCAGTTCCGTGTGCTCTGCAGGTGTTCTCCCTACTAATGTGATTTTATTGGGCTTTTTTTCTTGTGTCTCTCTCTCCGTCATGGTGACGCTGTGCACTTAGCTAATGCTGACTCTTACGGTTAACCGTGACGGGACGTGAACACACCAGGCCTGACCTGATTTCAACATTTTAAGTCGAGCAGCTTTGTGAGATTATAGGACATGTTTTGGGGACAATATGTAAGCTAAGGCTCGGTTAATCAGTTCCTTTATTTATTTTTTTATTATTATTATTACTAGATTTAATAGTTAAAAAAGGCCCATCCCATTTAAAATGGCGTCTTGAAAGCACTTGTTTTGTCCAATAGTCCACAACATACTGATCTAAAACAGGTTCTCAAACTGAGGGGAACTGGAGACTTCAAAAGGATCCTGACTGAGAGACGTGAGTCGCAATTTGCGTGACAAATAACTCAAATCTTGACATCCAACACACGATGTCCATCACAAATAAACGTTCCTAAGTCCACTTAGAAATCATAGACAAGAGACGCTCTTTATAGCTACAGAATCGTCATGTTTTAAAGTTTACTTCAGTTTCAAAGTTATTCAGTCACAGTTGTTTGTACATCTGTTTGCTACATCGCTAACAGGAACTGCAGATCCATAATTCGGTGTACTTTTAACAGTCAATATTTGCCAAATTAGCAAAACATTAGTTTTAGTCCACAGTTAACTCACAGAATGTCCCTTCCTGTTTGAGCACGGTTATCATGAGGGTGAGGGGCCGCAGTCGTCGCAACTCTGAAAACCTCCGAAGTCTGATATGAAACTAAATCAATTGATTGCTGAGACTGTTGGCGATAAATATTCTGTTTGATTGACTTATCGGTTAACTAATTGTTGTTAATAATAAAGTTATTCATCACACTAACACAAGAAAAAAAAATAATATTGGCACAAGACTGTTTCCATGAATGTTATTGTGAGCTAATACGATAGGCTAAAAAGAGTCTAGCTTCAAATATGTTGGTGCTCAAACTCCCGTGTTGACATTGAACTTTGTTGACATCACACTCCAGCTGATTCCTAACCATCTGTAAAGAAGCCCTTGTTTTCATTAATACAACTTTCTGCGTGGAAAGTGACATTAGTCCTGCTCAGAGCAGCATGCAAGAGTGTTGTAGTACTGCGTGCGTGCGTGCGTGTGTGTGTGTGCGCGCGTGTGCCTGTGCGTGTGTGTGTGGTAGACAGCAGATGATGAGCACACAGTGTTGTCAGCCGAGCTCTGTCCCACTTGTTTGTGGGGGGATCAGGGGACCCTGAGCCTCTTACCGCCTCTGGCTTGGAGTCAAACACAGGACACACAGAGGCCTCCGTCCTGTAAGGATCCGGTGTGCATGGGATCGCCTACGTGCTCGGCTCCATTTTCTTTCCGTCTGTGCTGTGACTCCAACGGGCGTCTTTTGCCTTCGTGACACGAGAGGCAAAGCTGTGCTCACAGGACACGACGGCAAAACCCCCCAAAAGGCTTCTTTCTGCGAAATGCAGCGATTTGTAGTTGTTGTTGTTGTTGTTGTTGTTGTTGTCTTTTCCGTTGACACTGCATTACAGGATGTCTTGGTGTTGAAGTCTTACCTGTTCAAACACTCACGTCTCTCTTCTAATTGGGGCTAGCCAATGAGAAGCTTTGAATCTGTTTATCTTCCATTTCCTGTCATCTAAGAAGACATTTTTCTCCTTTTTTTTTTTTTTTTGTCTTCGCTGCTCAGTGGTTTCTTTGTGCACTGACAGAGATTCAGGGTCACGCTTTAATTTCATTGCACCTGACCTCTAGGCCAGACTTTGATACGCTCTCGGAACATTCGTGCATTAATGTGTGTCTAGATAACTTGGTGTGTGTGTGTGTGTGTGTGTGTGTGCGTGTGTAGAGGATGAAGTTGCGGTATTTAGTTATAGTTTTTGGAGGCAGCATTTATACGTCCGTCTGAGGCCGATATGTAACTTTGTGTGTCAGTCTATTTTCCTTCCATTAGTGTGTTTGTGTGCGTTATAGCTGAAGCGCTGTATCCCTTTTTGCTTCTCAATTTTGAAATCACAAGGACAAATGTGAGTACGAGTGAGTAAGTGCATGTATGCGAGAGTGCAGCCAGCTATTTCTACTGTGATGTCTATATTCATCCATTCCTATCGACAAAGCACACATTATTTAAGGCTGGTCTTTACAGCACAGAACATAAAACGATCAAAAATGAAGACAATTAATCAAATGCTTCATTCTGCTCAACGGAGCGCGACACACCACTTTCCAGCTCAAGGTTTCATCAAGAGTCACAGACACTACATTTTCAACTGTTGGCGAATAAGAACAATCGCACTACAACTCATCATCTGTGAGCCCTCCTTAATGTGATATTTTCTCAATTTAAAGCTGCATTAATTGATTTGATTTTGTGAGCCTGAAAAGCAAAACACTTAAAAAGCGCTGTAGAACTGAGATCTGCAGAGTTGGGTAATAATTCTCTGTGGTTTTGGCTCAGAGAATGCCCTCTTCCACATTACACATTGTTCTTGGTCCATTGTTAGTCTACAAATATTAATTAGTACAGCTGTAAATGTCATTGAATAACTCAGATTAATGATTTATTACCACATCTGACCGTACTGCTATTAGCTAACGGAACTCAAAATGATTCGATGAGAAGGGAGACAATCTTTTTCTTTTCCTTTTTGTTTTTTGGGTTGAGGTTTTGCTTTTGATTTTCTTTGTACCAGTTTGGTTGAGAGACGATGTTCCAGAGAACAAGTGGGACATTTGAAGAAGTGGGAATGTTGATTTGGCCAAATAAATTTGAATGATTCTCCTCGATTTAAAGCATTAAAAATATACAGATACAATATTCATTTCACGTCCCACAGGTCAAAGTGGACTGAAAGCAAAACGATAACGCTTAAAGAAAGCACAACGTGAGAAGGTATGCGAGACTCGTGTAACATGTATGAAACTGTGTGAGGTCCATGCTCTACAGCCTCCAGTTGAGAGAGAGGCACTCGTGCTGTTGTCTGAGTGTCTCATAATAAAAATGGGGATTGACTTGAACTGATGTTTGTCTGATGTTTTTGGCTCAATAAGTGACTGAGAGAACAATGGGAATGTTCTTGTTAAGGTAGACAGTTTAATTTCACTGAACTCAAATAGATAGCACACTAGTTAGGAGGAAGCGTGTTCATATCAAAGGTTTTATTCTTAGCAGCAGTTCTGCCATTCATTTAAAATCCACAACATCTGATTTTTGTTTTTTGTTGAATTGCACCTTTTTTATAAAAAAAAAAAAAAAGATTATGTGTTCTTTAAAATCATTCTGTGTACTAAACAGAACAGCAATTCTACTTCAGAGACCCTGGAGACAAAATCATCATCCAATAAAGCTCTAACGTGTTCAGAGGGAGGTCTGATTTCCTCCTTCTGATCGGAACATCATGGAGTTGTGAAAACGGATGTCAAGTCTTTAGTCGGCGGCTCCTGTAATGAAAATAGAGACATATTTTGAAGATGCTTTTCAAACACGAGGCCCGGTAATCGACTGCTGTGATGTGAGTTAGACGCTCACTTCCATGAATCCAGACATGTCCTGCATGATCATCACCCCGCCGCGCTCCTGCCGCCGCCGCCTCGTCTCCCAGGCGTTCCGCACGATCACCATGGAAACCACCAGCATGACCATCGCTGCCACGGACCCCACCACGGCCGTGACCGCCGTGGGGTTTCCGGCCGCTCCCTGCGGAGCCCCTTGGTCTGCGGCCTTCGCCACTCTGGCCTCAGCTCGGACTGCAGGGTGGACGACGGGCGGAGACACCAGCAGATGAGATATATCTGAGGACGAGCAGACGAGAAGCTGTGAGGCGGGTCAATCAGTGATGGACGTCACAGTCGTCCCGTCTGAATGACTCCACACCTTCCAGACTTAAGAGGAAGACGGCGTCGTCCCCTTTGATGAAGCTTCTGCTCTTCAGTCTGCTGTGGGTGAGGAAGCTGCTCGTTCCGCTGCCCGGGCCCCGGTAGTAATAGCTGCCATCGGACGTGTTCACTTTGGAGCCCACCTTCCTGGGATCGTCCCAGTAGTACTCAGTGCCTGGGGGGGGCAGGTGATTCTCAGTTTGACGCTCAAAGCAACAATTCATCGCGCAAAGAACAGAATGAGTGTCTCGAGTCGAGTTCTCCACCCTTCTCTCACCATCGGACGACATCTTGTCGGAATCGGTGGTGACCATCCGGTGCATGTTCGTCTGCTGTCTGATGTCAAAGTGCTGATCCATCAGGGCCATAGTGGCCTGCTGCCACGCACACGGCCACTTGAGGCGGTGGTCGTTGGGGCCGGAGGTCAGGTAGAAGTAGGTGGCCAGGTATCCTGGATTGTTGCTTCTTCCGTTAATGTACACACCGACCTACGGATCACAGAGCGGTACGAAGGGGCGTTAAAACGCCGTGCAAGCGCGTGACGGTAACGTAAGTAAATTGACCACATGCTAGATGCCTCCTCAGAACTGGCAATTGTCCAATCATAGCTTAGCCACCACAACTGTGCACAGCAGGCGAGTGGAGCTTTGGATTTCTTCAAGATTGAGAGGATGGGATGTTGGAAAGGCGTGTGTTTACCTGGAAGGAGTAACCTGCTGGTGACAGAAAGCGAGGGCTGTACAGCTTCTCCCCCGCCGGTGTGGTGGCCAGCAGGTGGGTGATGTTGCGGATGTGCCAGACGTGCTGAGGGCACTTTGTGGACGCCAGGTTTATGTCGTCCAGAGAGAAACCTCCCATCGACGGGCCCTTTCCCCTCACGCCCTCAAAAACCACACGGGCCTTCCCGGTCACATTCAGATTGATGTTGTGCAGTTCCCAGGAGCCCGTGACGCCTCCTGTAAAGAGAACCGATAGAATAGACGTTAAACACTATTAGTGACACATTTATTGCTAAAGTTGAGGTTAGAGGTGAGTTTTTTTGATTTTCCAGCTTCTTTCAAATCATTCCCAAAGTCGGAAACGTGCCTATCGAGCATACTGGGGCCTTATACTGCACATCACACAGTATGTGATGTTTTCCTTTGTGTACCTGAAATACTCTCGAAGAGCTTGAGTTTACTGCTGGGGTTGACCTCGTCATGCTCTCTCACCCAGACGTTGAGAACATCGTCAGCTGCGCCGCTGTTGTAGAGGAAGAACTGCAGACACTGAGCTCCGGGTTTGGGGTAAAGCCAACGACTCTCCAGGAACGCACGCTCACCGGACTCAGCGGCGGCGGTGCTGAAGTGCATGAAGTAGCCTTTTCCTGGGAGCAGGAGGAGACAACAGTGGGTAATGTTGTGTTCAGGGGCTCAAATTGTATCATCCGGCATTCGGGTGGATAGTTTGTTTTAGCTTATTAGGGGCAGCTAAATCAAATTGTCTATTTCTAATAAATCACTTCTAATAATTTGCTATTGATCTTCAAACATCAATCAATGTGTTTTTACTGCCAGCCTGTACTTTGCACAGGTTATGTTATAAATCATTTGAGGCACCTTTTGCTTTTAAATATCTTCAGACACTAACTACCAAGGCCAGCTGTCTTTGAGGCTCGATAAGCTGATAAAGTTTAATAACTGCTAACTGGACAACAACACAGAGAGGTGCATAATAAATTATTATACCGTAAATACTTTATCCCCATTTTCCGGTGTTTCACTTTGCACAAAGTGCAGCACCTCGAACATGTGTTTGTCACCTTCACATTGTCCCATGTTGGAGAAGTCGGTCTGAGGCCCTCCGCTGGCAGAAGTGCGTTGTTCCCACTTTGCCTCTCCGGGACCCTGAATCATCCCACAGATGTTCTCCAGCTCAAAGTTACAGCTGTCCACGAAGGTGGAGGACTTGGCTGTGGACAGGAAACGGTGAGGTCACACTTCAGTACCGTAGACTTTCTTTACCATTCCTGTCATAATCCTTGAAGCTACTAAATTCTACATATATATTTTTAGAGATAATGTATAGATACATAGTCACTTATTTTACCTTCTCTCACCATTTACAATAAATGAAAAAGTAACATTGGAGGCGTTATCCCTCTACTCCTGTTGTCACAGACCAACCATTGAAATACATGCAAGCCACAGCAAAGATAAACTCATCAATCAGGCAGAGCCAGTCCTCTATTCAACACATTACATTAATCCTGTCCTAGAAAGAGAAGCACAGGTCGCCACATTTCAATAAAACTCTAATTTACCCTAAATTAATCTTCCCAGAGGAAAAATATTAACCAATGTGTAACTTAGGCGCTGTTTGATCCATCTAGACCTGATCCAACCCTAACCCTAACCCTAGATCTAGGAAGCTTGTCATGCTGCAAAGCACAACTTCACTCATAGTAAAAACCTAGATAGTGGATTCATGCTCTTTTAGAGTTTTAATATCTGAGAAATATGAAATTCAACCCAGGCCCTAAAGCTTTTGAATAATTGAGCAGGTTCGCGTTATGTTCCTCTGTGCGGTTTACATTTGGGCCAAAATGGAGAATAAACTGAATCATAACTTCACCCGGTGGTGATGGACACCTTGATTGAATTTCATGCGACTGCAAAAATAATATGTCATTTTCTTCACAGCAATAAATGCCAAACTCCATTTCACATCATCAGTTTCCTCACCATCAGCCACTTCTAGAGCTCGGAACAGAATTTAAGAAACCATTCAACTGTCAAATAGCAAGAGCCAAGCCATATTCCACTTACATTTGTTGAAATTGCTTTCAGGTGCCATCACAGCAAAGTTCTACCAGCTGTCATCCAGCCTGTCAATCTCTTCCCCATCAGTGATGGAGAGAAGCGAGGGCCATTTGCCAGAATACGCATTATCCAAATGAAAGAAAGATTTAACCTTATGCCACGTTCTGATTGGATTGATAAGAAAATAATAAATACTACCCTTGAAAATATGATATATGACAGTGAAAAAGGGTGAGCATCACATAGATCTCTAACGTCAACACATTCTCATTCCCAGTCGTTACATAACGCTTTCTCAGACCCCTTGGCGTCATTTTCTAACACTGGGTAGTCACAGTGAACACGTGGTTAACGTTGTGAATTCATAAAGAAAAAAAACATCATGGTTTGTCTTAAAATAAGTAAGTAAGTACGTAAACTAAGTAAAACGTAAACAACGTAACAAAAGTACAGAAACACGTCACAAGCATCACTAACGTAACGCCACAATTACTCAACAACCTCCGGTCTCCTGGTTGAAAGTCCCGTGTTTGGTCACGGGTCAAACCCTCTTTCTGCGTCAACTGTGATCAAATCTACCGTAAATCATAATTATTTTTTGTAATATTAAGTTCGACCTAATAACGTCCTGTTGGCCAGGTGCCATGACTGAAGATAAAATAGGATCTAGACTTTTAGAAAATCATTTAACCAAAATCGATATCTTAAAGAGAAAGAGGCCTGTAGGAGGAAGTAGTAGATGTCAGACTATTCCATGAAGGAATGTACATTCTCATTAGTGCATGAGTCTCAATCATTATTTGATGCAAAGTTCTTATGTCAAGACTTTTTTAAATCAGGACACCTTTGGTCAAATATGTTATCGCTTATCCAGCTTTTGTTTGCCCTCCATAAAAGGAGTGATAAAGGGAACAAGATATTACGCGGTGCTCTAACAGTCAGCTGTGATAACCGAGGGGCGATATTGCAGGCAGAGAGCCAAAGTGCCACCACACAAATATGGTTACGTCATAGAATAATAGAACAGAAAAGAGCCGGCGAACTTGAACGGTTCATAGAAGGACTGTGTCCCGAAGCGCACTGAATATAGTATTACCAAGGGTAATAAATTCTAGATTACTGCCTTGGATTATCAATTGTAAATTAGCATCATTTTATGCCAGATAAACTCTGACCTTTCTTGTAACTCTGCTACGGGGACAAAAATCATTCATATTTTATGGGGTGATTTAATTTATAGAATGTTCAAACACGCAACCGTTAAGGTTTTATGTCTCATTTATTCTTTGGAGGACAGAATGAGAGGACTCACTGCATTTGTAGAGGCTGTTGAGCTTGGTTAGGTCACTGGCACTGAAGCCCATCCTCTGACCAATCACGTCCATGAAGTGGGGGATCTTGGTGACGATGGTGGGCTCGGAGCCGATGTTGAAGGACATCTTGCTGTAGTGCATCACCGAGCTGTAGTCATAGGGGACGCCGAGAGAGCTGGACACTGAGTCGTCGTACTTTTTGAAGTTGTTCTCTTTACCTGAGGAGGGCACGGGGAGCGCTCAGGCCTTTGTTCAAACACAGGAGGAGAAAAACACAGGAGGAGTGTACATTCACTTAAAACAAGTGTTGAGCTGAACTCGAGGTGCCGTTACCGGGTTCGATGAGATCCCACAGGATGTTGACGTAGTCGTCCCGGTCGGGTCTGGACTGCTCGTGCCAGAAGCCCAGCGCGTGCAGGAACTCGTGCTCGACGGTTCCCAGGCGATCACAGTTTGTACCGATGGACAGCCGCTGCTTCCCCACGCGCTGGTTGCCCACATGGGAGAAGCATCTACGGAGAAGGGAACCCTTTTAATCCCCAGGGAGACGTTTGTGCATAACTAATAGCACATTATATTGACATTAATAATGCAACTCTGATTAGGTTCCTGTTTAAATTCCCCCGTGTGCTTAAAGCAGTAATAATCCATTTTTGGGCCATTTGGGGACAGAAGATCAAACTGTAAACTTCTTCTTTTTTACTGAAAACAGCTAAGGTTGTGTGCATGTTACATAAGGAAAGAAAGTATAAATTAGTGCAGCTTCAAACATTTGATGAGGAGGCAGTGTCTGCATCGCTACACTGTGTGTTGTAGATTCACGTGGACACATTGAAGCAAAGGCCGTCATAGTTTTGTTCAACAACACAGTTTATATTACTATAAAACTTCTATAACTATAAGAACTAAACGCAGCGCTCACCCGCTCCCATTGAACACGGAGATGTAGTTCTCCTCTCCTTTCCACGGTGTGAAGTCAATGCAGGTCTTCAGTCTGTACTGGTCAAACGCCTTCAGGATCACTCCCTTTGCATTCATATCTACATGTTGCACACATTTAAGACAGAGAAACAGCGTTATTTGGTGAGTATCCATGACAACATGGTCGGGGACTGTGAGTGTCTCTTACCCAGACTGTCCTCCAGGTAGTAGGGAATGGTGGTTGGCCAGCGATACTTGTCTTCTATAATGGAGTTTCTGCTCAAGGTCTGATGGGAGGTGGAGGTGGAGGTGGAGGAGACAAGAGTGCAACCTTGAACAGACTCACTTCAGTGATACACCTGAAACCGTGTGTTTTTGAAATGGCTAGCTTTCCCTCATTGCCACGCAAATTAGATTTCCTTCAAGACAATGACGGTCTTCCTATCTGGGTTGGGGAATTTACTCAGTGTCCAAACAATTATAACTATTACATGTGTACTTAGGCATCATTTACATAATTTAAATGAATGATGTTGAGAAGATATCGTTGTACTGTTACATGAGTTGAGTCTTATGATTATCATATTTACACTGTGCATATCACACGGCTTTAGTTCCTGCAACTGTGCAAATATGGAATCATATTATGCAAATGGTAAAAACAAGAAACAATCAATTATCCACATAAGCACACAGAGTGTGTGTGTGTGTGTGTGTGTGTGTGTGTATTTAACCAAATCGAATAATCACAGTAGGTTATTTGTGAGGAACATCGTGACCAGGGAAGGGAAATATAATTCATGTGTGAGCAAAAAAACATGTCAGTGCTCAAGATGTCCCATCGTGCACCGAATTAAGCCACAAATATAATTTAACACTCCAATAGACCTGAATATGCAGATTACTTGAGCAGTCTTTGTCTTACTTCCTCCCATTCGATATCTCCCTCCAGCAGGTCCAGCTCAGCCGCTGCAAAGCCAAGTTTTATTGTTTGATGAAAGTCCTCAGAGACATGGACATATTGTACGAGATCGAGACCAGTGTGCTCACAGACCTGCATTGATGTTGAAGATGTCCCAGTCGTGGCCCTCATCAACATCCGTTTCTGTGGATGTAGAATCAGTTACATGCTGCTCAACAAGGGGATTACAGGAGGGTCTTACTAGCGGCGGTTCGCCTTGAGCCCTGCACACAGACGTGTTTACTTTTGAAAATGTCACATATACTTTATAACTCATTTATTCTCCCATTACCGTCTGACTATTTGGACTATTTATTGGAAATGGACTGCCAAGTCGTTCTGGCATTAAGCGCAGATTTATTTCAGGTGTTCAGTTCGCTGACACCTCGCTACACTGAAATATGTTCAAGTATGAAGTCGTTGGAACTTTCTCTATTGAGCTGAATGTACAGTATATGACGGGTGTGGTGATACTGCACAATGCAAGACATCAGGACCATGCATATACTGCCTAAAGATCACGTGTGTGTGTGTGGGTGTGTGTGTGTGTAAGAATTTCTTTTATTTCAGACTCATGAGTCCATATAGCAACAAACACAAATACAACAACAATATATAAAATACAATACGAGGACACAGGTATAATCATTGCAGTTAAAAAGTCACTCGTGGTTAAAAATCAGGTCATTCCTGATGATGTGACCCAGATATCTAACTTTGTGCACCACATTTAGCTCCTGGTCTCCCATAAAAAAATGAAAGAAAATGTAGCTTCTGATCCTCCTTGGTTTTAGCTATCATAACACTCTTTTTAGAGTTGAATTTTATACCATAGTGCACACCATACCTTGAGCAGACTCTGAGCAATTGCTGTAAACCAGCGCTATAACACAGGACCACTGAGTCGTCAGCGTAGATCAGATGGTTAATAAGACGTTCCCCCACCACACATCCTGTCTTACACTCTTTTAACTTTTTAGAAAGGTCATCCATATATAGATTAAAACGAGCAGGTGACAGTATTCCACCTTGTCGGACGCCATTGGTCACTAGGAAGGGTGCAGATACACTCTTACCCCGTCTCGCTCGCATGGTTTGACGTGAATACCACAACAACAGCACTTTGCTGGAAAGAACCAACTTGCTATCTTGACGAAATTGCATTAGGTGTTGACCAAACAGGGAGTTAGTATCTGAAATATCAGTGTTCATATCCCCCACAACAAATATATTTGTATATGCACTTTCTTTGACAAAAGAACTTATAAAAGCGAGCCTATGAAGGTATTCATCCTCATTTTGGTTACTTTCATAAGGAGTGTAAACATTTCAAATTACAAAAACATTCTTATTATGTACAACTTTAATTGCTATGCACCAGTCCACCTCTAGCCTAATCACACTGATCAGTGGATCATATTTTTTATGCCACATAATGGCGACCCCACCAGGTATTCTGCCACGCACTATTCCCTCGCTTAGATCTGTTGTGGATTCTCCTGCCCCATGAAAATCATTGACAGAATTAAGTTTATCCAGGTCTTGTTTGGCTAAAAAAGTCTCTTGTATACACAAGATATCAGCACTCTCCATTAGAGTGTCAACAACAATGCGTCGCACTTTGTCCCCGGCGGACTGTCCAAGGCGCAAGCCCCGCGAATTATAGGACACAACTCTAATACTCATGTTTCACAATCATATCTGCATGGCAGCAGATGTCTCAACTTCAACGCAACCCCTCCGCTTAGATCAGGTTGCTCCAGGACCGAGGCTCCACGCACCTGAGTTCCACCTTCCATGCCCCGGCTCGGGGCCTCCTCGTTAACCCGGCGGATCAGCGCATCCCCTTCCGCTCAACACAGGCTGCTCAACCCTGCACATGCGTTGGTTTATATCCGCCGTTATCGTACGGAGACTCTCGCAGACATTTGTCTGCAAACACACAGCATGTTTCATGGAGGACATGTCTGTGCTTAGACGCTCAATTTTCCCAAGCAGGCAAGAAACGTCAAGGGAGTTGAAAGTCACAGGCGGAAACTCGTCTATGTAATGAGACACAAAGCGAGGGGTATTCTCACCCGCCTCATTACGTAGTTTCAAAGAACTCTTTACGTTATTTATGTCTTTTTGTGCCCCCTTATGTGCTACAAAGCGTTGACTGGAGCTTGGGCAGAGTTCAAAAATAACTTTCTTTGAACTCTCAATCCAATCCGACCCGAAGTGGTTCACAACTAATGAAATAATATCATCATGACTCAGAGTTTTCATTTTGATGACGAAGAAGTTTAAAAGTTCATCTTCCACAATAATTTTGCCATCAATAGCCGTGTAGATCTCTGGTTTAATTTGAGATCTACTCAGAGCAGCTGTGTGTGTGTGGGTGGGTGTGTGTGTGGGTGTGTGTGTGTGAGTGGGTGTGTGTGTGGGTATGTGTGTGGGTGTGTGTGTGTGTGTGTGTGTGGGTGTGTCAATTTCTTTTATTTCAGACTCATGAGTCCATATAGCAACAAACACAAATACAACAACAATATATAAAATACAATACGAGGACACAGGTATAATCATTGCAGTTAAAAAGTCACTCGTGGTTAAAAACATACAGACACTTGTTCCAATGTTTCCAGAAACAAGAAGAACACCTTGTATCACTCTGTGTTGGCTCAGTTAAGGCTTTTATAATTACATTTTCTGATTTTAAATTTAAATTTGTATATAAAATTCCTCAACACAGCATGGAAAGTGGGAACATTACGAGTCACAAACATATGAGCCGCGTGTGTGTGTGTGTGTGTGTGTGTAAAAAAATAAGTTTGAAAAAATCTTCTCACTTTGTCTCGAGTGTATTCCAACTTCAACCTCAGTAATATACTTTTTCACGAACATGAAAACCATCATTTAAGCGACTCACCTGTATCACCTGTCAGCTTCGCTGCTACCTAGAAAATGCATTGGGAAACACATGAATCAATCAATAGAGAAAACTGATGACATGCTTCACTAAATAATGAATTGACTACTCAGCATTGGAATGATTGTCACTTTTTTGGAGATACAACAAGTTACTGTTTCACAAAAAAAAGGCACGCTCATACCAGTCCCAGGCCAAAGAACAGAGCGATCCACCCGAGTGCCATGGCTGCAGACACACACTCACTGTGTTGGTTCAAGCGGCCTCAGTCGTGCATGTGTCTGTAGAAATGTGTTTTTGGACTGAAGAAGAAACACTGAAGCGCACGCAACATTCACGTGATCTGATTTGTTTTACTACTCGGGTTGAGGGAGATTACACGGTGGTCCTATTAATTATTAATTTAATAGTCATGATTAGTGTATCTTTCTGATGTGGCACACACGCACTGGGGAAGATGGTTTGCAAGAGTTCACTCACACACGCACACGCGCACACACACACACACACACACACACAGCTTTAATCAGTGGCTACCGTATAATGTTAATTTAATGAAACAGTGTGTAGGATTTAGGGGGATTTATTGGCAGAAATGTAACACAATGATAATCAATATCTTTTTTTGATTTGTGTCTAATACCCTGAAACTAAAAATCATTGTGTTTTTGTTACCTTAGAATAAGCCATTGATATCTACATAGAGAGCGGGGTCCTCTTTACAGAGTGCACCATGTTCCACCTCCATTTTTTTTCTACAGTAGCCCAGAACGGACAAACCAAACATTGGCTTTACAGAAAGCCGTCTGGTCGTTACCAGAAGTCCACCGTATTTCTTCGACACGTTTGGAAACGGAGGGGTGAGCGGAGAGTTATTCAGTTGGATGCAATCTACAACCTCACCACTAGATGTCGTTAAATCCTACACACTGCTGTAACTGAAACTGTTTGAAATACTGTATGTAGGTTATTATAGCAGGAGAGAGGAGCAGCTTTTTGGAGACCCTTTGGAAGAAAGAAAAAAAGGGAGGACCCAGCACTGCCAGGACATTACAACGTAAATTAGTCTTTATCAGCATATTTAAAATAGACATTAATAAAACCCCAATATACTGTATATACTGGACACCATTGGGCCACAGTAGTGGGAATTGAAAATATCTTTACCCGTACTAATATTTAGCAACTTATCAAGTAATTATAGTGTGATATATTTTACAGCTTCGCTACCTACGATACCAAAATCGTAAAGAGACAGGTTAACACATTTATTTTGGGGAAAATTTTAGATGTGGTGGTTAAAAGCTCAAAGAAAAGGATTCAACATTTTAGAAAAACCTTTGGCTTGTCACCGGTTTTAACTTTATTTGATCCCCCAACATCTCCACATAACTTTAATAATAGAAACCTTACATCTGTCATCATCCCCTTAAGCCAAACTCCCATAATCTATCTAAAAGTCAAATTCTCACTGTATTACTTTACTGGAGCCAACAGTTTTGTTTTTATATTGCAATTGAAAATTACATTATAACATAATTACGTTAAAGGTTACACTGCTATTGTTTCCCAGTACTGTAACCTAACTGTATTCAGTATTTATAAGTATAAGTAATGTCTCCCTTCCTCTAAAACACAACTGTTACTCCCCTTTTCTTCAGTCATGCTTATATAGAGATATATATGTATATATATATGTGTGTATATATGTATATATACACACATATGAACAGTATGCCATACAAATAATATAATTTCATATAAATACGTAATTAAAGTCATATAAAGTTGTATATAAAACATTTCACAGCATATTAAATGTTTCATGTGCAACCCTAAATTATAATCAGTCATCAAAACTTGGAGAAAGCCTGTTGTCGAGTAGTAGTAGTTGTATTTGATGTTGTAGTAGAAGTAGTAGTAGGCAACAATCTCATGTTGGCCTCCTCTTCTTTTCTTCCCAGAGGAGTGCAGAGTTTCTGGACCAAAACTGAGGATGACTGAGTTTCTTCACTCACTTCGTCCACATCTTCTTCTTCTTCTTCTTATACTGTGGTAACATACTCAGAGTTAATAAAGACACGCTCTGAAAGCCATACCTGTAAAGATACAGCTGATGAGCCATGTGCAATGGATGACCCATATTTACCTCCGGATGAGCTCCAGGGTTGAAGCTACTCCTGGTACTCGATGTTAAACACATAAAATGATCCAAAGAGGTCGGCCAGGGCAGAGGTGAAGTCCAGCTGGAGTGGAACGGGTTCTTTGACCATCTTCCTCGACAAAGCGACTGTGGCTCAGTGATAGAGCAGGGTTGTCCTTCGATCGGCGGTTCGATCCCCAGCTGCGCTCGTCCCTGTCGATGTTTTCCTTGGGCAAGACACTTTACCCCACATGTATGAATGAGTATGAATGATTAGGTAGAGTCCTGATGAGCAGGTGGCACCTTGCATGGTAGCCCCTGCATATGAATGGGTGTGAATGGGTGAATGATGATACGTAGTGTTCAAGCGCTTTGAGTGGTAGAATACTAGAAAAGTGCCATACAAGTACAATCTATTTACAATTCCAAGGCCAGCATTTCTTTGGTACCGGCATGGAATCTGAAATCCCTACTCCTATTTCACAAAAAGTAGTTACATTTCAGAGAACGGTAAAGCAAATCCAAATGTATATATATTTTGTTGACATTTAATGATATGATTCACCACTCACCGGATGCCAATGACCAAGCAGGTGCCACGTAAACAGACAGAGAAGGCGACATGACGGAGCAGGTTCATGCAAATATATTCTCATGCAGCGAGAACAAAGAATGCATGCAAAACGTCACACGTACAACAAAAATACCGTTAGCTCCTGACGTCAATGCGTGGTCATCCAGTCCCAAAGAATTGTGATTAAAAAAAAATGTCAATCTCACACACAGTAGCGAGCTGCCGATTTGAGGAAACAAGTGCAAAGAGACATGTTTTAATGAAAGAGTTGTCAAGAAAGCTGTTTGTTTTTTTAGATAGTAAGTTAGTGTTAGTGGGGTCTTTATCGTGGTGACTTCCAAACTTCCTGTTTGGCGAGGGCTAACTCGTGGGGCTTTTTACTTTGCCCAGTAGGAGCTGTGTTTAACGTTCTGCACATTAATATAGCGGCACACAACTATTTGCCACACCTATATGCACCTACCCTCCATTTACCCTCCAGGTAAACGCCGTTAGCCCCGTCAGCCCTTTCATAGTTTGCATCGTCAGCACCATTAGCTGGAGGTGTCGGCATGTTGAGAGCCGTAGAGAAGCAATCGAAATGCTAATCTTGTGATCTCGCAATGTTGGTTGTGGCTGGGGTCAATAAAATGGAGGTGTAGGGATGAATTCATTGGTTCAAACCTCATCAGCGTACAGGCTGGGTGAGCCAGAGGGGGGCGCCAAAGAGTTCAAGTAAAGCAGCCTTGTCGAATTGTACCAAATTTGTACCAATTATTTTCATTTTCCAACTGAATTGTTGATTAAAAGGATGACTTTTCTTGGAAAATGTGTCATTTTCTGAGTGATTCCAAACTTTTAAATGGCAGTGTATGTTTTTGCATGCTTTTTTAATCGAACCAGATATTATGTGGCTTAATTCCTCCAGATATAATGAACTCCAAATAATACTAAAACTACATTTCTAAGAGCAAGCACAGCAACCACAACCAAATAGCAGCTCCTGTCTCTGTAACACCTTTCATCCCAACATTGGATCAGTCGCTGCAACTTGGGTCCATAGCAATTACTTCTCAGACTGATTATTAAAAAAAACAGGTACGGTTGGTCTAAAAATGGGCCCCAGTCATCGTGAAACGGTTCACATAATCCAAAAGGCATGATATCAAACTGTGACACCGTCAAAATAAATAAAGATATTTAAGTGTCAAACGTCATTATCAAGAGGTCACAGGCACATTGTGTTTATTGATAGTGCAATCATTTATGTAACAAAACATGTTTGGAAAGAACATTTAGAATCACAGGCAGCACTGGTGTAGTGAAAGGAGCTATGAGTAAACCCTCTTCATTCTGATGAAGCCCACTAGTAGATAATAGGCTTC
This sequence comes from Ophiodon elongatus, assembly GCA_016806645.1. NCBI lineage: Eukaryota > Metazoa > Chordata > Actinopteri > Perciformes > Hexagrammidae > Ophiodon > Ophiodon elongatus. The sequence goes on along the minus strand of JACSYO010000313.1, from coordinate 223,741 downwards.
ATTGGTTTCCCTTTTTCAGAGGCCATTTCCTTAAATGCACAATACTATATCTGAAAGGCTGCTACTAACCTTTCCTCTGGTCGTTAGCATGAGAGGAGGCAATGATATTACTGAATGTGGTAAGTGAGCAAACGGTGGAGTGAAGCAGAAAATTGGTCTCTTTGTTATCGTATTCACTTTGTGCACTCCGTCTATACGCACTTTCTAACCCCACAGCAGTGGTTTGGTAAATCTTCTCCACGTGGACCCAAACAGCCAATTCTCTCATCCCTAAAAACACAGGTAGACCCAGACAGCCCAAAGTGCACTTTTTTGGAAGTTGCCGTTTAAGATCTGACTTTAAAGAAATACTTTGACATTTTGGGACATACGCTCATTCGCTTGCTTGCCGAGAGTCACATGAGAAGACTGAAACCAGTCATGCGTCTGTATGCTGAACGTGAAGCTACAGGTTAGCACATAGACTGGTAACAGGGGGAAACAGCGAGCCTGCGTTAAACAAACAAGATATTACATGTTAATTAGGGAGCTTAAGGGGTGTTGGGAGTCAGATTTTGTTACCTTTGCACACAGCTAGTTGTTTGACCTCCACCTTTCCAGTGTTTGTGCTAAGCCAATCAGCTGCAGCTTCATATTTGATGGACAAATAAGAGCGATATCAATCTTCTCATCTCTCGACAAGAAAGCACAGAAGCGTGTTTCATGTTGAACTATTCCTTTAACGACCAGCGCCGTAAAGCTACATAATGTCACATTTGTACAAATCCTTTTCGAAACTACTGACTGGCCAACAAGAAGAGTGGAAATTATAGTTTCAAAATGCGTTGCTGACTTCAACCAGTTGCAAACCAGCATCAGTTCATCTTCAAATCTTGATTTTCGACCCCATCTCCAAAATATATTCTTCTCTTTTCTAGCAGCTTTTCGATTGTCACTGATACATATGTCTTTGAATCCCACCGCTCCAGTGGTCACAGGCGGACCACTTCTCTTTACGGGGCTTTCCCTCTGTGTCTTTCGGTCTTGGCCCCTTGAAGCTGCGTCGGTCGTCCCCATGTCCGTATATCGGGAGCTTCCTTTTGAACTCATGGCCGTCCTACCCTTCACCTCTTGATGCGGTTCACTCCCTCGCACATGATGGACAGGTACTGGGTCAGCTTCACCATGGCAATGATGATGGCTCCTCCAACCAAGGTGCAGGTTGGCCAGAACAGGGAGTGGAAGACGGCGACCCGACCGTAGAGCTGAGTCAGGATGGCGCTGTCCATTCTGTCTGTGGGGTCCACGAAACACTGAACCGTGTGCTGAGACCTGAGACGCTCAGAAATGTTCTGAACTACCACGTGCGTGGCTGCATAGTCCTTGCGGCACTTTGGGATGTAGAAGCACTGAAGGGAAGAATAAAAAAAAAGAGGAAAATTCCGATTGTTTACTTGCATATAGAGCTTGTTCATCGTGTGTTATTAAAGTTTACGGTTCAGAGTCCAGACCTCAGGATTGGTGTCGTGCGTCTCCTCGTTGTGCAACATTCGCACCACCTTTCCCGAGGAGTTGAGGCTCACGAAGACCTGGAGACAGGGGTAACGGGAACTCCTCCGGCACTCCGTTCCACAGCTGTACGAACAGTTTACGTCACACACGATGGTGGAGTTCACGACGGTGCAGCTGGTCTCGTCCGTCCACATACTGTAGGGAAAGAGCAATCCTTTCCAATGTACGCTGCGAACATACTTTCAATGGTTTTTAGGCGGTTTGGTTAGTCACTGAGTGTGAAAATACAGATGAACACACGTTTTGTATTCACAATCACAATGAGGTCACACGAAAAAAGAAAGTGACGCAGTCTACAGGTGAGCTCGTGGCTTGGTATTACCGGTCAGAGTAAGAGCGCAGTATGGGGATTCCCAGGACAAAGTACATCATGACAGACAAGACGACCATGCCGAGGCCCAGCAGTATGGCTCTGTCCTCCCCTGCCTTCAGAGCGGTCACGGTCTTCTTCTTGTCCAGGACGTCATATTCACGAGACTTGTACATGGATCTGAAAAGAGGTCAACATTAAAGATGCACCTCGACAGTTTGACATTTTTTCTTTCTTTTCTATTCAACATTGGACACATCTCGAGGCATTAAGTCCTGATACCGCCAACTCGTTTGTAGGGTCCACAAAGTAGGGAACTGTGTGCCGAGACCTGAGGAGCTCTGAATGCCCTTTTCTCTTTTTAATAATAGATTTCTTCATTCTAAAGCACTATATGAAAAGGCTCATGCGGGAGTGATAACACCTCGGTCTGCTTGGCTTAAATTAAAGTTAGCTTAAGTTTTGTTTAAAACAAGTGAGGCACTTGGCGTCACATTGCAATATCGATGGGGATTCCTGCACCTGTGACTTCCTGATCTTTAAACGCAGGTATGTGTCTGCATGTAGACCTTATAGAACCTTTTTCTCCTCATGAGCCAGTATGCTACATAAGATCCTCAGATATAACCTTGCTAGAAGATCCTGGAGACTTAATGTGAACATACTCCTGTCCATGTCCATCATGAGATCAGATGAGCAAATCCTTTTTCTTCTTTAAAATCAATTCTGAAAAACAATTTTTGTAGACTGGCTTACTTTTGTTTACGCCTTTCAATAAATAGTTCACTCATTTCATTTTCTATTCATGTATGAAATGTATCAAATTTTCTGCATTTGAATCCGATCATTTTAGATCAATAACTCTACTCATGTTTCTCATGTTGTTGTTTTTTCTCTCAAGCTGTGAGATTACAGTGAAAGTTAGTGTCTCTTTCACTGTTTTCAGCGCAGACACTTGAACTGTCTCTGGCACTTCAACTTTGTCTTCAACTGCCTTCGTCACTACACTTAAACTGATCATTTTAAGTGTGTCCATCTCTTACCATTCAACTGTTAAGGGTTCACTGCTTGCAGACCAATTGGAACGTCAGTTACTTCAATGCACATACCTAAACTCTGGCTTCAACTTCAACGGAAATCTATATTTTTTCATAATTTACAGTTAAATTTACTGCTTCGTCATCTCTTACTCTTAAAATTACAGTTCAGCTACTTTCAGTTATTTACTCTTCCAATAATAGGTGAACTACTTAAACTTATAACATTTTATTCTGTTATTTCCAGCACACATACATTTTCTGAAGAAAATGTAGCCTTTTCTAGACAGTATTAAATACCTGTGCTCACTTCTTCCATCTGTTCCTTTACCTCCTGCCCACAGAAACATCCTATCTGAGGAATGTGGGACCTGTAGTCCACCGTTGCTGCTAGAGGCGCTGACCCACCTGCAAATTTAGGAGACAGTTATTCCAGAACCCTCCAGAACCCACAGGGTCTGACTTCTGTTTTCCAGACGGGCCGGGAGAAGTAGGCCATAAATACTATGTGCTCAGAGAAAAGTAACGAGTGACTCAATGTATCCAATAAAAGTAGTGGAGTGAAAAGTAAATTATTTCCCTTTTAAATGTTATATGAATATAGAGATAATTCATGATTTCTTTTTTTTTTTGTATATTGTATTCTAATGTTTTATGTAGATTAGATATACAACCTTATATACAACATCTTGACAAAATAAGTTGCATAAACATGCTGTGTTAACATCGATTGAGAATATCAGTGGCCGTACTCGTTTGTAGTGCATTTCTAACGTAACAATGTGACGTATATATCAGTTGCACCAGAGTGTACCGACTGAACATAACATCAAAGAGGACAAAACAACCCCTTTTGGTTGCAGAACAATGTCATCACTGAGCCGGGCCGGCATGCCTCACAATTATTTACAACCCAGGATTAACATCTCTCTTTCATCGGTCATCCATCGGTCATCCACACTCGCTGTGAGGGGTTACAGTCATGTCAGCTCTGGTGTGTATGTGTGCGTTCACTCATAATGTGTTCCTTTCAGAAATCACATCCATCTATGCAAGAGCCTAATCTTATCCCCGACCTCCTTTCCAGTTGAGTACACAGGGAGATTCACTTGATTCTGCTGTGATTGTGTGTAATGGTTTCAATGTCTGGGAAAATAACCTAATGATGTCATCAGGGTTAGCTCGGATTGGGTTTTGGAAAACAGCAAACTGGGAGCATGGAGTTTGAAAGATGTGGGCAGTAACCAGGCAGGGAAAGTCTCATGAAAGAAGGTGAGCTGCATTATGGGGATCCAGTGTTTTTGGTGCTTGACTTGTATACTAGAGACTAAGAAGTCAGTATATCTCTGCCTCCTTTTCAGTTCTTTTTTTAAATGTCTATCGCAATTCTCCCAACTTTGTGGAAGTGCGATTCGACTGCAATACACCTTTAACTCCTACAAGGGTTCCTTCCTACAGCTACAATAAATGAGGAAGATCTGGTGGGGACTAGTCTTAATATATGTAGGTGCTCCTTTCACTTCTCCCGCTGGGTATTGAACCTCGATACCAAGAGTTGACTGTGTCATTAATTATCGAAAACTCGGAAAATAACGGAAGTTGCATGCATGTTCACATTCAATTTTTCGATTATATTATTCAGAGTAGCCCTTGCCTCTATGAAATATATGTAGAGAAACGCATTCAGATTGACAGCCCCTCAATCTGCCTGCATGTCCTCCTGTTAGTATGGAAAAACATGTAACCTAAAACAACGGCGGGCTGACATTGTGTGTGTGTGCACGTGCCTCCCCTGAGCACATTTGTTGGTTTGATTTATGCTTGCTGAGCGTGTTGACTGCCTGCATACCTACACAGGTCTGCATGAGTGTCTTTGACTGTTATATTAGTCTAAAGGGAGTTATCTTTGTAAACCAGTGGAAACACACACACACACACACGCACGCACGCACACGCACACGCACACGCACACACACACACACACAAAATGGTATGTGGACACACTGTGTGAAACACATGGCTATCATTCCTTTTACAGTTTAAGACCTCTTGCACGAATGTTAAACATGCTCCGTCGTAAAGGCTGACGTGGTAAAGGTCAGACAACAACACTGACACCAAAGCCACGACCTTGCCATGACATGTCAAAATCCTCCATGCGATGGTGCTGTTGATTATTCCATCAGACCCAGAGTCAGTGAAACTGGGAATGGTACACACAATGTCACATATGTAATCAGGTGCACACACACATACCAGCATTGTATAGTTCTATTTGAAGTACTGGACTTGCAAAACTTAAGAAAAAAGTACTCCATTACCAGTAAATGTCCTGCATTTAAAAAAAAAAAAAGTAAAAGTACAGAAGTATTATCAGCTGAATGCATTTCAATCAAGGGTGGACTGGCCATCAGGAAGATTGAGAAGACACTTGAACGGTGGATCCATTCCTGGGTAAATGTCTTTATTTTTCAATTTCAAATGTAAGTAGATGCGATATTGTCCTCGGCCGTGGCATGGACCACCCTGGCCTTCACAGCTGCGGACACCTCTCAGACCGGAACAATCTAATACTTTGAATATTGAAGGGGGATACGAGTGACCCCCTCCAAATTGGACTGATCCTCATTTTTGTTGAAATCTTCTACAGAAGGCCTTTTCATCTCACAGTCCCGGCTGAATTTCAGTCCCAGCACCACCCGGACTTCAAGTATCAAAAGTAAATGTACTCGTTGCAGTAAAATGTATCCTGTTAGTTGATATATATATACATATATATATATATATATATATATATAAATTACATTATTAGACTGCTGATACTGATGCACCAATGCCTAGTAGCATTTTATTGGTTTATTGTTGTACTGATTTAACTAATGTGAAGTTGGAGCACCCTCCAAAGGGCCCTCAAGATAAGTCGGATGGGTTATGAGAAGATAAATAGAAAAGAAGAAAAGAAAATGTTTCCATTTTTTTTATATTCTCAAATCTTTGCTTTTTTTAATTGAATCATTTACGTCTTTAGGCCTCAAACTGTTATTTAAATGCTACTAACTAAGAAGTTTAGAGGACAAATATCTTGTTGGTGTAACTGCTAACAACTCATAGACATTTGAAATGTGACAATGGGCCTAGGAGCCATAAAGGTTGTAACCACTGGTTGAATATTTTACGTTGCGTTGTATTACAAGCTTATATATCTTCATCTGAAAAGTAACTAACTTTAAATGTAAAAGTATCTGTCTGGTAAACACAAACCATGAGGTGAGACATTTACAGACATTGAGCCAACAGTATAAGGTTATTTCTTCTTATTATTATTATTATTGTTATTTAATACTTTTTTGGCAGTCTAGATCATTTTCAAACAATCACAGAAAAGCCAACTACCGAAATCTGTCACATTATTTATTAACACTCAGTAAACCAATATAGCCCGAAGGACCTCCAGCATCCAGATCAGTGTTAGATGTTGCATCTTTAAAAGCCACGGCTTCACAACGTGTTGATCCTCTTCTGACCAACAGCCTTTTCAATAGATTAGCAGCTCACTGAGCAGCAAACAGAAACTAGAAATCACTCAGGTGGGGAGTTCAACATGAAGTAGAACCAACAGAAGACCAAAACAGGAAGCCGCTGGAGCAGTCAACATGACAGGACTAAACATTGACCGAGGCGTGCTCCACTTTATACACACACACACACACACACACGCGCGCGCGCTTGGTCTATAAAAGTAATAGGGCCATGAATGACGGACCACCTGACGGATGCCTGAGTCAATATTTGCTTATCCTGTGTGTGCACGCTGTCTGGTTGGTTGTCGTGAACGCCGTTTCAGACGGAGCTCTTAGTAGCAGCTTAGTGACGGCTTGAGTTCATTGAAATCTACACGGGTGATAAGATGGTCAGTGGTGGGAAATGTCAACACAGCTAGTAAAGAATCAAAATCTCAGATTGAAATCCAAACTCTCTCCCAAACCAGTGTTTAGAAGAGAGTTTAAATCGGAGGTGATCTGAGATGAATAACAAGAAATAAATATCAATTTTTCCTTCACAAATGATGTTAATATTTTCTTTTCTTTTTTATTATTAGGATGAGACCAAACAAAGGTGAAATCCTACACTCAGTCTGGGGCTGAACAATAAATTGTTTTATATCGAAGTAGGGAATTATGGGACAACCCATTTGTTTTCCAGAAATAAGATACCTGTGTAAATATTCTCGGTATAATCATATCTTGTTTAATATTATGTAGATGACAACCACACGGGTCTTGCAGAAAATTATCGCAATTGAAATTGCAACTGCGCTGGTCCGAAAACAAATCACAACCCACTATTTTCCATAAATTGTTCAGCCCAGCTCGGATGTTGGTATATATTTTAGCGCCTCTCACCTTAGAGCATTATCAAATAATGCGTATGGGTTATACTGATGATACTGAACTGAACTCTAACAAACATGTATATATGTTGTATGTCGTGTGCTGTAGAGGAAGAAAGGCTCAGTTAAGCAAGACAGCAAGTCGAGTCAAACCAAATCACATTAACTCAGTAGATTTATCCGACCTGACTCAACACAACAACACGAGGGCTGGAAATGATGTCTCAGTACCAGCATCCCATTTAACAAATCCACTTACATTTCTCTTCCTATTTGTATATACTGTATGTAAAATGATAGGGTGGTGAGGACGATGGATTGGAGCTCACCTGATTTCTGATGGTGGTGTTCGGACAAAAGTCAATGGTCAAACTGTTGTAGCCGTCGTCCCCGAACACGGCACCTCACTCGCTACAACACCTCCACCCGTGGCCTAATGTTTACCTTTACCCCAAAGTATAGCTTTCATTTAATGCACTTAGTTCTGCCTCACAGCAGGCTCGGTAGTCTTCCCCTCAACGATTTTCTTTTTCCTCCCAATGTCACAAACTGAAGCTTTACAATTGTAGTTCAGAGGACAATAAAAAAAGATATGAAACTAACTTCAGCACTTAAACAGAAAAAAAGAAAAAAGTGTTTCACAAAAGTTCCGAACCGAAGTAACTCATGACATAATTTGCTAATGGATTCTACAGTACTTAGCAGAGAGCAAGCGAATGAAAACTGAGAGGAAAACAGGAAGCGGTCAATGATGATCCATCTTCTTGAGCCATTCTACAAAAAACCCACAAGTCCTTGTGGCTGAGGTGAAAGAAGCCTTGTGGTTTTGTTTTTGACCGTTCTGTCTGAGGTGCCAGGTCTCTATAACAGCAATGTTACAGAGTTTAGGTCAGCGTCATCAGCATCTGTCAGCGGGGATGTGGGAGGAGGCTGCGCTGTGTGGATGTGGCTTGTGCGGGTTTTTTTTTTTTTTTAACCTTTGGACAGAGCCAGACTAGCTGTTTCACCCTGCTTCAAGTCTTTATGCTAAGCTAATCAATTGCTTACTCCGTCTTCATACTTAATGCTCAGGAGAGTGATAATAATCTTCTCAGCTAACTCTTTCTTTAAAAAGACGCATATCTCATATATCTAAAAGTTCAAACTATTCCTTTAAGGTTTGGGAAAGATTGGGGTTATGGCAAGTAAAGTATTGTTTAGTTTAGGCAAGTAAAACACTAAATGTTTGAGAAAGATTGTGGTTTTAAATAAGAAAACAATAATTGCGTGTGTGTCACGGAGCACAAACTCTGGTCATCCCCACCAAAGTCCTGTCATGTCCATCCCACATCTTGACCTCCACACCTGCACTGTCCTCTTTGGAGCATAAAGGCATAAACAGCGACACGCAGAATGGATGTAACTCCCAGAGATACTGAGCAGTGGAGATCAAACTACATGTAATACTGGAGTTCTGTCCCTCAAGAGGCAGAAATAAAACTGTATTGGGATAATAACATTGCCGTGTGTCATCAGGATATTCATATGGACAGCTGCTTGCTAACAGTTGCCCACACGTGTATTCTTGTGGCCAAAGATAATGTTTTCCACATTCAAATGCCTGGCACCGCGCTTCTGTGGTCGCAGTAGTTTGAGACACACTGCCTTTGACCTTTTAATGGATGTTAGGTATCTGATACATTAGCTTTGTCCGCGTGTTTATATGTGAGGGTGGTGTTTTCAATCTCTAGTAGCACCTTATTGTTCCGAAAACTAAGTCCTATATGGATTTAAATAGTATAACAAGGTGATGCAAGTTGTGCAAGAATGTAAAAAGGAAGAGGAGGAAAAGTGATCATTTCACTTTGACATGCTGACACACATGCAAAGAGCTATTTATTCACTTTTCTTACAAGTGTTAAAAAGGTCATGGGCAGCATGTCTTGAGCTGTTTAAACCACAAGAGGAATGTCCTCTGATGTGGTCCTTCATCCTAAGCCACATACACTAACGCACATACTGTCCCCAACTCTTTGACACATGAACCCCGCGGCTTTTCTGGAAGGCGAGATCGTCAGGTGGCGTGGTGACGGCACAGGTGCTGCCGCTCTCTGTGACAGGGTTACAGAGACACACACACACACACACACAGACCTCAACATGATATCATCCCTTCTAGTCATATTTTGCCACTTGGCCAGAAGCAGGGCAGCCTTTTGCGCAGTGTTTTGACGTAGAAGGTTTGTGCGTGGTTAACGTTGTGACATTAATGTAGTCAAACGGACGTGATTGATGTTGAGAAGCGGTCTGGGTTAGGTTTAAGCAACAAAACTACTTGGTTAGTTCACGCCGGTCCCCGGAGTAAAAGTCCTGCGTTTGTTCGACCCTTCCACAACCCCTCCCTCCCTCCCTCCCTCCCTCACTCTCTCACTCCCTCCTACTCCCACTCTTAACGGGCTTTCTCGCTCTTAATAATACTTCCTTTGCTCCGAGGGTCTAATAATGATGCTTATGGAGTTAGTGGAAAGCCCAGTACGTCTTATACAGACGCTAAAGGGTGTCTTGTGCGTTGGTATCAAGACACAGAGGGCCCTACATAAGCGTCTGTATTTGACGCCACACACACACACACACACACACACACACACACACACACACACACACACAGCTGTGATGTCATGGTTCTGTTTCTGGAAGGTTATCTGGATGGCATGCGTTTCAGTGTGCGTAGCCTGCAGTTGTCTTTTGCCACCTGCCTGATTGCAGAACAGATAGGGAGAGTCTGACACAGCTGTTGTGTAGAAACAAAGCGCTCTAATACAGCTTACAAAATGTAGCTGCTGTAAAATAAAGTCAATGTAAGATCAATCCTGGAGATATACATATATATATATATAGATGTAGGATAAAACAGACTGGATATTGTTTCCGTCACTGTCAACAGTGGTAGATATCTACGTCGACAAGGGCAATCGTGCGACAACGGTCCAAAACTTTTTCATGAGGAGAAAATGTGCTGCGGCTTTAGAAACAATGGCAAAAATAAAAAAAATCTGTACGAATATCAAAAACAAATAGAAACATGCTGCAAAAGAAAGAAACGTGCTGGAGGAAGCCAAAACAAAAACATCGACAGCTAACACGCTGCAAACACAGAGACGATGAAAAATCAAAAACAAAACACTGATAAAAATGCAAAAGAGAAACGCTGCATGTCCACTCAACACGGCAGGCGACTGTGGCTCAATCAGAAGATCGGCGGTTGGATCCCTTTCTCCTCTAGTCCATGTCCATGTGTCCCTCGGCGAGACACTTGACCCCAAATTGCTCCCGAAGGCTGTGCCATCGGTGTGAATAGTGGCGCATGCTTAGTTAGTCCTGATGGGCAGGTGGCACCTTGCATGGTAGCCCCTCCCATCAGTGTATGAATGGGTGTGAATGGGTGAATGATGACATGTGGTGTAAAAGCGCTTTGAGGACAAGTCCATCCATCATTTTTCCATTAACACAATGAAACCGTGTGTTTGTTTTTGAAGCGGGAAGATAAGTGGAGCAAAGAGGCGACAAAAAAAAAGGCACAAATTAATTTTTCTATTTTGGCCTTAGTTTTTCTAACCTGACCTGCCAGACGGTTTGTTACACAGAACCATCTGAGAAGCCGTCACTGGAAACTCCTTTGAAAAGATCAGCGCTTTCAAAAAATACATGGCAGGTGATTGGATGTGCCATATGTCAATCTTGCTGAACCAGTCGGGGGAAAAGCAAAAACATCTGTTTCATTGAGAAAAGCCTTCAGTGTCGTTCTTTGCTCTTCTGTCAATAACGAAATACTGCTATTGCAGCATCTACGCTGACCTCTTTGGGAGCCGCCATTGTTGTTCAGAACCAACAGTCGCCTCTGCGTGTCGTATCGCACACACCTAAACCACGCCTGTTGCCTGTAGCTCCTCACAGGACGCCGATTGATCCGTGATCCGGGCTTGACGGACACAGACGCATTACTTGAAGCCTGACAAGATGGATTTTTCTGTGATATGTGATCCCGCAATACGTTTTTAATTGAAAAAAAGTCTAAAGAAACCCAGGCATATTTACAACAAGGCAGTGGTAATTGCTGGATTTCTCCACTTTTTTCATGCCTTCAGCAGAATTTTGTCCACTTAAATGCAATATTATTTTACCAGCCAACACTGGCAACTGCTGTTTATGGAGACCTGGTTGATTGTAATTATGATGCATATTTCTTAACAAAATTGTGTTTAATCAGTAACAACAAACACATTTGTCATATAGAAAAGCTGGTTGGTATCAGAAGCTCCAGGCAAAATACTGTTTAATGAAACTGCCGTGTGTAACCATTTACTTGCAAGGGCAGATCAATTTCGATCAAGCGTCCTCTAGTGGGTTTCCTATTGCAGCGCCAAGAGACAACCCAGCGGCCCACAACATGGTCGGTTTGATTCTAACATGAACTATCATAAATACTTGAAATAAAAGAGTAAATTACAGGGGTAATAATAATTTATTAAATAAAATGTGCTTAATTAATGGGTAACGTCTGTCCATCTGGGATGGTGAAACGGACCACTATGATATTAATATGTAGTATTGACACATAACACTGGCTCATTGGCACAGGTGTCTTTTTGTAAAGCAAAACTGCAAACTCTGTTTGAGAATACCATCAAAATAAAAGAGAGTGAAACAGGGGAGCACAGGCCGAGAGTTGGAAAGACAGTATGCTACGCCGTAGATAGGATTAGAGTTAGCTTGATACATATTTTGATACGAGTGTTAGAATGAGTGCTAATGGCAGAGAGGTAGAGACAGCTGCTGTTAATGGTTCAGACCAGACTTCGTGGCTCCCCACTCTAAGGTACCGTTAATGGAATGATCCAGACTGCTGGGAAGTCATTTTAGTACATGTAATTAAATTATCCGCTGCAGTTTACAGTAGCTTGCTTGCTAACTGAATTCAAATTTGGAGAAACTATTTTGAGACTTTAACAGCTATTTTTGGATTGACACGTCTTAAAGAAAGGTATTTATACGTTTTATTTATTTGTTATTTATTTCTGTTTTGTTTACTTCTTAAAGTGTCAAAATGAAAAGTAATGTGTTCTAAATAGACCTTTGCAGTTCACATTGTTTGTGAGAGACAGTGTTGCCAGTAGAATTAAAACTAAAACATTACCTTTAAGTTGCTTTCTCCAGTCTGCTTTCCATCCAATAGTTAGCAACGGTGCACCTTAACACACATACACACACACACGCAGACACGCACGAGCACGCACGCACACACACATTTTTGTCTATTGAAAGCGAGACACAGTGCAACTATCGATGAGACGACTGTAGTGGATTTCTAGAGCTTTTTGCTGAGAACAGCTCCGTGCTGCGACCAAAAGCGATGCCAGTAAGAATTGAGAGAGGGAACCAATACAGTAGAGTTACTTCTATAACTAAAAGAATGAGCTAAAAGATGCTAAACGCTAAAAGCTGAGGGGTGATAAATGCTTGATAATTATCGGTAGGTTTGTCACTACTAGTGACTCAAAATGACGGTCGACTCGATCTCAAAAAGGGCTGATTTAAAACAGGAGTCATTTTCTACCATGAAATGTACCTTTTCTTTTTTTTTTTACATTTAATATCACTGATATAACACCACAGTGATTAGTGAAAGCCTTAACATGTTTTGTTTTATACTCCCAGTCTTAAGGGTTCTCTATAGAGAGGTGGACCAGCATGGGAACTCATTTTTCGAAGAAAAAAGAAAATTGTGTAGCAAATACATTTTCATCCCATTTGAATCGTGCCATGAGTTACACATATAATGTTTGTCGATTTAAAAGATCATTTTGAAAGTCAAGAAAATGTCATTTTGTCGTAAAAATGTGTAAGTATAAGACTGTGAAAATATGTAATTAGAAGGACTACACACCCAAAATCAGTGTAAGCGACGTCTCTTGCTGAAGCTACAATGCCAGTGTGTTTCTTAACGGGATTTACTCACACGGACAACCAGGTAAATTCTTGCTCTTGCTCGTTCTTTCTCTTACCGGGTGATAAAAAGAGTCGTTGGATAAAACACGTTGCGTAGGACAGCGTTCCATTTGTGCTACATTAGCTATGTTAACTTGCCAGCTAGCAAGCCAAGGTAACGGACGTGTTGGTGACTTAGATTGTGCGAGACAAGATATGTAGTTCACTGAGCGGTTTCACACTAAACTAAATGATACCTCGACAACTCTATGACAGATTGCGACTTTCTAAATTACTTTTTTAATACATAAACAAACAAAAAAAAAATAAAAACTCTTGTTTGTCTCCAAAAGTTGTTGCGACGCATGGATGTAAAGCGGTCCCTGAACACACAACGAGATAAACATGGTGGGAATGTGGGAACCGAACACTTCAAACTGCTATCTGCCATAACTCTCTGCTCATCACTCGCTCTCTTCGTCTCTTGAAACGCAGAGAGGGCAACAGTTTCAAATGGAGGGACTCGCATACACTGACATGCACGTGTGCCTGGCTACCAAAGCAAAGAGAAGCTCGGGTTACAACACACACAGAGGGAGAGTGACTTCATTCTCCGCTCAGGTAGACATTACACTTCTATATCTTTAGCAAATCTTCTCTGTGCTCGACCTGGCTGAGAGTTCGGTCTGTGCGGAAACATTGTGGCAACAAGCATTTAAACCACCATAACGAAGGCAAAGCTCGGCTGTCAGAAATTACAACCAACACAAGACACATTGCATCGATTTTGTTTTCATCTCAGTGATCGACAAAGGCAGCCATTACAATGACAGAACTCACGGAACTTGTCTTATCTACTCATAGTTAGTAATCCTGAACCGCCCAAACTTTTGGGCAGTGTGATCAAACACCTTCTGGAACACCAAAATGCCATCGGAGGACTTTGCGCCTCCAAAATGTTTTCCCGCCTTTCTTCATTTTGTCAAAACTGTCTAAGCTTACCTTCAAACGCTGCAGAAGTCAAAAAGTTTCCCGGTTGCAGGTGTTCATTTTGTGGCTTAATCCTAATGTCCTCTAAACTGAGCCAACACGCGATATTGTGTGTACCAGGGACGGAGCAGCCCTCAGCATGCCTCCCATACTGCAGACTGAGGGACAATAACGAACGACACTGCCCCTCCCTGCTCACTCCAATGATCAGTGTGTGATGATGATGGTCTGTGGGATTTAGTGGGGGAGGGAATATGGGAGAGTGAAAGGGAAGGGATGAAACTGTGGGGTAAAAACCAACAATTTAGGGGATGGACAAAATAACTAAAAGAAAACACATGATAAAGCACTTTAAAGCTGCAATAGAGAACTTTTTCTCATCGAAGCGCCAATAATTAAGCCTGGCTAGATGACAGCTCATATTCACTGACAGTTTGTTTGCATGTTGTTCAATGTGTCTGCCGTTTGCCGTTTGGCATGTAGTGTACAGTGAGCATTTATACTGAAAACAGCTGCTGGCTGCTGGAAACAAAGTTGAGTGATCGAAGTAATAAAGTTTTAAAAACAATGTGCTAAAATGCTTGAAAGGAGCTGAAGGGAACCGCAGGGTTGAGTGATAATTTGTTTTTGTCAAGTGGCCCCATAGAATCAATGCAGCTATTGTCAGTTATTCAGGAAAAGAGTGCCGTCACGTTTAAGGAAAACAAACACCGACCACCACTGCAACTCCCTATATCGCTCCACTTTCTGCTTTCTGGGATCCACCCCGAGACAAGACAGACTTAATTTACATTAGAATACATCGGAAGACAAAGCCACAATCTCAAACCAAAAAGACAAAAGAGCAGAAAAGCCCAACGAAGCCATCTTCGAAAGGACGAAAATAAGATACGACACACATGCTACCGTGTCTCACTCACTTAGAAACGGCTTCAAGTAAACCCAGCTTCAGTTACGTGGAACATTCAATAACCATGCATGCAGTGGTTTTAATCCGCTGGAAGTCAACTGAAATATTTATATATTATACATTTATATACTTATAGTTATATTTTGTAACGGTTGCTCTCAGCTTCAGGTGAGTAAATGAATGGCCTAAAGATTAACAGTGCACTCCGCATATCAGCATCTGTCTACCCACACAGGTGTTTTCACTGGTGCTGATTAGATCTCTCCTCAGGTGTGCAGAGAATCGTAGTTCACTGACATCTCTCTCACTCTCCTGCGTCACATCAGGGCAGGAAAACGTACACCTTCCAACGTGATCCTTAATGTTGGGTTCACTTTGGTGACATACAGCCTTTTATGGCTTTTAATTGTATTTAGGGAGAAGGGACATTCTCTCTCCTAATCTCTGTGTACTAGGGTCGTTGTCCTTAAACCTTGGTTAAGCTATACCATCACTCTCGTGGCAGCTAGCTGGCTTCTGCAGGACACAGCTGCCGCGATCAGGCAGGAACACAGCTGAGCATTGAATTACAACATCTGAGGACACCGTGTTGGGCTGTCAGAAACCACTAATGTGATCTGCCCCAGACGAAAGACGTTTAAAAGAGTAGTTTGACATTATGGGACATATGCTAATTCGCTTTCGTGTCGAGAGCTCGATAAGATGATTGATGCCCCTCTCGTATCTGTCGGTTGAAAATGAAGCAGGAGCCGGGAGGCAGTTATCTTAGCACAAAAACTGGAAGCAGGGGGAAACAGCTCCTGGCTATGTCCAAAGGAGAGAAAAAAGAAAACTTACCAGCACCTCTAAAGCTCCATAATTAACATGTTGCTAGTTTTTACATTTCAGTTTTTTGGAGGGATTAAAAGAAAGACTCCGTTTTAGTCCCTTTTCTATTCACGCTAAATACAAAAAGGCCAAAAAGAGTCTTACAGTTCTTAAAGGGCAACTTGCAGGTTAAAAAATGTCGAGTGGATGCATTGCTCAAAACGGTTGCTTTTGCCACAGAATCTCTGCCCGTACGTCTTGAAAACATTTTCAGGAAAAGGTTAAGAATAAAATAAAAACTGAACCGCAGGTTGCTCTTTAAGAAAGATCTGGCGATGAGAGCAGTGGGCTCACCGTGTAGTGCAATGGGCGCTGGCCTTTCTGAAGCTCCTCTGGTGTAGCATGCTCAGCTGGGTTTGTGTCTGATTGTCTGTGACTGAGAGAAAAAGAGAGTGAAACACACACACACACACACACACACACACACACACACACACTTAAGGACCACAGGATGAAGTGCAATCCAAAAAGCAAACAAAGAGAGAATTGAAGGAAGGGGAGGCGTTGCTGCTCTTCCTGATGGTGGGAGAGGGCAGCTGCGATCAGACGTTTCCATCCAGTTCAAACTGGGGCTACGTTTGAACTTTGACTTGGTGAAGGCGGTTGTTGACAGTGTTCATTGAGTTCAGACACTTGACAAAGTCCTTTTTATTTAATAACAAAAGGGCCTACTGTAGTCTTTCATTCATGTAAAATGTTGCAGCATTCAAGTGTGTAATCATCATTGTTCAGTTATTGTAATTAATGAAATAATGTGGGTTACACATTGGGGTTTTCTACTGGGGATGAGTGAGACTCAATTTTCTAAATCTACTTTTAAAAGTTACAGTTTGATTTACTCACAAAAGAAATTGTGTCCAGGGTTTCGCTGCCCTGTCATAGCTTGTCGGGGCTGTAACGGGAAGATCTGCCAAAATGGCTCGGCTCAGCTTGACTTGAACAGCTTGAGCTCACCCATCCAATAGTGGTTGAGATATCTCAGTCTGGACCAAAGTGATGGACCAACCAACAGGCCAACATTCCTCGAGCCACGTCACTAGCACTGGTAGATGTCTATGCATTAATTAGCAGGCGGCAGAATGCATTTAGAATATTCTCCAAATATGAAGATAAGATTGTAAAGGAGGATGCTCTTTTTTATATATAAAGACGCAAATACACTGTTCAGCTATCATAAAATGACAGGCGAGAGAAACTATGTGATTATAGGCAGGCTTAGTGAGTTGTCATGCAGCAGTTTCAACCTCTCTAATTGTTGTTAGACTACCATAATCACGAAGAGCACAATATCCAATTTCACCATAATTAGTTATTTGCAGGAATGATTTTTTGTGTGTGTGTGTGTTTCTTATTTCATAGGCACACAGATGACAACAACTCATCTATTATTTGCACCATAGTTAACAGCTGCATTTGTTTTCGGTTTGGGCAGAGTTTGAACAGAAAACAAAACAAAGTTATCAAAACATGCTTTATTAGGAAATGTGTCAAATCAACAGATTCCGAGCTGTCACCAGGAGGTGGAAACAGAGAGGTGATCTGATTGGGAAGTGAAAATGGATTGTGGTTGTAGTACTGAACGAGGCCCAGCAGGTGGCAGTGTGGAGTCATACATGTCAACGCAGAGGGGATGCTGTTTGTCCATAGGAGGCACTATGTCCCTTACCTTCCCTATTCTCTTTCTTACACACACAGACCCATATACACACACACACACACATACATGCACACACACGCACGCATACACATGCAATGTTTTGAAACCGGGTTCACTCAGGGCTTAGCTTGGCATTCTATTTTAGCACTCCACCCTTAACAGCTCTAAATGGACTTAGTGGCTCCACCCCAGCTCCATCCTGCTGCAGGACTGTGTGTGTGTGTGTGCGTGTGTGTGGGTGTGTGCATGCGCGTGGGTGCGTGTGCGTGCATGTGCGTGTGCGTGTGGCTTTTAAAGTGTGCAGAGGTGGAAAAGAAGAAAAGACGGGGGAGAAATCAAAAGAGCAAGGGATGGGGAGGAAATGTAGGTCATGTTAGATAGGAGGGAGGAAGAAGTGAAGGGAATGGAGATAGAGAGAGACAAGAGGGAGGAAGAAAGAGGGGGACAAGACACTCTGCCTTGTATCCCTCAAGTGTCCTTTGGCAAATGAACCGCAGAGACAGGGGGACTAAGAAGAATCACAGAGGGATGGCGAGCAGCACTGGATCCGATCAGTATTCTGCGTGTGTGTGTGTGTGTGTGCGTGTGTGTGTGTGTGTGTGTGTGTGTGTGTGTGTGTGTGTGTGTGTTCTGACCAATCAACAACCAATACATTGGGATGCTCCTTCCCTCCTCCTTCTCTCCTCCTTCTCTCCTTACACAAAGAGGTGACCTAAATACTAAAGCCTCCAAACTGTTGGAGAAAAACTAAAGAAACTGCTCTCTGAGTGTGTGTGTGTGCGTGTGTGTGTGTGTGTGTGTGTGTGTGTGTGTGAGAGAGGGAGAGAGAGAGAGATAGAGAGAGATTGTGGGTGTGTGGGTGAAGGTGGCAGGGGGGTTTATGGTAAATGTTGCATCAGTCATGAAAGCCACAGTACTGCAGTTCAGAGCTTTAGTCTCGCTTGTTGGCATGGCAACCACTGAGTCAAACCAGGATGATCAAAGAGGGCCTGATTACCCTACGTGTGTGTGTGTGTGTGTGTGTGTGTGTGTGTGTGTGTGTGTGTGTGTGTGTGTGTGTGTGTGTGTGTGCGTGTGCGTGCGTGCGTGCGTGCATGCATGTGCGTGTGTGTGTGTGTTTGTTTAACACACTATTGGATACAGAATATGATGTGATGTATCATTGGTACCAAAGTGCTCGAGCTAGAAGAGCCGTGAAGGTAATACTGGTACATCAGTTATGTACATCAGTTATGTCTGCTAGAGCTATAAAGCTATATTACCAATCTGGTATCAGCAGAAACAAACAAATATGTTGAAGTCAACAGCGAGAGTCACAATGTAGATGTTTAGTTCTCCGAATCATTGTTGTAGTCGAGCTCTTTTGTAAGCAGTAATCACCTCATTTGTTATTTCAACCAAGAGGGGTGAAGTAAAAAAAAAAAAAAACAGCTGTTATCAAGAGCGTACTATCGCTAACTAGCACATGTTCGCTGATTTACTGCCATGTAATAACGGGTCTGGCCGTAACTGAACCAAGAAAGCACGAGTCAAAAGAAGATGTGTCCTCATGCTGAAACGACACAATGGATAGTTTGTCATTGCCTCCCAAGACGGTTCCAAAAGCTTTTCCCTTGGCCGTGCTCTCTGGTGCACCAGATTGCTTTCCGCCTTTTCATTTGAATGTTCGTGTTCTTGGAGTAAAAGGTATATTCTTCGCCTTTGTGTGAATTATGCGGTATTTATTAATGGATTGCGTAAACTACCGAGTGTTTTTTTTATGCCGGTAATAGTGAGTTGGGAGTGGTATGGGAAACAGATATTGTTTTCTGATCTATCACGGCTATGCTGGGTAAGTTATAAGCGACTAAAGGTTAAGGTTTGTGACAGATCACATTCACTGTTAAGATACGCCAACATTGACTGTTGCTAAGAGATAGGACACAAGCTGTGCTCTCCATTAGACTTTTGATGGTGGTATTAACGAAATCACGCGACACATTGAAATTCTCAGCTGCACACCATGTTCATGTGCTGTCCAGCGAGCGGGTGGGCAACGCCGTCAATAAGATGATTGTGCCAGGACCTAACCCAATGGAGCAGTCTAAGGAGCAACTCAAAGATGGGAGATTGCCAACACATTTTAAGGACCCCTCTTCCTGAAACGCCGGCGATCTCTTTAGCCTTTGCTTCCTGTACATCTGTTTTCGTCAATGGGATGCAGCCCTTTGGCGCAGACGCGAAAAGTTGCATGCAAATATGTGTGCCGGCAACTTGGCGAGCATCTGCACACGATGCCTGTGTACTAGTTTCAGGCTTAAAATAACTCAGTGGTTCTTTAGCGCACACCTGTGCATCTGAAATAAATGTGTGCAGAGCTATCTATAGACAATCTGCACCAAGATCACAACTGGCTAACAGAAACAGATCTACGAGATTGAGGTGCAGTACAATGTCATGCTCAGTTCAGGATCTCAGACGTCGTTGGCACAGTAAATCTACCTTGCTACTTGATTTTGTAGCCACATAGGGTCACGTGTTATTCTCAGTCTTTTGTTCCTGGATTACTATTTACAAGAGACAACATTCCAACAGTTCGCATTCAGGCAGCTTGTGTCTTTTGTCTCATCTCGTTCTCTCTGCGGACACTCTCGGTTAATGACATAACACCAGAGAAAGTGTCTATTGGAGGGTTCGCTGATTGTCCTTTTTCCTCACTCACGTAAGAAACAGAAAGCCAGTGAATGTGGAATTAATTGCCGCCATTTGAATTAGTGAGGAGACGGTTTGGTGAGGAGGACCAGGACGTACAGGTTCGATGCTTTTGTCAACTGCGAGGACTGAACTGTTTTTGTGTTTGTGTGAGAGAACAGAAGTGTGTGTGTGTGTGTGTGTGTGTGTGTGTGTGTGTGTGTGTGTGTGTGTGTGTGTGTGTGTGTGTGTTTTAGGTGCATGTATGCCATCATTTCTCAGAAACCACAGAGCTGGTTGCCATGGGAATGCTGCAGGGAGCTCCTCGTCCTCCCACCAATGGGCTTCAGTGATTTGTTACCGCGGGAAACCTGGCTTGTTGCCTAGGAGACCAGAGGCTGTGTGGTTTCTGCTCGGCTGCTACTGAAGATGAAACACTCAGTGGTGGAAAAAAAAAAACAGGTTTACACAGATATATGGCTCTACTGGTGTATGGGGGCAATATTGATCTGTTAAATGAAAATTGGATATTAGCCAGTTGAGCGTTGAATGTATATGAATTATATATTGCAGCCTTATTGATTCTGTTTTGTAGTACAATTTGTCACTATTACTGTATACTGTCTTTGTATGATATACATATGTTAAAGGAAAAATCTGCACGTACATATGGATGAAAATGTACAATGCAGTCAGAAGCATCAAAATCAAAACATCCACATTAAACAGTAATGGTTGTGTATTAACATTGTTCTCGAGAATTCAATCCAGCCTTAGGAGTTGTTTGTAATAAAAAGCTTGGGACAAACCTGAAGACTAGCTTAAACCTACCAGGCCTGCACCAACCACACATAAAGACTGCTTCCACCAATGGTTTTCATAGATGTTTTAGTCGTCACACAAATCACATTCATAATCCGCTTAACAGTCGCAATGTGTGTCTCCGCCTTCACCCTGATAGCTACATTTACAGTACAATGCCTGTACCGTTCACTGGAAGTGTCTACACACACTCGCAGGGATGTAAATACCCAAACCAATGAATTGAAAAACACGATTTGACTAAATATATCCATTAATTAAATGGAAGCATTTGTTGGTGCAAAAGATCAGTAAACAGGAGAGGAAATATTGCACATTCAGGCTGAGTTTAGAGGCTCAGTCATATCAACGTTTACAGTAAATTTGTAGCAAATTGGTCTCGTCGACCAATTGCGAAAAGCTTTGACAGTGCTGACCTTTGAATACAAGATGGAGGAATTAGCGGTGTCGAGCCGGCGAGCAAGATTAGTAGACAGTGAGGAATAAATGGTACCAATACACCTCTGGAATAAACGTTGTGAACATAAGTTCCCTTCAGCGACCAAGCAGTTATTCTGAGGGACAAAACTCGAGCATGTACCCGGCTGGCTAGCATGTTGGCAGCAAACATGTTGCTCCACTAGTCCTGCATGGCATCGCTACACCAACCAAGCTTCTAACACCACCCATTTCAAGACGATGCGCAGATGAACTCTGTTGTGCCAATTTCTGGTGAGAATGGGCTGTAATTCACAAATATTGAGTGTTGAAAAGATTCTCGCTTATGGCTGCAGATCTGCCCTGGCTGTTTGTCAGAGCTTAAAAATAAGGCTGGGGTTCTTTCATGGTTTTCTTATCGGTCTTCATGGTTGGTTTTGGTGTTTTCATGGGATCTATTGAGAAGAAGAAAAATATAAATATAAAAATGTTCTACCAGAAAAGTATTCTGTATCTGTGATGATACGTTTACTGGGGATTTAACCGCGAACGACATGAACACAAGTGTTAGTTTTGATCTATGAGAATAGGATGATGAGCTGGTTTTGACTGATAGGAAAGTATCCTGAGCTGCGTTGTTTATTTGTTTTTGAAAATTCAACTTTGTGTTTCAAAGAGTTGTGCGACAGCTTTCCTGGTGAGCATTTCATGTGAAAATTTGACATCGAGATGTTTCAGTGCAAAGAATGAAGTGCAAGAGAAAGTATTCAAAACATGATGAATTATTGATAAGTGAGCCATCTGGAGATGCAAATAACCTCCTACTAATTCACCAAGGACATCACCTGAGCGCACGACAGCACTGCATTGCAGAGGAAAATATGCCGAAGCATATTATATGATTACTTGTTGACGACATGTCTACCGTAAATACAATGTGGGGACAAAATTACCTGGAGACGTTGGTATTTCAGTGTTCCTTGTCTCATAAGGACCGGCTCTGCGCGATGTGTCTTTTGATGTGGCATAAATCAATAGTTTTACACTGAAACAAATCAGTGCGCCTCTTGACAACGCATCACACTGCACAACATTAAGTTTGATGATTTGAGGGGAAGGCATGCAAACAAACAACACCTGTGGACAAATTGGATACATAACCCCTTTTTGTAACCCCACCTTTTTATCAATATTTCTGTTGGCTTCATCTTTATTTGAACTTTGAAGCTTAAATAAGATTTGTTATTTCCAAGAAGATGTTGAAAATAGCAGAGGAAATCAGTATGAAATAAAACACATTTTGTAACTCAAACAACCTTGTTTGTGGGGTTGTGTGTGTGTGTGTGTGTGTGTGTGTGTGTGTGTGTGTGGTGTGTGTGTGTGTGTGTGTGAATGCCTGCGCGTACGTGGTTGCAGCTATTGCAAAGTCACACTTGTTTATGCACAAGGTCAATAAAATACTGGCTTTTTAAATTGCTGGTGTTTTGTCCATTATAAACTGAAATGCTTTTTGGCTGCATAGAGGAGTGTTTGCACCACTTTAAAAAAAAAGAAGAAGAGCAACACTTATCTACATTGTAGAAACGGTTTGCAGTCTTGGAACATATATAGGCTTTTTACACGTGAGACACGCGTTCAAAAATAAAAATGCATCATCTTTAAAGTACACTGAATCATGAGCTTCAATAGAGAAACGGAATTGACGCTGGCCCACGACCCTGTGTTGTGCAACGCGTATGTCGGGGCAGATTTTGGTGCGTGGTGTTTGTGGAGTGCTTCTGTTTTTATCTTTTCGAGAGAAAGAGGTCATTCTAGTCCCCTAAGTATTTGCTCTGCCCTGACACAGACTGACAGCGACAGGGGAAAGGGAATAACAGGAAAGGTTTTGGTAAGGCTGGATCCCAGACCAGTGCGTGAGAATGAAACCACTGAACCATTTATTCCAGAGGCTCTGTGATCAGATGGAGATGTTGCATGTTGGAGGTGGTTTTTTTTGTTGTTGTTTGCGTCTGTGTGAATGTGAATGAGGTGAATGGTCTGTTAATGAAGCCATCAGTACACAGTGACAGGCAGCACAGGACATCATCTGACTGGTTTGAAGTAGTTCATTCGTGTGTCAGGTTGAGATAGGACGTGCTGCAAGCTTGGTGACATAGTGACTGTGGGTGTCAAGTGGCTATATGAGGAAAGGTCTCCTGGCAATGTTTATCATTCAGCAGGTCAGGAATTTACACAGCTGGATGGCGTGACACCGCTGATATGACAGCCTTTTCCATTTTGGACGTTTCAGTTTTTCTCTAATCCGGCCAGAACTTTGAAGCTGTAATTAAAAATGAGGATATCCTCCTCCTAAATAAATGCTTATCTAATCTATGTATTTCTTCAACTGTCAAATGAGACATTAAACCTGCAATAACTGTTCTTGTCTGTGGCCACTTGGACGCATCCAGCTGTTACGGTCAACATTATTATTCATTTGGAGTCGTGTTTCCGACCACCCGATGATTGTAAGTGTATTCACTCTCTTTAAGCTCTGTTTTTGGTCTCCACCAACTCTGGAGGGAAATATCCAGCTTTAAAGCTGCTGAATGCTCATCGCTAACTGTGTCCGTCTTCTAGACTTTCCAAATATTAAAGATCTGATTATATAAAGAGTAATTTCGAAAAATGCATTCAATGTTTTACAGACGCCCCTTTTCTAGGGATTGTGTATTTTGGGCTAGTGCTAAACCTTGTTTTGTTTCGCGGCCCAGCTGCATTCTTAGGTTCCTCTCTGTTTGGTGCTGAGCAGGTTTAGTGGGTCTATAAGAGCTTCGAGAAACACTTGAACCAAAACAGTGAAGTTGTGGGCCGGACAGATAAACAATGAGCTGAACATCTCTGTGAAGATTCGGGTGATAATTGTCTGTAGGTTCATCACTGCCACCGACCCCTTTCACATTGACATTTCATACATTGTTACTATAAACCATATTGCTTAGAAGTACATTTAAGTACAATTCTAATAGCGTCTGCAACCACAGCTCCCATGTGGACTGAAAATGGGTTTGGGCAAAACTGAATCAAATATATAGAATCAAATATCTGTAGACATCTGCTGTAATTAACGAGGTTGCATGTCTCTGTTGTTATTTTTCTGACAGGCTGCTATAGTTCAAGGTTACCTTGATGTGACTGGGTGGATACTTGGGGGGGTGGGGGCTTTGATCAGCCGTGTGTGACAGGATAAACTCTACACCTCCTACCAATAGAGGTCAATTAAGGTCATAAATGACTTAAAGCCCTTTAGACTGGACCCATTGAGACCGTAACAGAGATTGGAGGCTTTACAACGCAACTTGACAGTTGGAAACAGCTAATGATGCCCCAACAGTTTAACCAGAGACGTCGCGGGGAGGCTTTCTACCACTCGCCTCCTCTTCTCTCCTTGTCGACCTCCTCCTGGCTCTCTGCCTGAATCCTGTTGAATATTTCAGGTTATTCCTAATGAAGGAAGTTATCCGTCTCTCACTGCGGCAGGAGCTTTTTATAGAACTGGAACATCAGTTTTCACTGCTCGCAATCCCAGAGCTGTGTGTGTGTGTGTGTGCGTGTGTGTGTGTGTGCGTGTGTGTGTGTGTGTGTGTGTGTGTGTGCGTGTGTGTGTGTGTGATTGTAAAACAGGGAGAAATGAATGACATTATTGAGCATGTGTAACGGATTTTGATGTTTTGTTTAAACTGCCCTGCAGTCTGATGATATTAACTATAAGATCAGAACAAAAAATGTCTCTGAAGCTCTGCTGCATTTAAATGAAGAGGCGGCGGCTTCTGATAAATCAAGCACATATTCAGATCATCAGGGCTCAGATTAAATCCCCACAGATGAATATGTTTCATTTTATCGCTCGGCTTTCTTGCACCTCTGTGCTGCCGTACAGATAATTAAACACATTGTCTGTGGCGAAACACTCATGTGAGGACCAGATGGAGGACCGTTATATCTGTCAATTTGATAATGTCATTGAACATTTTTTATTTAAATGGCATTATGTCAAGTCAGTGTGCTCTACCACTGATTTGATGGACTTGATGAAGGTTGATTTATTACATATTTTAGAAGAGAATGAATCAACGCAGCACTGTTTATAACTGAAGGTACCCTGTGAGGTTTTTGAAAGTACATTCTTGTTACTAACATACAATGTTAGTGCATCGAGCACGCAAGGTAAAAAAAACAAACATACTTGAAGACAAACAGATGAAAGAAGATGCACTCAACTTGGAGAAAATTGATGCCTGTGTGCAAAATCACCTGCTGTGATGTTAAATAAAGCGTTGTCTGTTACCTCAGAGATCTGCCGGGTCTATCAAATGAAAGTCCCTCGGTTTCGTGCTGTGTGGCTGATTGAAAGTTATCGCTTGTAAGAACTAGCGCAAGTGTTGCAATGCACAAACCTTCAGGCGGGGAAAGAAGAAGTACTGGCTGCTGTAAAGATTGATGTAAACAATGCAGGCTTTTTGTTGTTTTATGAGGAAGGACATCTATTGCCTTGAGAGGCCTTAAGGATACACACAATGTGTTTGGATGAGAAACAGCGACTGCTGACATAACTCTGTATTGCGTGGACTGCGTTTGGTTTTTCTCAACATTTTGATCCCATTCTGCATCACGTTCTTCATTGAAAAAAACTTACCCGAACCCGAGGTGCATGAATTGATTATCAAAAATGAAGACTTGAGGATGATTGGACCAGATCCAAAGTGCAACCTTGGGTGTGTCAACCAATGAACTCAGGCAATAGTGAAATAGTGAACCCCACAGAAGTGAGCGTTCATTTTTAAATCCTGACAGAATATTAAACAAACTGTAAACCCTGTTTCTCAGTACCCCCGCCCTCCTCCTAGCACTCAGCTTCTTTCTGTTTCTCCCTCCCTCAAGAGAGAGGGGGAGAGAAGGGGAGAAAGTAAGAGTCTTCAGAAGTGCTCAGTACCCAACAGAGAGACAAGTTGAAGAGACAGACAGATGCACAGAGGATTGCCAGCCTACAGAGATAAAGGCAGGCAGTGGAGAAAAGATGGCAAGTCTGCAACACACGCATTTCCAGAGGAGTAGAAAATAGAGATATGATTAAAAGAGAAGTCTGGCTAAAGTTCAAGCTAAGTTAAGATGTCCAGGCAAAGTTCAGTGGAGCTGAACTAATATGCCTTCATATTATTTCCCCCCTTTCATACTGCGTCATAAACTCTAGCTTCACGAGCCCCATTTAGATCGCCACTTGGTCATTGTACAGCGACCTATCAGCGTTCTATCAGTCAGTACATGTCCACAGTCTACCAGTTCAATCCAGTTGGTGGATGACCTGCGCTGTCTCCTGAAATATTAAATATCAAATATTAAAAGTGCCATCAGAAGGATTTAGTCAAACCAGATAACAACAGCCAAATGTGAGGACATTATTATGCACAATCTATTCTCAAGCAGCATTTTAATGTGCATGCGTGTGTGTGTTTTGGGGTGTGAGCTGTGAGCACCCTTGGCTACATTCCTATTTATAACCGACTTTGGCAGAGTTGCATAAGGACACAGCAGCACATTAGGCTGAGGAAGACAGTAAGGGAGCTGCAGAAGGAGAACATTGGCAGCGACCAGTGAACTGTGAATGCCCCGATTCTACTTTAGCTCTGTATTGTGAAAGGATAATGTCCAGTACTGATATCATCCTCGATGATCGGGTTTTAATTCAGCGAACATTTTCTCCCCTAAAAGCTTGAAGCTTACAATATCCGCGTTGCAGCTGACAGCCCAAGCAGCATCTGCTGTTACGCAACATGCTGTATGTATATTGAAATGTGTATGGCGGTTCCTTTTAAAGCTGCACCAAATCAATATTTATCACATTAACAATTAATCAAATTCCGACAAGCAATGTGACAAGATGGTGCTGCTCCATATAACCAGTAGGCCTCCTTAGCTATGTAGTTTAGAGAATGTTAGAATGTTTTATATCCAAGACAAAAATGTCTTGATTTATCAATAAACGGCACAGTTAGTCTACTGGTATTTCAGAGCCATGGTCGGGACCACAGACCTCTGTCAGATAAAGGGTCAGGCAGACGAGACCAACACATTAAACTCAACAATCACTTTGTTCCTGCACTTTCTCTGCTAGGGGATGGAAGGCTTACAAGGGGGATGGTATCCTCCCTCGTTCCCCCTCAAATCGCCTTCTGGTTCTGACAATCCAACAGAGAATAAACAACCAAAGCTGTTAGCACCATTAGCTGCTCGCAGCTGGCTCAGCCGTCGCCAAGTGGAGAGCCGTTTAGAGGTAATAGAAATGCTCCCAGTCTCGTATTCGGCACCTTTAACCACTTACAGCAATTCCAGCAAAAAGGTCAAACATTGCGGAAAAGAGTGAATATTGGATTTGATTCCATCAGGTGGACAGTAACACGTACATTTTGCTACGCTCTCGTGACCAAAGTGTGAATAATGACGCTTTAAATTTTCATTGCCTTGCAGAGTAATTGCAGATTGGCAGACAGGTTTTGTGGATCATATGAGTTGATTAAGAGATGCACACTATTGACTCCTTTGGCTGACATGCTGCCAAAATTCAAACACTTTTTGAAGAAAATAAGGAACTTAAATGCGTAAAACACTTCTCCTCTGTCTGAACAGTCACTCTCTTTATTCAATGTCAATAAGCAATTGAGGCTATTAGCAGCAGTAGCTTGTATTGTTTCACTCTGACCTCAAACACAAATCAATCCTGAGAGTATCAAAACGGAACAGCTACTTAATGGAGGTAAGTGGCAAAAATTGATGGATGTGGACAAGTCTTGCAGAGCAGTTGGTGAGGTCTAAAAGGGTCAATAGATTTAAAATGACATGCGTGATGGGCTACAAGAAAATGACACAACAATTTCACTTCAATTTCACAACACTTCATTCTGGGTATGAAGAGTAGCTGACCTTAGTCTGAACCAGAGAAGGCGTAAGGTGAAAGATATGGATCTCTCTGTCCCATCAAGGCTCGGCGGTTGTACATGTCAGCACAAACAAGGGCACTCTGGACAATAGTGGAAAGCTAATGAGTGGTAATAACTATCCGTCTGGTCTCTGTTGGGATGAAATGAAGTGAGCTACACTGGGTATTGTTCCATCAACACCTGAACTAGTGTGTCTCTAATGAAGGCCCCAATGGGAGCACACATGAAGGGAGTCAAATTAGATGTATGCTCTGCATTTAGACAACCACAACTTCATTTGTAGTCAGGAGTCTGGCTGACTGCCGGCTTTGTGGTCGGAGAGGTGGCTGTGCTGCGAGACACACAACACATAGACAGGAAATGTTCAAAAATAGAAAAGAGTTGATCCTGTCAAGGTTCAACATACAGGCAGAACCATAGACTGTATGTAAAAAGCGGAAGTAGATGTCACCCATTGGTCTGTGGACTGACGTTTTGTCTTGAGTTCGGCATTTTGGCCATGGCCATCTTGGATTTTGGCCGTCACCATCCTGGTTTATTGCAACCAGTGAAGCGACCATATTTGGACTGCGGAGGAGTGACGTAGAAACGGCTCTGGTAGCGGCAGTGACCTGTCTTTTACTCTAAATGGGACCTTAATTTACAAAATGAACATCATGCTGTATTGAAGAAGACTAACGATTGAGACCATAAACTCAAGTTAACAATGTTTTCTGAGATAATAAATCAATCAGATCATCAGAAGTAGGGTCATTAAAACATACATACGTACATTAAGACAGAGATTCCTCGCTTCATACTTTGATTTTTACAGCGTATTAATGATGAAAAGTCAGACCTTGCAGCGGATACATTTTTGTTTATCTGTGTCTCCTTGAGCGGGTTGGAGGTGTTGAATGAAGATTAGATTAGATTAGAAAGCTTTATTAATCCCCAGTGGGGAAACTCGTGGGGCAGTCTGTCACCTGCTGTGACTCTCTCGCTCCTCTTACTCTTCATCATCAACAGTGCAGTGAACTTGTCTGAGGTAGTTTCAGCGCCCTCATTACCGGCTCTGTGACCTGGATGCAGCAGCAGGTTGTTGAAAATAAATCCACCACCTTTCAAAATCCTGAGAGAAAAAGAAAATGTGATAGTATCACACACATACTAGCATGAACATATACAGTGTGAGGATGCGTGTGTGTGTGTGTGTGTGTGTGTGTGTGTGTGTGTGTGTGTGTGTGTGTGTGTGTGGTTTTTAGTGTGAATGCATTGCAAGCACATGTACACACCTTTCATCCTGTGTTCCGGTGTTTGTGCAGCTCCACTGTTAATCCCAAAATCAATAACTGGAGCCACTCTTTCATGATCGCTTCACAGTGGCCTCGATCTGTCACGCGACATCATGTCAGTGCCTGCTTACACACACACACACACACACACACACACTTTCTTTATTTTGAGGCATTTTTTTTTCCCGATATCGCAGAGGAGATTTGATTTACTATCTGTTCATTTCAGTTCTTATTTACAGGTGGACTGACCAAGGTCTTTGTCAGCCTTACACCAACCTTCAGCATCATGCTGGTTCCTGTTACGACCACATCTGCTACTCCTGTGCTGCAGCATCTTTAAAGGCACCTTGACCCTAAGAGAGACGGTTACTCATTCACTTTACATGCACACGCCTTCTCTGGCAGGCTGATAATTTGTGCTGGCACCGTTGCAACTTGCCAGTTCTCCAGCGCTTACATAAAAGTATTTTTATATTCTGGTCACATGCAGAGTAGAGAGAGAAAAGCCACCTGGCAGGTGCCGCACTTTCCTTACTTGGCTGACAAATATTTAAAAAAAAAAGATTGAGGAAGATTCGTAAAGACATCATACCGGCTCTAAACAAACCAGCAATTCATTTGTCACTATAAAACAATTTAAAGCGATAGTTCAACATTGTGGGAAATTGTTCAGTCGTGTCTTGTTATGCTATTCTGACACTCCCCTCTACACACTACACGATACATTAACGTAAAGTCTCCACATCTGTGACAATGTCAGGTCAAGTCAACTTTATTTGTATAGCACATTGCAAACATAATAACACTCAACACAATGGGCTTTACATAAAAATGACATAATAGTACAAAAATAAAATAAAGTTACTGCAGAATATAGGTCAAAATATACCAAAACAACACACACACACTGAATAGTTAGCCACAGACTGTTTTGAAGAGAAATGCTTTTAACCTGCTTTTACAAGTGTTCAGTGTGGAGGCTTCTCTCTCAGGTCCTCAGGCAGGACGTTCCATATTTGGGGCATAAATACAGAAGTCAGCCTCTCCTTCTGTGGACCAGAGGGTTCCTGCTGGTATGTATCTAATTAGCATGTCTCTATATACTGAGGTGTAAGGCCATTTTTGGGCTTTGTATACAAGTAGCAGAATTATAAAAGCAATTCTAGTTTAGTAATATGCTCATATACTGTACTGTTTAGTTCTGGTAAGAACAGGAGCAGCTGCATTTTGAAATGACTGAAGTCGCTCCACTGCTGATTATGGGAGTCTGCTTGTTATAAATGCATGGGTTATTCTCTCAGTCTGACTTAGATAGAAAGGCCCTTAGTTTTTAAATGTTTTTTAGATGGTGGAATATGCACAATACATAGAGAATTACTTTTATACTGGAAATCAAGATTGTTACACCAAGACCGTGTCCGCTGATTGGTTAGAGGTCTGTATAGTTTCCAATAATGAAGAAACTAGTGAGGCCATATCCACAATACAACGTTTCCATTTTAAAATGCATATCTTTTGCTACGATTGCATTGAGTATCCACACTAGGTCGGAGTTTTAGAGCTATGAAAACGGATACGTTTAAAAACGCTCCCGAGGACGGATAGGTTTGAATACTCCGGGGTTACCTCTTAGTGTGGACGGCAGAACCGGAGAAGTTTGAAAACGATGACGCAGACACCAATCAAGTTGGCTACTTGATTGGGTCTTAACAGTCACGACATGTCCTTCCCTGATTCGCCACGCCCCTATCACGTGACCCCTTTCCAGAAGAAAACAAACAACAGCAGCCTTGATTATCAGTCGACTACCAGGTTAATTTAACATGGATAAGTGATTAGGCATTGCTGACCTTGTTGTCTATACTAGCAGCTTTTGTGCAGTTAAAGTCTGCATTTTATAATTCTACTACTGCCGACATGCGGATGTTCAGCGGCGTTATCAGCCCTACGTAGCGGACGTTTGAAGTCATGGTTTGCGGCTTTGAGGAGGGAGACGGATACAAAACGGAGGACTTTCCTTTTGTTATTCATGCTTATTTTGTTCTGCACAACTATTCTGAAGTCCACAAAGAAACTGTAAATGAACAAAAGCATACATTTTTCTCCAGTTCTCTCCAAATTTATTGACCCATAATCTGGTAAACTTCTAAAACTTTCCACGAAATTTGTCCGTTTGAGTTTATAGAGGACGGCCCTACCTTTCTTTATTAAAGACTACTACAATACTCTGTCGTATTTTCTGTAACTAAACAACCAATCCACTTCTTGTTTACACTGGCACCCGCATGTCCAGGGTATGTGAATAGTCATGTGATATTCGTTTTTGAGTATGAACGGAAATCATTTCGCAAACGATGCCAAAAACACCCGTGTGGACGGAGATCGTTTTTGTTTTAAAACCCCGGTTTCAAATGAAAATGTTTGAGTGTGGATGTAACCTCAGAAGCCTGATGTCACCTGAGCTGCCAAACAGCTGCAGCAGCACTTCTCTTTTTCGTACCCCCCCAGCTTCCTCTCTCAGCGGCTGTTTCTGCATGGTGACTTTTGTCAGAGGGGAACAAAAATGGAGCTCTGGCTGTAAACTAGATGTGGCGCTTTGGTCAACAAGTCAACAGCTCGCATAAGCCTTGAGCCTCGAGCCTTTTCAGATTCCCTGATATAATACAAGGACACTGCCAGAGCACAATATGAATTTGGATTTGGTGACAGTTTATATTAGCTTAAATTTTGCCATCAACCTTAGAATAAAGCCTATTTCAATAATAAATACTCACAAACGTCCCAGTTCCTGTCCTCCAACCAAACCTAGTGTAGTATTGATACAGACACTGTTGGCACTGAGCCCAGCTCAACCTCCTTCACGTGCACAATCTGCTCCACACCAGCTATTTCTGGTTCTCTCTGCTTCTCTCTTTCTTCCACCGTGTGTGCGCGCGTGTGTGTGTGTGTGTGTGTGTGTGTGTGTGTGTGTGTGTGTGTGTGTGTGTGTGTGTGTGTGTGTGTGTGTGTGTGTGTGTGTGTGTCTCTCTTTCAAACACTCTCTCTCTGGCTGCCTTCCTGTGCAGATTCATCATTAATTCATCCAATTTCTTAATGTTCCTCCTCTTCCTCGCCTTCACATGGCCTCAGTGTCCCTATAGCTCCTCAACCACCCACTGGCTGCTCTCCATCTGCACAACTTTTAGATTGAAGAGCTTCTCTCTACTTTATTGCCTTCCGTGTCATTGAGTTCCTCCATGAAGACAGATGACCGATACTCTTGTGCCTTTTGGGGAAATGAGGAAATGATGTTGGGATTTTATTCTTTCTGCACCACATGCCTGGCTGGAACAGCTTCTACTGTATATTATACAACGAGTGGGCAGATATTTGTCTGAGAATTATGAAGAAGAGAAGTCAAACATTATTTGCATATCACATGTTGATGTGTGTGTGATACTGACACAACATTTACATGGGATATATTTTTTGACAGATGTATATTCTCCCATCAGGGGACACATCTTCTGTTCTGTTTCATCACTCACTGACTGGATACAAGCGTGTTCATATTTTCACCTTTCCCTAACGGTGATTATTCTTGGTTCAAACATTGTCAGCCAGCTCACAATCTGACATAAAAGACGAACTAACATGAATCCCAGCTATTATAGTATGCTGTCAAATTACCCACTGAGGTAATAGTTCTATGAATACTATAAATGTACAGAGAATGAGTTTGGTGTGGTGACTAGTCACAACTCCACTGTCTTTGAATAAAATGGGATGAAATGGGAATACCATCAAGGACAACAGTCAGAGCATCTTAAAATAAAATTGATCTTAAACATCTTAGGGGAAATCCAATTAAACTATAAAAATAACAATGATACAATTTTGTTATTTTGTATAGTTAATATGTTAATATATATATATATAATAAATGTAATCAAATAGAATTTATTCTTGTTTAGTTTTGTTGAAATAGTTTTTTTATATAAACATTTTTATGCCAGTAGCATATCATTAGTTGTATTACTACAAACAAAATTGATTCAGAAAACATAAAAAACAGCCAAGACTCTTGTACAGCTTTTTATTTACGAACACTCAAATATTGTT
The DNA here is from genome assembly GCA_016806645.1 of Ophiodon elongatus. Taxonomy (NCBI): domain Eukaryota; kingdom Metazoa; phylum Chordata; class Actinopteri; order Perciformes; family Hexagrammidae; genus Ophiodon; species Ophiodon elongatus. Next base: position 189,804 of record JACSYO010000313.1, on the reverse strand, counting down.
ATCGGTATCAGCCTTCAAAGTGCTTCATAAAGGATTCAAGCATGCTGAGGGCTCAGTTGGAAACCTTTCAAAGTCATGGAGACTTGCATGAACTTGCTAGTATATGATCCCACCAAAACAGATACTGAGTTAATCATAACAACATGTTGCAGATGCAATTAAAATAGCTGGAGTTGTATTTATTTGCTGCTCTGACTATTTATTTGGTTATGATAAAACTGTTCGAACTAAAGCATTTGCTGCGATCTCACAACAAGGTAGCATAGCAAAAAAACACAAGCAGTAATATTATCTTCCAGACTTACTTTGAAGAGAAATCAAAGGTGAAGAGAAAGGATCTGAGCATTGGTTTCATATCGATCATGGAATTATTTTCTTGAGATGTAGCCAAATGCAAACAGTGTAGGCTATAATTTTACAATGATGTTACTCGTTGTTGTAGTTGTGGATAAACTGAGCTGCATTCATCGGCGTCACTGTTAAACATTTAATCAGTATAATAATACTAACAAGCACCAGGCTAAAAGCCCTGGAGTATTTATTTGTGAGTCAGAGCGTTCCAGCGTGAGCTGTTCAGATTGGCTGGAGGGTGAGAATGTAATGTGAGACTTTGTTTTCACACCGCTCAACTGACCTTGACGCTGATGATTGAATCTGCTTTGAAACAATGAGAAGAGGATGCAACACAGGAGAGGAAAGATGGATAATTTTCTCCCCTAACACAGTATCCCACCCTGTTTAATTAAGTATCGTGTTCTGCGTAACCGACTGTCTTTGTATTGTCAATCACAGTAAGCCCGCCCTAAAGCGTATTCTGCTTTATGATCTATTTGACTCTACATGGGACCATGATTTACTATGAACATCAAGAACACTTGAAACTAGCGATTGAGACCATAAAATCATGATTACAATGTTTACTGAGGTAATAAATCAAGTGAGAAGTAGAGTCATTTTCTCATAGACTTCTATACAACCAGACTTCTTTTGACCTGCCGGTCAGAACAGAGAATGCAAGTTTTAAGACTCTTCCGCATCGCCTTCACTTGTCAGAACCGGAGGTTGCCGCCTGATCTCTCCAACAAAGTCCGGTGTTGCTAATGTGCAGTAATGTGATATGACAGGACTACTGGGTCGAAAGTCAGAAACCTAGGAACACACGGCTTATAGATCACTGAGAGCTCAGCATGGTCTCCACACTAAGTCCACCAACTCCTCTTCGGCCGTTTGATCACTGTCCGAAACCATTGATACGTATTTACTCGCACTCTTGGGAGTTGCAATCGCAAGTAAATCAGAAAGCCACCCAGAAGGCCGATGTGAAACTGGGTAAACCTGTGATCTGCTTTGCAATGCTGATCGTTTGGTGGAGTTTCAAGAAAATAAAAGGTGAGTTCACTACAGTGTCTTTAGTTTGCGATGTAGAAAGCTCTGCACAACTCAATGTGTTTAATGACAATGTTTTTGGTTTTTTTAACCAGTGTCGCCATTTTTAGTATATATATAGCGGTTATGGCAAACAAACAATGCGGTATGGCTAAGGTTGGACAACTAAAATATTTGGTTGTAAGGTTAGGGAAAGATCATAGTTATGGTTTACAAAAGGTCTATAATGGGACAAACCCCCAGTCTTCTGCGTCAAACTCCATCACTCTCACCTCCACACCCTTAACTTTTCTCATATGAAGGCAACACTACTTCCTACTGCCACTGAATGTTGGCTTTATAAACCGTGAGGTGTAGAAACAGGAGCTTTAAGGAAAGACGACACAGAGAGGAGAACACTAAATATTAGAAGACTAAATCAATAGTCTGGGCTAAAATAACAAATGGAAAAATAAAGTAGAGAGCAAAATGGTACTTTAGCCTGACCTATCCACTCCAAAATCAGAGCAATTGTTGCCAATTTCTTTTCATTTCTTCCTGCTGCTTTACCCTTCATTATCTTCTAAAAGGGAAGAGAAAGACTAAATGTCCTTGAGTTGGTTTCATTTGCTGTCATGTCTTAGTTAAGAGATTTCTGTTTGAGAGACTTTGGGAAGATTATTTTTCATATATTCAAAGTCCACTATAGCTACTGCTGGACACTAACCACTGAATTACAATTACTCTTCCACACTAAGCGTAGAAATAACTGATTAATCTACATTATCAATGCAGAGTAAAGCCTCGGTTCTACACACATACACAGACTGCTGCGGACATCATAGACGTCTAGTAGTTTTGTTTATACTGCCTGTTTGGAGGACACGTTCCATACAAAACTCTTTTATTATCATATATATGTATGTACCCCAGTGGGCGGCCCAGCCTTTCCACATGATGTTTGGCATCAGTCTGTCTTTACAAAAGTTCAGTTCTGTAAGCAATATGGAAGACTACTCAAGGCTCGCTTGTAAATGCCCACTGCGAAATCCAACACATTCTCACACCAATGCGTAATATACTTACAGCTTGGCCAGTGTCTCTGAGCTTCAAACTATGACGCTGACAGCGTGTCAATATATCCTTGTTTAATGCATAGTGTCTTATACATAAACAGGAAACTGACTAACTGACTCACGTGACTACCGTGTGATTTTGAGTGTTTTATTTTTGCCGGGAAGTCTTTGCAAGTCTTGCAGTGCAAAGTAATCCTCAAGTAATTAGATGCGCTTGAAAGCCTAATTATAGGTACTGAAGATGTTTTTTTGTTTTTTTATAAATACTAACTATTTCAGTGTCAAATGAATACCTCCAATTAAATCTGGGTTAAAAAAGAGGACCCTGGTGGCTTTGGGGTTTAGGGTGCTAGCCATAAACCGCAAAGTCCCCAGTTCGCATATGGCCAGCGGGCCTTTGTAACATGCCATTCCCCAACCATCTTTCTAACCCCTCACTTCTTGTCAAGTCTCTACTATTGTCCATCAAAATAAAGGCCATAAATGCCAGAAAAGCCCATTGTCATAGCCTCACCCTGGCTACATCACACTGCTTCCAAGAGCATTGTGACTTTTGAATGTCATGACTCAGTGCGACAAACAGTAATAAAAAAATAATGGTACAAATGGGGATCGGTGAACAATTTGGGACTCCTCCAAACCAATGTTACGTCCTGATTTACACCCAAAAAAGGAATGAAAAAAGGATGCCTGACAGTTTAAGATCATAACCATCTTTGCACCTCCCCAAAAATAAGTGTGCACATTGGGCCTAATTGTCAGATTGTCTGTTGGCACTTTGTTTGAAGCATGCTGAGGCCTGAATACTTATTTACTGCATTGCATATGTAGATAATATCTGTATGAGCAAGAGATCAAGCCCATATTGCTATGCTGGTGTTTGACTCTTAGACTGCATTCAAAGCTGCACCTCTCTACTGAACTGGGTATAACGCGAGACTATATTAAGGCTGATAATAGCGCAGGTCTGCAGGTCTGCAGTAATGCTGGACTTGTCTTCCTTTGCCTGTTTCCACAGATCTATAAATAGCAGTGCTGATCATGCAGCACAGCCTGCCATCACCCTGCGTGTTCTCTGCAGCTCACACACACCTACACACTTCTCCCAATGTTTCCTCTCCTATTCTCTCCTCTCCACAATTTCACATTCCTTTGCTCCGACTCCTCCTTCCCCCACTCTTTCCTCCTTCCTCTCGTTATCTCATTTCCCTCATTAAGCCGCCCCTCATTTCCCTTCCTAACTCTATAATTTCTCAAGACTCCACATTCTCTCCTTCTCTCTCTCACTACCCCCTGTGATACTTTCCATCCATCACTCCACATGTTTCCTTCCACTCTTTCTCATAAACTGTTAACCCAGCCTGCCGCCTCTTTAATCTTCACACACAGAGATGGATGGATGATGGGAAACAGGAAGTGGCAGTACTGACTGATTTGATGACAGTGACTGTACTGCAGTTGTAGGATCCACAGTAAAATCTCTACAGTTTGCTGGACTCAGTTTCACTGGAACTATGTAACTTCTAATGAATCTTTTGAGCATGATGTGCACAGGTGCATAGGTGGCAATCATTCATGGGTCTCGGAGCTCGCGGGCCCCTACAGGGAAATGAGGAAACAAAGCTAAATAGAGGATTGGACACGGTGTCAAATATTTTAGATATTGGGAAACAAGTCATGGAGTCTACAGCCATGATAGCAGCTCTGTGAGGCTGTAATTAGGCACAGTGATGCTTTGAGCTGATAGACAGAGCGCAACAAGTTATGCCCTGGAAACAAAACCCACCGGAGCAGAAAACAATCTGTGCCGCAACCAGAGCTGGACTGCTAACAAAATGCCTGTGGCTAGCTAAAACATTATATCTCAGCATGTAATGTCATTTGAACACCTGTCTACCTGGGGTTGTTAGTTGCAAGATGATAGATGATGATGAAGACCATGGAGGTAGCTGTGAGAAAGCTAATGTTAGCGAAGTATTAGCAAGCTACTGTAGTTAGCTGAGGCACTTGCAAACATATTACTGCAAAGCTTTCTGATATATCCACATAGAGTTTTGTTGGCCAACCCGGAAGTTATCAGGGTTAGCCCTGGTTCCAATGGGATTTTTCCATTGGAGTTTGTATTTCGCGTCCCCACCACTAAGCTAAAGGCGGACTAGTCTTTGGCTTGATGCGTGAAGTAGCTTCATTTAGTCACTATTTAGCAACCGCCTTTTTACGTAAAAGCATTCCTGCAGCACTCGATTGCACTTTTAACACAAGTTGAAACCTAGTCTCATTGCACTTTGTGAAATAGTGATTTATGTACATGGACACAAATTTTCCATTCTTTTCCTGTGTCACGCTGCACGAAAACTATGCCAATGGTAAGTCAATTTGTATCTTTTTTCCGTGGAGGACACACAAATTAAACTCATCCATGTGACTATGCAACGCTCGTTTTGCTGCCTAAACTATAAATTGATGCACTTATTTTAAGCCCAACCATGATGTTTTTCCTTAACTAATATATGTTGTGCAGGCATGGAAAATACTTCCAATTTGAATACAGTACCTTCATTAAAAAGTCTTGCTGAGCAACACGGTATTTAGTTATAAACCAAATGGAAAGACACTAAATTTCATAGCATCCTGGAACAAAAAGGTAGACTGACGACTGACGGATTGTCACTGCCATCCTTAATAGATAGATTATTTCAAAAGGCTTGCTCTTACCAAAGTGCCTTGTCCTAAAGTAATATAATTACCTGCTAAGTGTTTTCCTTTATATTAGATTCTGCAGCAACATTGAAAGTCATTTTCGACACACTTGGCCAAGATGCTTCCCAGCACAGTTCTAATGTGTGCTGTTTCATACTTGACCTTGAGTCATAATATGTGGAGTGTTCTCCAGTGCTGGCAGCTCCTTGTGCAGCTACACTTCAGTCTGCTAGACAGTACAGCTTCTCTTTACTCTTTGAATCCACTACATTCATTCATCTCAGCCTGGAAACTGTTCTGTTGGTCTTTCTGGCCTCAATACTACACCTGACAGTTGGCAGATGTTTCCTGGTTTCTGATTTTAAATTAGACTTTGTTTTATTTTTTCACTTTCAGATGTCAATTTCGTGTTGATTCAGTATCAACACTGCCCTGTAAGTCTCTCAATCTGGGCAAATATCTAGTTTGTTACCACTAACTGTACTAGCATCTCATAAAGAATGTACTATTTATTTTTAATGACGGAGAAAAAGATAAGTTACAAGTGGCCGAGTCTCCTCAATGTCACCATTTCTTTTCAGCCACACAAAGCTGTAACAGTTGTATTAGCTCATGTGACCTGAATGATGAGTGCACTCCAGATAAATACCAGTCATGTCTTGTTGGAAGTAGTCTCTGGTCCAGGGGGACGTTATCCATTAACCCTGACCCAGCACTCAGCTGTCTGCCTCCTATCCCTCTGCTCACATCGTCCCATCCCCCCATAAGTGCTGGCAAAAAAATGAACCAACACGTTTTTTTTTCTTCGTGTTTGGTATGTACTCGGTCTCCACTGATATGTACTGCTTCCAGGAAATAGCCACAGCCTCGCCCCATGAGTCCTACATTGACAAAAGCACTTATCTCGTCCCGTCCACGAACTGCTGGGGATGAGAATGGGAGCATTTAACCTTTAAACAGTGTTACAGACTCAGTCAGTTCTGTGTGACAGTTTTGCTCGCTTTAAGCGGGTAGGGAGTGACTGACACATTGTCCCCTCAGGCCTTACTGTAGCTGTTTGCGCTCACTACTGAGGTTGCTAAGTATATGCTCAATTCATCCTGACCCGTACATACTCGCTTCCCTCGAGAGTTCCTGTAAATACCCAACGTCTGCCAAAGAATACCTAAGATACCGCCTGACAACGTTGGGGCTTGCTAAATTCGTTCCTGTAACAGAGAAGAGATAGTCGACTCTGTGCTCATTAGCCTGCAGATACTATTCCTGGCTACCTGTCGAATTTGGCCAGACTCACTGCTGCAGTTTGAGTACTTCAAGTGTGAGTCAGTAATGATGTATTTTTCGCCAGTTGATTTCAATGCTTTCAAGGGGAATTCCACCAATTTTTCCTGCTCCTCTGCTGGAGGCCAGAGGCTCCAGACTACATCAGCCGCTACTAGTAAAACACAACCCCAATCTCAGACTGAAATGTGGCCTAGTCGCACTGCGGGTAAGGTAGATGCCAAATGTTGACGATTGCGTGAATAATCTGCTTCTGCTGCATCGTTTTGATACTCTTTTTGTAATTGTCTGTCGGAGTCTGACGTGTTACAGATGTGCTGTGCCAAATCGCTGCAGGACTCTTGTAATCATCTCCATTCCTTATTTCTGCGTCTGTCATGACAAAGGTGAGAAAGTAGGTGGGGAAACCGCTCTCTTCTTTCTCTCGTTCAGTCAGCTATTTCCATTGCTTTTCCAGTGAACAAACAAGTGTAACACCATGAATGCCTTCTAGCTATAAATGTACTGTGGTAGAAACTAGTTCTTCTCAAGCCCACTGACACCTTTCTATACTTTGACACATCTGTATATTGATTTTGTATACTTGTATGTTTTACAGCCTTGTTTATACTCGCGTATATATATATATCAACAGGGTATTTATTTTATACTTTTTACTCCCTGATTTGAACGTCTTCCATGCTCATTTCCTCACGAGATGAGAGGTCATTTCAAATAATCTATTTACTTGTTTTTGTCAAAACAGCTTCAATAACAAAACGAAATGTTTGATGAATAAATCTGTTTAATATATATATAGTATCTGCTTGCATTCCTCTGATTTCATGTGTTTTCATGTCCCATCTTTAATCCTTAATGTTGTTGTGTAAATGTAATTTATCGGGCTGAACACCAATGTGCCCTTCTCTTTGTTTACCTTTTTTTTTTTTTACGTCCCCATGCTTCCATTGGTAACTATGTGTTTAATGTCACATTTGCTATGAATTGTGGGTAATTCCCTTGGGCAAAGTCTGCATCTAATGCTGACTTACGGAAAGGGTTCATAAAGGGCTCAAAATGTCTGCCAGAGAGCCCTGAAACACTCAACGATGTGACAGTGGGACAGCCCTGAACCCTCAAGGCCTCAGCGGGAGCGCGCTTCAAAGTCCGTGAGTCCGTGATGGTGGAGAATGGGATTGGGCCAGTACATTTGCACGCCTAGGCCTGTTGTTTATATCTCATACATCTGCCATTCAGTCCTCTCACTCATAATTTCCTTGCTGTCATTGTTCCGGGCAATCAATCGTGATATCAGCTGTTCTGATCGACTGGTCTCTTCTATCCAGTGGCACAATGACACAATTACATCGTTAACCGATCATCTTGCTGCTTTCTTGCTTGAAGAAAACTTATTTTCTCTCTCTTTTTCCTGCCTGTCCAAAGCGTGACATTGTTTTATTCTCTCGCTGTCCCCTGTATTAGAATATCCAGCCTTGTTGAATTCTTATACTGAAACTTCATGCCCTCACAACCTACAATCACACGTCCTGTACCATAAAAGCCCTGTACCATCTCACTTATGTTCGTCATGGTAAAATGAGTAACTTATAAGGTTCTTTATTGTAGACGTCTGCATCCTATGGCACTTGTACGTTAATACAAGTAAAGTTGTTTGGGACATTTAACTAAAATACACAGTAGAGTTTTATTATGTTTTATTGTCACATTTTAAATCAAGCAAAGGGAAGTACTTCATGCCAAATAGGCCCGCTCATTCATGACGTACACAGACGTTATTCACCTCAACGCAGCTCATCCAGTCTGTGCGCAGTAACACGCCGGCCTCATTCAAGCAAGTGCTCTGGTCATTGCTGACCTCATCACAAACCACAATGACCATGCTCAGTTGGCATAACGGCAACTCTCTTCCACGGTGGGCCGGTGCATTCTTCTGACTGGAAATTGCGACGATGTGTCCATCTGTGGGCTTTTGAAGGATATCCGGTGAGTGATTCTCAGGCTGCAGCCTCCCTCTACTCTGGATTTGATGTCATCTGCATCGTGTGAGATGTCTGACCACTGAAGTGCTCATGTCTGGGGCCAGCAAAGGAAACTCAAACGCCTCTCTCTTTCTCTTTCTCTCTCTCTCTCTCTGTCTCTCTCTCTCTCTGTGTCATGCGTCAGCATCCCGCAATGTGAGCAATCCTCTTTAAGATTCATGCGAGAGCGTCACGCAGTTAGTCGCCACTCCAGTCATCATCACAACCTTTTACGTGACCTTTTTCGCTCTGTGCCTGACTCAGATTATATTTACATTATGCACATGACTGGTGATGGAGTTTTTGCATCACAGCTACCTTACTGCTCACTGTCCTCTATTTATTATATTTTGGCTAAGTATTCATTCCTATCCTCCTTAGTGTGTGGCTGATATTGTTTTCACCTTTTGCGTCGTACTCTGGTAAGTGGGTCACTGTCACTGCATCCAACACGACCTCATACGCTGCACCATGGTCTGATGTGTCCTCACACTGTTGTCCTGCCATGTCTTGGATGCTGCTATTTGACCCTGTCTTGGCTAGGTCTCACCGTAAAAAAGAAGTTTATTTACATGTATTGGATTTCTACCTATCGTAACCCTATAGTCATTGCTTCATACTCCTGGTGACCTCACATGCTGGTAACTTTATTCTGTCATGTGGTATCACATTCATTGCAGCAGCAGCATTGGGGGCTCTGTTAATCATCTAAGTTGCTCCGTGATCGTGCCTGTCCACATTCTGGATACATGCATATAACTGGTGGTGGCGTTTTGGCTCAATGGCTATTTTAGTGCTCACTGTTTCCTTTTTATTTCCTGTCATAGATAACTCATCAGATCTGATTATTATATAATTCAGCTAATTACTGATTTTCATGTATTCTGCCAATTCTTCACATCCAGGTGTTCTACTATTACTATATTTATTTTGCCAATTTCTGAAATCCATTTATGTTGCTCAGAACTACTTAATGTGTTTTGTGCAATTGTTCCATTTTCATCATATTCTACTAATTGCCCATATTCATTGTTTTCTGATTTGTGGTGTCATATCAAATCATATCGGGTAAGTGGTGTTATATCATTGTATCTGGGAAGTAGCGTCCTATCCATGTTATTTTCACAAGTGGTTCATATTCTTGTATTCTCATAAATGTCGTCATAGGCTGCCACATTTTCATTGCTTCTGTAATTGCTCACAATCACCGTATTCTGAGAAATGGCGTCATATACATATTATATCTAAGTGGTGTCAGATGCATCACATTGCTAATTCTAAGTTCACTGCTGACCTCTTTTGGTTAAATCCATTCTCTGCTGAATTTCCGGTCTTCAATGTCTTGTGAGTGATGAATGATTCATTAAAAGTGGCAGGTAACGGACACTGACTGCTTAGCCAAATCTTTATAATTTAATGCCATGTCATTCCAGTACACTAGCCACGTTGTCTAAACTCAAACTGTTCCTATTCAGATGACTGCTGTCCTCAAGCCATTGCTGGCTAAGCTAAAAAAAAAAAATACAATTACAAATTCACAGATGTTCGGGTCAGCGCTGATATAGTCATTGCAGCGCTGTTGTTTCTGCCTACTCATTCATGGTAAATCGCTGATTCTAATCTCTGTTATGCCTCATCTCGATCATTGTGACCCGTTTCATTCCCTCTTGGTAAGTCAGCATTATTCATTATTTTGGGGGAAATATTAGGCTGTGGTTTATTTTTTTCCTTTTGGGGGGATATATCTTGCTTCTGCTCAGGGCAGACGCCCCTCGATTACAAATCTCCCTGCAGAGTCCAAGCGCCAAAGACTCTGTCAAGACTTTGTCATCACTTATCATCTGTCAATAAACAATTATATTTTCGTCATCCGACTTGTCTCTCCTGATTGAAATAGACCTCACAAGCTTCTTTTTTTTGTAGCGGGTCCTGCTGACGGTGCAGCTGCTTTTTCATCACGTAAATGCTGGACTTTTTCATTTATTCAAAAGCAGCAATTCAATTAAATAATTCTGGGTGTTTATATCATCACTTCTATTATATGTCCCCGTGATCCTCGTTTTTTTTTTTTTTTTATTCGTAGCCTTTTTCTCTATTCATCCGGTTAGCATTTTGGTTCTGCAAAAAACATCTCTCCCCCAATGGGAATCATTAAACATTCATCCAGTCTAATCCAATCCATCTAGTGTCGCTCTCTGTCACTCCTTCCCTTCTGACTCTGTCTTTCACCCCCTTTTTCTTGTCTGCATCCATCCTCTCCAGCTTCCATCATTCTTCTATGATTTGTTTGCCTGTCTTCCCCCTCCCCACCACGCTGCTCCATCTCTCCTTATTATCCTTCCCTTCCTCTCTCACACACACCTCCTGTTTTATTAGGCCATGCACTTAAGGGAATCACTTTCTCAGACCATTTATTCCTTCTCGCCATTCCCTGAACACCCTCCCCACCCCCGTCTCACACCAACACATACAGATGCTTTTAGAAAATGCTCCGAGAGCACAGCGGTATGAGGACATCAGGTTTAAGATGGTTCATGTGTAAATCCTGGATTCAAATCTATACGTGATTGTATTAGTTTCATGGCATGTTAGTTTAAACGCTGTCTGCTGAATTTCTAGTTTGACTGTCAAATATTGTACCTTGTGTTCATTATGTAAGCTATTTTTAGATTTAGTCTTAGGCCTGAGATCAAAAGTCCATGTTAGTTTTAATTATATCTAGTCAACATCATACTTATTTCTTTCATTCAATTTAATTAAACTAAAACAAAAAAAATTGGTTTCGTATTCAATCCAAAAACAAAATCTTCGCATAAAATGTGAACAAACAAGTGCAACATTGCCTTCAAGCTATAAATGTACTTGTTGAACTAGTTCATCTCAAGCAGACTGACATCTTTCTGTAATTTGACACATCCATAAATGTAGTACGTTTGCATTTTGTGCAGACTTGTTTATATTTGCATATATGCCGTACATTTTATTAGACGTTGCAATTTAGCTGCATGGAGCCATTCAAGATCGACAATACCTGACTGTCACATTTTTAATGGGCAATTATTTTGTACATGCTTTTGCAAGTCTAGCATTTCTAACACGAACATATGTGTCTTAATAAGCAAGCGTTTATCCAATTTAGCTGGCCGGCTACTGACTTTTGATTTAAAGGCTAAACCCCCATTTGCAAGCAATGTCCTATTGTTGTGAGATGCTAGCAATAAATAATGTGACATATCTTTTCAAACCCGGTGAGCTTAAGTTAATGTATGTTAAAAAGTAATGTAACATTATTAAACATCTTATTGTATTTCACTTTCTAGTAGTTTGTAGCTCGCACCAGGCTTTCTGACAGCTGGCAGTACGCTGCAGGCGTGCAAGGTCACCTGGAAGGTGATAGCGTGCAGGAGGAGAAGTGTGCAGGCATCCAATAACAAGAAGGGGATCTGGATGGCGTGATGTCATTTTTTTTTCAAAAATGTTGTCTAAAGTCACAATATAGGTCACAGCTACTGTGCATCTCGTCTTTGTCAAGGGGAAAAAGGGGTTCGAGAGCAGTTATGAAAAACTATTTTCGTAACTGCTCTGCCATGTCAAGGGACATTATTTTGAATGTACAAAACTGGGATTTCAAAACAAATCAGATCTTAGACCAACCACATGGTTTACACCCATTTCTGTCAAAAATGTCATTACATATTTTATTCTATTCGACATTTGTGTGAGATTGTCATAATTAGCATATTAATTCATGAGTTATGGTGAAAAATCCATCACACTGACCACCAGATTCTAATCCGTTCATCCTTGAGTCCAGGTGGTCGTTGTGCCAAAGTTGAAAAAATTCCCTCTAAGAGTTCTTGAGATATTGCGTTCACGATATTGTACCGGTCACGGCTGTCGCCGCCGCCGGGGCATGAAAATACAATGCTGACAGTGAGTGACATACAGTATCACCTTACATAGAAACATGCTCATGTTTTGGTATTGAATATGCGACCATACTCGGACATAGAAAATACAGAATTAAAGCATATGGGCAAAAACGTTGTTTCCGTAGCGCTACTTGCGGTCATACATTTCACAGGGCACCTGTTAGCAAGGCATTGGGCAGCTACAAGGCTTAATAAAATGTGGAACCGAAGGGTTTCCTTCAGCATTTCCTCAATAAAGATTTCTTGAAATTTCAGTTTTATGCGTGTTGCCCTTTTGTTTAGTGTTGCTGTTTTCATCAACCTAATCCTGTGAGGCAAGTTGGCCTGAAGTGACCTCAGCCTTCCTCATCTACCTCCTTCCCCCATCTCCAGTCAGCAATTAATTATCTGACCTAACCAAGCACACATGCCCTGATTCATTTTTCTCCTTCCTGCTAAACCTCCCCACCACCTCCTTCATCCCCACGCCTGCCTGCCTGCAATTGTTGATTGTCCTTTCCAGTTTATGCCTGCAGCGAACTCACATAGGCACCCACACAAACACACATATAAACACACACACACACACTGAATCTTTATCTTTTTATAGCTCTGTCTTATTAGGCAGTGAAAGCAGATTTCTCCCCAGTGAACAGTAAGCCTCTCCTGCAGCCAAACTCCTCCGTGTTATATAACAAGGGACTTAAAAGTATGCTTGAAAAGTATGAACAGTTCATTCAAACTCCAGTCTTATTATTGATGTTCTCTAAGGAGGAACTACATGAATGTTAATGTCATGGTTGTTTGTGCTGTTTGAGACAGATGAAACCACCAAGAGGAAGCTGTGGTGTTCGTCTGGCAGTGTTTATTTATTGCATCTCAAGCCCAAAAGTGCACGGCGTGTTCTCCTCTGCTGGACAGAAGTGAATAACATAAAACCCAACATCCCCTAGACTAGGCAGCTGAGTTCAGTCTGCAAGAGCGCACATGAATGCAGTGGTCCGTATGTTCTGGTGTTTCCAAAGTATGGTGTGAATGCCGGAAATAATTCACTAAAGCTACTCCAAATGTGTTACTCCAAGTAAAATCCCTGTTAAGACGAAGCTACAGCATAGTGTTAAGTGTTCTCAAGAGTAAGTTCAAACCCCTTGAAAATCTTCTTTTTGCTAACCTCCAGTGGTCTAACTTCCAACCTTGCTCCAGTGATGTACAGGTGCACCCTAGGACGCTGTGACATCACAGTTGCAACAAAGTATGAGCAATTCTGAGCTCTGCAGCCTCATTGCTACACTGACAAAATGTTGTATCTCTCAGTCTCAGCCAGGAGGAATTGTGACCTCAGTGACAGTCAAGCTTGTTTGTCAAGCTCGCTCAGTTTTGTCCGAGAGCATTTGGCAGGCAAACACCGCCAAACCAAAATGTGTATTGTTGCCATAGTTGGAAAAAAGAAAACAATTGCAAACTCCTTTGTCTGCTGTATGTCTTATATTGTGTATGTGGGTTTTAAAAATGGAGTCAGTCAGTCAAGCAGCAATGGATTTTCTTGATTATTGATGAACCAGCACAATGGTCTTGAAAAAAAAGTATTGGGGTCAAAGTGAAAGGATCTAAGATTTTTAACCTGTATACAAAGAGGCCTGAGACTCTGTATATTTAGTGCACATATAGTTCGTTATGAGACTATTAGGCCTTTCGGTCTTATAGATATAAAATTATGTCATCAGCGTATAGATATACTTTGTGCTCATTTACAGCAGCATTTAAACCATATAGGTTATTATGATGGATGGGTAGCACAAATGGTTTCACGACAAAATCAAAAAGAAGTGCGGATATTGGACTCTTTTTGTGGCAAATACCAACCCCTCGAAACTGTTGGTGAGTAATGTTGAAGTGTGACACACAGTGTTGTGTTTGAAACATATTGAGCGTACATGTGAACAATATATATATATATACATATTTTTTTGGCAAGCATGGGTTTGAGAATGAGCACATGAATCCAGCTGCAGTTCTTTTTACAGCCCCATTTCAAGGCCACAGATGTGGTACTTAAAAAGATCACATCTTGAGAGTCCAGCAGAAACCGCTGCCTTTACTCGAAAAGTTAATCAAGTGACTTCCGTATCGTTCTCTCACTGCCCTCCCCTCTTCTTCCCACATCGATCCGCCTCTCCACCCCACCCCCTTGGGAAAGATGGCGGGGGAGTGTAGATTATAGCTTATCCGTGCTCTGCTCGACTCTGCACTGCCTCGCTCTGACAGCAAAGCCCTTTCACCTACATTCACTGAGAGCCTGCCTGCCTAGTCACACACTCACACACACACACACACACACACACACACACACAGTCTGCCTGCCTGATCTTGTCATGCAGTGCAGCAGTGCTCTGCAGTCTGACATGGCTCCCTACAGGAGGGAAGTATTTACCATCTGTCTACATTTGCCCCCCCCTCTCTCTCTCTCTCTCTCTCTCTCTCTCTCTCTCTCTCTCTCTCTCTCTCTCTCTCTCTCTCTCTCTCTCTCTCATTTACCCGTTGTTTTCCTTTCTCTCCTTCAGCTCTCCTTCTCTCTGCAATAGATACAGGCAGGAGGAGTAAAAGAAATCAGAGAAGCAGAGAGAGACGGTGTAAATGCTGTAGGAGAGAGCATGATGAAATAAAGGGAGAGGAGCTGTGTGCATACGGAAATGGTGATTACTTACCTTAATGTTAATGTCCAACATGCGCTGTCTAGGATTACATTCATGAATGGAGCAAGTATTTGCCTTGCCAAAAATGATCATTAAAGGAACATTTAAATATATATATTTAAATATATATTTAATTAAATATATTTATATATATATATATATATATATATATATATATATATATAAATTGTATAAATTTAATGTCAAAGAAAAGTTAACAAACAAGTCGTCCCTTTGCAGCCTCTTTGGAAATGAGCAGAGGGATGCATCATCTCTCTCAGATTAATAAGAATCAGACGAGGGATGTGGCAACATTGGACTTTTCAGAAAGAAAATGTGATAATGATTACAGAGGTTCAATTGTCTCCAAACAACATTTGTAAGGAGAGCTGAATGTGTGCAACTACTTTTGTTTCAGTAAAGGTTGAAGCCAACCCAGCTGTTGAACTTCAAGGCTTCTCTGTACCATATCTAGAGCATTAATATAGCAGCAAACAACTATTTGCTATGTGAAGATATAGTGGAGTGATGTACCTGAGCAGAGAAGGAAATGGCTCTCCCTCTGTGTGTGTTGTAATCCAAGCCTCTCTGTCACACAGTGTTTGACACTCATTGGTCTTTTGTAGCCCTGAGCACTAAAATAAATACCAAACTTTTGCATTTCATAGTTATCATCAAATGGAGGAATCAAAAATAAACCAACCTTAATGAACAACAACACCTTGTCCTTGTAATGCATGCGTCACCTTGCTTTTGAGTGATCATTTATTTTATTTCTGGAGTATATGAAAGCTTCTCTGCAGTGCCTCTGCTAATTAGATCCTGTGCACGTTCTTTGTGCTCTTCTTTTTTATTTAGGAGTGATAAAAGTCAGTGTGTAAGTTCTACCACAGGGAGCATCGTCTCTGGTGTGCTGCGGCGCGGATCAGAGTCTGCACAGGCCGCTAAAGTTTATTCATCTTTCTTGGAGTATCTGGAGTGTGTATGGCTACAGTAAACTAGATCCATTGACCTATATAGCTCTGGTACTCCCCCAGGTGCCTGTAGCGTGAAAATATTACATCAGTTGATTGTATTGATTTAAACGCCCTTGACAGAATTGCCTTCAAGTTATAATAATAAATAAAGAGAATTCAACAACTAAAACTGCTCATTTCATCGCGAAGATGAACAAACAACATATTAACAAGTTTGCTATTTGTGAAGCTTTCCAGCAGAGGAAAAATATAAAGTTTGTCCTGAGGGTGATATCCAAGAAAAGGTAATTACTTTCAAAGGTGTTCACCCCTGCTCGAACATAAATATGCTCATAACATTTTTTTGGCATGCCACCTTTTAGATGATAATGTACTTTGTGTGGAATGTTGACATTTTGACCTGAGACTGGTGCTGAGAAAGGGTTCATCCTCTTTGGAGCATGAATATGCTGATTGAATTTAAAGTCGACCTGCCTTAAAGACATTGTTATATCGTATTTAAGTGTAGCATATCTAGCTCATGAACAACATTCAGATGGCGGTTAACATCAAAATCATTAGGCATCCTCTGGGAAACAGCAAATCTAGTACTCTGGACAGTTGCTGTTGGCATATCTTGCCCTAGGTCAAGATTTTTTGAATCACTGACAAACCCTCTTTCTGTTGAAGCGGTTGGCTGGGACTTTATGCAACACATTTTGTGACTTTCGGAAGGAGAAAATTCGACAATCCAATTGGCATCATGATTACTTGTTGGGCGGGTTAAATTCCCCAACCTGCATTCTACGGGTCACACGTCTGCAATATGTACGAACGGGTTGATCAATTAATATAAGGGAATATCTAAGTGCTGGGAACTGCAACTTGTTATAGCGTGTCAGGTTTCAGGCCCTGCACATAATAACCAAGTGTGATGGTGCAATTTGTAAAAAGAATCACCCCCTCCTTCCCCTCCCGCTGTCTTCCAGCGAGACAGCTGATTGTTAGCTCTGTCTTCATTAGGGGCCTCAGGTTCAGCTGAGACTGAAATTAGACCGTGCTGTTTTGGCCATCTTCCACATCTCGCTGGCTCACACACACACACACACACACACACACACACACACACACACACACACACACACACACACACACACACACACACACACACAATTATTTCATCCTGCTAAAGCTTCCTGTCAGCAACTCAGAATATAGTGTGACTGCTTATAGTCGCTTCCAACTCATGTCTGTTATCTCGCTCATTCACTCTCAAACTTGCGATCGCAAATATGCAAACTGGCATCTTATCAATATACTAATGAGAGCACATTGCATAAATTGAAGACTATAAACGGAAAGATCACATTACCAAGGTCTTCATGCATGCAAATGACATTTTGTAGAAGTTGAAGGATTGCTAAAAATATATTTGGAAGTGGGTGTCAGCTATGGAATGCCATTTTCATTCAATATTTAATAAGTACATACATAAAATAAATTAATGATGGCTAATAAAATCCTGAAATAAAGTCTATGGCAACCTTTAACTTTAAAATGTACAAAATGTCACTCCCCTAGGCATGCTCTGACTGTTTTGGTTCTCTGTGTGATATTCAGAGCATTACTATAGCAGCAAAAAAATATTATTGCTATGTAAAGATCTAGTGGAGTAATGTCTACCTGAGCAGAGAGCGTAGCGCCCCCCGTACCGTTTGCCCCCAACCAAGTAAACACTGTTAGCTCTGCCAGCACTGTTGCTGTTGTTTGCACTGTTAACATTGTTAGCATTGTTAGCGCTCTTAGATTCAAAGAAGTCAGGTGGTGTAGTTTAAAGAGCGACCAAGTCTGCAAAAGGGAAGGGGTCAGGGTGGATGGATGGGTCAACAGGCAGAGGACTTTCACTTATGAGGCTGCAGAACACACAAAACTTTTCGTAAGACATCATACAAGCCTTTGATTGAGGATGCATTACTCTGAGCATTACTTATGAAAGTTATGTTTATTACTGTGTCATGCGCTCAAATAAAAAAATAAAAATAAGGAGAGGATGGAGATAGATGTAGAGCACTGTGATAAGCCTCTTATTGGCTAACAGTTGTATTCTGCCTCCTTCCTGTCTCCCTTTCTGTCCCTGCTAATTAAGAAACAACAGCAAAAGGAGGTCAGTCTAACAAGCTACAATCTCGTGATGGAACGGTTTTGCAAAAAAAACTGTTAATTGTGAAATAATGTGTGCTAAATGTTCTGACATTGCATATTCAGGTTGGTTTTAGAAATTCAAACGACCTCGAAACATCTTAATGCAAACTGCCACAGTGATCAGGGGTCCACTTATGTGACATATGATTTCATACACGTTTCATGTCTTTAACGGTAGTGACATGATCCACGTATCAGTGCTGTTCATGCAACTATTTTTGGAATTACCCTGGAGCAGAAGAAACTACTGTATACATGTCTTTCATCCTTTTGATTCTCCTACAAATAGCAGCCTCATTCACAGCAAAGGTTGCTATAGTGTTGCCAAGGAGACTCAGGATATGTCTGTTATTGGCTCGGCTGTATCCAGGCAGCCTACATTACCACAGACACACACATATACAGAAACATAATAATGCCCTCCCTCATGCACAAACACGCTCTGGGGATGCAGAAGAATCGACAGAATTCACAGGTCGATTCAATTTGTTCTGCTCGTATCACATATTGAATATATTTTACATGTTACTTCTTGTTGACACAATAATAAGTATGGACACGGTCCTTTTATTAGTATAAAGTATAATGTTTAGGCTTTCAGAATACTTTTTTTTGTTTTGCCTAATTTTGATGAACAAAAGCAGTAATTTACAGCTGAAATCAAATCAAATGTGGATTACAAAAACAGGTACCCATCCCATCATATTTTGACCTGAGCACGAGGTGAATACATTTCTATTGTGTAATGAAGTGAGAGTCATCACGAATGTCTAATATGCACAAATATGTGCTCTGTGGTGGTGCTTAAATAAATAAAATAGCATGGGCCGTTTATCGTGTACCCTGCTGTTAGACTCACATCTAGTGCTTTAGAGGGAGTGTCTCTTGTATCATATTTAAACCATTTAAATATACATCTAACCAACTGTCCTTCTCCAAACAGCCGTCTATCGCTCGGTGAGTGAGTTATTCCTCCTGTTTTCGGGCAATGGTGGGGTTTCAGCTAAACCAGTACCTTTGACGTTAATTATTAATAATAACCTTTACAGTTACAGTCACACAAGTCAGTTCATTACACACTAAGCCTGCAACGAGACACAGACAAAAAACAAAACTGAGAGTCTACAAGCTAGCTATGCTAACATCTCTGTGAGGCTGTACTTGGACATAGCAGTGCTTTGTGCTAAATGCTAACACCAGCATGTTAACAGTTGCTAATTAGCAATTAGTATAGGAATCCATCCATTACTTGATCAGATATTTCACTCAGAACCACAAACGTCATTCTGTGTACTGTGTAATATTGTTGTTGTTTTTTTGTGCGTCATGTAGCAGCATAAATCAAAACTTGGATAACTGGAGGACACAGCAGCCATGAACAGAGAGGATTTGCTTTACCCGCAGAGCCATAAGGCAGAAGTGCGGTCTTAAAAATCCACTCTTTGATCTCGCGGGAGGTGGTGTGACATTTGTCTTTCTGTCTCGAGCAAAGGCCAAACAAACTGAGTAAAAGCTGATGAAAGAAAGAGACGATATGTCCTGCCTTTCCATAGATTATCTGCTTTTCTTTTCTCAACACTCTTTGTAGGCTTGTGTATATTAACTAGAAAACATGATATTATAATTCTTGTGCCCTTTCCGCTGAATGTCCCACATTTTAAATCCATCCTTGATTCTTGTTTCCTTTTTATTTCGCAAATCATTACATCAGAACTAACCAAGGCAACGATATTCTTTTTTGGTTCGCCACAACTTCACTGTCTGTTGTTTTTCCAGTGTTTTGCTCGAAGGCATCTCCAAGACAGCTCTATAGTTATAACAGTGGTCTGTCTGTGAACACATAGTGGGGAAAAAAGGAACAGATTGGTTGCATGCAGAGGAATCTTTAACTGGCCGTCCCGGGTTTGAAGCATCACAGACAATCCCATTCAAGTGCCAAACGTAAACCCAAGGCTCTCTTTACTATTCTCCCGAAGAGACGGATCTAAAACTGCGCCCTAATCTCCCCAGTGCTCGGTGAATGATGAGCTGTTATGTAAAAGAATCTGGACCTCTCTGGAGAGCCCAGGGTTTGTGATGAAACCACAGTATCTTTGCCCGGATAATCTCGCCCCATCGCATTACAGTAATGTTAGGACGCTGCAGAGGGGACGGGGGCTTGTGAGAGCGACTACGAGGAAGGCGGAGATGAAATGAAAGAGGGGAGGGTGGGTGGGTGGAGTGAAGGTAAATGTTAATTTGGTCAAAGCTAAATTCATGCAGACAGGGAATGTGGGGCATCTTTGTCAGTCACACCTATTCAACCTCCACACACACACACACACACACGATACTAAAAAGCTGTCAGTGCATACACAAAGGCATTCTCTTGTCAAAGAGAAGGCGTTGTTGAAACACCCGAGGAGATTTCTCCTATAATCTGCCTTTACAGATTTCAAATATTATTCCATGTGTGTGTGTGTGTGTGTGTGTGTGTGTGTGTGTGTGTGTGTTTTGTGTGTGTATTCATGAAGAGGCAGCAGAAAGTGCCATGGGAAAGACCTTGTCGCTGCCAGTTTGATGCTGATATTTCACATCACTCTGTGTGGTGTGTGTGTGTGTGATGATGTTTTTGGCTGTATTTGTGGTTATCAGAGAGCGGGAACACACTGTGTGTGTGTGTGTGTGTGTGTGTGTGTGTGTGTGTGTGTGTGTGTGTGTCTGTGTGTGTGTGTGTGTGTGTGTGTGTGTGTGTAAGTGTAAGTGTAAGTGTAAATACTTTGATCTCCAGAGCTCCCTGGAGTTAAGCTCTTCTCCGCTTGAAAACAGCCTCTTTACATAGAGCTGAGAAAGAGAGGGGGAGAGAGGAAAGGGTGGTGTAACAGAGATCCACTCCAGAGGGAGGGGGTTGGGATAGAATTCGATGTCTTCTGTCAAAATAAATTAGACACGTTTAAAAAATATATATTTAAAAAAGAAATACAAACGAACAGGGAGGTCATAGGACAGGGTCACTCTCATAACTCCCAAAGCTGGTGACAATTCAGTGTTTTGGACCTCACCTTAGACCTTTGGTCTACATTCACTGCTGCGGCTGCCGGCACCAGCATTTCCCTAAATAAGTCATGAATACGCAACGAGTTTAGTTTTTTGTTGAAACCAATTTAGATTAGTTGCAGACTCACCGAGTTGAGGATTTGTAGTACCGACTAAAACGAGCAGGGAAGAAGTAACGTTGCGAAGCGCAGAGAGCCAGAGTAAATGAGTCGAATTTAACAACTCAATGCTTCATCCAGACACTCCTGTCACAGCGTAGGGAAGCACATTGCTATTGCCAACGAGAGACAGCTTTGTCCGGCTTGTTTTCTGTGTTTTCTACCAAACCAGAATTAAATCATCATTTTCTATCCCTTAACTCTTTGAACGAGGCAAGAGTTAACCCTCTCCTGAAGAAACCCACCCTCAACCCGTCTGAAGTAAACAACTACAGACCTGTCTCTCTTCTTCCCTTTCTTTCCAAAACTCTCGAGCGAGCCATCTTTAACCAGCTCTTCTCCTACCTCCACCATAACAACCTTCTTGACCCCCACCAGTCTGGTTTCAAGGCAGGCCACTCTACAGAAACTGCCCTCCTCGCTGTCTCTGAGCAACTTCACACTGCCAGAGCAGCCTCTCTCTCCTCTGTCCTTATCCTTCTAGAGCAGCCTCTCTCTCCTCTGTCCTTATCCTTCTAGAGCAGCCTCTCTCTCTCCTCTGTCCTTATCCTTCTAGAGCAGCCTCTCTCTCCTCTGTCCTTATCCTTCTAGAGCAGCCTCTCTCTCCTCTGTCCTTATCCTTCTAGAGCAGCCTCTCTCTCCTCTGTCCTTATCCTTCTAGAGCAGCCTCTCTCTCCTCTGTCCTTATCCTTCTAGACCTTTCTGCTGCATTCGACACAGTGAACCACCAGATCCTTATTTCCACGCTACAGGACCTGGGTGTCTCAGGCTCTGCTCTCTCCCTTTTCTCATCCTACCTCAACAACCGCACTTACCGGGTAACCTAGAGAGGGTCTGTGTCTGAACCTTGTCCCCTCACTACTGGGGTCCCTCAAGGTTCCGTCCTGGGTCCCCTCCTCTTCTCTCTGTACACCAACTCTCTCGGCTCTGTCATTCGCTCACATGGCTTTTCCTACCATAGCTATGCAAATAGCTATGCAACACTGTCACTTGCTACCCATAGCAAATGACAGTGTTGCCATGTCTTGTATTGAAATGGCTATTGCATTAAGTTATGTAAATCTGGATTTATAGGGATAATCATAACAGAGCCATTTAAATGTTTTAATGTAACACTTGACCTAATCATTCACATAATCTGTTGTAGTAATATACATATCCACTGAGGGAAGCACGTTTTTTTTTTTTGCTTTTACTGAACTGGATTTGAGGATATTCATTTACTTTCAGGGACAATAGTTAGTCAGCTTACACAATGAAAGAAAGACTGCTCTTTCCCAGACACGCCTTGGCATTCTGAGTCTCACATTCTTCTTCAGGACTGATTTCGAGACCGAGCCTTTTGACTGAGGGTGTGTTCACACCAAGCATGTTGGAGCAGATTATATGACTGGTGACTGTGTTTTAAAAGTTTGATTTGCTTGGCTAAGTTGGAATAATGCCAGGTGAAGTTGGGTGGCACCAAGGACTGCAAGACTGAGAAAGAAGGTCTCTGTTCACTTCCAAGACAGTGTGGTTCGTTGAAAGTGTTAATCAAACAGACAGCCAAGGGTTTAGGGGTATAGGGAGACGGATGTTGATATCTGATAGTCAGGGGTTTGTCATGCTTGGAAAGCCTGGTGTTGCAAAACCAACAGAAGGCAGATCACAGTCTGGACTGATGATAATTATCAGCTATTTCTTCATGTCTCTCTACCTTTTAGGAACACAAGAGAGGCACACTCACCCTGTAATTTATGTTTATCACGGAGTTTGGTTTAAATCTAATTGGAAAGTGTGAAGCTAACTGAATTAAATTAGATTTTTGTCCAACGAGCAAAGAAAACAAACAGTAGATGTGGCTTGTTATACCCTTAGATTATCCCTGTTAGCTAGAACTGGAAACTGCCTTGCTGCGTTGGTGGACTGAAATAACAGTTCAACTCTGATGATGGCTTTGGTTTTGAAACAGATTCAGAGAACCATGTGTACTGTATAACTGAGCCCTTGCTCTCTGCTCACGATGTCTAGGCAGGCAAGTTGAAAAGAGAAAAATCCATGCGCAGCAGCCCACAAGAACCACAAATCATAATGCCTGAAAAGAATCAGCTGACGTTTGTTTCCCCCAAATGAGCCACTTCTTTTTAAAGCAAGGGTTTTTCTTGAAATTCCATCCAATCCAGATTCAGTACAAGGTGCTCGCTAAGGAGAACCATCTGTGACAAAAGAATGTGTGGCTTGG
Source organism: Ophiodon elongatus (assembly GCA_016806645.1). Lineage (NCBI taxonomy): Eukaryota > Metazoa > Chordata > Actinopteri > Perciformes > Hexagrammidae > Ophiodon > Ophiodon elongatus. The sequence goes on along the minus strand of JACSYO010000313.1, from coordinate 166,187 downwards.
ATAACGGGGCAAGTTTTTTTCCTTTTTCCTTGAGAGGGTTTTATGGCAGTTCGTGTTCTGCCAAACATTCCTGCCTGCATGATTTCGAGCAAAAACATTTCCCCGGCCCTTTGGCATTTAAAGACACCTCTGTCTTTGTATAACAAATCTGTGGATCAACTCATAGGCGAGCCATTACCCACAACACCCACACTCTCTCCCTAGTATTAAGCCCAAGGAGGTCAAGCTTTACTGGTGCACCATGGAGAAAGAAAAACAAAGAAGTTGAACTGAACTGTTCATAGTTGTACTGTGTGTGCAACTATGAGTAGGATATAGGCCTATCTGTTTACTTCATTTCATAGTGTACAAACACGTTTGACTTTTTGAGAAATCTGAGTTAGCAACAACAAGCTAATTTAGTGAGCTTGCATGTGTACTGCTAGCTAGCAGACCACTTAGCTGTGTCAGCCATTATTAGTGTTATCTTATAGAAGTAGAGGACTTCACTGGGATTGGGATCCCACAAGACCCAACGCAAATCTCACAGGAGCGGACGATATTAACTTTGCCGCAAACAACATAACAAAACGAAAATTGGAACTCAGGGTCCAACTTCTACCATTTTCCAGAGCTTTCAACCGCACCTCATTGTCTTTTTCATGGAGTGAGGGGCTGGTCAAACAGCCCCCCACTCCATTGGGGTTGGGGAATCGAGAACTGAGGCAGAGCTCATCATCAGTCAGGCAGGGACAACTAGAGAGCTCCGACATGGCAATACTGACAAGCTGGCTTGGGTCTGTTTCTGAAAAGGGACATATGGCTGTCACAAAGCAAAGGGCCAATTTACTGCTAATATAAAATATTAATCAGGGCAGCTTTTGAAAAATCCCATTATCGGGAAATGAATGGAAATGAGGAACATCACCTTCAATGAGAGGGTGACGAAAATACTTCATCCTTCAGTAAGTACTATACTTAGCAGGCTGATGATGTTTTGCGGTGCGTCATTCAAACTCACATTTTCTGTTCAAAATTTAAATCCATGCAAAACTGGCCTCTGAAATAAAGCTCGACCATTTGATAATACACTCATAAATGCTGTGTAATGGCTCCCCCTTTTCCCTCCGTCCTCCAGGAAACACACACATGCACACACATCCTGTGTGTTGCTCACTTCTTCCAGTTGGTCTTTCTGGGTCTATGTAGGTCACTACTCTAAGCAGGCCATCTGGGCTATCAATTGCCTGGCTGAGGTATCCGTTACTTGGCACTCTGTATATGTGAGTGTGTATGTGTGTCTGTAAGATGCTATGCTTGTAAGTAGGTGTAGGCCTATTTCTGTGACAGTATACATGACTTGATACTGTTGTGTCTGGAGGTCTCCCGCTATTCAGTTTCTTAAGGAGTGCTGTATTCTAATATTGTCACAGACAATTATTTGCCCATTTAGGCCATGTTCAGACATTAGCACTGCATGAGAACTGCCCAAAACAATACAAGGTTGTCAAAAAAAATCTGCTTTTGCTGCAACCACACGGCAACGTCCAGTTCTGCTGAGGGAAGCCGATGCGGAAGTGTCTTGAACTAGCATTCTCTCTACTCAACAGCAGGGGGCGACTCCTCCGGTTGCAAAAAATTTAGTGGCTTTTAAACTGGGTGCTTCTGTATGTTTCACGCACACATCTAGAATTTGGAAATGTTTGTCTATGAGCAGCTACAGAGACATTGGTACCCGCAGGCGATCAGGCGACACTCATAAGCACAGGTGAATATTTGGGTTTAGTCAGGTTTAATCTGTCTCTCACAGAATAAAACCGTGAATCCTCTCTGTAATTGGCTCAATCCAAAAGTAAAAATGTATTGAAAAAGGATAGATGTAATCATTTCCGAAATTCACAACATATTTTTATCTAACTAAATGTTCTTCTTATATATATTTGTTAGCGTTTAGCCTTTCAGAAACAACACTTTCACTGCAGTCAAGAAACAGTTTGCTCTCCCACACACACCTGTATTAACAGGGGGCGGTGTAGGAGCAATCTTACAGCACCATAAATTACGTTTAAATAACCACAATAATACAAAATCATAATTTCCCCATTATTTTAGGGTGATAACACCATAACAGATGATGGCAAACATTCAAAGCTTCATTCAAAAACCTCAATCAAAGCTTTGAATGTAAAAAGAAATTACAAAAGAGCCCGAGCTAGACAACGATTATGTGACTTGTTTTTGGTGCCGCTAAACTGCAGTGATGAGTGATTGTTGATGCGTTATCGCGTGCAAATTAAGCGCGGCTGATGTTTGTGCATATCGGGTAGGGCAATAGTTGAATTTTGATGATGCTTGGGGGTTGTGGGGAAGGCCCCGGGGCCCATAGTACTTCAATACGGCTTTGGGGGTTGCACAGAAAGCTGCCGGGGCTGGGAGAGAACAGAGCTGCTGTAACATGAGTGCTCTCACGAGGTGTTTTTCTGCTGGGGCTGTACTGATTAAAGGGGCTGATACTGACCTCTTTTTAAAGATTACATCATCTGTCCAATCGGCGTCCTCATCTTCTGGCAAGATATTGTGCAGTTGGAATGATGACATGGTCTATTTATTGTATAATAAGATTTCTTATTATTTTTTAACAGCAGAGGTAATGGCAGCGGTGCCAGTAATCTTATTCAAAAGCTGACAGGAGTACATGTGGAGGAAAGCTGAATGACATTAAAAGGGCCCAATTTGAATAAATAAAAATATATTTCCCAGTATCAGCTGTGAGCAGCTTATATATTAGTATTGGACCTTCATATCTGCTATACACACTGTTGACTGGTTTTCATGTTGTGGCTTTTGCAGTAGTCAATGCCATTCCCAACAACTTGTACATATCACTGCTTGTACTGCGACAGGAAAGCAAACAGCTACAAGTCAGCTTCACTTGGCCGTGAAATTACCTTAATTTTGTCCACTGTGCAGCCTACAGCGCACGCACACACACACACACACACACACACACACACACACACACACACACACACACACACACACACACACGCTCATCATCATCTTCCCAGCCACGGCTGAACTAACACATACTATCTCAGTATTTCGTGTGTGAGGGAGGTTGATTGGGATTGTGTTTGCTTTTTTTATTTTACATGTCTGTTGATATTACTTTTTATGTGGGTTAGCCGTCACACTAGATGTTTGTGGGAGTGTGTCTGGGATTGGCCAAGTGTTTGTGGCGTTTTAAGACCCGAGCATGCATTCATTTTTACATGTCTTTTATTTTTTTGACATTTTGACACAGTATTTTAACCATCCACATCAACAAGTGCAGTATTCACCGGTTTCATGTGAACAAACGGTTGTCCCTGTCTTTTCATCCACCTGTTTTTTATGCACATTTTCAATTTGCGCACAAAAGTGGAAATGCAAAAACATTCTTGAAATATTTCGAAAATCTGTTTAAATTTGCAACACATATGGTTGGAAACCTGGCTAAAGCTGGACCCCTCGTTTGTTTAATGTGGCACAGAACCGAAACTAAATGATCACACACAACATTAAAATAATACACTGTTAAGTTTGCGTTCTCTCCGTTGTGCCAGCCACACCACACGGCCCTAAATACATTTACCAATTGTGTTGACAGTTGGTGGGAGCACATTTTAGTTTTCTCCATTCCAACATTTCCGACATATCCTTCGATGCCAACACCCAGCAGTTTTATCATTCCTTTTTTTCCTGTTTTTTTTAGGATTATGGGACACAATCTGCTGCTCACTTGCATTTTTCTCCCCACATTATATCATCAGAGATCTTTATAGCTGTTTATAGCTGTAAACTGGTGTTGTTAGTGTCTTCTTACAGGAAACACAACAACGAAAAGAAGAAAGAAAGAAGGAAAAGAGCATTATTTATAGCAAACCTGTGGCTACTGCCTCCTGCTGGTCTAGTTGCAGCAAACAGACTTTTGATTGCAGTTTGGGGAAGGCAGAGCAGAGTATTGCAGCCCCGGATTAGCAGCTGAGCTCAGGGCAACTGATCTGACAGAGAAAGCCTTTCACTGGGCCCCCCTGCTAAAGCAACATCGAAAGCCTTTTTCTCACACACACACACACACACACATATATACACACACACACATATATACACACACATATACACACACATATACACACACATATACACACACACACAGCTTCCTGTGTGCAGTGGGACGAAAGAAACACCAGGCTGGAATGCTGAACCCTGTGGAAAATTGATTGGAATGTTGTGTAGGCTGTGTGTGTGTGTGTGTGCGTGTGTGTGTGTGTGTGTGTGTGTGTGTGTGTGCGTGTGTGTGTGTGTGTGTGTGTGTGTGTAATGGGGGAGGGAAAGGGAGTTATGGCTGAGACACTGATTGCGTGTGTGTCTGCCTTAAAGGAATCGTTCAACTCGGCTCATTTGCCTTCTTTACGAGAGTGAGGTGGGAAGTTATATTCCTCTCATGTGAGTACGGCTGTGGTTCCACTGGTGTAGCATGAAAGCAGGAGGAAACAGCCAGCCCACCTCGGCCTGAAGTTCCAAAACACACCTAGCGACAAATCTAAAGCTGCCTCATTTGCAAAATGTATCTACTCCTTTTTTAACCTTGACATGAACAAGTCCGGTCTTGATGCTAAGCTAGGCTAATCACGTCCTGGCTCCAGCTCTGTACTTAAAGGTTGTGTGACGTTGTGTTGAAAATAAAACAGAATCTATGTTCACGATCAGTAAATCTCTCCAAAATGCACCGTGTCATCCTTGCCTTGAGGTCAACATGACTGCATTTCCTTCCTCAAAGAAAAAAAAAAAAAATATATATATATATATAGCTTGCAATCTTCTTCTTCTTCCTCAATGCCTTTGTTCACACACTGCTACATTTCTTGGCACGTTATGAATTGAATTCAAGCTGGCACAGCTGGAGTTGAAATGTGTTTAGCCTAGCTTAGCATAAAGACCAGAGGCAGAGGGAACAGCCGGTCTAATTTTCTCCTAGATTTGCCCGCCAGCACCTCTAAAGCTAACTAATGTAAACAATGTGTCTCCTTTGTTTAACCCCATGGATGTATGAAGAGAACTGGATACAGCGTTGGAGACGGCACCCCGTTCATTCCTACGAAAGTTGCTGAGTGGCGCAAGAAGCAAAAAAAGTTTGACTTCAGAGTGTGAAACGACCCACATCTTAGAGCGAGCGCACTAGTGTTCCCTTTAACGCAGCCTTGCAGCCCTCGGTCCAGCCTCGACCTCGCACTGATTCACATGAACAGAAGAAGAAAAATAACTATGAATTCGGCTATTGGTGCATTTTACAACTTTTAGGACCTGATCATTTAAATACGGGCTGTTTAAGTGTTGCTGGGAAGTTGTTAATTTTTTAAATAAGGTCAGCTGATTTCGTTCCCAATGTACGTCTAGGGTAAAATAATATTTTGGGCCCCATGGCATCGGTTGTAATTCCACCATTTGACCACTCGGTAGAATTTGCTTCGAAGCGCTCTTCTTTGGTGCTAAATGACCAGAAATGTAGAAACGATGATTTGCCGTTTTTAGGGATTTTGGTATATTCCTCTGTACTAGCTAGGCTTCTAGTCTTTTGCCCAAAGCTAGCTATCCAAATCCTGACTCCAGCGTCGTACTGAACACAAAGACATGAGATTGATACCGACCGTCTCGCATTACTCGGGGAATGAAAAAGCAAACAAACACATTTCCTAAAATGTGTGTTTGTCTGTGTGTTATAGCATTACTGTGTGTATAGCAGCATGCGTGAGCACGTAAGTGCGTGTGATTGTGTGTTTGTGTGCATACCAGGCTGTCCCTCTATATGTGTGCGTGTGTGTGTGTTATGCATATTGGTCTGTGTTACTGATATATCCAGACAAACCAATATTGCTGCTATTCCCATCCCCCATCCCCCATCCCGCCATATCTCTCTCTCTCTCGCTCTCTCTCTCTCTCTCTCTCTCTCTGTCTCTCTCTCTCTCTCTCTCTACCTATCTCTACCTCTGCTCTCTGACCTGCATTCGGTCGCTCGGCCCCTGGCCTCATCAGCGGCACAGAGGATGGCACTCTCTCTCTCTCTCTCTCTCTCTCTCTCACTCTCTCACTCTCTCTCTCTCTTTCATATGGCTGCTACAATAAAGGCAGCACTGTATCCTACAAAACCAATGATGATGTCAGCTTGTTATTGACTCTCCCAGGTCTGAATGACTGAGCAGAGGATAGGGGGTGGGGTGGAATCTATCTATTGCAGTGAGGTGACCAGCCAGGCACAAATGAGCTCTAGTGTGTGCGTGTGTCTCTGCGTGTGTGTGTGTGTACGTGTGTACGTGTGTGTGTGTGTGTGTGTGTGTGTGTGTGTGTGGTGTGGGGGATGGGTGGGATCCTGCAGTCCTCGTTTCCGCAGACATAATCTGTCCCAGTTGCTGCACACCTCTTACAGTTTACAATAAGCTCTCTCTCTCTCTCTCTCTCTCTCTCTCTCTCTCTCTCTCTCTCTCTCTCTCTCTCTCTCTCTCTCTGTGTGTTGAGATGGATGATTCCATCTGAGTAGCGAATCACAGAGATGGACATTATGGGCAGTAAGACTGAGCGGACCAACAATAACAAAGCTAAGATACCACGTTTGGTAAAATGACCTTGCTTCTAAGATCCCACTGCTCACTATTTGTTGGTCACTTCTAAGGTGCTGTATCTTTTGTATATTTATATATGCGCAGTAAGAAGTACTATTGTTTGGATGATGAATGTATTTTTACTTTGCTGTTTTAGGAAGTCATCGGTTTGCCCCCATTTCCATTCATGAAACATGAAAATCTACCACTGCACTCCTGAATCATATGTTGCGTGAAGTTACATTATTACTAATATTTGTATTTAATTTCATTACACATGGTCAAGGAATGCATGCACAAACACAAACATTAAGGATCATAACAATACCACCAGCTGAAAACAACAACAAATTGGTTGAGAGAAACAAACAAAAAGATCCCGCTGCAACGTTGCAACAGTAATACCGGCAACAGTAACGGTAGACAGCATTGCCGTCCAAAGTTAAAATATTTAAATATTTTACCCTTCTCCGCAACGGAATTTACAACCGGATATTACAGTTTGCAATAAAATAAGATAAAGCTGCATTTTATAGCTACATGCAAACTAGAATAATTACATAAAATAATTAACATAAGAAATGTTATGTAATTGATTTGATTCCATCCCCATAACAGGTGTTGTCTGTCTCCTGTCTACCGTCCGCCTGAATCCATGAGAGTGCAGCATTATTGTTACATCAAAGAGTGCAACATCAGAGAAAATGTAGGTTATACATTGCATTTACACATGTTTGTGCACACATATGCATATCCATATCCTGCTATATATAATTATTTGTTCTATTATACAGACAAAACATAACTATTTACATCTCTATAATTGACCTTTATTAACTTTCAAAGTTTTAATAATAACTTGATTGATTATGCAATCCGAGCAAGTTTAGAAAGTCTGCTTATTGATATTTACATTCTAAGAAAAATACTTGGCTTTGAAAAATACATTCAAAATCTACAATTGTAAAGCACGTATTTTAATCATTGACGGCAAAGTTGAGTACACGCTTTGCACTCAAAGAGTTATGACTTGCAAATACATTATTATGATCTTTTAAAGTCAAACTGTAATTGAAGTTCTTTTTTTTGCTAAGAAGTCATCAGGTATGTATGTCTTTGGTATTTGTTTTGATGTGTACTTTGGCAGCATGAATATGTTGGTAATATGTTGTTCGACTGGCGCCCGCCATTGACGACAGTCCGATTGTCAACTTGAGACGCAAGCATGGAGTTGGAGTTGAGAGACAACGTCTTCGACCGTATTGTTTCACAAGTAGCCCGTTTACACTTAGAAACCTACAGTTTGTTTCTTTAGCTAATAAAAAACAAACTCGTTGTCAGGCAATAGCCGATGGGGTTCCCAGAATGCATTTCAGCAAATGCGTACCACCTCTTTGCGCTCCACACGGACTACAAACCAGAACGCTCCTGATACCAAAAGCTATGGCTAGTTGCCATAAACGGATATCTGCATGCACATGAATGCAGATATCTGCTAACAGACAGATGGGTCCAAAACATTGGAAGTCTTAAAGGGACAGATGGCCTCAATTGTCGTTAGGTTATGTAAATGTGCTGACGTGCTTCACATGTTGTATGTTCTTCCTCGGTAGCCTCCGCTCCCTCTCGCTCTCGCGTTCGGAATAATATGGCGCGAGCATTGTGTCTCTTTCCGTAGTCCTCCTGTTGTGTTTGAACAGAGCCATTATGAAATATTTACGTAACAGAGAGCTGCGATTGAAAGGCCAAAAGCAATTACTTTTCCAGACAGATAAAGCTAGCAGTATAACCCCCCCCCCCCCCTCTTCAGTTCGATGGATTGAGATTCACACATTTGAGCTGCTCCCACACACTATTTGAAATTCACCCCAAGGTTTTACTTGGTCCTGTCTCCCTGCCTCAAAAAACCTTTCTGTGTGCTCTCCATTCTCAGGGCTTTTCACCTTTTGTGTCTTGAAGCAGAGGCATTGCCTTTACACAAAGAGCACCTTCAGCCCTGTTTTGTTTAGCTCGTCCCTGAGCAAATTCTGCCCTTGGGATGTGAAAACGCAAGAAATTTACAGAATCTGGTAAACATTATGGACGTGGTTGGAAATCAACAAAAAACCTTGTATTGGAAACTGTTTCTGAATGCAACGAAGAATAACTCACCCACTGTCTTTTTGTTGTTGCAAAATACGAGATTGGGAGCATATATATTGCATATCTATCGTTTCTCAATATGGCGACGGCTCACAGCTAACGGTGCAAACAGGGCTCAGAGTGCAAACTATGTAAAACAGTGCTGGCAGAGCTAACAGTCAGCTAGTCAACAAAGAACGGAGAAGCTCGGATAACAACACACACAGCGGGAGAGTGACTTTACTGTCTGCTCAGGTAGACATTACTCTGCTATATATTTACATATGTAGGGCGGTAGGTGGGTAAAGATGTCACCCTTCAGTTAAACACAAGCTCTTGTGGCTGCATCACGTTATACAGAGTACTGTAATTCCTGTTATAAAAATCCCAGTAAGCATTGAGTTCATAATCTGCAAGTCAAAACACGTTTTCTACCAAATTATATTGCCACCCAATGATATGAGCGTGTATGTGCTGTTGTTGCCATGTGTGTTACCTGCATTAGCGCAACAATAGAAAAAATCCCCTGGGGCTCAAAAACATTTTCCCCCATAGAGAAAATATACTGGTTTAACCAGAACAAGGAAGGCTTTAATGTTAAAATACCCTGAGAGCATTGAATTGAACAGGATGATTTCTGACATGAAGAGGGTACACAGTCTCACTTTCAGAAGCGGAGGCCTGACATACATTCATAAGTCATGCTATAGATTTATATGACATGTACATCAGTGTCCGAGATGTAAAGGAGTATTGTACATTTGTGAACGTCGGCTGTGGTAGCAAAGGGGGGATGTTGACTGTGTGATTGATAGACAATACAATACAATTCTACAGCTCTGGGACAGAGGTCTTGTTTACATACAGTTTGATGCTGTTTTCTTGTGTGCTTTTGAAGATCTCTTAAAATTCAAAGAACATAAATGACAGTCAACATCGCTGTGTGTTGTTGAGCAAAGTCATAGAACTGCTTTAAATAGCGTTTCACTTTATGAAGGGAAGGTTTTGTGAGCCCCCTTGGCTTTTGAGTTCTACGAGGAGGAGCTGTTTAGCGAGCGAGAGTTAAAACAAACTGAACTTTGAAACCCCAGGTCACTGACCTTTCAATGCACTGTCAGTGGCTTCTTTTTTTTTTACAGTGGGCGGTTGCCATCTTTACAGTCTTGTCATATAATTCCCCCAAAACTTGTCCAACAGCTCTGTGCGGAAAAATTCTGACATCACGCAGGGAGCTCTCGTTGATAGTCAATGTTTATCCAGAGGTCAACATGTTCAGCCACCACAGGGTGATAGGAGATCGGAGTGGATAAAGTGTCGACCATCTGAGCTGACTTCAGTTATCACCATGTGCTCAAGGCAATAATCAACAAGAGCAGCAGCGGGTGCTCGGTGGCCTCTCAGGTGACATACTGCACGTACTCCTCTCAGACTGTAAGCAGCCCGAGAGGAGGACCTGCAGACACTAAACTTTTTTTTATTAATATTTTAATTAATACTAATAGCTACTAAAAATACGCTAGAATTGAACACATTGTAACACTGTGCCCCCTCCCCCACCACCACCACCAGCGTATCATAGCAAACGTGACAGAATTGACCTACCAGCAACTCCAAGGCTCAGTAATTAACATGCTAGAGGCCGTACTGCTAGGCAGCGGTGGAAGAAGTACTCAGATAATTTACTCAAGTAAAAGTAGCCATAGAACAGTGTAGAAATACTCTATTACAAGTAAAACGGCCCATTTCAGAATACGTTATATTATTACATATTATTAGTTTATAATCTTTGATAGATTAATGTGCGTATCACTTTAATGTTGCAAGGTGGAGCTAATTTGAGTTACTCTATATACTGGCTTATCGTATAATGATACATCATAATTCATGGGTTGATAATATTTTGCATTGATAATGTGAATTTGTAAGATCATAAAATTGCAGTGGAATAACAAGTCAATTTTTCTCAAATGGAGCAGAAGTATAAAGTAACATTAACATGGAAATTCTCGAGTACCTCAAATTATACTTAGGTACAGTATTTGAGTAATACTTAGTTACTTTCCACCACTGCTGCTAGGCTAGCTGTTACCCCCTGCTTCCAGTGTTTATGCTAAGCTAAGCTAATCACCTGCTGGCTACAGCTTCATACTTTGTAGGCACGATGTAATTGTGTTTGCATACAAGAAAACAGACTAAGAAAAGTGTTCCTTGATTTATACATGTATTATCTCAAGGATAAATATTGAGTCATATATATATATGAATTAGGAATCAATAATGAGAATAAACAGTATTACTGTAGTTTTATGGCCACAGCAGAAAGTGACCCACAGTAGGAGCACTTCTACGGCTTGATTCAGCATGAAACTCCCGGCTGAATAATCGGTGCAAAAGAAGAGCAACCGCGTCAGAAAACATCTGTTTATCTAGTTGTCAGACGTGGCCACCCATAAATAATTTCCACAGTTTCTTGGTTTGTAATAGTTATATAACACAACCTCCAGTGAGCATATCCTCAAGATTTTAGTATCTTTCTTCTCTGTTGTGGGGAATTATTGGTGTTTCCGTGGAGCACTGCTTCTCATTTTAAGCAGCCAAGATGACCAGCGCTGACACTCGGTCGGCTTTATAACTCAGGTTTGTTTACACACTGGGATTTATTATTGGTGTTTCCCCCTCCTCCCCGCTAAGAGCACTCCTTTATCTTTTCATCTCCCTTTCACCCAGGAGAGTCCGACTGTCTGTCTGAATTGTATTTCCTCATCGTAAATGTTAATGTGTAACGAGGTGAGCTGGGATCGATGAGGATATTAAACCGACTTTCCTCGCTTTGTCTTATCAGCCTGATGAGGCAGAACACACTATGACTCTTTCTCATTCGTACGCCCACAAACACACACATACATAAAAATAAAAATACAAAGTAATTTCATTCCACTTTTTCTTCTCCCCCACCTTGCACGCCGACTTAAAAGCCCCCCCCACACACACACACACGCATGCAGTATCTGTTTGTCTCCGTCTATATCTCTACCGTGCTAAATAATCTAATCACTTAACGGCAACAGCCAACTATGCTATTCCAGTCTCGACCATGCAGGATAAATTATCGCTCTAAAGGAAGAGAAAAGCCATTACTGTAAGGCCTTATGAAGACATATTATGGAGCCATGCTTTGTTGAGACCTTGTCATTGTCAAAGCACTAAATATGCCAGACGTGGAGTGAAGTATTATATGTCCTGTGAAGTGGATATAGTATAATGCTGGTATGGGTTTTTAAAGGCCAAGGCTATTATTGTTGGATGTGCAGTGACTGAAAAAAGTGGCCAAATCAAGTGTGTGTGTGTGTATCTGTATTATAAAGTGTATAGGTTCTCTGGTAACTCCTACAGTCTGTAAAGGCCCTAACCAGCTTCTGTAACCGGGGTAACAAATGTATTTGGTCGTTTGTGTGAGTGACTGTGCGCGCAGCTCGGTGTCCGTCTGTCCACGGCTAATCTCGCGTTCTACAGGACCCGTCACGTTCATATTTTTTTTGTGCTCATTTATGGCTATGCCTCTCGTGGCGGCGGTGATTCACATTTTGTGAACTCGCTGAACCGAGCGCTGACTACAATGGAGCGCGTCTTCTCATGTTGGCAAGAGGAGAGCTAGCTAGCTGTTAGCAGCCGGTGTTCGTACAGTGTGTTTGGCTGAACAGTGAACAAGACAACAGTCACATCCTTGCTAGGAGCCACTGTTGCATTTAGTTTTATTATGAATTATGGGTTTTAATGGTTTTACGATTTCTTTCCTCATTTTTATGACTATGTATTTATAGGTTTCCTTCTTTGAACTGTTGTGTTGTCTCCTTTGTCTTTGTATGTGGTGTGTTGCTGAGCCTACGTATTGCTCAGGCAGTTACAGCTGCAGAGCACATTGCCCAATCTCTTTCCTTATCAGATACAGATTGCATGTGCCACGTGTAAATGGGTTTATAACCGTCCCAGTAAGCCATAACAGCGTGAAGGTGATCCAGCACGCACAATACCAGGACCATAAAACTAAAATAGCTAAATGGAAATCAGCCATCATTCGTTTGATTATTTACTCCCGCCTGTGCTATTCCTGCTGTTACCTGTCACCACGTCTGCTGTGACAAAGCCTGATCACTGAAGAACTGCTGTGAAGTATAATTTAGAGGTACTTCACTCGAGTGGTTCAATAACTTTATATTCTGCTTGTAAAATCACAACAATTTGCTTTTTGAATTTTACGCTAATCCCCTGCTTGCTCCTGCTTCCTATTTTGCCATACAGAGTGGTATCGGTCTTCTCATCTAATTCTCGGCAAGAAAGCAAATGAGCTTATTTCCCAAAATGCTGAACTGTTCCTTTTAAATGCAATAGCTTCACGCCAAAACCACTGTAATGAGTATACAAAAAGCAATATCAATCAAGCAAAGGACACTCGTTGATAAGATGAACAAAGTGAAGCAAGGTTAAACAGATTATGTTAAGTAGAGAAACACCTTTAAAAATGAGATCTCTTCTATTTCCCTTAATTGAACTCACAATAATGCGGTTCACTTGTGGATCGTTGCGCGAGAAGCAGTCAAATGACCTTTCATCCCCACGTGTGTGCAAATACAGGAGTGCTAATAGTATGCTAATCTTGTGATTTTATGCACAGTAGCCAAAGAGTAATTATTTCATTATTTATTTTTAAATTCAGTCCCAGATTACAGTATTAAAAATGATATCTTTCACAAGATACTGTATCAAAGTAAAAACTCATTAGTAGTGGAGGTGGTGTGTTGCTGCTGCTGCAGAGTGATCAGAGAAGAAGAAAACACTGGGGCTGGGTGCTGCATATAGATGGTGTGTTGTGGTTTCCCAGAAAGTCATTACCCAGACAGTGGACCGCTTCGCCCTGAGGTGTTTCACTTCACAATTTGCCACACTGGAGCTGTATCCACACCACTGTTTTTCTCCTCATTCGGTCGGCAGCGATAGGACACAGGAGCAGTAGTAGAATAACTTAAGTGCTGGGATAGCGGCATTTCCTCCAAAAAGTGTGCAAATGAAAACAACGTGAAAGGATTGTGCCACTATCAAAATCGTATACAGGGGCCCTCTTGTACTTACAAGCCTCCCCGGGGCATGTGAAAGCACAGACCGGGGAAAAAAAAAAAAAAAAACACTGATGCCACCCCACCCTGTAAAAAAGTAATCACCCATCCTCCACTCTCCTGTTACAGCCACGCTGAAGCGCACACCACACACCACCCTAGAGCTTTCTGTCTGTTTGCCTCAGCTGGACCGTGTGTGTGTGTGTGTGCATGTTGATGATTGCATGCTTTCAGTTAATGCATACGTGCACTCCTGAGTAGATCTCTATTTTTCATTGTTTATGTTTGCAGAATAACATCTGTATGTGTTAAGCGTCAGTCTGGCAAAGCCTCCCACTCGGTGTCAGTCTCTCCTTATATGATGGGGTTCACACTGAAAAGATGCTGTCACCTCCGACCCATGGCTGCCGCTTTTGTTGTTGTTGTTGTTTACTTCTATAGTCGCCTGATTTTAGTTAAATATAAGTTTTCAAAAAGATACAGAATACTAAATTGTAATAGAAAAAAAAATGATGGAATAAATTAAATCAGCTGTAATATGGTTCAGTTATTTAATTCATATTTTGAAGACAATTTCGTGTTTTTAACTGATAACCGATGAACAAGCAAACAATAAGTTTCACTTTATTGTAACAAGGCTTAAATAATTTGCAGTTCAAATGATTGTTTCAGTCATAGTTAAGAAACAAAAGCCTTAGAAGCTGCTACACCCATGAGTGTGAGTGCAGACCTTTGACGTTGAACATTTTTTTAAAACCGACCTTATGAGTTCGCCCAGACACATGGTGCGATCACGTGGTCATGACCACGCCCACTTACGAAATAGGAAGCGTACACCATTTGAAACCTTTCAAACTATTGGTGGAGGCAAAACATTTAAATGTGTTTCTGTTGCCTGCTTTTACTATTTGTTTAGGCAATTATGTAGATCAAACACAAAACATACACGTGACATCATTTTGGTGTAAAAATAAAATAAATAAAAATATAGACCAATCTACACTTTTCTTTTACATTAGATTACATTAATAACAGCAAGACTAGCACGCCTACAGCTCCAATTCAAAAATAGATACGTAGCATTAATCATAACCACTGAGCTGTAAATAACCACATTGGTCTAAAGCAAATTGAAACTCCAAACTTGTATTATTTATTTTTGAAGCGTTACCGCCAACCTCAGCCCGACTACATCATCCTTACTGCGACACCCATTTTGATGTTTATGTGACTGGAGTGTGCTTCCTGCAGCGAGGAGCTCAGGCCTACCTCATTTTCGCCTGGCAGGTCAGCCGCTCTGTGTTTCAGACTGAAGCCGTTGGCTGCTACTGAACCGTTTGGCTCTTTTCTCTACTAGCGAGCAAACCTACAATCTAGACCCAACTGTCCATCCAGCTCATTTTAAGGGGATTTATCATCATATACGCCCGTGTATCCAAAACACATCGGTCATTGGGGATTCCTAGCACCGGTTGGCCGGGTCTGAAGGCCGTTATAACGCTTTTTTCGAGGTTTAATTAGAGCTAGAAAACAACGGTGGTGGAGGAGGAGGAGATTCCATATTAGGAGCACAGAGGAGAAGGCACCCCCCTTGAGTGATTTGGAGCTTTAGGTGAGTGTTTATCGTCATTTTACGTTATTATCGCCCGTATAAATTATACCCACGTGTGGCGTAACTACGTACGGCTGTGAATGCGAGGTTTGGGCGGTTTATTGCAATGTTTTGACCGTTTATTTTTATTTTTTCGCTCGGGGTGGGGGATGGGCAGCGTCAGCGCGTGAGTAGGCGCGCGCGCGCGCGCGCACACTGTGCATGCGTTCGTAGGTCTGTTCTCGTGGTAGGTTTGTTTGTGAGCGCGCCCTTCCTTCCTGCAACTCCTGCTAGCTTTGAATTAAACCCACTTTAGGGATTTTTGATCATCTCCACCGTGGATACATGATTCACAACATGTATTCATGCTATTGGAATCAACACTGGAAATTAATTTGTTTTACTCAGGGATCTAACTTTTTTACTATTTCATTTTTTTTAATTTTTGTTCTTTTAGATACTTTTTCAAAGATGGATTCACGCGTTTACTTTTTATTTAAATAAAACTGTGTTGGAATGTACTTTTTTTTGATAATACCTAAGTGTTACATAAGTTAGTGTTGATAAAAACAACAACAACAACAACAACAACAGTTATGAATCAAAACTGAAACTGTAGTTCTAGCAACGTTAGCATTTTGTCCCATAGTTGTACTTACCAGTTCTAGGTGCTGTGCATGGCAGGCCCAGAGTTACCTCCACGGTTCAGATAATGTGGCTGTTTCACCTGGCTGGTCTGCAGCAGACAGTGGATTCATATATGTGCCATGGTGCATTGTTTATTGTATTATTTTATTACCTTTTGTGTCAATCCCATTCAAAGCTTTCTACAGTGCTTTGCAGCTGGTTGTTCCACGCTGTGGGCGGTGTGGGGGAGGGGTACACACACACACACACACACACACACACACACACACACACACACACACACACACACACACACACACACACACCCAGGAGGGCCACTTGCCAACCTTGTGAAGCTCAACTCAATGACACAATGTACTAGTCCCAGATAAGCCTTGAGTATCTGTGCTAGCATAGAATAGGCTGCTAATACATACTCCATTCAGCCAGAGTCAGAATTCACGATAAGATATTAGTAGTACTTATATCTTGGAATTTTCTTCTTTTTTTTTTTGATCGCGCAACTTCTTTTATTTTGCGATTGAATATTTTCTATTACCCTGCTACTAGTTCTGGCCTGTGTGGTTTTGTTCTGGTCGAATATTGCCATTACTAGTTAACGTAGGTTATGTAAATAATAATGTATGAGAAGGTGTCCTGATAATGGCACGGGTGCTGAATCCAATATTTGATATATTGCACAACCTTTGAGTGTATTATCACACTTAAACCATGTGTGATAAAAGTTTACCACTTATCAGGTAAATAGAGGCTGTGTGTGTGTGTGTATATATATATATGTGTGTGTGTGTATGTATATATATATATATATATATATATATATATATATATATATATATATATACATATATATATTTATTTATTTATTTATTTATTTATTTATTATTGGCCATTTCTAGTAGATTCTGAATAATACTTTCCAATATTAATATTTGGTATTTATATCATTGTATTTGTGTTTTTTATTTATTAATGCAAAACATAATAACGGACACCATCTGTGGACGAAGGTTGCCTCCAACTGTTGCGGTTTGTCAGGCACCATTGACTTGAGCTGGCCCTTATCAGATGTTCAGCTGGTTGAACTTGTTGAATGAATATATATAAATATAAATAAATACATTTGCATTTCCTACCATATGACAAGAGTATAACGGAATTCTTTTTTTTTGGTGGGGGGGGGGATTAGGATCACTGACTCCTGTCTGGTTATTTTCTTCTAACACGAGTGCACAACATATGTGCATGTCAGCTGGCTGTCAGTCTTTGTCCTGTATTCATTGTAGGTGCGCAGCAACACATCCTTCTTTGTTTGTGCATTGAGGTTGGCCTCGTGTGTCAAGCAAGGACAGCTGCCAGACACGCACAAACAAACAAACAAACAAGTGTTGTTTTTCGTGGTCAATGACGTATGTCATCTGTAGCCGTTTAATGCAAACAAAATAATCGTTACCACATCTTGATGAGTTGGATGTTCAAATTGTCTTAGGGCAGCTGCAGGACCCATTTAGCTTCGACCACATCCAAACAGCAGATGATGTTTTTAATATCCCCACCAAAAGCCCTTCTTTGTGGTGGTTTCTTTATTTTTCCGCTCTGTAGTGATGCTCCCAGGCTGAGAGGAGAAACCCCCGAAACATCTCAAAGTCAAGCTCTAAATGTCTGCTCAGTGGTCCTTCAGAATACATTAGCGACTGAGTGAAGTAAAGTAGGCTGCTTCGTGGAACATTTGCAGTTTTTGTTTTGTTATCATAGCGTGTGTTTACAATGACACGAATAACCCATCATTGGAATATCCCTTTTGTGTTTAAGCATGTAAACACCATGTCCGGTTTTCAGAAACCCAGATAAGCCCTCATTTGGAGTGCATTGATACCATTTTTTTCCAGATCGAGAACAAGTACTTACACTAGTGCTTGCCAATACTGATATCAGTACTTAATAATATCAGTACTTAATAATACCATTACGGTGACGACAATGGCTTTGAAAACATTTATTTTTATCAGATGTTCCTAACTCTTCGACAACAACAAGCTATTTATACAATGTGATGCTGTGGCTGACATTTTAACATTTAACATTGTGTTTTCTTGATACACGCTGAGCTTTGGAGCAGTGAAAACCCCGACGGAGTAAATCGTAGTTTATATTCGCCGCAGTGAAGTCGGCGCGAAAATGATGCAATCGCGACCGGTTGGTTTATGGCTTTCTGCCGGTTGCACCGACAGCCCATGGGTTACACTCGTCTTTTCGACTATTCACAGTTCGTTCCGTTCGTGCGCCCTCTGGCGCTAGCACGAGTATAAACGAAGCCTAATGTTATGCCAGGCAGACGCACAGCTGACATCCTGCGGTGGAGGCTAAACGCATGTGTTTGGGACAATGCCCACAAACATTGTGGCTACTAGCTCTCCCAGGCAGCCAAACAGGGGCCGCTTGATTTTTGCGTACACCGAGGCTGGCGATAAACGAAGGATTTAACCAGGGGGGCCGTAGTGGTATCGGGTGCGGTTGTATTGGAGTCGTTTTTTTTTTTTGTTTTTTTTTAAGAATACATGTACACAGTATCGAACCTGATACTGGTATCAATGCATACCGAGCACATATCCTGTTTATGAGAAACCCGAATATGCTTGCGTGAGCACTACGAAAGAAACCGGGATACTGTTGCCTACGAAATAGTGTGACTTTTTAATTTTGTTATCACGATTATAGTGACCAAAATTGCTACGATTTTCAATATTATTGCGGTGTGGCGACAATGTGTGTAAAAAGTGTTGTTCATAAAGACGTAACGGATAGGTATGGGTCAATATGGACATTTCATGCAAGGAGTATGAAAGTAAAAGTATCTCGAGGAACACAACAACGTTGTGGAAGACGGAGTATCAGCTTTCAGGAATAATTTAGTATGTTGTGTATGTGGTCGAGCGAGAGAGAGAGACTATGTATGATGAACTTAGAGCAGGCAGCTTTTGATGATCGGAGCAGGAAATTAGCAGTAAAGTTGTCATGTGGTAGTAAATGTACAGTGTAGTAATATTCTCTGCTCTCGTCTCCCGTTGCAGGTTTGTTTTCGTGAGCATCACAGCGCCTGCACAAATTAAAAAAAGGTAGCCTCATAAACGGAGTTTTCGCATCCATGTAAATGCACTCGTTGACATCCAGAAGAGCGTTAAAACAGCATAAAAACATAAAAAAAACAAAAGCAATGCGTTTCTGTAAATGCAGAACATGACTTTTCCAGTGACTGACAGTTGTATGTATCGATAGCTCCAGTGGCAGTAATAAAAATGTGAAGAAGACTTTTCCGTCAGTAGAATTAATAAGCAGCAGATACATTGTTTTTCTTCGTTTTGAACGAGCAACACATTTTTCTGCTAATTTGGGGATTTTCCTTTCATGATGCCACATTGTTGAAAGTAGTAAAAAAAAAAATCATGAAGTGATTACCGTTGGCCTCAATTACGAAAGTAGCATTTCTTGTTTTTCAGTTTTTAATGATGAACCGTAAAATATTGGGACGCTTTGAATGGCTATAACTTACAATTTGGGGGAAGGCAAAGATGCACGGAAATCTGTCCGTCATTTCTTGTTCACCACCCTCACATCTTCTCCGACAGTGTGGCAATAAAGGTTTCTGTAAATGGCCGCACTGTACTTGATACCATAATTAGAAGTGGGGCGATGATAAGAGTAATCTGTTGGGTCTCTTTCTGTGCATAGTCGCCTGTTTTATTTTTCGCAGCTCTGTGGACTGGGATGAGAGCAAGACGTGGACATTCAAATCGTCTGGTGCCGCTAAGCTGTAACCAGAAGGACCGTTGTAAATATACTGATGTGATGGTTAATAGTACTCTGGATGTGCTTATTTTGTCCTCGACGCTGCTTTCCCACGGCGAATGTTGAGCACAGGACACAGACATATGGTTAGTTACAGAGCAGGCGGCTGAGTCATGTTATCTACACGGGACACATTGATTAGCTGGCCTTATTAAATCACAGCGGCCGAGCGGTGGAGTTGTACAGTTATGTAACCGCCGCTCGTCACTGTTGTGAATTGAAAAGGGAAAGACAAAATGGAAAGTGCAGTGAGTGAAAATGTCTGTCTTTTTGTTGGGCAACGGCAAACATGGAGCCGCTCTGGATCGTGTACATGCGCGGGGATAGGGACACATATATTTTCTGTATTGTATAATATAAGTATGTGGAAAAATACTGTCGACACGCATATAACTATGTAACTCAACTGCAGTACAACAACATCACAGTACAACCTCAGAAATGATCAAAGAGTTAAAGTCGCAACCCGCTGACACATTCTTGTTAATAAATCATTCAGTGAGCTGATATTGTGTGGTCCTGGGAGGACCTCACATAAATCACACATTTTAAACAAATGCAATTTTTTTGTCCGACAACAATGAGTAAAGAGCACTTTGTTTAAATGCTGCAGCAAAAGGATTTGGAAGATCCTTTTCAGACGACCAAAGCCGCAGTGCCAATTACAAGCTTCATTATGTTTTATGTAATCTTGACAGGTTTGAAAGAGGTGAAAGCCCCGAGGTTTGCTCTCGTGTTGAGATAGGGAAAAGTAGTATGTACTTTTGGACTTTTAACATATCTGATTACCGTTTAAAGGGTTTTAAAGCGGCATGCTCGACAGGCTTGTCAGTTTTATGAAGCTGTCTTGAATAGGGCTGCAAAAAGCAAACAATAGATTTTTTTGTTTCATGTTATGATGCACGGCACACGTCTCCCCAGGTGGGAACAGCCCGCCAATGCTGTGGCTTGTGTAGCTCAGGTGATGAATTACAGGAAATTAGGGCTGCCACTTTTCCATTGATTAATCTCTCAATGATTTTTACCAATGAGTCCCCCCACGCCTGTGTCCTCGGGGTCCCCTGCTGTACTCGGTCAGGTGAATTGCCTGTAGCTGTGACTTGTTGTCAGACTGGGTGTCTCTTGTTCTGGTCCACTGAAAGTTGCATGGAATTTAAATTGGTCATGATGATGATCTTAAAATGTCTGAAAGAATGAGGAATTTATTGTAAAAAAAAAAAAAAAAAAAAAAAAAGCAGAAATAATGTATGTTTATAAGTCGTCATGTGCAAAAATGCATGTGGATATTGTGGTTCTTTTGAGTGTATCCCCCCCTCCCCTCAAGTAAATGCAGAACAGTTCTCTAATTTGAGTGCTCAACGAGAGCAAAAGAGTACATAAAACTAAAGGCTTACACACACACATACATACATACTCAGGCCTACACACACAGACACACACACACACAGACAGGGAAAGACTCTTGACAGCAGTCACATGGTGTGTGTGTGGCAACCCCAGGGGTCAAGTTCAACATTGTGAAGAATGTGTCTGTGCACGGTGTCCCTCCCCCACTTTACCCACAAGGCTTTGAAGTTTACAGGCCTGCAGCCCCTCCCCTTCTCCCTCCCGCTGCAGGAGAACCGAGGGTGATTATTTGTACTCCAGCTTCCGTCCCAACCTCTGGAAAATCCCAGTTTACATGGCCATATAAATAAGAGATGCTGGATCACCTAGGATACATCTAATATATAATAGAATTTAAAAAAAAAAAAAAAAAAACAGAACACCGTTCTCTATACTTAGTACTTGAAGTAGATCAGCATATTTGTTGAAGTTGATGTGCTTGAATTATTCTTGCACTTTTTTTGCACCCACATGGTTGAAGTCACTTACTTAAAAAAAAAACTCCTCCTTTGTTTCAATGGGACCACTGTGTTGTGCTGCACCAGATGCCTCTAAACACAAAAAACGATGATCCCTCAAGTTATACCATAGTGCAGTTTAGAAACTCTGCTCTAAACAGGAACCGGTTCTAAATGAGTAAAAACCTATGGTATTGCTACGGTATGGAGTTAATGGCTCTGCTATTGGTGCTTTAGAGGTTACGGAGCGGCCATAGAGTAGAGTTTACATAGCATGTAGTTGTTTGCTGCTTAATGCTCCGAGTGGCTCACAACAGACTTGAGTAAAATGCACACTTGAGGGCACTTTGTAGCGGCGCTTAAGCACTCTGACCATTTGCTTGTAATTCTCTATTTTCTCCGATCAAGTGTGTGGCCGAAAAAACATTATCATTGGGCAGAATCACGAGGAGGCCCGGCTTTGCTCAGAATATAAAAAAAAAAAAAAGTTGTGGGGATGGAAATTTGCAACAGACTAGTTTTTTAAAACGCAAGCTTTGTCCATGTTGACGTCAGAAGCGCTGGTTGTGTACAATCGGCCTGTGCTTCTAAAAGGGGTCCTGTGTTCGCATTAGTTATTCTGCCTGTGCAGTGGAAGATCGCCCACTGATACCTGAAAGATGTGACAACTAGTGCCCCTTGCTACCTTTTGTTCCAGCTGAATGTGGTTCTTTTTTTTTTTTTTATCTGGAGCCCTTTTCTGCTTTTCGTGAGTAACTTAAATTGTTGGTATTGCAAGCTTTGCACGGCGCATAGGTATTTGTTGATAAGAATGATGGCAGATTTACCACTCAAAATCTGCAGTAATTCCTCTTTGATTTCACACCGGAGTAAAAAAGAAGCTTTTCCAGCTGTTCACTTTCGACTTTGCTGGCAGAAATCCCGACAGTCGCTTGCAGATTTTATCAGCTGTCTCTAGTTTGCTAGCTGTTTAATACCTGGTTGTTTTTTTTTTAAATGTTTCCCGCTTTTTTTTTAAATGGCAAACACATGAAGGGGTCTTATGCGTAAATATGCACTTAATGGCCACATGCAAAATAAAGAGTTACTGCCTCACAGACTTTGTAGCGTATGATTGCGTGCCAGCTCATCTTCTACATTTTGAGTTTTTGCCAATAATAATGCAGTTGGTTATGCAGGATTTGGAAGCGGAGACTATATTGACTGTTTATTGAAGTTAAGAAAACCAAAGTTTCAGTCGAGCCTGATGTTGCCTCACACAAAAGAATGATCCCAGTTTCTTCCACACAGTGAGGCATGCAGCTTATTAATTCAACACTGGTGTTTGATCGGCACTCGATATCGGCTGACACCAAAGCCCAGGTATCCCTATCGGGACTGGAAAAAGTCTGATCGGTGCGTCTCCGGTATTTCTGTTTTGAGGGGCGTCATAGCGAAGAAATACACAGAAAATAGAGACAGTCTGTGCGACATTCGGCTTCTGTGGTCAGTGTAGCAACATACGGTGACTGTAATGGATGCGCTCTGCTGCGAAGCAGGCCACGCCAGACGCGTGTCTGTGCCCCATATATTTCTGTCGTTAGGCTAAAGCTACATGCAGCATTCTTTTTTATATTGTTGCAGGGTACATTGCAAAGAGCTAAGGCCCAATATGTCCCACCGACCTATCTCACCCGCAACAAGCTCTCTGCAACTTTGATGTAGTGTTTTACTAGACTGGGCTTCTCCACTCTGAGGGGCTGCTTGTGTACTTCATATGAGAGAGAGAGAGAGAGCGAGTGAGAGAGAGCGCCAAGGTGTATTTAACTCCAGCTAAATGTCATGGGATCTTTGCAGTGCTCTGATGTTTCGTATTGCATTATTATCAGCGACAGCCGGGGCTCAGCGCTGCATCAGAAGTTGATGTGTTTATCTGTGATTCAGGGTTAAATCTGAGCTGTGCCTCTTGTGGTTTTGGATTGGCCAGTGTCAAAAGAAGACCTCAGTGTGGATTTTGTGGCGTTGCATGTCCCAAGTAATCATGACCCACGTTTATGATGTGGCGTTGTTGTGTGAGTGAAAGGCCTGTGGTCCATAAGCTCCCCATCTATACAAGGGCGCAGTGATCGTCTCTCCTCTGGAAGGTATGATGTTAAAGAGGCTTGCTTATGATTGTGGTTGTTTGACATTGATTACAGTGTCTGTTATGGGAGAGAGGAGAGATTTAAGGGGCAGCCCAAAAAAAAACGTTGTCTTTAACACTCAGCCCGAAGCAGTTTTGGTGCATTTTCTTGCTCCTGTCCCATTTTACTCTCTGTTGCCTCGTTTTTCGCTGCAATATATAACTCCGGCACCTCTATGGAAACGGCACAATCATGTCGAGTGATGTTACGGACCGTATGGATCCCCCCTGCCGGTTCAGCATTAATTACACAGTTGACATACAGTTTTACTGGCTAACGTTATCTGCCAATATTTAGTAAAATATACGATTGTGACATCAGCATTTATGCTTTTCTGGTCTGGTCTATGCCATCCCAATGCTACGTTGGGAATGCAGCACCGCTAACGGTCAACGAACGAAGGTTTCGTTCAGTTACATTATGATGCGTTCAGGCTCTGTTTAGGGAAAAATTGTTTTGGTCGAAGGTAAATTATAACGTTATGTGTTCACATGTGATCTCGTAAAATGTTGGTAAGAAACTCTAATGAATCCAGTTGTATGAAGGAGATGATTTCACATTAATATAAAATATTAAAGTAATAATTATGTGCTCTTATGTGCTTATAATACATCATTAAAACTACTAATGACGAGATTTGTTTTAATCCATAAAAAATACAATATTTTATTTCCATATCATTTGAATTGTGTTTTTTTTATGAAGGAAAAAAAACACTAAAGTAAAAACATGCTATAATCAAACAACAATAAGGATCATCAATGACTGGCAATTAGTATCGGTGGCAAATAAAACGGGATCAGGGATCTCTAAAAGTTATATTTCTTCGCCCTTTTATTTTTTCTTTTTGCTGATCTGATCTGTAATCCGAACCGTGAGTTTTATGATCCGTTGCACCACTAATCATGTCTAGAAGTAGAGCAAACTAAAAAATGTCTCTTGTGCAGTATAACAAAGTTACCGTGCCTTAAATCATGAAAAAAGAGAAAACCGCAAGTTGAATTCCTTTGATAAAACAATAGAATCTATATATCTACCATTTTTCCAAGTGCTCACAAGTGTTGCCAGTGTTGTAAAAATGGAGGCTCTACGTGCTATTTACATTTTTACAGCCTCTACTGACAGCCTCTCCTCTCCTCTACGCACTGTGCTCAGCCGGCTGTAGTTCAGTCTTAAGTTTCACAGAATCTTTATCACCTAACTGTTGGACTCAGGTGACTCAATCATGGCTTCCTAGTTGCGCTGAGGAGTGCAGCATGTTTTTTTTCACAGTGTCTGGTTAAAGCAAAAGGTTTGTTCGGGGCGAGATTTTAAATGAGGCATGTAGAACAAAATGTTTTTGATGAAATATCACAATTATAAGCTTTGTTTTGCTTGCTATTTCTGAAGGCAGCGTTCGTTGCACATGATTCGTTCAAGGACCGTCGGTAAGATATAAATCTGATGATAATGATGGTCTTTAATGCTTATGGCTATGATACACTGTGTAGTTTTGCCGATTTTTGTTTAAAGAAAACGTGCTTTTCAATCTCGCCGGCGGGTTTTGGGTTTCGGGGGGTACAAAAGGAATCCGGTGTTTGGTGTCTGAGGGCATGCTCCCCTGCAAAAACATAAACCATTTTAAAGTTAATGCTGACCCGAATTAGAGAGATAGTTGATCACAAAACTCACGATACGGGGCGTATCATGGGTACCGGATCAGCAGAAAAAATGGGAAATATAGTAAATATAACTGACAGAGGCCCCGATCACATCTTTCTTTCCCCCGCCGATAGTGATTACCGATCGACTGGTATATAAGGATCCAGACTTTTTTATTTCACCACTGTCCCAAAAAAAACCAATCATGTCATACGCCCTGAAGTCAGTGTAAACCACCAACAACCCTCCATGCCATCCTTTTTACTTTGCTACAGACGGCTAAAATGTCATGGCCATGGATGTAAAGTGGCTTGCCCTTCACTGAAACTTTGAGGACACAACACACACTTGAAAAACACCCAGAAACCCAAGCTGGGTTGGCACTGGGAATTACTGTGACTGCGACGTTTGTATCTCTTTAGGTTTTAAGAGCGTGGAGCACACAAGTCTTTCTCCGGTACCGACAGACGGCTGTGTTTGTGGAGAGCGATTGTTTTCGATGCGCTGTTGGGTTGACGCAAAATGATTTACTGATATGCTTCTTTGAAGACAATTCTCATTATAAAAGAGTTATTCCAGGGTGTTTGTGACGCTCAGAAAAACCATATTGATTTAAGGTGGGCTGACTTTAGTCACACACAGGGGGGAAAACAAAAGAAAAGAGAAGAGTATTAGCAGTGCTGCCGCGACCGTCTTGATTGAAGCGCGCTGTGATTGCTTTCACTTTCGGAAGTGTGTGTGCAAGGCCGTGCATGATATGCTTACAGAGCACTGCGTTTGTGGGTCTGTGTCTGAAATACTTCCACACTCAAGAGGATTGTGGGCGAGGCTTTTAAAGTGCTGCTTGCTCTCCGGGGGATCCCATGCGTTGACCCGGCCGTTCTTGCAACGCGCCGACACAGGTTATGCAAATGGTCGTATTTTTGTAATCGAACCACCCCCAGTCCTACTGTACTTCGCAGCTGTAGCATTACATCATATTCGCCTACACATACACACTCTCTCTCTCTCTCTCTCTCTCTCTCTCTCTCTCTCTCTCTCTCTCTCTCTCTCTCTCTCTCTCTCTCTCTCTCTCTCTCTCTCTGTGTGTGTGTGGACCACACACTCGCTAATGTTTCGCAGTGCCACACCCCCTGTGGGTTTGCTGAATTGGAGATCATGGGCCAGGTGGCGGCGGCAGGCTGGTAGTTGATAACAATCATGTGGCTGTAAACTTTGTAGTTTTACGAAGTCTGAAACCCCAAAACCCGTCCTGTAACGATATCTCCACCACTCGCAGGTGGCATCTTTCTGAACTCACCTATCGGCTTCATCATAGAGATTGACCTCTGGTGGCGTGTGCTGTGCATTGTAACATCACATTGACACAGCATCACGGACAGCTTTATTAGTGTCTTTATTTGTGATGGTATTGAAAATCCTACCGTTGGGATTTCTAAATATCTTGGTATGCCGTAATACACCGCCCGAGCCTAGCTTGTGCGTTGTGTAGCAGCATAGAGCGAGCGTTGTACTACGTCCTGGAAACAAACCGCGTATCCATCAGCTGTACGATCGACATCAGACTGGCGACCTAACCACTTAAAAGATGGGTCAGTAGTAATTGTTATCTACAGACTTTCATACCGAACAGAAAACACAATTTATATTGTGATATTTACTGAAAATGACATAAAACATAGCCACCAGCAAATGGGGAAACTTCCAGCTGCCTGGCGATACCCGCCCAGCCTGCTGCCACAGGGAACCAGATACATTTTTCCACTGGTAGCACTGGTGCTATCAACTCTACCGGTTGGCCATCAGTGATGGAAAGTAACTAAGTACTAGAAACTCTCACATGCAAGTGAGCCAACGGAGCGAGCGGATTTCTGCTGCGCATCCACGTGAAAGTGTAACTTGCATGCTCACAGAAAATGGCCACATGGTTTTTGTAGCAAAATGAGTATGTATCAGGTGGAGAACTCCTTTCGACTTCACGTGTTTCATATTTCACGTTCGATCAAAGAGATAGCTACCTGCTTACGCACCTCATTCACGTCATGCCGGGGCCGTGTCCTCCAGTCAGCCCTTGGCAACCCACAACACTTTCAGCATTTCCCCTAGCCGCACCCAGTGATTTCCGGGTCCACTTCTTAGCATTATGCAATCCAGCAACCCTCTATCACCACCGCAGTCTGCAGCCTTAATAACTACCACAGAACTGAATCACAGTACACCCACAAATGGGGCCCATAATGGGCTTCACAAAGTTAGTGTTGATCGCAGGGTTTCTGCAATGCCTTGCTTCACGTTTACACTCGTGTGTTTATTTGACCGTGGCGATGGTGCCGTGGATGTGTTCTAATGGTGTGCTGTCTCCCTCTGTCCTCGCACTGAAGAGGTGAACCATTGTTCAGACTTCTGAATGAGTGTCAGTCACATGGTTAGACCACTCAGTGCCCGTGTACGGCTGGCTGCTCCATGGCATTAGTCAGAGATTCACTTTACGTTTTGATGGTGTTTACCGACGTAGGTGCAGCCGGGGAGACGGTCTCCTGGTCCCTAGTCAGCGAAATGCGCATTGAAATCCGCTTTTTAAGTTGCCCGGTGGAGTAACGCAGTTGTGTTTACGTTTGTGTCATTGAGGCCTAACAAAGATGCATTTCTATCACCACTCAGTTTATAACCAGCATTGTTTACATCCGTTCTCTTGATAGCCGCCCCCCTTTCTTTTCCTGCCCGTTGCCGCTGTATTGTTATGGTTATTGACTGGAAACCACAAGCAACCGTCAGTAATTGTAATAATATGAGAGCGTCAGCGGGAATCTGTGTTGCATTGTGCACACAAGCTTATTAGGGTTGCAACCTTTTCTAAAGTTTTTTGACTTTTCCGTTTTGACACAACTGTTCTCAACTGATTTAATTGCCTGCTATTTTTTATAATTTCCCAAAAAATAGTGAAAAATGACAAACAATTTCTTAAATTGCAAGAGGATGTCGTCAAATACAGCTTGGTTCATTCAGCCAAATGCCAAATATATGACCCCTCCAGTTACCTCTGGAGATCTGTCAGATATGGTTTGTGTGTTGAATATTCTCGCACGGTGACTCACCATAAAATCTCTGTGAGACTTTGGGGTCGCATTTCGGTAAAAATCTGAGTGCATACTTGCTGTCTTTTTTTTAATCATACCATGTGACTTTTTTTGAGTTTGAATGCAGCAGTAGCGCCAATTTCCTAAGCGTTCAGCGAAATGCTCTGGTTGTCTCTCATCTAATCTGGTTCAAAAGCCCCTGACTGTGTCTCCTTCCCCTTGTTGCTGCAGGTTCTGAGCCCATGGTACAAGGCCCCGACTGAACATACTGGTGGGGCATACAGACTTACTACTGTGGTGAGTGATCCATCTGTAAAATGTTTCCACCTGCCTACTCACATCATAGGTCATGCAGAAAGTCACAAAATGGCTTTTGAACAACCATTCATTAGTTTGTTGTTCATTCTCAAGAAAATCTCCCTTTTTGCGAAATACATACCCGTGGCGGTTTTCCCACTGCATCTATCTCTTTGATTACGTTTGCATTTTTAATCGCCTATATTATTAGTTATCTGTGAGCATCTTTTTGGCACTTTATTTGAGTTACTGGACAGTTGCTGGCTTATACCTATATAAGTTATATTTTATGTAGCAGACACACTGCAGGATTCAAATAGAATGCACATCGGCTGTTCACAGAATCACCTCTACAATCTGATGCAGCTCACTACTGACGTTTTACCAATATCAATAACGAAAATGAACACGTTTACTTGGCATTTTCAAAACCTCTAATTGGGTTGCTCTGGTCCAAATTGGTGAATGAGTTGTTTTCCTTTCGAGCGGTTTCTTCTTCCTTTTTTTTTTTTTTTTTAAGAATATGTTGCCCATTGTTTAAATGTCTGGGACAGGTCGAGAAAGTAAACACAGGTTTAGTAGGCCATAGAGTTTGGTCAGATCGAGGTTGGAGTCTGTATAACACAGAAGTGGCGTTGTCCCCCCCCTTCAGACCACATCTCCCATAAACCCTGTTGCTTCCTGTATCCCTTCCTCTCCCATGTGTCTTATTTAACTGGAGGAGAACAAACGCGTTGTCTGCGGGTTTATTTTTGCTCTCGGAACCATCCGTGATTGCCAGAAAGCTTGATTTCTATTGAGAGAAAAAGCACACTCTTCCTGTTTTGAACTGTTAAAGAATCCAGCAGATTTCCTGTGAACACCAACCCAGCGCTGCACAATGTACAATGCAGGACAGGATCCATAGAAGCGCTCGGTCTCCACGGTGACGGTCGTGTTTATTTGCGCTTGGATAGCCAAGGACTTTCTGACCAACTTAGTGACATTGTTCACTTGGTTCTCTGGTCAAACCGAGATGCTTTGCTGTGACAGCTTCCACCCATTTTGGCAACTGGCTGTGTTAATGTCAGGTCAGCCACATTGGAAGGCTTTGTTTCCCTCCCTGCAGAGCCCTCGGCTCTGTTTGTTTATTTCACTCATGATGCTATAACGCAGCACTGTAGTACTTAGTCATCCAGTGTGCTATTTACATAACAAGCCTACAAGCACGGGTGCACAGTTCTCAGTTTCACAACCAAGAATCTGGTCATTTTTTTTCAAATGGCACCGGAAGTAATTGTCTATTGTCATATGTAATGTTATGATATGCAATGGAGGCAGCATATTTTACAGTTCTACAATAAACTTTTTTTTTTTTTTTGTCCAAAATGACATCAGTGCACTGAAACAGTAAATTCATTCATCGGGAATTAAAATACAAAACTATAAATAAAAAGGAATTGCCTGTAGTCAAAAGTCAGGCGCTCCGAAAAGAAGAGAGACGTGGGAAAAAAGAGAAGAAAATGAGCAACCATTTCCTGACCTCTCGTTTGGGGCTTGTGTCAAAGTTTGTTTACATACCTTGAACCACGGCGAGAGGGCCTCATGCACGCTCCTCCCGAAACACGGATGGCGATTCGGCTCTGTAGCTGCTTTTGAACGTTGTATAGCAGCGATCCAGGGTGTTTAATTCAGTTTGTGTGTATGTTGATAAGTCGGGCATAATGGGCAGTCTGTGGCACAAGCAGCCGACACACGGCGGGCCTGGCTGACTGTACCAACACTGTATCTGGCTAGCTTACGCAGCAAACAGATGTGATAAGCAGGAGTGACAGGACGGTTGTCAGGAGCAGGATTTTTATTTCTATATATATATATATATTATTCACTTTCCAACAGTGTCAATCACAAACTTGTATAAATGGAGCGCGCTCTGCTGTGTTAACTATGTGGTGCCAACATTTCTAATCTTTTACTGCGTTATATTCTGTGGAGAAGAAAATGTACGCAAATCAGACAACGTATAC
This sequence comes from Ophiodon elongatus, assembly GCA_016806645.1. Taxonomy (NCBI): domain Eukaryota; kingdom Metazoa; phylum Chordata; class Actinopteri; order Perciformes; family Hexagrammidae; genus Ophiodon; species Ophiodon elongatus. Next base: position 135,226 of record JACSYO010000313.1, on the reverse strand, counting down.
GCCGTTATTGGTACAGCTGTGATCAGTCAATATCGCACTATAGGTTTGGCTGACCGATGAATTTAGGCCAGGAGTTAAAGCCGCTGCTATATTAACGTTCTAAATAGCTAATTTAGCACCTTGAATGACATGCTACGCCAATTTTGTTGCCATGCGGAAACCTTTCAAAAGCAACTTTGTCTTAAATTTCACACTGGCAGCTACTTTTTCACACATGTAAAATGTTTTCCATGACCTCAGGAGCATGACAGAATAACATGAATGATGCCATTGCAGAGTCTTGACTTTCTTACTAGTTGTAGGAAAGTTGGCAGGGTGTCACATTTCTCCTGAATCTCTTAAGAAAGCACACCCTCTGATTTAATGATGCGTTTAGTTTATTTCTGCAGTTGTGTGGTAAAGTGCGAAGACGTCTTTGTTTTAAAATAATTGAGCCCACAGTATTGATCAGTGCAGCAGTTTTCCTATAAAATAGCATGCCTCTTCCACTGGCCCCATTCTCAAAATACACCACAAATATTTCAGACATTTCTCTAGTGTGCCTTAAAGGAAGCTAAAAATCTGTCGCTGGTTCACAAAACCAATTTAGTCCGAGAGAGTGGAAGAAGCAGAGAGGAATGAAGAGGCAGAGAGTGAGATAGTTGGATACAGATAAGGCCTGGATAATGGTGAGATACAGAATTGGACGTCTTGAAGCTCAGTAAGAGCCGAAAATTAGCCAGATTTTGCTGACTGACTGCTGCATGGTCTGGAGATGGTTCTAAGACAGGATTTGATCGTAAAAATTCTTAAAATATTTCTTGAGTGAACTCGAGATGCACCGGAACTTCCACACCAACTGGATGCCACAAGCGCGCTGGAAAACGGGGTTGGTAGACAGTGAAATTGCCAGTTGGTGAGTTATTTTTATATCCGTTACTTATTCAGGCTCTCTTTCGTGACTCTCAAACCAGAGTTGAGGATTGTTCGGAACAGACTAACACGTTTTATTTAGTTTTATTTAGTTTTATTTAGTTTCGTTCCATTTGAATGGAGTTTGTTTTACAATGACCAGCGATTTGTTGTTTATTGTTAAATGCAGAACACAGAAGTGCAATGAGGCGCAGTGTTTTTTTTCCCAGATGAGACGCTTTGGATGCTTCTGGATGTTATGCTACGGAATATCTGCAGAAGTAAAAAGATGTCTGCATGAAGAAGATACTTGCTCTGGACGAAGCTCAATGGGTTGGTGAGATAGGACGTGTGTGTGTGTGTGTGTGTGTGTGTGTGTGTGTGTGTGTGTGTGTGTGTGTGTGTGTGTGTGTGTGTGTGTGTGTGTGTGTGTGTGTGTGTGTGTGTGTGTGTGTGTGTGTGTTCATTTCTCCTCCGTTGTTGTTTTTTGTTCAGCACCACATGTAGGATGTGATGGTCAGCCTTTGTGGTATTTGTTGAAACTCTCGGTGACCAGAGGAAGAAAAAAAAACCCAAACGTGCCTACGAAGCGGTTGTGGCGGTCGCTCGCTGTTCCCTGCAGTTTGTCTTTTCAATATCGCAGACTTGCAATATTGTGGCTATTGCGACAGCCCTTGGTAGCTTTTAGGAGCGCAGATTAACTGTATGTTAGGTACATTTATAAAAAGTAATAATTGTCAAGATCTCCTCCACATCGGCGGCGGTTGTGGCAGGAGGGCCTTTTGTTTGTCACGGTGTCACCGCCATGGAACGGAAACGGAAACACAACTGGTTAGCGGAGGCATATATAACCGTCAGGCGGAAATTCTAGTTTATCATATATCTATTAAAACGCCTTTCACATAGCATTGCGCTGGACAATGGGCGAAGATCAGCGCGTCCACCCGGGTGTCATGTTTAAAAATACTACCGATTGGTGCTGGAGCCGATAAATACCCGCGACTACGGCAGCGTCCTTTGTCCCGGGAATGACTGTTGACTGTACCTTTTCCTACCGAAGACAAAAGACAGGTCTTAGCAGGTTTTTTTAGTCCAGTGGGAAAGGGGTTTTATACGTGAAATATATATATCATACGTAAAGCTTAACTAATTCACAATTCATTCTTTTTGTAGTTGCGTTTTTTCTGTTATTTTCTCTGGTCCTCTTCCTTTCGAAGGAAGTATCTTTTAAACATCGCATGGATGAGCTGTTCCAAGGTGTAGTTTTTGTTTTTGTGTTTTTTGTGTCCGACAATAATGGGCTATAGGAGCCAATTATATGTCCAGATCAACAAGCTCTGAAAAAATACTTCTCTGATGGGCAGGAAGGCGTTTGACAGCTGGCAGTGAACTGTAATGATGACGACAGCTTGGAAGATGAGGCCCGAGTTAAACTATTCCTTTCATCCGACAGAGTTAGTCAAGGAGCTGAAGCTTCAGTTGCTCGACGTGTGCACACCTCCCACCAAACCTCCGAGCTCCGTCCTGTTAAGTGTCGACCGACATGACTAATACATTTGCTTTTTTTGGTCAACGATGCTTACAGTAAGCCATATTTGTTTCCCTCCGTATGAGAGTTGTGTGCTGGCCATTGTGGGCTTACACAGGTAGTGGGGTTTGCCACATCCTATTCTAACCCAAGACTCCATCCTCACTCACACCTACCTGAGGTCACCTAATACCCCCAGCTGTCAATAAATGGGCTCATCCTGTTTGCCTGTCGCACTACCTCCGCTTCCTCCGTCTGTTGCTGGAAATAGATGCTCGTTGGGTTCTTAGGTGAGGGTACGTGGATTAACGGCTTACTACAATAAAACCACGCTCAATAACTGAAAACAAGGCTTTAGTCTGGGACCTCATGGCCGTGTAAAGCCTGTAGAAGAATAATGATAATAAATACATTTTCAGTAATGGCTTCATCAGCATCTGCTGGGTGGGTGTGATAATATGTTGGGCACTTCTAGATCAATTAGTCAAACATAATTGAAATTAGTGTCAGGAGGTATTATGACATTGGTCTAGGTCAACTACTGCTTTAATGATTTTTGGCATCACGTCATGATTTACGGCCTGATAAGTTTAGAGTCTTCCTAAACCTAGCTCTGGTTGTAGTTTCTAATTGTAGTCATGTAGTTCTTTTTTTTTTTTGTCAATGATTTGAGTGTCAGTGTGACTCTGAAGAGATTCTTTAAGCGGTTGGGATTCTGACTTCAGCGATGTCCTTTTTTTTAAAATCCGAGCAGGCACGGGCGCCATCTCCCATCGAGATAACCACCGTTGATTCTGTGGCCCTCGCTGACCCGCTGCATTCACGGACAGGAGCTGCCCACAGCAGGTTTAGCTGCCCATCAAGCGAGGCTGGCTGGCGAGGCCTCCACGCTGCCATCTGTCACCGACAGACAGCCAGTCTCGCTGACCTCACATAGGCCTTCTGAGGCAGAGCTGGGCTTGCCAATGCAATCTGTCACTCCAAGAGACCAGCGAGGGGGAGGGGAGAACCGTATGCAGATTGGAGTTCATTCCTGTTGTAATTGCACCTCACACAACTGCACGGCGCAAAGTAAAAAAAAAAAGAAGACTTGACCGGGGCTCAGAGTGCCGTCATTCAGTATCAAAGCTTCAACCATGGCCATTGAGCAGTGGTGAATGAGATTTCAACAGCCCGTAATAAAACCTACAGCACAATGTTATCCAGTATCCAGCTTCTTTTAGGCTTTTAGTTTCAGCTTGGAAGCGACGTGTGACTCTAACTGGGAGACAGGACAAGCCTTTTGGATGAGTTTTAGAGTGAGAGACTGTGATAAACATCAGTTTCCCTCCAATCATCCGATCCCCGCTGCCTGAATTTCCTTTTTTTTACTACTTTCTGTGAATAAGCCCACACCGCCAGGTCTGACAGGTCCTGTAGGAATAGGAATGAGCCCCATTTCCACCTGCGGAGCAGCAGCCACAGCGTGGGTCTTCCTTCCCTATTGATGCAGTAGTCTTCAAAGAACACCAAACCTACATGGCGGATATTATCACAGGCCGGGAGGGACAAAAGGACACACATGGTGCAGCGAGACACAACGGTGTGGGGCGGCACTTTGTGATATTTATTTTTCCTCAGCCATTTTTCAGAGCATGCGCCTGTCATGCAAAGAGGCCCTTTCACACATGCAGCCAGTACTAACAACACACAAAGAGACGTTTAGAGACTAAAAGCAACAGTTCCAATTGTTAACATAAGTACATTAATGTTGAATAGAAAAGAATCGCAGAATAAATTCAAATACTTATGCAAATAGTACGTAAGTGACACTTTTTGTACACAATATGGCAAAAGCGAGCCTACGCTTTTCTTTTTTTTTGTCTTTAGGCTGATCTCAAACACACAGCTGAACGTATTTGTTGCTGTACGTGGTTCGTTTCCATGACGTACGCCTGCTGCTCCCTGCGGCCGAGTTCTCTGCATTCATCGCGGCTGCTGTTGAATTATTTCACTTTCAGCTTGACCGTGAGTGAGAGTGTTTGTCCACGGCTAATGTCGTAGTCTGCTGCAGCAAACCTCATAATATTTTGGGTGCCGAGAACATCTCGTGCTTGCGGTGACTCACACTTTCTCATACACCTTTTATTGCCTGTTTTATGGGGGCTGTGTGGGGAAATTGATTCTTAGATGCATTCTCTCTTGAATGATTATGACTCGATGCAGAAAACTCAATAAGCGAAAATTTCAAACTCAATTCTCAACGTTATGATCGCCTGTGACAGTTCTGTGACACCGGGCTGTTCGTTTACTGCCGCTGCCCCTGAACATAACAGACGTATAGTTTTACCACATGTTCCAGAAAGCATTATTTATGTATGAGAGCTGGATGCTCATTGCCTATAACAGGAGGATTTGTTTGAAGACATGTCTATATTATTATTTATTTGTGAATAAGAGCAGCTTGCTATGACAAATGACTCAAAACCTGCTGAATTATGTGTTTTTCCTACTAAACAGGCCCAATTTGATTTATTTACCTGTTGGCTGTCTTTGCAGTGCTTGGGAAATGTAACCCTTCAGTTGACGCGTCTCTTCTATTTGTTACTGAGAGCGTCTCAGATCCCCGGCCGGGTAGGTTTTGAAACTCCGGGGTTACCTCGTGAGGTGGATCGGCCAAACCGCATACGTTTCAAAATGTTGACGTTGACACCCGCGTTTTCTACTTGATTGGGTCTTTGCAGTCACAACGTTTCCTTCCCTGATTCGTCACGTGGCTAACGGGACTACCAGCCCACACACTGCTTACGATGCGGTCACTCAGCCGCTCGGCAAATTTAATTTAGTTTTTGGCAAGATTGTACGACATGTTTTTATACTACAACTTCAATCGATTGCATGCATGGATCACAGCTTGTTTTTGAGTTTCAATGAAGTGTGTTTGATAAAGCCTTTACAGGCCATTGGTGTCCAGATGTGGACGGGGGGGGGGTTGGCCAGTTGTGGGTTGTATTCATTCTATTACACAATACAGCAGTGGTCGTTGCTGACGCACCTTTCTAATTGGTGTATGTAATGCATGAACAGGTTGTCACTCCTGTTGCTAAGAAAAATACTCAATCTGATTTATAAAGTAAAATGTGTTGTGACAGCGAGTAGCGCATTACCACATATTGATGAGGTGTTGTGTTTTTGTTTTTTTACCACACCTCTTTGAGTGAGCTAAAGCCTCTGAGCTGGTCCCCGGTCAAAGTCGTGTTTTTTGACCGTGTTAAAATTGTGTTTGAGGTTATACGGTTATGATTATGGTTAAATTAACGTATGTTGAAAATGGAGGCCGATCTGAAAAATGACTGCGTACTTTCACATTGGAATGTGTCAGAGACGCAAGGTGCGTATCTATGGCAACATCACCGTGTTTTGATTCCGCCTCCTGAATGATGGTCCTTGTGGGTATCTCTCCCTCTTCTCTCATTAAGCTGGGACTTGATTTTAGATGTAGCCTACTGTACAGGCCAGTTTGCCACTGCTAGCAGTCACAAGGGGAGGGAAAAGGAATGCAGAGACAGAGGTTCCCTTCTCCTCTCCCATCCCCCCCTCGTTGTTCACCCACACTGTCAACACAGAGGATCCTCGCTGCAGATGGTGGCTCCACAGCGCCACTGCAGTGTGATGGTGGTGGAGGGAACTACAGCGTTCTGTTTACAAACCGGTGGTCCACCCCAGGCAGTGCTGCTGTCAGATGGGATTTGAGCAGAGGGTCTCGGTGATCTGTGGCTCAACAGTCTGCAGGTTTTCTTTTCAAACCAAACACAACAGCGGGCGATTTGACTTTGTACTCGGCCTCCCGTCTTGTTTTAGGTGTATTGATCAAAGCTGCTGCTGTTTGAATCAAATAAATTCCTGCATGCCATTCAGCCAATACTCAGCTCCGATTACCAGAGACCATGTAATGAAATGCATTGTCTAGATTATCTGGAGTAATGTTATATGTCTTAAATCCAGCCTCTGCCAATTATTTTCTTAAAACAAGAACAGATTCGGTCATGAGACAATTACATTGTGCAGTGTTCTGTGTTTGAGGGCTCTGACTGGACACGGCAGCAGATAAAATGGAAATATTCTCACTCTGTTTGCTGGTTTTAAGAAGACAAGATATTTAAACCCACTGTGTAGAATAAAAAATACAACTTTGGCACCTCCCGGTTGGAGGATAAAAAAAAAAAAAGACCCTTTGGAAGATTACAATGCACACTGCCACTCTCAAGACGGTGACTGAACGCAGCCAGACGGATGACTGAAGCTGCTGCTGCTATGCAGGCTGTGCAGACACGGTGTAAATCAATGGGCCTCGGAGTTGCATGTCAGTGTAATGTGGCTGCGGTTGCTTTAAATTACAGTACACCATAGTACATTTATTGGGTGATTTATGCCCGTTATAAGCTACAGGCACATTGTACTACCGTGTATCGATCTCATCCAGCTTCGAGCTGGTTAACTGGCATTCCGAATAGATAGATAGATAGATGGAGAGAGAGTGAGAGGGTGGGTCAGGGAGAATGAGAGCTTGTCTTTTCCCACTTACAGTAATAGTAAGAGCAATATTATGGAGTGTAGAAAATCTGCTCTGATAATGTCATTTGAATCAGAATTAGTGGAGATTTTCTGTGTAAATGTTGCTACAGAGCTAAGTCCACAAGAAACATTGTATCGCTGGAGTTATAGTTTTGGTCAAATGTGAGGTTGTTACGCCTGGTGTGGCATTAAGGCAATGTAGCCAGTGTATTTAGATTTGAAGTGCAGTTACGGTAAATGTATTTCCAGCAGTGGCTGTTGTACATTTCTGTCCTGAACACACACCAACCACAGTGTTACATTGTTAGTAGGGAGCTGCAGTGTTTGCAGCTTAGAACTGTTGCCTGTAACTTACGAGCAAAAGCAGCCCGTCAGCTGCTTCTGATTTAATAACAGGTCTAATTTGGAGCACAGTATGTCTGCAATGCCAGTGTTTCATGGGGCGATAGTAACGGCTCATGTCAACTAGGCGTGGGAATCTCTAGGTACCTCATGATAATGATGAGTATTTAGCCAGGCGTCGAACGTAAACAAGACGCACGTGTGTTACGTCTGTTGCGTTCAGGGGCAGCAGTAAGAAACAGACAGCCCGGTGTCACAGAACTGTCACAGGCGATCACAGCGTTGAGAATTGAGTTTAAAATTGTTGCTTATTGAGTTTTCTGCATCGAATCATAATCGTTCAAGAGAGAATGCATCTTAAGAATCAATTTCCCCACACTCTCCTATAAAACAAGATATAAAAGGTGTGAGAGGAAGTGTGAGTCACCGCAAGCACGAGATGTTCTCGGCACCCAAAATATTATGAGGTTTGCTGCAGCAGACTACGACATTAGCCGTGGACAAACACTCTCACTCACGGTCAAGCTGAAAGTCCCATCCCCCTAATTTCAACGTCACACAATACAGCCAGTTAGCGTTGAGCTACTTTTGGCGCCGTGTTTGTAACTGTTACGTTTCTCCTGAGCTGAAATCCTCATCTGAGAATATTTGCATTATTTTGTCTGCTTGCTGTATATCTGACTCCTCGAAACAATCTGCTGGCTGACAGTTGGCCTCCATGGGCAAACAAAATCCCCTCTCACCAGAGCCGGAGGGTCCGGGCACCGATACGTGTCGCCGAGACAACGTGCTCGGGAACGTCATCACCTCTTCTTCTGTGGTCTCGGCCAGAGAGTCGTTGCCCGTCTCTTGGGTCACGGACAGATCCCAGAACAGCTCCGCCATGGCAGCCTGATTCTCTTGCGAAGGTGATGCAACTGGCTCCAGTGTGGAGGCTGCTGCTGCTGCTGCTGCTGCTGTTGTTGTTGTTGTTGTTGTTGTTGTTGTTGTTGTTGTTGTAGGCTCATTATGCAGGAATAGCAAAGGTTGTTAGTGACTTGAGTGGACACGTTGGCCCTCTCTTACTTTACACGATGTATTCTGTTTCCTGTTGCAGTGACCATTTCGCTATGAGAAAGTTTGTGACCCGGCGGCCATGTTGAAAAGAGTCGAGCCAAAACCAACAACCGCTTTTATCGTTTTACCGCTAAACAGTGAGCCTAGCTTGACAGTTTGATCAGGGTTTAAGAGCGGTGATTGACAGCTGCGTTAGAGACTCCTCGACTCTGATTGGTTGTTTTTCTTTGGGCGAGCTGGAACCTTGCAGAGGCATTAAGGAGCACTGAAAGGAGGCAGAGGAACCAGATTTCTTTTTTTACAGTTTGAGCAAATATGACAAGGTTATTTCTTAATGAAGTTACCAACTGTCGCTTTAAAGATGAATCTCATATTCTCCTCTAATACATAAAACATAATGGCATCACTTTGTAAAATCTACCTTTTTTTTAAAATGTATTTATTTTTAGACCATGTTAGTTGGTCAGAAGAGCAGTCTGATTCTGACTCCTTCCCACCCCCTGTTTGTGACATTCTGCAAATGTTAAGGTCACAGGTCATGCTAAATGTTTTTGCTGTGCCAGACTACGAAAATCTAACATCCTGGGAAATGAAATGTAACCTAGAGCTCACAGTACCCACGGGAGTGTTTCATCCACTTAACTGCCATTAAATGCACAGAAAGTCTCCCTTTCCTGGGAGAGGGGGCTGCAGACACTTAGCTCTAGGCATTACATAGCTGATTATACTCAGGGGGGGGGGACTGGCTTTGAGCTGGCCCTTATTTGGGATCGGCTCTCTGGCTCTTAGTGACTTTTTTTAAAGTTGTGGTTTCCAACCTTTGGAGTTCATGAAACCGCAGACAAAAGCAACGTCGAGTCATGATCCCCTGACATGTGCTTGGATGCACAAACTGAAGAAGTCAAACCACAGGATGTGGTACAATCCTCGTGACCCCCCCCCCACCCCCTTCCCCCTTGTGTCTTTTTTGTTGGTTTGTAGTGGATTGGTACTTTTAAAGTAGGCTGTTAAATGATATAGACGTAATTGGGTGGAGGAGAAACCGCTCGGGGAGAATGCTGATTGTTAACACGTAAGAAGCGCGGCTGAATCAAATATTCAATCCATTCATTACTGCACCTCCTGAGAAGCAGCGAGCGCCTAGTACACATGGGAGTGGAGAGCGGTTCATCACAATGTTGTCGTTCCAGTCAACACAACCGCCCCTCTGAGGAAATACACCAGCTAACCTCAAGCTATGGCCTCGGCATTGCAACATCGGAACGCACCTGTAATTAACCCGCCTCAAGTAAAGGCTGTAAAGAGTTGTAATAAAGTTGAATGACACGTTTTACCGTTCCTCTGATCCTCATTGAAGCCGATGTGGCGAAACTAACTAACGGACGACATGTTATCGCAGCAACTGCGCCTTTGCACCTGGAAGTACTTTCTTGTTATCTCGATTCTGCTTGCATTGTGATTAGATCTCAATTTTCCACAATTGTCTTCGGAGCTTTAGCATTTTCGCTGTGACGCCCGTGAGGTAACGGTAGAAGCAAAGCGGTCGCATTGCAAAGTAATCGACCAGTAATATGTGCTTGCAATCACCAACACAGCGCCTTGTCGGACGACGTTCCAGCAAAAGATACAGAAATAAAAATTCGAAATAGATGTCTATTCTTAGAATATAACAATTTTGGTAGGACAACCTACCTTCGTAGTAAACCTTTTATATAAACTGGATTTCCTCCTTTTTTTTGTTGGCTGAAATTTAAAAAAAAAGATTTAAAAAGGCCTCATTTTAGACAATGAAATTGCAGACTCTGATGTTCAAACATATCCGGCCGTATTCAGATTGTCTTTGTTATACGTTCGTCACACGTTCGGTGGACATTCATGCGTGACGTTCATCGAGCAGTGGTGTTGATGAGTGTTTTCCTCCACTTGACTGAATCGCTCTCCCTCTCTCTCTCTGTCTCTCTCTGTCTCTCTCTCTCTCTCTCTGTGTTTTTTCCAGGCTAGGTGTGTGCGTGCTGACCTCATGGTGTAACAGAAGTAAAGATGAGCATTAGCAGTGATGAGGTCAACTTCCTGGTCTACAGATACCTACAGGAGTCAGGTATCCTCCCAAGTCCTTATAATAGTCATCATCACTGCATTTGTTTCATCTTAAAATACCATACTTGCCATTAATTGGTAACTTTCACTAATTTTTTGCTTCCTTATTGATCCGATTTTTACATCTGATGTCATAATGTTTTTCACAATTTCAAAATTTTGTGTTTTGGTTTCATATGGACACAAAGTCATACATAATTTTAAATGATTGAAGGTCCAAACCATAATCATTTGAGTCATTAATGCGGCACTGCACGTCTGACCAGTGTCACCAAAGTGATGATTCGCAATCTCTTTTTAATCAATACAACTAATTAAAAGTGTTTTAAAAGAAACCAATAAGAGATGAATGTGAGCGGGAACATGGTTTTTGATGATTTGATTCTTCTTCTTTTTTATTATCATTAAGAGTCCAGTGTCCTTTTTGAATTGTGCGTCGGTTCAAAGCGGACCGATATCTTTGCATTGCTTGTTGACTGCAGGGAAGTGAGGAAGAGTTTGGTTGTAACGTCAGTTTATCCAGCATCCAGTAGCTAAGATGAACTGTAGTTATTGAGCTGCCGGGGGGGGGAGGGGTTTACTCCGTAAACACAACCGCATTGAATAGGCGTGTAAACAGCACTGTCTGTCTGCAGTGTGTGTGTGCAAATCTTGTAAGAATTAACCATGCAGTGGGATAGAGTGAGGGGCCGATCCACTATTTAATCAATCAGAGATGGTTTATGTTTTTTGTTTTTTATATATATATATATATATATATATATATATATATATATATATATATATATATATATATATATATATATTTTAACATAAACCATCTTGGGATCTGTTGGATGAATAGTGGCGCTTTTCAGACAGACTAAAATCTTACACAGTTGAAATGAGCCTCACGGGCCATTTATATACTTCCTGCCCTTTGTGTTTGACAATAACCTTTATCCAGCTATGGTGAGCAGTGTGTAAACCAAAACCCCCATATCACTGCAGAGGAGCTGCCAGAAGTCTCCGTTCAGCTGGAACTGGCTACACGCGTGAATCACTGACAGTTGTACAGTCTGAAATTTGCCTTCCTATGCCTCATATCATATTTATTGCATCATATATTTTGGAAGGCACAGGTGGCTCATGTAAATCAAAAAAGTTCCCGTCACAGTCATCTTGTTCTTCCATCTTTTATTGAAGCACAAAAGTGGGGCAAAAAACAAAAAGCAATCGGGTTGTGAGAGATTTGTGTTTCCGTGAAAGAATCCATTTGCAGTGGACTCCGGGCCCGGGTTCTGGCCTGGGTTCTGGCCCGGGTTCTGGCCTGGGTTACGGCCCAGCCATGTCAGCGCGTCCTACATTTTTCATAGACGGAGGGTGTCTGTGCTCAGCTGGTGCAGATTGGCTGAAACTGGTCTTTTGAGGTCCACGTAGAGACCTTGTTTGTTTACAGAAACATTATAATTGTCACATCACATAAACGGCACCGCAAGGATTAAAGCATTTGACTGCATAGCAACCAGCACAAAGTCTGATGTCTTATGCATTCAATTCAATTATGTTTAGACTCTGTTGGGGGAGGCGGTTGTGGCCAGAGGTCGCAATACAAGCTGTCTCTTTTTTTTCATAACTATAGAAACGTATAAGAGGAAAGAACAATAGCAGTGTTGTGCAAGGAGCAAGGTGGCGTTATGGCAGCGGAGAAAAACCCAAAATGTGGGGGGCATATTATTTACTGGGATGTGTGCATGTCGTTGCTTTCCAATGTTTTAAAAATATCCTCTCCTCTCCTGCCCTCCTTCTCCCGCCCTTTGTCTCTCCAGGGTTCTCCCACTCAGCGTTTACGTTTGGTATAGAGAGTCACATCAGCCAGTCCAACATCAATGGTGCTCTGGTTCCCCCTGCTGCCCTCATCAGCATCATCCAGAAGGGCCTGCAGTACGTCGAGGCTGAAGTCAGCATCAATGAGGTGGGACACAAACAAGATAATAGAACCTCTCCCCCCCCCCGCCCCTCCTCTCTCCTCCTCTCTAACTGGGTATTTCTCCCATGCTGCAGGACGGCACATTATTTGACGGGCGGCCCATTGAGTCTCTGTCCCTGATTGACGCTGTGATGCCGGACGTTGTTCAGACGAGGCAGCAGGCCTACCGGGACAAAATGGCCCAGCAGCAGGCCGCCGCTTCAGCACCGACATCGGCCACCGGAGGCAGCATCGCCGGCAATGCCAAGAACGGAGAGAACACTGCCAACGGGGAGGAGAACGGAGCCCATGCCTTAGCTAGTGAGTGAAGTGTTTACAAAAAGAACAGGACAAGCATGCGATGGTCAGCTACCTGCAATGACAAAGCAGTATTTTTCATGAAGGAGGAAAACATTTTTTTTATTTGGCTAAAAAAAAATATATTCTAGAGTTAAGAGGTTTTTTTTGTTTGTAATTTTAGTCATGAATTTTTTCTTTACATTGCATATGTTCACTCACACAGAGATAAATAATTGCAACCTAATGTCTTGATATCCTGTCTAACTGTGTGCCACCCATCAAACTCTATGCCTAGACAACCACGCAGACCTGATGGAGGTGGACGGAGATGTGGATATCCCCCAGAACAAGGCCATGGTCTTGAGGGGCCACGAGTCGGAGGTCTTCATCTGTGCCTGGAACCCAGTCAGCGATCTGCTGGCATCGGGGTCGGTCACCTTTTCCTTTCCTTAAGCATTCTCCTCGGACACGCTGCATTAATCCAACAACTGAACACAATTTATGTGCTAGCATCGGGATTATTGGACTTAGAATAGAGAGATAAAAAGAAACAAATGTCTCCTGCCGGACTCGAACCCAGGGCACGTTCTCACATTCGAGAAGCTGGAACCAGCCAGTGTTGTTGTTTTTTGGCATAATAATTTACTTTAATTATAATAAATTTTCTGTTAACCACTGAATGAATTGTTTTATGCATTCCAGTTGTCTAAATGAATTATTTCAAGCTAAGTTTAATTTAAAACTAATGAAAGGAGTTTTGCACACTTTAAAATGCTACACAAGGTAACGCATAACAGTTGAATATGGTTCACTCCATGAAACATTAGCTAAACAACCGTTAAAATCAAATAATGAAGAATTACTCAATGCTTCAACTTAAGATGGTGTTGCTATAAAAACTGATTCAAATTGTCTGACAAACCTCGTTAAAGCGGAACCTGTTGCCTGTTGCGGAAATGTGGTTTGTGTCTAAATGCGTCCGTTGGTCTCAGGTCGGGCGATTCGACGGCTCGTATCTGGAACCTGAGTGAAAACAGTACAAGCAGCTCCACACAGCTGGTCCTGAGACACTGCATACGAGAGGGAGGGCAGGACGTCCCCAGCAACAAAGACGTCACCTCGCTGGACTGGAATGTAAGCACACCAACACACCTGCACATGATGTAACATGTGAGTTCCCCCGACATGGATCGGGTCAACTTCGTAGGACTGGTAGAAATCTCTGTCAAATATGTCAACGTGCTGTTTCGTGTTATCGTGCTCCTTCACGGCCCAAAAGTATGGTTATTTTTCATAGCTTTATCATTTTTTTTTTTTTATCTCTAGAAGAATACTTTGGTTTGCTAATGCTTATTGTTTCAAACATTTGAACACTCAACAGACATTCATAGAAAGCAAAAAACAACACCAAAACATGCTTTGTACAGTCCCGTGTGCACCAGAAAGGCAGATCGCAAAACAAATGCCTCATCACAGAGAAACTCCCGGAGCGCTCAGACTGTTGATGCTGTCTAACAGTGGGAGATCATCAGAGAGTGGAATTTTCCTTTAGTTCAGCCAATGGATTGTAAACCCGAGCCAAGGGGCAGAGGCAAACGAATTCCTGGAAAGCGTCCATGCTGATGGAAAACACAGGCCTCTCCTCTAATCCCGGCTGAATCCCAGCAAACGTCCATTCAGCCGGACTCCATAATGCAAAGTCTGCAAAAGACAACATGCGTCTGTAAAGGTGTCCAAACTGGCTTTTCCATGCTCATCTGTTCGGAACACACACACACACACACACACACACACACACACACACACACACACACACACACTCTCTCTCTAAGCCACTCTTAACACGGCCTGCTCCTTCTCTCTTTCTGTTGGCAGAGCGAGGGCACGCTGTTAGCAACAGGCTCCTATGACGGCTTTGCCAGAATATGGACGAAGGATGGTAAGATGTCTTTAATTTATTTAACATGTGCACGCTTTGTTTGATATTAGCAAATCAAAGACTTGGGGCAAATTGTTATATTAAGAGTTCTTGTATTTTATAAAAGTGTACTTGTATACAGATATTTGTATATTAGCAAGCATTAGGGAGTGAACATAAGTGTTGCTGTGGAAACTCTTATCAGTTATTGTTCTGTTTTTATTTTGTTTTGTGCCTATCCTGTACTACAACCTGTGTCACATGGTTTAATTAATCTGTGAACAACGCTGCCCCCTAGAGGCAGGCTTAAGTATTTCCAGTTGGGTGTTGACCCATTTTGTGTTATTTAGGTCCCCTGACCCTTGTGCATCAATAGGGGCAGTTTGGGGCTTTGTTATTACATATGGCATGAATTTTGGCATATTTCTTTGAAATTTATACATTTATAATAAACCGTGTAGCCAAAATACAGCCACTACATCATAAAATCGTGCATTCTTATTATATCAGGCTTTCCATCTAAAGCCCTGGCTTCAGAACTGTAATGTTTACTCTTTTACTACTTAATGCTATTATCCTGGTTTCCACTGGAGTTATTGCTGCTGTGTTATGGAGCACTGCAGTGTTTGATGCAATGCTTCAAAATCAATGTTGTTGCTATCTATTGGCATTTGTGTGGAAAGAGAAATATAGCATTTAGTGTCCCGAAAATTGTTCTTTTTTTTTTCTTCACGATAACAACAATGGTATTATGTAAAGAAACGGGCATTTAAAGGGTTACAATTCTAAAGACTGTCATTTGGTAGTTATGATCAGGACGAATGTTGGTTAAAAAATGGATTCTGTAAAAGCGGACAATTATTTGAATATGTAATAATTTGTAAAAGGTCAGTGGCTTGTTGTTGTTGTTATTATTCCAAATTTGATACTTACAGATTTGGTTCCCCCTCTCTTTGTTCTGCTCCACAGGGAACCTGGCCAGTACACTTGGCCAGCACAAAGGTCCCATCTTTGCCCTTAAGTGGAACAAAAAAGGCAATTTTATCCTCAGTGCAGGAGTAGACAAGGTAAACCAGGATCTGTTCTTTCAATCGGCTCCAAGTCAACATATTAAATAACCTTCTAGCATGACTTCTCGTCTAACTTTTGAGCAAGTTGATCAAATAAATGCACTGTGTAGTCATTGTTAGCTCTAACTATACATGTGCATGTGTCCTGCCAGACAACAATCATATGGGATGCCCATACAGGAGAAGCCAAACAACAGTTTCCCTTCCATTCAGGTACGGGAAGCATCACTTCTTGTTACTTTTAAGAATTTTCAATCTTTGCTTTTGATCTCTCTAACGTCCACCTCTCTGTCTTGCCACAGCTCCAGCACTAGACGTTGATTGGCAGAGCAACAATACGTTTGCCTCCTGTAGTACAGACATGTGCATCCACGTCTGCAAACTGGGACAGGACCGGCCCATTAAGACATTCCAGGGACACACAGTAAGTGGATTGTTTGTGCATGTTTTATAATTACACATGCGTACTCTCCTCACTGATATGTAACTTTTGAAGGGATTGAAGACGTGTCTCTGTCACTGTTCATAGGATTATTTGGTCTAAACTGCTTTTGGATGGCAGTATTTTTTTAGCATTGAGTTGGACCCAGGGTTAACATAAATCAAGATACAGTCTATGCATCACAAACAAGGTCTCTTCTCTCTCTCTCTCTCTCTCTCTCTCTCTCTCTCTCTCTCTCTCTCTCCCCCCAGAATGAAGTAAATGCAATCAAGTGGGATCCCACAGGGAACCTGCTAGCCTCCTGCTCAGACGACATGACGTTGAAGGTGAGAGCCAAACCCGGCGAAACGTCGGACATCTTGTGTCATTAATATCACCGTCGCTGCAACCTGTGACATCATAACGCTGAGCCTTTTAAAAAAAAAAAAAAAGAAAAAGTAATGAGGTGTTCATGATTACTGGGGATTTGGAAAAAGAGGAAAGTCCTCCTCAATGGCAGTTAAAGGGAACATTTGCAATCTTTTATGTGGACGTCTAATCAGTGTTGATGGTAGATGTCGTCAATGGAAGCATTTTAAATTGATCGAGAGGTTGAGTTCTGCCACATCCTACTGTACGTAATGCGGCATCGGCATTTCTTCCCTCTCTGGCTCAGATAAACACGGCTGCACATCTTAGTCGGCCAAAAGGCTGTGAGATTGATCCTCGTCCATAATATCCTCTGCACTCATATTTTGGGATGCCGCTGTTGGAAACACAACTAGTTTGCAATACAACCAAAGAGAACAAGGAAGTTCTGTTTTTCAGTGACATCTACAGCCCCATTGCCCCCTGGGTAGCCAGAGACTAGAAACATCCAAGCTGAAGTAGTTTGTCGTTCTTCTTTGCATTCAACTAAATCACAAAGCCTGTGTGTCTTGTTTCCCATGCTCTTCATTTCCCTCTTCTTCAGATTTTTCCCGCTCCGCTCTGTAAAAAGCCACAACATTTTTTATTTAGCGCAGCCATTTAGTTAACTTCTGTGTTGCGTGAATTGTCTTAGGTGTGTGTGTGTGTGTGTGTGTGTGTGTGTGTGTGTGTGTGTGTGCGCTGTAGGCTGCATGTTTACACACCAGTGATTTTAATGACACAGTGGATACGAGGATAAAGTTGTGCTGTGTTTTTCTTCTTCTTCTTCAGATTTGGAGTATGAAACAGGACTCGTGTGTCCATGACCTGCAGGCCCACAGTAAAGAAATCTACACCATCAAATGGAGTCCCACCGGCCCTGGAACCAACAATCCGAGCGCTAACCTCATGCTAGCTAGGTGAGTGTCTGTTAGCCAAATATATATGTGACTCAATATTACGTATGGAACGGTGTTTTGTTTCTGAGCCAGCCTACTTTAATGCATTAGTGCATACAATCTGAAAATTGCTATCTTTAAGTTTTTAATTGAGCGCAGCGGAGAAGCAGAATGCTTTACTTTGTCCCGGTTAATCTAAACTTTGTACAATAGTTTTTATATGTGCACATTTGCATGATATAGCTAAAAAAAAATGTAAACGGCTGCACCTGTTTAACCCCGTTTGTCCCGGTGTCCTACTTCCACAGTGCATCGTTTGACTCCACAGTTCGTCTTTGGGACGTGGAGAGAGGCATCTGTATCCACACACTGACTAAACACCAGGAGCCCGTCTACAGCGTGGCGTTCAGCCCCGATGGTCGGCATCTGGCTAGTGGCTCCTTCGACAAATGCGTGCACATCTGGAATACACAGGTAGGAGGAGAGCGGGAGGGACTGTGTTTGTGACCTGTACAGCTTTTTGTAACCTTTTCTTGAAAGCCCTGGTAATGGGAATCTTGTGGGTCAGTCTGCAGATATTTATGGCAGGCGTCATTTCAGGTCATATAGATTGTTCAGTGATGTCACGTGACCTCACACTGTACAGGCAAACATAATGAAGAATCTAAACATATAGCTGCAAGCTGTGATACACAGGGGTCCACTGTGTGGGTGTAAAGCAAATGATGCTCGGCAGGGGTTAAATTGAATGCAAAGAAACGAGTCATTTGACTGAACCCTCTGTTTTTTTTTTTTACAGTGTACATAAGTAACCATTTCTGTGCCAGAAGTGGTACTTCAAAGCTGCACCAATCAATATTTGTTATATTAATGCTTAAATGTGTCACAAACCAACAAAGATTTTAAAGTTCTCCCCCCCTCGATTGAGCTTATTATCAATTAGTTGTTGTTACAATTTAGCTCATTGTTTGGATTTGTGCTGCGAGGCTTCGTCCGCCTTTTTTCCAGCAGCAGCATTTTTCATTGAAAAATGTGTGATGAACCAACTGCTCCTATTTAAGAGCTACAGAGACAGACTGTTGAATGTTGGTCTTACGTTCATCAGGTGAACAGACGCTTAACTGCTGCCCCCGTGTGGCCAAAGAAATAATACAACTACTGCAGGTCTAAGGCTCCTGCTGCGCCTGTTGTGTTATTTTATGTTCACTGTTGGGTTGAGTAATAAGTCAAAATACAGCAAAAGTTTATTTTTTTTTGTGGAAAGCAAACCTAATATGGGTCCCTTCACTCTCTTTGTGCTCCAGACGGGCGCTTTAGTCCACAGTTACAGAGGGACGGGAGGAATCTTTGAGGTTTGCTGGAATGCAGCAGGGGACAAAGTGGGAGCCAGCGCATCAGACGGATCTGTAAGTATACGCGGGACTGTTTGGGTGGACGTCCTCAAGCCATTTACTGTGGAAGTTTTGCCTCGGTCCTACAGACTGATACCCGTCCTCTTCTGTCCCAGGTGTGTGTACTAGACCTTCGGAAATAGTGCCGCTGTTTGTTGGAAGCCATGGACCGACCATGAATGTGTACATAGCCAAATGACTGTCCCTGCCTGCCCAGCGTACTGCTCTCGCTTACGACTACGGCCCCGCCCACCGACAGACAGGAAGCAGGAAACGGGAACAGGAAGCAAGCACTCGACACAGCAGGTCCAGACACGGGGGAGGAACAGATGATCAGACAGACGGACAGACGGACAGACGGATGGATAAACGGGCGGATGGAAGCGCCCCTCTCTATCTGTGCAGACTCTTACAGAGATGCAGAAGGGACGCAGAGAAAAAAAGAAAAAAAAAACTGATAGACAAAAAAAAAAAAAAGTTACAGATCCGTATATGTACCAAAATTTGGAAGCTATTTTGCTTTTTTGATCTTTAAACCATGCTCATCGTCATCAAAATGAAAAACAATGAAAAAAGTGTTGATCTTTGTTACTAGTTGGATCTCATTGTGCAGACATATCAACTTCTCCACCATAAGATAGGATGGCACTTAGTTTTTTTAAATTTCAGATCTCTTGTTTCAATGTTTTTATATTTTTTATCTTCGGGGCGGGGGGAGGGGGGAGGGGGCGGGCTGGTCAGGTGAGAGTTTCATTGATTGGAGAAGGACATGCATATAAACACGCTCGGACATGCACACCAAGCAGTTCCCAAGAACGGTGACCTCGTCATGATTTCAAAACAATGTGGCAAATCCGAAGGCTTTTCTTTTTTCTTTTTTTACCCCCTCTCCTGTATTTCAGTAGTGGTTTCCTGCAGTCGTGAGTTGGGTCAAACGGTTAACCTTGAAATGCAGTAGTTCATGTGCCGTCTTCTCCAGAGGATAAACCCTGGACTCCCCTTGTACATCAACTTGGCCACGTGACACAGTGGATGTACATCTAGATGCTTTAAAAACGGCTCCTCTGTGCACTATTTGATCTAGATGTTTTCCCCACAGTTCTCCTCTCTGGACCCGTCGGCCATTAGCAGCTACTTGTGTGATGGGCGAGGGGGAAGCTTCGATTGGCAAGAAGCTGACCTCCACTTATCGAAATGTTGGAGGCTGTTCTGAGTTTTATTAATGCAACAGTCGTCAGGTCCCATCTCAAATGACATACTGTCCTCAGCCAGTAGGATTCCAGCAGTTCTTTTTTTTTTTTACCTTTTACTAAACTGAGTGTACGCATCATCCGGATGACTTCAAACATTTCTGATTTTTAAATCGCCCTCAAAGGCCTCAAATCACCAAACACACGATGCCCTGAGGGCCGCCGGGGGGGAAGTGTTGCTGAGGTCGATGCTCTGGAGGCAGAAATAATCCCAGTGAATAAAAAAAAAAACCAACGGATGGGTAGAGCCAAAGAAAAACCCATGGAGTAAAAGAGGTCGACAATGTCACCGACTTCAGAGCAAAGCTCTGTTGCTGCAATCGCAGGAGGATGGTTAATCTGAGTCCACCTGGGAGCGTTCACGCGTCGTTCCCGGTGGCCGAGCTGAGCTCTTTGTTTGTAAACAAGTGAAACCAAATGCACACAAACGGTTTGCAGTTCCTTGTTGATTCTCTGAATCGTTACAGTTACAGAGTTCAAACTTGATTATTGTCATGGGACTGCCAGCGATGGTTGCTTCGCAACGCGTTTGACACTTTGTTTGAGTTCATGTTGTCTTCTTTGTCTTCGTCCACCAAGCTGTCTGAAGTCCCCGGTACGTCGGACTCATTACAAGCAGGAGGCCGGAGCCATTAACGGTTATCTCGTGATCACGGCACTCAGTGGTCTGAACGCAGCATGCGAGATGTTTCTGAAACCCCCCAATTCTCTAGTCTACGTAACAAACACTAAATAGTTCACCCATGGAGTTGACTTTAAATGAAGACTGTTTTCCTACGCTGTAGTGTTCATTGGTGACCGGTGTAGGACCCCACGACCGTTTCGTACCCATCACATGCAACTCGTGAGACTTTCTTTGAGAGGAGCGTTAGGAACTCCGATGAAGTGGCCTCAAGCCCATGAAGTGCGTCACTCAGCGCGCTGCGGGGGGGGGGGGCTGCTCTCTGACCCTCTCGTTGAGCCGGGGAGGGGGGCCACGTTTCAATGCCGTGTTTTTACAAACGGCAACCAATGTAGTATAGTTTTTTGTTTTTTTTCGAGACCACTAAACGTCATCACATTGGACGCAGCCCGACGTCAGCTTTTTCAATTTCCAGTTTCAATCGTTCGGTTCGCTGGTTTCTGGAGGTCGTCTTGTTGAACAAAACGTGGAAGTATCAAAAACGTGCGTTTGCCACAGAGTATATTTTCTGCAATATTCCAAAATGTAAAAAAAAAAAGAAACCCAGAGGCTTTTTGTAGAGGGGAACGGTGCGATGCTAACTTTCTAAAAAAAAAAAACTAAAAAAAAAAGCGTCATCCCTGCACCACTGAAATCTTTTTTAAATTGTATTTCGACCAATATTTAGTCTTTACCTTTCAGACGTGCCGACCTTTCCACTCTGGGGGAACTCGTGCTCCTTGGCTCTGCCCTGAAGGTTTAAGTCGGACCATAACGTGGTGATTCCAGAGCAGCTCTGTCTCCAAAATTATAACTGAAAATTAAATCTGCGGAATTTTTTTGTATGTAACTGTTTTTAATAATACAACCACCCCCATTTCTTTGGGATGGAAAAGAGGGCTTCAGTGTGACTTTTGGCTGCCTTTACTTAGAAAGAGAAAGAGACGCCACTTTCTGTATGTCTACCCTCCCCCCTTCATTATGCCTTTTGATACATTTTTTTATTTTTATTTTTTATTTTTTTAATACCCCTGTTGAATCTTACTGGCTGATCCCTGGCACAAGGTTGCTATTCAGAATCGAGCTCAAAAAGCAGATCCAAACATTAAAGCAATATCTGGACATTTTCATTTTTTGTCTGTTTTTATTACCAGCTCCTTGTCACCGCGTGGGGGAGAGCGACAAGAGGACGTGAACAGTTCAGAGATCAAAAAGATCTGAAGACGCTAGAGGTCAAATGTAAAGTCTTTAATCCGCAGCATGACGGTCCTGGTGAATGAAAAACAGAAAATGTCAAGCTGTGTATTCAATGTATTTAAATTCATATGCCCCACCTCCCCCATCACCTCCATTCGTGTCGGTTCTTCGCCTTCAAAATTCTGCTCACATTTGACTATGAGGTTCCTTACTGACGAGACATTTTATACTCTTTTAAACACAAATTAAATAGTTACATTTTTGTAATTTCTTTGTAGATTTGAAAAAACACAACAACCTGTAAATTGATGACTTATTGGCAGTGTTAATTTACATGTTCGATACATTTTAAAGGTTTTGTTTTGTTACTTTGATGCTATTGCAAATAGTAAAGGTTGACCCTGTTATGGAAGGCTTGCTTGGGAAGAGTTGTCCGGGAGTAAATTACCACTAAATTTGTCTTCGATTTATTTTAATAAAGAAATGTTTTACATTTTCTTTTACTAAAATCTTTTGGGGGAACTTGGTCGCAGATGAGAAGGACTTTCTCCTTGGCTTACAAAGAAGACAATTTCAAAAAAGAAAAGTTCCTCTTTAAATTGAATAAAATTGTAATCTTTTTATTGATTTTTAATCAAGCCAGGACTCTTGGGAATCTTTCTGGTTCCCTTTTTTTCCCCGTTGCTATAGTTGGGACTCGGAGGGAGTTGCTCTGGAAGCAGATTTAATCTCATTGGTTGAATGCGTCTGAATTGCTTGTGCGCAATCGGATATTGTGAGCACAGAAAAGGATTGTTTTTGCATAATCGATTTATATTTTATAAAGAAACTTTTAGCACCCAAAGGATTTTCTTAGAAAAGACAAAAAAAAAATAATCTAATTCTCTGCTTAGTCAATGCGATTGTGTGGTTTGCTCTCATCCACGTGAGTCAAATTCCGGGCTCTGTGCTCTCAACATGTCTCCGGTTCGCCTGCATGCTCTTCCAGCCGGGCAGGTTGTCAACATCTGGGTAACCGGGTCACGGAAGTAGGTGATTTCCTATCGGCCGTTTAGTCCCAAATCCGATCATTGGTACGATCACCAGGTCACTTGGGAGGTTAGGAAGCACTCTTGAGAAATATAAATACACAAAAATACATATTCTTTTTCCTGTGTGAGAGTTTAAGCTTTAGGTTGGCTTCACTCTGAGGTGTAATTCAACCAAAAATATTAAATCTGCCTCCATAGCTCTGCTTCTGACAAATGTTTGTACAGCTACAAATCCACTTCCTCCTGGATCCGTCTGTAATAAATTGGGCGTTTTTTTTTTTACTAATGGGCTTACAGAGATGTCATGTGTTCCCTTTAAGAGTCCTGTGCACTATTTCATAATTTGTTTTCTTCCTTCCCTGTATTTAAAGCACTTGAGCCAACGGTTATGACAATTTCTCACGCGGGCAAATCCATGCCATCCTTAGGTCTGTGCCATCACAGTTTGTCTGGGTAAACATGGCTAAAGTCGCTGAGTCAGCCTTTATTTGTGCCACCACAACAGACCGGTCGAAACAGCATCTCTCCCATGGGGTCTCAAAGCCTTTATGATTTGTTTATTTTCTTCTGCAACTCGCATCACATTGGTCTGTTATCATTGAAGTCAGATCGGTAAAACAAAAGACCAGAATAAAATATATTTTGATAAGAGTTTTGAGTTTTTATTTGTGTGTGTGTGTGTATTATATGATGGGGCCCAAAGCATGTAAGCGCAGTAATAGCGTGGGGACCAAAAACCTTGACCTCATAAGTTTTACATCAGATTCAGTGAAAACAAGGTCAAAGAAATGTTTTGTTTTTAAAAGGTTTCCCTCCACGATAAACATACACCAAGAGTTTGTGCTGATAAGTAACTGTATCGTCCACGAGCTACTGCGCATGTGCAAGCCACCAACTTCGATTGAGGCTAAGGCCTTGATTAGCTGCTAATGCTAAAAGCTAATATTAAGGTAATAAATCAATAAACAGCATGATGGAATTGCTGTCAGCACTGAGTAATATATGGACGTAGATTTATTGTGAGTACAGTAACTATCCATGATAATATTCCCATATAAAATAAATGATTAAGACAAACTTATTAAGTTATATATTAAGCTATACTAGCTAACTGGACTCAGAGAAGACAAGCTGATTATTATCTTTACTTAACAGAAAAAAAGCTAAAGATATAGAAATAATAATAAAATAATAATAGGGATATCTTGGTAATCTATATTAATAAAATAACTATATGTCTATTTGTGAATAAATATTCCCGGTTGTGCTCAACGGACGGATCGGGTTGCCTGGAGAGTTCACAGTGACGTGCCTGGTGGGCGGGTTCAGAAGTCCTACAGGTAAAACCGTAAAACAACGCCCACGGGACGTGCCCGTCACACAAAACAAGCGCTCCTTGACTCAACACGGAGGGGAGAACGCAAAGAAGCGCTTGACTTCTGCGGTTTGTTTTCAGAAAAAGGCAAAACGACAGAAGATTTAAGTAACCGTGAAGGAGTCGTTCTGTCTAAAAGTTATAAAGCAACCGGTTGGCTCATCGCTGTGTTGTGCTCGGTCACGTGAGCTAACGTTAACTGAGGAGCGGTTAAATCGTTTTTATTGTTGGTTAGTTAACTAGCTAACTAACTCAGTGCGACACTAAAATTACTGAAGAATTGAACTCAAGGGAGAATTTATCTGTTAAAAAACGAGCATGTTGGTGTGTTTTGTGCATAAAGTTAATGGTGAACGTGGATGCAGAGCTTCAATACGCACGTGCAAGAGCCGCTTCTTAACTGCCAGCCAGTAAGTGGATTATACCTTGTTGATTGACCATTATTATTATTGATTATTAATGCTCAGCTGCACTAAACTGTAGCCACCAGCAGCATCTTGTTGATCTACAGTGGTCTAAATGTGTCTGTTCAACATATAAAATCGTTTTTTTTAATGTAAGATTGTAGTTTTTTTCAGAGCTTACGTCTTACTAGTACTCTGGGTACTAGTAAGTCAGTAGTACTAGTACTTGGTCACAAAATGAAATGTAAAATTGCATCGAATAAAGTGGTGCATCTTCTTTGTTTTCACCATTTTATTAATGTCATGTGGTAATTATTCTGAAAGTGAGAACTAACTGGAGGAAGACCGCATACAAAATGTCTTCCAACATGGATCAGAGTTCAGTATCAACAATAGATCTGGACGACCTGCTTTCCGTCCTTGGGGATGTGGTTAGCATCCAACACCACCTCCACCTCCGTCCCATCCTACTGTCCCCGATGGGATGGATTGGTGCAGCCTCCTGGAAGCCAATGACATCAATGGCTCCACAGAGACAGGATGTCGGACCCATCGTCTACAAGAACCACTGACCCTCGTGCAGCCAGGTCCCCTGTACAGTCAGACAGGGTTTTATAGCCAGGGACAGGTAGGGTACTAAGAAGACGAACACACACACACACACACACTCTCTAAGTAACTATAACCATCAGTAATGTAGCCTGTGTTGCACAGGTTAGTCTGGATTAATCTGAATATTTATGTATACAAATCTTTCTACTTCAAGTGTTTTCACTATTGAGAGCTGGGCTTTGTTACTGAAAACCAACTGTGGACAAATACAATCAATCATTTGATTCCATGAAGTTTTATCTGTGATTTTATTATTTTTGATGCAGCTCAAGAAGATGGCGGTCTTAGAAGACTAGTCGATGATGACCACTAGCATCCGGAGGGCAAGTCGCACCTCGTTCTCTCTGCGCTGAAGGACATTAATGCCGGAGGAGAGCTGCTGTATGACGATGGAGGAACTAGCTGGCCTCGGAGGAAACCGGTTTGCCAATTGAGTCGGTGAAAGATTATTGACTGTGCATATTTGCCTAAATGTAAACATCAGAATGGTGCAGTTTTTTTTTTCACTGCCTCGTGTCCTGTTTTCACTTCACTTCCTGCCTTTTGGTACGTTTTCCCGCCTTTGCGATGGTCTGCCCCGCCCCTGATTGAGTCCTCCCGTGTCTGATCACCTGCTCCTCCCTCGTGCACACGTCAGAGCTACCTGATCCGGTTTCGTGTCGTTTTGCTCGTTCTAGTTTCTTAGATTTTGAGTCACTACTTATGTAATCACCTGGCATGTAACGTTAAGTTTTGTTTTGGACATTTCTTTATTAAAATCCCTGTTTATTATCCTTCTGTTCCCCGTGTCTATCTGCATTTGGGTCTATCCCGTTGCCTTTTTACCCCACCGGGACCGTACGAATGTATTTCTTTTACAATATTGTTAGTATTATTCATCATGAAAGCAATTGATATGACTATCTGACAATTTAAACATGAGCAATTAAGTACGAGTCAAATTACTTTCTCATCAGGACACAGAAGTAAAGGCTGTTTCAATGAGACGTTGCATGATTAGCCTCTCTTCCAGTAGTAGCAATTTGCAACAACTGATGTGTTGGCTATATATTTAAATGCGTTTCACCTGGCTGAATATAACTTTACATTTTTATGAAAAATAAGATTTTGTCTGATTCAAAAGGTCTCGTAGTTGCTGTGCATGCGGTCGTCACAAACTAATAAAGGTCGGCTCATATTTGGCCACGAGAAAAGAACAAATGTGAATAAACTAGGAATTCTGTCCCTTTTCAGAAAGTCAGATCACATCAGTCAGAG
Organism: Ophiodon elongatus; assembly: GCA_016806645.1. Classification (NCBI taxonomy): domain Eukaryota; kingdom Metazoa; phylum Chordata; class Actinopteri; order Perciformes; family Hexagrammidae; genus Ophiodon; species Ophiodon elongatus. The sequence continues at coordinate 108,616 of JACSYO010000313.1, read as the reverse complement.
AAGAGCACGAGGCCACGAGGCCAGATGTGAGCCGGAGGGATGCAGCACCTCGGGAGGGCACGATGGCGTCTCTACGGTTTCTATTGTCTCGACTGTTACAATAGAAACAGGAGAGGATATAGATACTCCGCTGTGGTTCCAGCTTTAAAGTCTCTCCACCTGAACATTGACGGCCTCTTCTTTCACTTGATTTGTTTCTCTAAATAAATGTGCTTATTTATTACTGTCGTCAGGTCTCCCATTCATGTTGCAGCCTTTGAGACATGTATTTAATATTTGACAGTCTAAGACTCTTTAATGGCTTTGTTGGCATACCTAAAGTTACTGTGAGAAACTTTTAAGTTATTATGAATTTGTCTCAATTTAATGTCTATGCCTCTATATGACCACCAGCGAGAAGATTGGCTATTTCTATGAAAAATAATTTCCTCATCCATCTCATCGGATTAGCACAAAATCATGCAGGTTCACCAGAAAGCCCTCCAGCTCAGACTCCAGCAGCATAATACCAAAAACAAAACGCTGAACTCAAACATTCAATTACGGTAGTTTTATTAGGAATGCAGTTAATTAATTGATTAAAATAATGTTGCTGGCACTGTCCAGTCTCCACAAACTGCTGCCCAACATTGAGTGAAAACACAACATTTTCAGTCACTGGCCACCAGATACAGTTAGTTAGTCTATACATTTATTCCTTTCACATCATCCGTTAGTAAAATTATGAACACGTATATGTAAACTCAGAAGAAATAACTTAAAACATGCCTGTTGTGTTGCAGCGATAGTGGCTAAAGTGACATTGAAATGATAATTCTGTCCTCCTTTGATGTTTGATGCATTTTAAACCAGAGCCCTGAGTCGTCGCACAAAGTAGTCCTCAAAACAAAAAACTAACAATCAGACTCATTTAAAACCATCACAATGCTCCGATGTAGTTTTCTACAATGAAAAAAAGTGAACATGATATCCAACTTTATCTGAAAGTCCCAAGAATCAATATTTCACCTGAAATCTGAGTTGAACCAGTTTTAATTACCACGGACCCCTTTTATTAGGAAGAAGACATTTTAATTGTTTATACTGTATTTTGTGTTGACTAACTCAATTCCTAATTTGTCTTTATATGTTGAGTTTTCTGTGTATTATTTCAACTGTCATAAAACGTTTGCGCATGAAATGCTTTAAAAATACGAGCCCAGACTTACACTTTTTTCTTCTAAAAGTCATGAGAATGCAGCGGTTTTATTTCTTTTGTTTTATGCGAGAACATGAAACAAAAAGGAACTAAACACACGTGAAACGTCCGTCCTAAAAGTGTCCTCTTCGATCAAACAAACAAACATCGACGCTAGCTGTTAACATGATTACGTAACCGTTATTATTATTATTATTATTATTATTATTATTATTATTAATAATAATAATAATAATAATAATAATAATAATAACAACAACAACAACAACTCAAGCAGGTCTCTGGTGAGAGGGGCCTAGCTGAGGATTTTGTGGTAGGGGTGCAGCGGGAGGGAGGAGGTGAACGCTCTGATGTCGGGGATGAGCGCCGTGTCCTTGAGCAGCGGAGAGGAGGCCGGCAGGAAGGTCAGCTCGCACACTTCCCCGTAGGCCGAGGGGGGCGGGTTGTCGGGGTTGTCGGGGTTGTCGGGGCTGTCGGGGTTGTCGGAGCTGTCGGGGTTGTCGGAGCTGCAGGCGGCGCCGGGCTCTGGCGGGTCGTTCTCCTCCACCCCGAAACCAACGACCTAACCGAGACGGAGAAAACAAACAGTGTTTATTTGCTCTCCCTCGGATTGGAAACGGTTGCCGTCTTGATATTTATACTTCAAAAAGGGGGCGTGTACCGGTTTGCATGTTTAGCCCATTGATTCAAAATTGTGTATACGTTCAATTCCTTCTGACATCACTTTTTAAGTGGACTTTCTTCAAGGCAACGGCCACTGGTTTCAGATTATTTCTATAAAAATCTACTTGTAGAGACCTGAACAGATTAACTTGAACATGCCGATTATTAATTTTCTGGTCTCATCTCAATGAAAGTTAAAGTGACAATGCCTGCATCACTAAAATCTGTTTCTAAAACTATTTCCTGTGCACTTAATATTCGGAAAAGGCGTTCTTTAAACCGGGCTTCGTCACAGTATTTTTCTGTATCGGCAACAGAAACGTAGTCCAAGGGAACTCCTCACTACAGCAAAAGTACTTATTGAGTACACAAAACACTCGTACATGGACACTGAGCTTCCTGCTGTTGGCGTTTCTGTGTTCCAGGAACCAGAAGACCAGCTCCTCTTGAGAAAACAACTTCAGAGCCTCGATCTGCAGCGGAGAGCACAACGGGTTAGAACCACAGACCACCGGAGGACCTCCAGACTCAAAACACTTTGACCCAATAGATTCAGTCCTTTTTATTTTTATACACACAACATCTATGTATTAAGAGAAAAGTATTTTCAATGTGTTTGTGAATATTTGGCACTTCATGTGTTGGTGGTAACTGAAGCATATTTATGATGGGGTGTCACAACCAGACACTCTATAGTGATCGTGGCATAATAAATCCTAAATATGGTTCCTCTGTGTCGCATTTAAATCCTTCGCCAGATGTTTTGAGGAATGCCTCTGCATCTGGTCGGTCAGGACCTGAACTGTAGCTCGCGTCTGAAGAGTTACTTTTTATTTTTTTTATCTGCCCCATGTGTTGTTGGTCGAAAGACAAAATTTGGCACTTGAATAATTTCAAATCAGACACAAAAAAAACAAAAAAGGTAAATAGTCAGCTGCAAAACTGTAAATCGATAGTAATAATGTAAACTTTAATAACGTTAATTAACTAACTTAACAGATTTGAACTAAATGGACTAAGAATGTTAAGGAAACTGACAAGATGTATTTCAACTAACTTGGCATCAGCTCAGTCTTATAATCATACAGAACAATATCCTGAGATTTTACACACAAAAGGGATTAATTGATAAGGAGTGTATTTAAAATGGCACCATGATATCTGTACTCTACTGTGAAGGAGCATGATAACTGAATGAAAGAGTCTAGAATTGGCAAAGAGAGAGCGAGACGGGGAGAACAGGTGTGTCTCACCTCCTTGTTGAGCCTCTTGAAGACGTACTGCTGTGTGACCACCTCGAACCAGTTGCGGTCCACTTCCTCTCCCAGGTGAGCGTCCTCGCATTCCTTCAGCTTGATGAGAGCCGTCACCTGGGTCCTGAAGGCCTCCTCGCTCAGACCGGACAGACGCTCCCCGAAGCTGACCAGGAACTCCTCGATCTTCGCCTCCACCAACTCAGTGCTGCGAGGACAGACGGGGCGGGGAGGAAGAGGAGGGGTTTTAGAAACGGGGAAAGAAAACGAACACAGGAGTCAACCAGACCCCCGTCTGGGGATCGGGCCGGCAGCGACGCCTAATCGGGCCGCAGGGTTTGTGTGTCGACCTTTAGATGGGCGGCAGGAACTCAGTCGCTTGGGAACCCAAGAGTTGCCAGTTCAGCAAGTATTCATGTTGATCAACTACGCACACGTTAAGTTTGGTGACTGCATCTCCACACACACACACACACACACACACACACACACACACACACACACACACACACACACACACACACACACACACACACACACACACACACACACACACACACACACACACACACACACACACACACACACACACACACCTGAACTTAGTAGCCTGTGTTGCCACGGTGACGGAGAATCCCAGCACCCCTGAGGTGTTTCTGCAGGTCGGGTACACCTGGTACCTGGTGATTAAACAGCTGTGATTACTAGTGATTAGTAGCATTACTAGTCTGTATTCTGGGTACAAATGACTGACACCGACCCCAGTGTCTCCTTCGTCCTGAGGAAGTCAAAGCAGGGCTCCTCCATGTGCATCTGTGGACGCAGACACAAGTCAAAGTCAGTCCAGTGACGTGCACTCCAAGTCTGATACATGCACAGTTTCAGACAACAGACTTGGTTTCATTTGAATATGGACATCAAAACAGCTGGAGTACTTTTTTACTGTTTAAAAGCAGACCGATAGAAAAAGAGCCTGATTCAACTGCCATAAATTATTTGAGAGAATCATTCATGAATTAAAAAAAATACCTAGCGTTCTGATAGTGCTACGCTCTTGTGAGTACTCTGATTAAATAATAAAAAAAAAAAAAAATGTATTCTTTGATTTTTAAACAGTAGCCGTATGTTGTTGGTATTTAGCCCTTCTGAGATAACCAGGATGCTGCTCCAGATAGTACAACTTAGTCTACATGGTGATATATTCACACAAATCTATGTAAGCTCAGACATTCGGCACCCCCATAGAGTCCGAATGGACTGACCCATTGTTTCATAACCACATGTTTCCACCACTACGACGATTAGACTGCGAGATGGCTGTTGAGTCAGGCTCCTTAGATCGAATAGTAGACTATTCTGGGTCAGCCCTATTTTAGGTAGTACAAAAACATAACCGATGTTGTTGTTTTTTGGTTTACAGTTTGTAAAAGTAGGCGTTGAATTACATTAACTTATTCACAAAATCAGGTATTCTTTTAATGGAGAACTGTGAATTTCTCCCAACAGAACTCATACAAAAGTGTGTTTTGTCACTAGTGTTGGTGAGACGGTAGTAAACACTCACCACCATCAGCTCCATCAGAGCGTGCTCTCTGAGGTTCTTCAGCCCCGACTGCAACAGAATCCAGACGCAGACACATCAGCAAGAGCAGAGAAGAACAAGAAAGGTCACTTTCTACAGGAAGACAAGTTCCTGTAGACATTAGTGGTGGAGGAAGCATTCAGATTATTTACTGAAGTAAAAAGGACTAATACCACACTGTAGAAATACTCAGTTACAAATAGAGGTCCTGCATTTAAAATGTTACAGAAGTAAAAGTATATAAGTGTAAATCAGGAAAATGTACTTAAAGTATTAAAAGTACCAGGGAACCATTAAATGATTTTACATGAAAAATTACTTAAACATCACAATAGTTAATTTTCTGTCAATCGACTTATTGATAAATGGACTTATCATTTTAGCTGTAGGCATAAACTGTTAGACATCATAACTAAATCAAAATAAGAAAATGTAACTGAAGAGTAACTAAAGTTGTCAGATAAATGTAGTGTAGTAAAGTAAAAAAGTACAATAGATGACTGAGATGAAGTGGAGTAGAAGTAAGAGGAGGCATGAAAAGGGAATACTCAAGTAAAGTACAAGTACCACATAATTGTACTGTGTAATAGTTTAGATTAAACTTCAGTCAAGCTGCAATCATAGAGAACATGATATGAACTAACGATCATTATTGATGCATTTCTAAAACTAGAATTAACGCATCACAGCTGTTTGCCATGTTGCAGTTTACCTCCACATCTGTACAAAATGTCACCAAGTCATAATTTTATCCTACAAGACATCTTTGTGAAATTGTCATAATTAGCATATGAATTCTTGAATTATGGCCAAATACGTGTCTCGTGAGGTCACTATGACCTTTGACCCTCATATTATAATCAGTTTGAGTGCAGGTGGACGTCTGTGCCAAATTTGAAGACATTTGCTCAAGCTGTCCCTGAGATATCGGATTCGCACGGAAACACGGAGAACGCCGCTTTACTTCATGGAGTTGGAAGATGTCTACCCCGTAGGTTTCTTCATCAAATGGAATTTTTGTTTGTGGCGCTCAAAGAATTGAAAAATTAGCTCTCAGTTACTCAAACAATCATCAGACGTGGATATAGTCCCTCTGAAAACTGCCTGCAGTGTTTTCTGTGGAGTATCCAGAGTATCCAGAGTATCCAGAGTACCAGGGACACTGAGATGCTGCTGTTGAATGTCTGAATACACCATCATTGTACCGATGTTATGGCAAGCTGACATCTTAATATCTTGGCATTTAAAAACTGAAACAATCTGCACGACCAGACTGAATAAGGGGTATGTATAAAAAAAAAAGCAAAAAAAAACCAGATGTTATTTTGTAAACTGAACCTTCAAAAACACGATGGATGGCGAACAAACGTGCATCTGAAAGGGTGAGAAGTGTCCTGGTGTTCCTACCTGATAGTAGACCGTGACCTCAGAGTTGGCGTCTCCTTTGTTGAGAGATTTGATTTTACAGAGATGTTGTTTCTGAGGGAGCTCCACCACCCGGAACAACACGGGCACCTCTGCTGACAGAGACTGGAACTGTAGCTTACTGCGGACAGACAGAATGAAGTCACTCCCTCGGTGTGTGATGTCGTCCGAGCTTCTCTTGGCTTCGTTTACGTCGCCGGGCCACCAACGAGTGCATGTTGGTGAGTCCCACTGTGTGTGAACAACCTCCCACACCACAAACACTGAAAGTGCAATAAAGAAAAGACGCAGAATACTCACTCAATGAAGTACTGCAGGAACTCTTTGGACTCCTGTTTGAGAAAACAACGTGCGTGAGATTACAAGTTCTCAATCCGGTTCCCTCAACAGCAAGTGGACAAAATCAAAAAAACATGTGATTGTGACACTGAAGTAAACAACAAAAACAAGAAGTTGCTTTGAGATTTTTCACGTTTTATAGACCACACAATGAATCAATAGTTTAAGTGCAATGTCGCAGACATACTTGTACATTTTTTAATTAACCATATACCTGTCCTTCAGATTTGATATTGTACATGGATAGCAACCGTTAATGCAATTTATCACACATTTCTATGTGCAACTCACCAAGAATCAGGTTTGAGATATGAGCAACCTCTGATCCTTACTATTAACCTCGTGTATATTTTTGGATTTTTGATATCTGTTGTATATTTGCACTCTTTCCCACTTTGTACTGTAACTGCTGCACAGCGATTTCCCTCCGGATAAATAAAGTTATATCTTCTACGATCTTAGCGCAGCACAAAATAAACTCCATTCACCTCCAGACTATTCTAGAGGAAAGTGTCTGAACACCTGGACAATTAAAACTAAAAATAGAGCGTGCATAGTTTTTTGGTTATTTGGGGGAACTGACTTAAAATAAAGACGTTTGGATTTGCAGTATGTAGCTGTATTTCTGTCGTGGCTTTTGTGTCTCACCGAGCTGGTAAAGTTTCCCTGCACCAGCCCCTCAACGTACAGCTCCGCCTTCAGACTGGTGACAAAGGTCATGAGGTCATCGACGGTCAGGCCCTTCATGACGGCCTGATACTTCTGAATGACTGACCAGCGACAGTTCTCCAGGATCAGCAGACGGATGTCCCTGCAGAGAGACGGATGGGGAGGGAAACAAGCCAAAAGGTAAACTTATTTAAGAGCCAGCTGCTTCTTTGTTTGGTCTCGTGATTTCTTAAATCATAAACTATGTTGGAGATGCGTTAAATCGAAAAAAGAAAAAAAAACTGATTCAGAGATACAACTACATTGACATACTATTTCTTTTTTTAATGAAGATAATAGTATATCAATGTAGTTGTAGCTCTGAATCTGTTTTTTTCCCCAGACTTTAATATATCCTACAAGGTAGGATATATATATATATATATATATATATATATGGCCCTGGTCAATAATTGAATTCAAATTTGAAAATACAAGATCCTTATTGTATCATAATAAATTTATCTGGATAGTTTCTGTATCAGATTGTGGATACCATTAGAATTTGTCTGACTCATACCCTATGATGGTGTGTGTGTGTGTGTGTGTGTGTGTGTGTGTGTGTGTGTGTGTGTGTGTGTGTGTGTGTGTGTGTGTCAGACGTACTTGCACAGCCTCTCGGGCTTAATGAGGATGTTGAAGTAGGTTTTCTTCAGCTGCTCAGAGAACATGTTGAAGACGCCCGGCTCAGCTCGGAAGTCTGCGAGATGATCCACGATCAGTGTCAGCAGTAGCTGAAAAACAAGCAAAGAGGGAAGTCAACGAGGTGGAAAGAAATTAAATACATTTGCTCAAATACTGCACTTAAAGATGGAGTCTGCGATTCCAATCGAATACACCTTTATTGTCAAATTTAGCAAATATCTCGTCACAGTCTGCGAGCTCTGACGTGGGCTTCCTGTGTGCTTGTACGGGAGATACTCTCCCGAGGTCGACTTCCACGTGAGAAAGACGCTTCTCAGCCTCTTAAGTTTCTCATTAACTTCTTTCACAGCTGCCAGGACTCCACTTATTTGGTAAAGGTGCTGTTTTCCATCGCACTGATTGCCCTCAGAGTCTCCATTGCTCAGGTAAGTGTTGCCGTTGTCCTCGTGCCGTGCGGCAGCCATGTCAGCTTCAGCGGTTTCCTCGTCGCCTTGCGAGATTTGCGTGCCAAGTTCTGGCTTCTTTTGCTCGGACAATTTTTCTTTCCTTTTTGGCCCCGTGATGTAGTTCGGGGAAATATCCAACAGCTTTACGGGAAAGGTTCGGGGGTCATTTTAGACTTTTAATTCTAGTATTTGTCAGAGCTAAATCTTGGCATTTGTCAGCAACACACCATACCGAAGGTCAGTCCACACAATACTTGTGAGCGGGGTTCATTCAATGTTGGTTTTGGTTCTGTTGACCAGCGTAACAATGTAGAATATCAACGGAGTTTTACTTTAAACCTGCAACAACTGATTTGTTTTGGCCACTTGGTGGAAGCAGAAACCAGCAGTGAACACAGCATTAACATGTCATCGCCTTTTTAAGTTGATACGTCGAACTCGATCATTCATTCTGAGGGGCGTTTGTGTCCACCTGACGAATGCCAATAGTCACATACTTTTGGGTCTCTACCGACTCCCGAGGGAAACATCCAGCTCCTAAATGCTCCACTGTGTTTCACCAGCTCGTCTCCAACTGGGTCCGTCAGTGTGCACGAGAGAGATACGCGGATTGCAGTTCTATCCACGGTTAATCAGCAGATCGGGTCATAAACATTAACATTCTGATTAATACCAGAGAGATGAAATAATACATAATTAACGAGGAAAATGTTTCTAACGTTCTATAAAATGAGAACATAGCAGAGAGCAGAGCTGCAGTGTGTCTAGTGCGTCTCCTCACCGGCAGTTTGTGGTTGAAGCCCTTCAGTCGGACCATCAGCCCGTGCTCTCCGGCCACAAGCTTGTAATCCAGCTGAGCCACGTCGGCCTCGTAGGCCGGCTCTGCCAGGTTGTGAGCCCAGATGTTCACGAAGATGTCAAACAGAACCTGACTGAAAGAGGAACAACGCGGGTGAACACAACAGCAGCAGCGTGCGTCCCCTGGGGGTCGCCACGGGAAGACGGAACCTGAATTATTGATTTTAAGATGCATCCGCGGTCTCTTACTTCTCAGGACTCTTCTGGATGATTGGGGAGATCAGGTTGAAACGAATATAAGCTGAAAGACAGAAGAAATGTGGATCATGTTAAATTAGTATTTAGTGAATGACTCATTTTTATTATTTTCCTTCGTTTAAAATCCCAAGTTTAAGTTTCTAGGTATTTTTATTTTATTGTCATAGCAGTTGTATATGTATAAAAAGACAATCATGGAAGTAAAAAAAAAAAAAAAAAAAGACATTTTCTTTTCCTTCATAAAATGGTGCAGAAGTTAAAATGTAGGGATAAAATATAACATATGTAAAAGACAGTTGTACAGTAATTGCAAAGTGAATAAACTGAATGAAAACAGTTTTAGTATTTAAGCACATTTTATGTAATGTTAATGCAGAAAGTCCAGACTAAAGTTATTTAAAAAGATTATGCAGCCTCACCATCAGCAGATGAATTGAAAATGAAAGTGTTCATGCTTCCTGCATTTACCTTTGGGGATCTTGAACTTGTTGTCCTTCTTGTACCACATACAGCCTCGCTCGTTGTTCATGATCCTGACAGGAAACTCAGTGTCCGGACAGTCGGACTCCTTCAGGCTAAAATCCGACGCTGCAGCAAGAAGAAGAGCGAGGGGAGGAGGAGGAGGAGGAGGAGGAGGAGGAGGAAGAAGAAGAAGAAGAAGAAGAAGAAGAAGAAGAAGAAGAAGAAGAAGAAGAAGAAGAAGAAGAAGAAGAAGAAGAAGAAGAAGAAGAAGAAGAAGAACAAGAAGAAGAAGAAGAACAAGAAGAAGAACAAGAAGAAGAACAAGAAGAAGAACAAGAAGAAGAACAAGAAGAAGAAGAACAAGAAGAACAAGAAGAACAAGAAGAACAAGAAGAACAAGAAGAACAAGAAGAACAAGAACAAGAACAAGAAGATCATGAATCTGATGGATCAGCTGATGGTGTTGGATTCACGTTTTTACTGTTTAATCTGTTGCAGTATTGTGTATAGTTGTGATTGTACTGACCGATGAATTTGTTCTCAGCAGGAAGGTGAAGTTCAGAGTTGAGTTTGAAGTCTCCCGACCAGCGCTGAGCCCACTCCTCCAGGATGTCTGAGGAGACAAAACAAACGCATCCCCAAGTTTAACTTAATGACAATGTTTCTCATATTTTGTTGCGTAACTCTGGTAAAGATTCTCCTTTCATTTCAAGAGTAAGCAAGAGGACACATGGTGACACTCGGACCAAATTATTATGCAAGTAAATTATTCTGTGCTCAATAAGAAGTTAGCTGCACGTAACAATACAGACATTTTGCAGGTTGAAACATAAAAATTGAAGCTTTAACACTCATTGCCTGCACCACACATTTCACGGCAGCTTTCACTTTCCTTGTCTGTAGGTGTTGCATACGTGTGTCTACAACTTAGGATGAATATGTAATACATAAAATGCATCATTAAATATTAAATTCATGTCAACTGACAATAAATATCAGTATTTATTTACTCTCAGCCCACCCGCTACCCTGAGTAGGATAAGCGGGTACAGATATGGGGATGGATGGATATTGACACTCGCAAGTGAATGTAAGCTGTGTGCAGCAACTCTAGCAACAATTAACAGAGTGCATAAAGATATCAGAAAACAAGAGAGAGAGAGAAAGAAAGAAAGAAAGAAAGAAAGAAAGAAAGAAAGAGAGACAGACAGACAGACAGACATACCCTCCATGTTGTAGCAGGTACCGAACCACTTCTCTTTGAGTGGACATTGTCCTTCGTTCTCTGGTGACAGCAGCAGCAGATTCGCTCTTTCGGGAGTCAGCGGAGAGAGAGCGGCGCTGATCACCTGAACACATAAAAACACACACGCCCATGAATTTTATTACTTTTCCCTTCTACTTATATTTGAGCCAAATTTACATTTAAATTATTCTCAGGACTCGTACTGATTCTAGATCAGATCTGGGTCTTGCGGCCCTGGTTACCTGCGGGTCAAACTCAAACATGAGCAGGTCTCCGGTCAGGTAGTCCTGTTTGGGAAACAGCTGCATGTTCTCACAGATGTTCTCCACAAACTCAATGGGATCCGTCTGTCGGCAGACAACAGCACAATATTAATCACATGTTTAGGTTTAATTCAAGACACACATCAATGTTCTCGTTAACTCTTCAGTTTTCATGTCTTTGTTGACTTCATCAATGCTTCAAGAAGTGTCAGACATTTTACATTAGATTTGTTTCGGTTCAACTTGAACCCAATTAATTAGGGTCCGAGAGGACCCTATTGAAGAGTTTTTCTTTTTCTTCTGATTCTTATTTTAGATGTTTGGACGCATATTGGGGGTACTTGCCATACTCAAAAACCTCACCAAATTTGGCACACTTGTCAGGCTTGGTGAAAATAGACGTGTGATATAGGTGTCATATTTGTGTATTAAAACATGTCTCTCTAGCGCCCCCTACAAGTTGCACAGGCGACGCCCCTCAGCCAGTTTGTCCGATTGACTTGAAATTTGACACACATGTCCATATCCACCTGTTCTACAAAAAAGCCTCTCAGACCCCTAAGCTCCGCCTACTTAGACTTTCCGCCATTTTGAATTATGTGAAAAACCTCTTCTTGCGAACTCCTTCTACACGCTGGGTCCGATTCATACCAAATGTGCTGTGGATTATTATTGGATCTATATCAGAAATTATTAAAAGATTGTTGATAGCTTATTTCTTTCATAATGATAAGGACCAATGAACTTCTTAGGGGCGTGGCTTGTACATCAATACATATAACTTCAAAACCATTGTGCCTAGTGTCACAGGATTTGCAGCATATGTTCCCATTGCATCCTGTTTGTATGCCATTGAGACTCTAGGGGGCGCTACAGTAATTCGGCCAATTTGGGCATTTTTGACATTTTTTTCGCCATTTTCAGCCTTTGTTTTTTTACGAACTCCTCCTACAGAATTAATGCGATCGACTTCAAATTTGGGCAGGATGCTCTTTAGACCTTTGTGATGAAAAAAAAAAAATTGTCAGGTTTTTCTCAACGGCCTTGACGTGGCGTGGCTTCCAGTTCACTCCCATTTTGTGCGGTTCGCTATGTTAGAGAAAGTTGTTGCAACTCCAAGGTACATCATCCAATCCACCCAGAATGTCTCATGCATGATGCCGGTCCAGGCCTGAGCACATTTCCATGAAGAAATGTTCACAATTTCATAGCGCCACCTACTGGCGAAAGGAAATCAGCATTACGTGACAAACGGCATCGGATTTACATGAAGCTAAACCGTAAATTCAGTCAGAAGACCATACTCTTCCAAGCCCGTAATTTATTTCTCATACACCTGCCAATCACTCCTCACTCATTATTTATTTGCTGTCATTGTTCGGGGCTGTCAATCATGACACCAGCTGTTTAGATCAGCTGGTCTCCTCTATCCAATAAGAACAACGAAACAATTACATGGTTAGCCTCTCATCTTGCCACTGTCTCTTCTACATATGACCGTCTCTCTACCTTCAGTTCATTCATGTTGCCGTTACGCACCCCTCCACCTCCACATCTCTGCCCAGTCTTTACAGATCCATCAGCTTCATCAACTCATCATTCTCTCAGCCTCATCAGCCACCACCACCACACTGGACTCCACGGGGGGATTTATCTTGTTGCTGATCAGGGCAGACGGCCCTCGATTACAAATCTCCCTGTAGAGTCCAAGCGCCAAAGACTCTGTCGAGACTTTATCATCGCATATCACATGTTAACAATAAACAATTATCCTTTCTTTATCCAACTGGTCTCTCCTGATTGAAATTACATTTACATGACGTGGTCTACACTTCACATAGAGAAACATGATGCATGTTGTTGAGCGTGTCGTCTTGCGGCGCACAGCGGATACAGGAACTGGTGAAGTATTTGCAAAGCGTAACGTCCTGCCTCACGCACTCGACGCAGGCAAAAAACGTCTGACTGGCGGTCGAATGTTCTCGGCCGGGCGAGCCGGCGTCCCGCCAGCGCCCCCGACGCCCGCAGAGGTGCGAGGACCCGTTCATCGCTGCACGCAGCTTTAATTGGCATTGTAATACAATTTCTAACTTAAATATATTTAGATGAGAGAAAGCAGCCATGCTACACTCACTCGATGATAAGTGGTGATGGACAGGCTCATCTCATTTAATTTAAACTCTATAATTTCGATCAGTCATTATTATTAATATTGTAGCTTTAACAATCACAACCGATGATTATTTCCTCAGAACCTCCTTCTTCAGAATCATCGGAACAAAGATGATAAATTTGCAAACACAACAACGTCTGATTGGTAAATCACCTGCTGACCAAACTGTGTGTTGTTATTTGGTTGTAAACACACTCATTTACCAACAGAGGGTTGTTTTTGTTTACAGTATGTCTGCTGCAGTACCTGCTCCTGATAGTGGAACTCGTTGGCTTCAATTTTCTGAATTTCCTCATAGATCCTGAAAAAAAAAAGTTTGTTTTCTGGTTCAGGGATTAACAGGAAACAAAACATCAACATTTACTTGCATGTGGACAGTTTCAATTGGGGGTTTTACACATGTGCTTGTGTGGCAGAATAAGGGGGAAAACTGTTTCTACAACGGTGCATCATAGTACCCAAAATAAGTGTGTTTGTGAGGAACCTGACCTCTGCTGGGGGCCGAGAGTCTGTAGCATTTTCAAGTACTGGAACACAAAATGGACCACCTGCACAGAGACAAATCATCAAGTATTTAGAAATAAAAAAACAACAACTCTTTCTTATTATTCTTTTTTGGTGACTACTTAAACAGCACCATAGGCATCAGTTTAAGAGTTTCTTATACCCCACCACCCGCAGAAATAAATTTTATTTCTGACATAGATGTGGTCTCTACGTACAGAAAATAAGAGTTAAAACCACGGTCAAATCCCATTTAAGTGTGTGTGTGTGTCTTTGTGAGGACCAATTTCAGGTTTATACTAGTGTATTTTGACCTCTCACTACATCACAAGATTGTTTGAGTTAACACTTTTAAAGTTGAGGTTAGAGGTCCTCATATATATCCTATAGACAGACAAATATGGCTCTGGCTTTGTGTGTGTGTGTGTGTGTGTGTGTGTGTGTGTGTGTGTGTGTGTGTGTGTGTGTGTGTGTGTGTGTGTGTGGACACCTCATAGAAGTTCTGGTAGCCCTGGTTAGTGAGGGTAATTGAGATGGAGAAGATCGAGTAGGTGGAGTTCTGGTCGAAACCCGTCTCACTGTTTCCTCCAAACAGAGCCAGAGCCCAGCACCTACAAACAAACAAACACTATAAGTCCTGTGCACTAACTCAACATTTACTGCCAGTTTACAATCAGTGAATTTCTTCATGACTCACTTCTTCCTGAGCAGAGAGAGGATGCTGCCGGTTCCTTCGTGTCCAATCAGCCAGGAGATGTAGTGAAGAGGCTTCACTCTGGCAAAAAAAACAGACATAAATTCTGTGAAGTCTAACTGGACTGAGAGATGATGAGATGAGTGTAACAGTTTGACTTTGTCTGTACATCAGTTGTATTGGAGGCTGACTCACCTGTAGTGTTTGCCCTGCGGCGGTACGGCCCAGCTGATGGTCAGCGCATGAACCTTCCTCACAGGGATGACTGCAAGACACATGTTCATGTATTAGTATGTGTGTACTGTTGAAATTAGACCTAAAAATAGTTTTAATAATCATCAATCATAGACACGCAATATTAATTACATTAACTCATGATTATAAGGTTAGATTTCTCCAATTATTAAATGTTATTAGTAGAACTACTACACAAAATAACGTAAGAGATAGAGATAGAGATAGAGATAGAGATAGAGATTGAGATTGAGAGAGAGAGAGATAGATAGATAGACATATACACATACACACAAGTAAACATTAGTGTATCGTGTACTTAAGAGTGAAAGATAAGAAAATAAATATCCTAGTACTACTACTACTACTACTACTACTATTACCATTACTATCTGACCTCGGTAGAGTTTGTTGAAGGCTGGTGTGTCAAACGGCTGCAGGAGGTGAGAGAAGTCGGCTCGCGGTTCGCCGCTAAAAACCAACAAACAATAATAAAAAGATGTTACAACACAAACCTGGTTTCATTCATTAAACTGATCAGTCTTTCTGTGATTGTCATTATTGATCTCTTTCATCTTTTGTGCGACACATGTACTGATTTTTATTTTGAACGATAATTGGTTAGTGTAATAACATAGATTGGATAGTTGGTGAATTATTATCACTATATGTATTCAATAA
Source organism: Ophiodon elongatus (assembly GCA_016806645.1). Classification (NCBI taxonomy): domain Eukaryota; kingdom Metazoa; phylum Chordata; class Actinopteri; order Perciformes; family Hexagrammidae; genus Ophiodon; species Ophiodon elongatus. The sequence goes on along the minus strand of JACSYO010000313.1, from coordinate 93,044 downwards.
TAATAACACTCAAATTATAGTTTTAAGATTTTCTTCTTAGGACAGAACCCTAAAGAAACCAGAAGGTTAATTATAGTTTATAATATACAATCATTTATTATCAGAACATTGAGGGTTGATTACATATGTACAGTATCGGCTGTTCGTCAAGAGTCTTTGCAGATAGAGGAAAATTATACTTTACTTTTATACGACAAAGTGTCTTACTTGTTGGGAACTTTGGTGAAGATCTCTTTTACCCACTGCTCCAGAGTGTCCAGAGTCTCTAATCAACAAAAAAAACAAAACAGTCAGAGAGCAGAACATCTCACCGAGCTTCACAATCATACCAACAGCTGCTTACAGGTAGCATAGCAGGCTAAAGTTAGCGGTCGATCAAAGAGCATCTGAGCTGAAAACCTTGTTTTCTCTGACCTCCAGCGGTGCAGTGATGCAGAAGTGTTCTTCAGGGTGTGTCAGTACATGATGACATCACTGTTGGGTGTGGTTACAGACACAACAGTGATGGCACTGCTGTTAAGTTACTCTTCAAGCTGGATGTTGACATTAGCGCGTTGCAGTACTATACTGCAGGGTTTTTCATAAGCGCCGGCTGTTTGTCAGACATTAAAACATTTCCAGCAAACTACTTTCTTACATACTTTTTTTTTTTTCTTTGCGAGTTCCTTCTCGCCCTATTGATGTTAGGTGCCTTGCATTCTATTGAGCGACCTTACGTCATGAAACTAAAGCTAAACTGTGGAGCAGCCAAAAAAGGAGTGACAACTTTAGCTCATTTTGTTGAACAGCAGCCAAAATCAACTGCCCTGACCCCCAAGCACTACAGCCTCACAGACCTGCGGAGGGCTTTTAATCTTTTAAATACTAAAACGAGCTTCAAAATCAGTAAAAAAAAGACAATGCAGACATCTTCAAAGAGCCCCTGCAGTCGTCTGTGGAGAGTTTGTGTAAGTACCTTTGGACTGAACGGTGAGCGTCATGTAATGAGCAGAGTAATATCTCCTCCAGAAGTCTCTGAGCCGCTGGTAGGTGTTGATCTGCTTCTCTTTGGGATCGTGCTTTAATGTCTGAGCGTTACCTAACAGGAACAGATGTACAACAGTGAGGTGACATCAAACCACTTCTTTCCAAGTTCATCACCTCAGAAATGGGACTGTTTAAAACCTTTAAAAATGTATTTAGAATGAAATATGTGACATTAATATTTCTGGAAAAAGTGGAAATGTACAGCACATTTATGACTTGTAATGCTGACTTTATAGTATTTGTATTCAAGATCATTTAAAACCTGGCATTTTGTATTTTTTTTGTGGTGTGTAAGATATTTTTTCATGATATGAAAAGGACAGAAAACGTTGCAGGGATTCAGTGGAAAAGGCACAACAGTTGTGTGTTGTTCTTACCCCAGCAGAATTTGCCCATAGGGTGTCCTGGTTTAGCCAGACTCCCAAACAGCATCTCCTTACGATGCGAGTCAGACGGCCTCGCTAACTGGTACTCTGAACAGGAAATCAGAATAGAGAGAAAGAAAGAAGAAAAAAAAAAATATAAAGTGTGACTCGAGCTGAAAACTCTGGCGGTTAGTTCAGAACATGAGGAGAAAAATGTGTGAAAACATCACCTAAAGCAGATTAAAAGGGCACTGGTGCAGTTTTAAGATGCTATGGAGTATCTGGTTTGACGATGTGCAATTTGTTTCACTCACCACTGTCCACAGCCTCCACCTCTCTATCGATGGCATCTTCTATCATCAGAGGACAGATGAAGAACTGAGCCCACCTGGAACATAAACATGATGGCGAAAGGGAAAAAAGTTGAAAATGGGATAAATTACTTGTTTGATTGTATTGTACTTTATTGATTAACTGGTTTATGTCACACAAAAATGCAGATCACTCTCCGTTTCCAGCTTCTCCAATGTGAAGACTTCTCCGTTTTATATGATCGTAAACTGAATATCTTTGTGATTGAATTGTTGGCAAGGCAAAAAAAGCTTTTAAAAGACGTTACATTGGACCCTGGGAACACAATACTTTTTCAGTTTCTGACATTTTATCGAACAAAAGAAAAAAAAACAAACAAAGGGGTTGATTGATGAGTAAAATAATAATTAGCTGCAGCCCTGCTGTTAAAACAAGTCAGCCCTCTTTGCTAAGGGACAACCACACTGGTTACAAATGTTCTCCTGCACAGGTAACATTTTGGCAGCTGCTTTATGCAGAATTCACCTGCAGAACAAACTGCAGGGGTCTCCTCATCATATGTTGGCATACACCGACAGCGGGTCTAAAAACAGCGACACCGACCTCCCATCAGAGAGCCAGATGGCCAACAAACAGCTGCCATCAACACAAACACACCGGACACCGGCCTTCACGACGTGGAGATGCCCAAAATCTCATGTTTCCACAGGAAACCCCGCCTATTGGCCCATAGTTCACCGTCAGTCACATTCTGGGCCTGCTAGAGCTCCGCCACAGCTTCAGAACTGTTCTGGTTCATGTTTGTTTCGAATGATAAACCTCCCAAAAAATGTGGCCACAAAGTTTGCGGTTATCTGCGCCGAAGCCGGCCTCACCTGTCGAGCGCTTCTCTGAAATACTTCTTCTGCACGTCGAACTGAAAAATGGTCCTCTCACAGTCGGTGGAGGCGTTGTCGCTCCCGCCGTGCTTCTTCAGGAAGGCGTCAAAGCCATTCTCCGCTGGGTATTTCTCACTGCCCATGAACACCACTGAACATCAAAAGGAGGAAATAAGAAGTAAAGAAGAAAGCAGGAGACGCGATTAATAGCCAGAAGCACACAACATGATTTCTCTGGTAAGACGCTCTGCGTGCAAATAACACAAAACTATAAGCAAAAATTTGCAGATCTAAGAAGTTCTCTCTGTCAGAATGCAGCATTAAAAGGTGGACTCACTGTGCTCCAGGAAGTGGGCGAGGCCGGGCAGGTCGTCCGGGTCACTGAAGCTCCCCACGCTGATGCACAGAGCAGCTGCTGCCTGGAAACACACACAAACTTTCAACTTGAATATTCATTCAGCACGCTGAAGACAATCAAGGGTAACTACACAGTTTATGGTTGTGCGTTCAGGAGACAACACAGCAGTCATCTTAACTGTAAACCTTTTACTAACTCCTCTCTATGTCAGTGATTCAGTGAATAAAACTATTTAAACACCATTACTTTAGCTTTTCAGCTTTATCTTTAAAAACACTTCACAAATATATAGTTTCATTTAGAAAAAGAAAAAGCTCAGTAATCTAAAAACAGCTGGTCACTGTAGTTTTAGTAAATAGTTAATTTGTTGAGGACTAATCCACATTTGGCGCTCTAGTGATTTGTGGCAGCAGGACGGTGTCAGTGGGATTGAGTCAAAATAAACGACAGTGTGTGTGTGTGTGTGTGTGTGTGTGTGTGTGTTTTGAAGGAATATGTTCCCCACCACTACAGTGTGGCTCATTGATGTGTGTTTAATAGTTTCTGGACAACAACGGAGCTTTATGACTCAGAGGAAGAAGATACATCAGGCTTTGATACACACAAAATAGTTGATAGTAGATAAATACATTCAGTGTTGGGCTGCTTCAGAAAAAAATATATGAATGAAATATATAAATAATGAAATAAAATAGAGAATATTTCCAGAGTTATATTTTAACATGATTTTGTTGGTCATTTGGCAAAAAAATTAAACACGTGTAAAAAATGAGTATAAAGTGAAATTAATTTAAACTTAAAGCTACTACCAGGAACTTGAATCTTGTCTCGACTTTGGCAGCAGTGCTTCCGAGCACCAGTGTCCCTTTAGAAAACCTCCCACTTTACAGACGGTCTGCCCCGCAGTGAACCTGCATGATTTTACCTGGAAATAGCCAATCTTCTCGCTGATGGTCCCGTTTACTTACGGGGGTCACATAGAGGCATCAGCATTAAACTGAGACTGTTTAATAACCAGTTAAAAGTTCCTCACAGTAGTCACTTTGGATAAAAGCGTTGACTAAATAAATAGGTGTAATTTAGTGTGTCTGTGTGTGAAATAAAACACACACACACACACACACTTTATTAAATTATTAATTACATTACATTAATAGAAAGAAAACAAAGCCTCGTCACAAACACCCCCCCCCCCGTTGCTTATTCTCACATCTGATACTTTTGATCGGAGTATCTCTACTTCACCCACCTGCTTCTCTGAGCTCCCTTTCTTCTTCTTCTCCACATTATCCTCGTCCAGCTCATCAAAGTCGCTGTCCTGCTCTTCCTCTTTGTTCTCTTCCTCTTCCTCCTCCGACCCCTCACCGGAATCCCCTTCTTCCTCACCTTGCCCCTCTTCCTCCTGATCCTCCCCATCCTCCGTCGCCCCCCTGTCCTCTCCGTTTTCACTGCCTCCATTTCTGTCCGTCCTGCTGAAGTCGGAGATGAGGAGCGCTCGGAGGCCGTTACTCAGCTCGATGTATCTGCAGAGAGCAGGACAGCAACATTCAATCACTGTGGCTTACTACCTCTTAGTAGCTGTGAAAACAAAGGGTGCCTTCACACCTGTAGTTCAGTTACTTTATATTCCATTCCATTCATTTGGCGTTCATGGACAATTTAGCACACAATCAGAGGTTTTCAAACATGACTGTCACTAATATTCACATGCCTAAGGATTTCACAAAAAGGCCAATTTGTTTTTAAATGCTTTAGAAACCGGAGGTCTTAAAAAAAAAAAAAAAAAATCTACATTTAAGTATATATTTTTACATTTTAAACCAGACACCTTTCACTCTCCCACCTGTATTTCTTTGGGTCACTGGGTGATCTGACGATCTCTGGGTCTCCCTGGTCTTCCACAGCGGCTCCGGCTCCGGGTCCGGGTCCAGCTCCAGCTCCGGCTCCATCCCCAGCAACCACCTGGATCCTGATATCCTGTGGTGGCGGCGGCTCCCCCTGGTCCGGGGCAGATACCTGACCTTGTGCACCGCCACTGCTCACTGACTTGTTGGTCTGAGGCATTTTGAAAGAGACCCTCTGGAGTGACAGCGCTAGATGTGCGGGAGAACACAGACATGTATATAGTATTGTGGGTCATGTTGTCATGTCAACATTGTACATTTTCTATAACCCCAACTGTAAACCAGGCCTCATCACCTAACATCAGCGTTGGACATCACCAACGCCCTTGAGGATGATTGGGAGCAAACCTCTGTAGCTGAAACAACCAGTGTACTAATCGAAGAGCCTATAAACAGAAAATTAATTGCCAGACATTCTGATAACAGGTCAATCGTTTCAGTAATTCATCAAAACTACAAAACATGTTCTTGTTCTTCGGGCCTCCTCAAATGTGAAGGTTTTGTTTTTTTTGCTTTTCTCCTTTTTATATCATTGTAACATGGATATAGTTTGGACTATTTAAAGTCCAGATGATTAATACAAATAATTTTCTTTTATTAAAAAGATAAATTAAAATTTTTTTTAAAAAAATCGCCAGATTAAACGACTACTATCCAAAGTACTGTTGGCTGAAGATAGATACAGAGAACGTGGACATCTCCTTTAATCAGTATTTAAAGTCATCATTAAATCAGAGATAAAGGGTCAGGATTCAGAGATAACGGGTCAGGATCCAGAGATTAAGGGTCAGGACCCAGAGATAAAGGGTCAGTATTCAGAGATAAAGGGTCAGTATTCAGAGATAAAGGGTCAGTATTCAGAGATAAAGGGTCAGTATTCAGAGATAAAGAGTCAGTATTCAGACATAAAGGATCCAGAGATAAAGGATCAGTATTCAGAGATAAAGGGTCAGGATCTAGAGATAAAGGGTCAGGATCTAGAGATAAAGGGTCGGGATCCAGAGATAAAGGGTCAGTACCCAGAGATAAAGGGTCAGTACCCAGAGATAAAGGGTCAGGATCCAGAGAGCTTCACTTTACATCGTAGCTAACAGGAAACACTGTGAAGCTAACTAGCTAAGTGTTTCTGCTCACTTCAGAAATAACGTCCCTTAAAATACTGCTGCTTTGAAGACAGGAGGTAGTTAACGTTAAGTGAGACCGCTATATCGGCTGGTACATTAAGTTAATTAGGCAACGGAGCGGCTCCCGCTCACTAACGTTAATCCTGTTGTTAAGCGACACAACGCCTGGGAACAGACGACTAGCCACTCGGCTACAGCGCAAGCCTCAGAGCAACCGTTAGCCGCTCTGAACTCCGGGACGTGACGCTGCCGTTTGGTTCGTCACGCTCCCGCATGAAGAGACACGAGGAGACACCACTCACCTTTGTGTCTGTGAGCCGAAGGTCGATGCAAGTTGTTGCGGTTTGGTTTCCGCGCATGGACGTATTATAGTCTGAGCTCTGGTTTCAGTGCAGCCGGGTCAGGGAGCAGTCAGCCAAAACAAAGCCTCTGATTGGCTGATCGAGCGCAGACAAATACGCACGATCTGATTGGTTGAGTCTGTGACGTCAGAGGGAACGTTTAGATTGAAAAACAACCTGCGTGATACTAGTTGTTATTTCAATGACGACATCACTTGATAAAACAAACTTATTATTTTACCTTTATCGAACCAAATTCTTATTTACAATGGCGGCCTGTGTTGTATTTAAATATCTAACCCAAAACAGAATAGCTAAATAAAGTCATAAAAAAAATGCAAATCCATTAGAATGAAATACAGTTTTTCACAATAAAAAACAGTTTCTGTCTCAAGAACAGTCCTTTGCTGCCTTAGCTTGAATTACTATTCAAAAGTATTGTCCTTTTCTTTGTAAGAATGTAATTACACTTTAACTAATTGTAACTGTAAATTAAACACACATTAAATGCAGATTAAATAAAATATAGTTTTTAAGCCCAGAATAGTGTCTGCAAAACTTCCTTTTAAGCTGCATTTAAGTCAGTGGAGTTGTTTGTTATGAAATTCTTGTTCTCATATACAGGATAAGAGAAAAACTTAACTATGTTAAAAGTTAAAAAAGAGAGAAAAGGTTGTATAATGCATCCATGATACAATAATAAATGAGCAATCAAGGAACTTCACCACATCTATGCATAAAATCTTGTAAATCTAGTATGGAAGTTGACCTGCACTAATATTTATTTGTTATCACTATATTCAAGTTGTTACTTTATTATTAATCGAGTACTAACAGAAAAACTGGTAGTACAAGAGATGTAGCATTACAAACTTCTTCAAAAACAAAAAAGTGTAAGAAAAAGTAAACAGCAGTCAGACAAACAAAACAAATGTTATGATTTAAAGATTGTGATTTTTATTATACTAAATTGCATCTATAATATACAAACATTCACAATATATTGTACAATCACTTTGTGCTTCTCCCCCATACAGGAGTGAACTGTAAGACAACAAGTTTACACTCTCTATATAATTTGTCCATGGTATACACAGCATAAAAAATAAATTCATACTCAACACCGTTATAATTTCTAAATCTATCATTTACAAATTCACTTAAAAAATAATCATATGAAGACCATGACAATATTATTGTATGTTTCTTTTAACCAATATGAAGACACACGCGGAATTACACACAAAAACGTGCGCTGTGGTAGCTATATCACAATTTGGCAGGATATTGTTTTTTTTTCTATCTTCAATATTTAATAATAAATGCACAATTTTTTTACTCCTCGTCTTCCTTTTTTTTCTTGACGTCTTTCGTAAACACACACACACACACACACACACACAGTATCTCTGCTGACATGACATTATCAAAATATCACACGCCCGTCAAAGATACTGTACACAAACACAAAGAAACATTACAACTCAACACGCAATAAATATCATGATAACCATATGCAACATAATGTTGGCTCTAAAATCACACACACACACACACACACACACACACACACACACACACACACACACACACACACACACACACACACACACACACACACACACACACACACACACACACACACACACACACACACGCGCGCAGGAAACACTGCGAACGGGACGGTTACGTGACTACACCTGCTAAGGGGGAGGGAGAGAACCATGTGCTCTTCACTCATCAGCTCTGCTCACATGTGTGCGTGAGTATAAAACACCCTCAGTGTGACGCTGGATTGTGTCGGCCAGTGCAAAAGCTGTAAGCCACCATGAAACAGGGCTGCAGCTCTTAGTGGCAGTCTGGGGTCGAGTCTCTGGCAGCCTGGATGGGAGATGGGGGTTGTGGTCATTTTGAGTGTCTTTGTGGTTGTTGTGCGTCTCTGTGGCCATTTTAAGTCACTAGTTGTTTCGCCTCTTTTTGTAGTCATTTTGCATCTCTTTGCAGTTGTAAAATGTTGGATTAAGTTTTCAACAAGTTCTTTTTTGAGGGGGGTGGTGGGGGGGGGGGGGGGTTGCGGGATGGTCCTTACCTGAATCAAGGATCAAGATTTTGAACTTGGGTAACAGTCAGTTCTGGCCCGTGACCTCTTGGGCCCTGGGCCGGCACGCGTTAGGGCCATTCAGTAATCCTTCCATGTTTGCAATACCCACCCAAATATATTTGTTTCACTACATACTGCACAATAATTTCTCTTATAACTCTACCCAATAACAACACTACTAACCTAAATGAACCCTGTTAGAACACCAGGAGGCACTCGCTGTTTAACTTCATGCTGTTAAAAACACTACAGAGCAGCATTAGACTTTAGTTTCAGACCCGTTTTTGGACTCGACCCGCTCCTCTAATGATTGTGGCTGCAGCCCTGCCTGGGAGTTGTGCATTGGTGGTGTAGCCCTAAAGCGTCTTTCAAGCGACAAACAGCACTAAGTAAGGCCAGTAACAGTTAGTTAGACTATAGGCATATTGTATTAGAGGGAACTCACTATTACTAGCTATCGGAGAAGCAGCCTAGTCGGATGTTTTTTGGCGGATGACTCGCGGGTGAACGACTGTGCCCTGAAAACTTGTGAACATGAGTCGCTGTGGTGTGAGTTTCTCATTGTGCTACACTTTGAGAGGAGAGGCAGTGCTGTGCTTCCCTGTGGACCCAACTGCCATCTCCGCTCAGCAGTGCACTCTCAACAAAATCTAGTTTGGCGTCTCTTGATGGTTGTGCATCTAAATTGCCTAATCTTCAAAATGCTACCGAAACGTAGACAACAATGGGTTGAAGGAACCTTTTAGTTAACCCGGTCACACCAGCATTATATCAATAACAGTTTATGTCATTGGGATCATTGCCATCAGTGGATTGGCTCGCAAAGATCAAGTGAATTCATGAAAATCTTTTGTGTCAGTTTGAAATGGGGCGAGTTTTGATGCACAAATTTGTACCATTGACCGATAGCAAGCCATCCTAACTGAGTCAAAGATTTCAAAACAAAGAAGCTATTTTAGCTTATTAGATGTGTTGCACCATCCTCTTTTAGATATAGCCCAACCCTTCCCTGTCATACTATAACCCGTTTCCACAATGGAGAAATGGTTTGCAGAGACGATGATACGAATACCTCTCTCAAATAAAATGATACAAACTTATTGTCCCGTTAGCAACCATGCTAAGTACCTTGCCAACTGGCAGTTGGCAGCAACCCCGCCAGCTTGGAGAACCACTGTAACTGACTAGTAGTGCTAACATTGTTCCACTAGCTAGCGTGTTGGTGGCCAGCAATGGCTGCAAATGTTCACTATGTCACCAAACGTCTAACACTCTAATTGGCGAGGATGCATTATGAACTTTGCCACTTTCTGGTGTGACCAGGCTTTAATTTTCCACCGTTATCTCATAACCTCCTGTATTCTAGCTTGGCTCTCCAACTTTTTCAAACAAGCCAAATTCAATTTTGTTCAGAGTTCACTGCCGCCCTTACTCCTCCACCTACGTAAGGACCAACCTCGGATACTTGTGCACAGGACGGTTAGGGGATGAAACTGGCTATATAGGTTGCAGTAGGCGTAATGATTATTGACTGCTCACAAACATGGACTGAAGCAGAGAGAATGTGATGAGGAATGTTGCAATAGTTAATCTGTTTTGTTTTTTTTCATATTTTTCTTTTCTTGAGAGCTATGGGGGGCGGGGAGGGTGGGAGGGGGGGCGACAGCGGAAGGATGAACTGACAGACAGACGGACGATCAGCAGCACTTCTGAGGTAGCTGGGCGGGCTTGTCGGTCAGTCTGGTGGTCTTGGTGCCGGGCACCGCTGGCACCTCCACGTCCACGCGCTCCGACATCTTCACACAGATGATGTCCACCAGGCGCTCGAAGACCTGCCGAACGTTGATGTTCTCCTTGGCGCTCGCCTCGTAGTACTCAAAGCCTGCAGGAGGAAACAGCCGGGTTAAACAATTAAATGAATGAATACAGGCAGACTTGTTCATGTGAAGGCAGTCGTGATGAAGACAGGAGTTTTAGCTTGGTAGGGAGGTAGGTACTACTGCCAGCTGGGAATAGTACTATTCAAATCAAATCAGATCAAATGCTCTGCTGAAGGAGACCGTAGCGCTCCTGAAAGCAACAAAACGTCCAACTTATAATTAATCAAACATATTATAAAAGCATTTCTAAGCAACTTAAAGAAAAGTAAAATACTTTTTCATGTTTTAACAATTTAGTATGCCATTTTCGTTCACCAGGAACCTCACCTGATCCCCAAATTAAAAAAAATTCAAAGTAAATTCAAAGCAGAAAAACATAAAAAGTTGTTGAGACTTTGGGTATATCGACATGGGAAAAGCAAAAAGGCAAAACATAATCATAACAACTCGGCAGGAAAACACTGACTCTGACTTTAAATATATATTCATGTTTTGATATAAAAACTGTATAAAATATTTAATATTGGTATTATATTATATATTAGAACTAATAGAATCATATAAAAGATACTGGTACTGAAAAACAGTTGAACTGGACACTCAGCGGGTTAATTTAACTGATTTTGTTTGTCAGTTACTGGAGTGTTTATTGACATGTATCTAAGATAAAGCCGGGACAGAACAGAATTAAAAAAGCACTTCTGAAATGATCTAAATCAAACAATCAGAGAGGGAACAAATTACTTTTAAACTGCTTTCAACTTATACAGTAGATATATTATGTTTGTGACAAGGGGTCACACGGAGGCATGGCCTTGCTTTAAGGGGACACATGCCGAAACATTTGGAAACCGGTGGCCTTAATATTTACGGTGCTATCTTTAGGCTTTTAAAGACTGTTGTCTGACTTAAGTTGGGTGTGGTTTCATCTATTTGAGCATCTCGGGGTGTGTTTGCTCTTCTCAGACTCTTCTTCCCACTTCACAAATATCTATTTGTAACCTGCACCATCTGTTTGAACGTGACACTGTGAAACCACTCAGTTGCAGGTTGGAAAAATGTCTTCAGGCAGCCACTTTGTGCGATACTCTTTTCACAGTAAAAAATGAAACGTCATCGCTTATAATCTTTCAATCTCCCCCTATAGCTGCTCACGAAACACTTTATTTTACGAACGTGACTTTGCTTAAGCACACCCACATTACAAAATAAATTTGCTGACCTGGTCAAAAACATCTTCCTGAACAGTGTGAAACATTTTTGCAGCAGCAAACTCTTGTCTGAGTGTTTCAGCCTGCAGCATTTACATGTAAGAGAGGCTTGTATTGGTGAAGAAAGAGCTCCCAGCAGTGGAGCTAAAACCAGTATTGTGCAGTCTTAATTCAAACGCCTCTTGGGCCTTTGGCAATACACTATCTACAATAGTATTATTTAGGTATTCCTCAGTACACACACGCCCCGGGGAAGACATTCAGTTTACCTGGCACAAGTTCAGGTCTTTCTCATGGTACAGATGAATAGTACTCAACCCAAATGAGTGTTGTAACATTATTTGTTTACATTTAGTCAAATTGTCTCCATTAAAAGTATGCTGAATTAGCCATTAGCAGTTCCTGCTGGGGAGTGTCAGTCACAGCGAAACAAATCCTTTGAAATATAAACAATAAAGCATAAATTGTACCTTTGTGTTGCATGTCCAAGTAACTTATCAGCTGCAAACTCACCCCCATCTTGGACATCTACCGCATTCAGCGCAAAGGTCTAAAAATACTAAAGAAAAACTGAGGGCCATCAAAACTAGAACATCCCATTTCCTTAAGAGCACTTACTGCAGAACCAGACAATTACTAAATGGCTCCCCAATTCTGCATCAGCACTTTACGAAAGCAAAGCACTAATACTGTATTTTAAAGTAACTTTACTTTATTCTTATTTTCCACAAGACTTTCCTCTTGGTCTAATATCTTACATCTATGGATGAATGTTATGTTTTATGGTGTAGGGTGTTTTGTATTATGGGTTTTTATTTATTCATCATGTGTCTTGACTGTTGTGCTGAGACTGTTTTTTCTTCTGTCATGAGCACACAGACGCACATTCCTAAGAACTATAAGTTGTATGGCAATTAAGTATTGAATCTGTAATCTTAAAATCGTTTTATGTATCTCAGTGTATCTTTGTTATGTACATATCAACAGTGTTATGTTATAAAGAAATACCAGTATGGCATTACATTGTTTATACCTGGACTAGAGCAATGCAGCTTCTTTATTTTCTTGTTTTCAACATAGATCATCAACTGGTGAGGATGCTCACCTTTTTTTATCTTGGACGTTTGTGCATCACTGAATTACCATTATATCAGTATTACTGTGTATATACAACTGACAGACGTCATTTCAATCAGTGAAATCGATGATTGGTGACGCTGACAAGAAATTAGAAGTTGCTTTTTTTAACTCATTGTTAATTAAATTCTAAACACATTTTTAGTGATAAATCTTCCATTTTTATATTTATAGACTGCACATGTGCCGTGCAGAGGTTCATGGGTATTGTAGTATCTAGAGCCAATCCACCAATCCTCACAAAAAACAACCAAAAAACCTGATTTCACAGAAACATAGTTAAAATCATTCAAACTGATGGTCCGAATATAAACCTATAAGACTGTTACACTGGAGACTTTGTGTTTCTGTGTTGAGGAAATCATTAAACAAGAACTCAAGAGTGGGGAAATACTTCATAAACCTCTCTCTGTTAGCCATATTAGAGTCCTGTTATATTAAAGTATTCTGTAGCATTCATGTAGCAACATCTCACCTAACTGCTCGGCGAGGTGCTTCCCTTTCTCTGGAGGTACGATTCTCTCCTCGTCCATGTCGCACTTGTTGCCCACCATGATTACCTGGGCGTTGTCCCATGAGTACGTCTTAATCTGAGTCGCCCTGAAAGCACATTTTAAATCCTTTACTTTGAGTATTAAAACACAAAGGAAGCGGCATACACACATGCAGCTTCCAGGGCAATCTCCTACCAGTCCTGGACGGCGTTGAAGGACTCCTCATTGGTGATGTCATACATGAGGATGAAGCCCATGGCACCACGGTAGTAGGCCGTGGTGATTGTGCGGTAACGCTCTTGTCCTGCCGTGTCCTGAAAACAAAAAACGATGTCACACATCTGATTTACTCAAAATGTTGGGTTTGTACACTTGCCACTTGTGAGTCTCAAGCCCTACAAGTGCCCCCTACAGACAGAACAACATATTGATCGTTTATTTATTTTAGAGGAAAGGAAAGAATCCATCACCAGAACACATTAGTTTTCTTTGTGTGCAAGCTCTGGCCTGAAGGTAGCACTAGAGCACAGAGAGTTTATCCTCTGAGGAGCATGATTGTGCTCAGCAAATCTAATGAAAATCTGCCCTTTAGAGTTTGATGTTTCTTATTGGAGAGCAACAGAAAAAGGCCATGGAGACACTAAAATTGTTCTCCCCATTCCTTAAATTGGAACAATGTTACTCAAGGCTGCAGGTAGACAAATGTGCACAGGGGTCACTCCAATACGTTTGCAAGGCTGTTTTCTTTTACCCTTGTACTGCAGACTACTGCTATCGTCTGCAGTTCAAACCTGCCTTGCAGGAAGTAAATTAACCAGCAACCAACCAATCAGCTTGCTTAAATGGTAAATGGACCTGTACTCGCTTTTACAGTCTTCTGACCACTCAAAGCGCTTTGACACTACATGACATCATTCACCCATTCACACACCGTAGGCACAGCTACGGGAGCAATTTAGGGTTAAGTGTCTTGCCCAAAGACACATTGACATGGGCTAGCGGAGCTGGGGATTGAGCCGCCGATCCTCTGATTGAAGGACGACCCTGCTCACCACTTTGCCAGTCGCCCAAGATGCAGGTTCACACAACACGTGGTTGAGACTTGGGGGGCGTGTCAGCTCCTTTGCAGGTGTGGTAGAAAGTCGCTGAAATGTTTAAGTAAATTGCTGACAACTCAAAAGGGTCATTACAGGATCACACCGTCTAGTGTGAAGATTAGAAGACCTCGGGGAGTTTCAATTTCTTGAGATATGCATTCACGTGTATCTACAGAGAAGCATAATTCAAGTGTTAGCCAGCGCATCAGAACAGCTATCTGACGTGAACAAAGTGTAAATACATCCTAAACGAATTCATCGCCGATGTTGAAAAGGTGTTAAGGCATCTGTCTCTCCAAGATGCATCAATTATCTTACTCCCCCTGAAGTTCCACTGCAGTTGCAGTGAAATTAGTCATTGTTCTCCCTCTCATGTATAGAAGCAAGAGAAAAGCAGCTCCAGCAATGTCAACACGTGTGGTGCACACCAAGCTACTGTAACCACACTGTGCACCAGTTACTCTTATAGTGCATCATCACCTCCTCTTCTGGAGTGGAGTTGTGCCGACCCGGATCTGTGTATAGCTCGGGAAAAGCAAGATTTGGGATATAACTACAGTAAAGAACGAAAGTGAAAAAAAAAACACAAAAAAAACAAAAAAACAAAAAACACAAAAAAATCACATCTGGATGTATAAATGGAGCCATTAAATTTGGGATTCACAGAACGTTCCAGCTGGTCAAATGGTGATTTTTCAGTGACAATGGTACTATGGGAAAGGTCAAAATGATTAGGATTCATCAAATGTAGCCCATTTGTATCCACAGCCAACCTCACGGATATTCTGTGTATAAACTGTTGGACACTGTGTCCTGCTCACTGTGAATAGAGATAAGCCCATATCCCAACATACTAGGCTGGGGTATTATCTGTTATATTCTGGCTTTCAGAACCAGGCTGTTTGATTTCGGCTAATGGTGTTTCCATGGAGACATAAGCTATGAAAACACATCTCCATCATTTGGACCACAAGTTGTTATGAAGCATACATTTTCCCAATGGAAAGCTGTGGCACAAACACCTAATATATGAATACATAAACAGATGTCTTATAGACGTGGAAGAAAATATAATTATGGAGCGAGCAATCCACACACACACGGACGCGCTGTTGAGGATACATTTGTTGGTTTTATTATTATTATTTTGGAGGGAGCGAGCTGCCTCCATCAGGTGCAGAGCAGAGCAGAGAGAGAGAGCATTAGATCCGCCCAGCAGAGGTAAGAGACAAACAGTCAAAAAACACATATGACCGGCGGTGACACAACACTGTTTCTCTCTCACACACACACACACACACACACACACACACACACACACACACACACACACACACACACACACACACACACACACACACACACACACACACACACACACACACACACACACACACAGTGTTGAAGTTGCAGTTTCACACCAACACTCAGTCAGCACTTTACCACCTTTCACCCCGTGATCAGTTTGTAGTCCGTTCATTGGTCGACTCTACAGCTCACTCAGCTTCTTCTGCTCCTTTGAAAGAAGCTAATAAGTTCCAACCAACAACTGCAGTCTGCCTTCACTCCTTTCCTTGTCTGTATACGGTGCCTATATCATCAATATGTTTATATAGCTGCAGATATAAACTGCTGGTGCCGCTGTTACTTTTCTTATCTGTGGAAAATGAACAATGCAAAGGGCTGTGTTGGTGCATCGGGTACCAGTGAGATGGTGAAACACAATGCACCGGTCCAGTGCTCGAGTCCAGTTTGAGTAACAGAACTGTGAATTTGTGTGGTTTATAGTATTACACCAAAACACTGCACAGAGGTTTATAATATTGAGAGACAGAATTTTACAACAACATAGATTTAATCTTTTGCAGTGATGAAAGCCAGGTGAATAACCAGCATTGATGTTACAAAGAGACCAGAATTGTGACCATGCATGTATTTGATTGGCCAACCCAGAGCCTTGATGAATGGCATCGCACAAAATTGGAGCCAGGTTCAACTTATTTTGCTGCACCCCTGAGTTGTTGTGGTCTGGATGGGGGTGTTAAGGAGGGGAACAAGGGAAAGGGTCAGCTTTTTTGTCCTCATTAGCTGTTTCTATCCATCTGCCAGAAAATTGTTCTTGGAACTGTGTGCAAGTATATTGAGAGCAAATTCCGTGTATGTGTGCACATACTTGGGCAATAAAAAACGATTATGATTTATGATTCATATATATATATATATATATATATATATATATATATATATTATGGAGTAGCCTTCCAACAAACTAAGTGTCTATTGATCAGGGGGGATGCAAAACTTAATGTGAGGGAACGTAGAAAAAAAAGATTGTGAGTGACTTACCCCCAGAGGTCATTCACGAGTGTTCAGTACCAGAACAGCAACATAAAGTTTCCTCTCTCAGAACGCGGGGCATTGGAACGAAAAAAAAAGCTCTGTTGGCAAACTTAAATGTATCGAAAAGTTTTGAAAAATATGTTCAATATTCTTAAATAAATGGGTATCTACCACTATACTGGGTACAAAGGTTATAATATATGTAATATCTACAGAAGATAAAACATTGATTTATTTGTTAGCATTAAAAGACCAGCTTGAACTTGTCAGGGGAATTTGGCATTTTGAATGATGACATAATACATTTTTTTGTTGAGATAAAAAGAACAATCATGCTCAAATTAATGACACTGCATGTGCTCGTTTATTCCTGTTCTCACTGGGCAAGAAGAGGTATCAGATGTTAGCAATATGCTAATGTCTATAGTTGAAGATGTGTAAAGAAAATAAAAAATGCAGAAAGTCCGGTGGGTTTGAAATGTACCTAATGATAAATTAGAAACATCAGGCATACATGGCTTTAGATTTTGCGCAGCTAGTCGGTTATGAAGACTGTCTCTGCTGTCAGAGTGTGAACATCTCACAGGAACCAAACGTCTTCTTCCCCTCTTAAGACTCTGAACCGTCTTATCTGACGCGCCGATCAATCCGGTGGCCGCCGGCGCCGATCACTGCTCCACTGCAACAAATCGGCTGAGCCTCAATGTGACTTTCACGCCTGTCCACAACAACTCCCACTTCGTTCAGACACCGCCATCCTCCACCATTTCATCATCATACCACTACAGCTGGTCTGGGTGCAGTCATTCTGCTAAATTTAGCTCTTTTGTGCCTCACTTCCGCTGCGCTTATTCAACAATCTCTGGTTTTCTCTTTCTTTGGCTTCTTGTGGGATATGGCGACTGCTTGTTTGCATTTAATTAATTAAAATTTGATGCAGAGCGCGATTTTATATATATATATATATATATATATATATATATATATATATATATATATATATATATATATATATATATGTGTATGTGCTCGTGTGTGTAGTGCTGACATTCATCATAAGGGGATAAGCATAGCCACAGGCAGAGACTGATTCCTCTCAGTTTAGTTCAAAGCAGAGAGAAATGCGTTTGATTTTCAAAGAGGAAGTATGTGAACCGCTGAACAATGCGACACCGTGTGCATTAATGTGCTGCTCTGACAGCGTCTTTAATCTTCTGGTTCCAGTCTTTCCAGCAGGTGTTGAACTTGGTGACAGGTAGTAGTAGTGAGGACCAACACTGATCAGGTTTGACTCACAGTTGATGCTCCAGTTCATCCCGAAGGTGCTGGACAGAACAGTTACATACCAGTCGAGATCTCTTACACCAAACTGGGAAAACCATTTCTTTATGGAGCTGGCTTTGTGCACGGTTTGGAAGAACATTGTTGTCTAAAAATTCGGTTTCGTACTGGAGCATTAAGATTCCCCTTCACTGGAGCTAAGGGTCCCAAAACCAAAGAAAAACAGACACATAAAAGAGTGCCTTAAAGTATTGGGACCGGGCGATCCAAATCTACCAGTGTGGTGGGATTAACACAAACTGTTTCCACTACACATCAACTTCTTTCAAGAGATTCCTTAAACAATATCCCCCTGAATCATGATTCTCTTACTGTACAGCCACTGTAGACCACATAGGAGAAGATCTGAAAATTGTTGACACACCAATCTGATCCTCCTAGTAACCGAGTGATCAAAGCAATGAGCTTAAAAGGCACAATGAGTAGGATTTGCCGGTTGCCGTTTGTAAACACAACATTCAAAGTTGGCCCCTCCACTCCGGAGGTGCTCGCCAGCAGGTGAAGCCAACCTCAGATCCACTCTCTCTTTGGAACGAGCTTTTGTCTGCTTAGCGTCTTGCCTGTGTGCAGCCTGAGAGGACTCTATGCAGACACGTCAAAATAATTTAACATGTAGATTTCTATTTACAATGTATATTGACCTTGAATATGCTAGATCATTAGTGAAAAATAACATTGGGATGCACCGTGCTCTTTCTAGTAAAGTTTGCTGTAAACATAAAGGGTATGAGGTCGCTATAAATAGGGTTTAAATAATATAGATTTTAAATAAAATACAGTTACAATACAGAGACTTACATGCGATTTTTTTCTTCTTACACTACCATTATTATGGAAAGCACAACAACCCATTTTATCACAATTTCCAATCTCCACCTTGTCAACAAGCCTCAACTCCAACTATCACAAGATTAAAGAGCATCATTCATCCAGTAACATCCAAGGAGTTCATTAATCATTCAAACAAATCATTAAGATTTGTTTTTTTTCTAAAAACATTTTTGTCAACATGATTAGCACACAGAGGGCAAAGCTAAAGCAAATCAGTATTCATGTTAGTCAACGCAAATCCTGCCGTTACGTTGTATTGTATTGCTTATGCGTGTGCTTGTTGTGTGTGTGTTGCGTCTATTTTTACTCATCACTAATGTGCTTTCAGTTTGAATCAATCGGCTCTGATTAGCTCTACTTATGGCACTCTCCCCCCACCTCCCAAATACACACACCTCTCCACCCATCGCCATCCCCCACCTCCCATCCTCCTCTGTCCCCTGCCAGGTCTCAACCTCTTCACCCCAAGAGGTCTCTTTAATTGCCACTGAAGACAACACTGTGTGTGTGTGTGTGTGTGTGTGTGTGTGTGTGTGTGTGTGTGTGTGTGTGTGTGTGTGTGTGAGAAAATGAGTGAGCATGAAGAGCTGCTGCCATGGCAACAACATCACACCGATGATACAAGCTGAAGAGAACCAGAACTCTGTGTATCTGTCTCTTTTCTTTTTTTTCTCCTCCCAGCAGCTTGTTGTTGAGAGAAGAACACCATGTTACACTGCATCACTCTGTATGTTACAGTTTGATATATCATCATGTTACTGTTACAATACATTATATCATATGTGACTGTATGTTAGTGTTACAGATATGTTACGTGTAT
Source organism: Ophiodon elongatus (assembly GCA_016806645.1). Lineage (NCBI taxonomy): Eukaryota > Metazoa > Chordata > Actinopteri > Perciformes > Hexagrammidae > Ophiodon > Ophiodon elongatus. The sequence goes on along the minus strand of JACSYO010000313.1, from coordinate 73,484 downwards.
ATGTTAGATCAATCCACCCGTCTGTCTATCTATGATCTAGGCAGACAGACAGATATATTAGCATACAAACATAAATCCATCCACCCTCACCCAGATCTGCAGCTTGATCCTCTTGTCGTTGCGGTACACCGTCTTCACCTTGAAGTCGATGCCCACGGTGCTGACGAAGGAGTTGCTGAAGGAGTCGTCGGCGTAGCGGAACAGGAAGGAGGTTTTTCCAACGCTGCTGTTGCCGATGATCAGCAGCTTGAACATGTAGTCAAAGTTCTGGTCGGAGCCGTCCCGCTGGCCGAAACGCTGGTCTGCCTTCGCCATCTGGAGGTTTGGTTTGAGGGGAGGGAGATAAAAACACAAATCGGCGTCATGATAATCAGTTTAAACTTTTATTTTAGGAGCCTAAATACACAGGGAAATAAATATTCATACAGAAAAAAAATCAGTTGCATCACAAATGACGTCATTTTAGCGATCCCACTTAATTTCTCAAATGAGGCTTGCTGGGGAGCTCATGCGTCTTTCTGGGGGAGCCGAGCGCCTCGTATTTCCAACCGCGGTTAGACTGTTGTTGGTCTAATGGAAGGCACGGTAAGTGTTAAGTCCTGGCAAAATGCAGGAAATGACATTGTTCAAATAAATTGTTCACATGATAAACAAACACACCGTGTTGCATCCATGGCAGGTGACAACATAAACAAAACATATTTCAGTCGTGGGAATAAAAAAAATAATAAAAAATAGCTGAATACAACCAACAAAACCCGGGGCTTAGAATCCAATCTGGGTTTTTAATGACACTCGCGTCGAAGGCAGTTAACAGTTGAACATCTTTTAATTGCTCACTTCAGATTAAATCTTCCTCAGAGAAAAACACCCAAACCTCTAGCTGTGACGAAACCTGTTGAATGAGCCGAAAAACTGCACAGAGATGCTCCTCTTTGTTCCTGGAAAGATGACATTTCAGAAGTTTTTTACCCGAATGCTGCCAAATGTGATTCAAGCACAAAGAGCAAGTAAAAAACAACAAAAAAAAAAAAAAAAACGTGTTAAACAAAGACACAGTGCAAACATACATTTCCTGTTAGACTTCACCTGTCAAGTCAAATGAAAAGCCTGAGCTGTCTCTGAGTTTGACCTTGCAGACAGGTAGAGGTCGTTTATAAGGCCTGGACGAATGTGAGCAGCAGATGAGTCAGAGCTGAAGATCCTGCTGGGTCTAATCTGGCATGGATGGCTGTGTCAGTGGAGACTCATCCAAAAAATAAAAGTACTACAAAATCCATCTGAAACAATGATTCTAGTTGTGGATGAAGGCTTATTATCTCTGGCTCGTTTGTGAGACTAATCATGTGATTCATTTGATGGAAAATGACTGACTTTCTGCGGCATGTCGAGAGTGATTTTGTAGATTTTTTTTGGGATTCAATACCGTCAGTTTCTTCACTCAAATTGAATGACGTCTTCTGTAGCAGCTGTCACTCCAGTGATTCTGCTTTCTATTCAACACTTGCCATGTTATCAATGGTTTATGAGACAGAATCCCAATCATACTAATTTTTGTTTTTACATTTATTTTAAGATTTTAAAAAGGACTTTTAACTGGTTATGGAACAGTCTCAATTTAATACTATAGGACCTACATAAGTAAATGAGATCATCAGCGAGGCGATTTACTATTCTCTATATAGTTATTTTTAATGCTCGTCAGCGGTGCCACTGGGCCAAATACCATATGAAAGCATGCAGGTTCACCAGAAACCCCTTCAGCTCATACCCCGCTGTATGAGCACACATGCATTAAAAACATGGCTCAGCTATGTAAAAAAAAAAAAAACATGAGAAGCTCAGATAACTGCACACACAGAGGGAAAGTGACTTCATGCTAAGGTAAACATTATTTCACTATATCTTCACATAGCGAATAGTTGTTCGCAGCTATATTACTCGGAGCATGTCCTCCACCACTGCACATCATAGGCCTGCAATATTACTAGCAAAATTAAATACATATACATAGCGATAGAGGGTGCACTATTACACCATCAGTCCACCACCCTTGAGGTATTTTAGTACAAGGATCCAAATTCGGACAAAAAAAGAAAAAAAAAAAATCAAAGCCTTCGTCTTTCAAAGTATAAAACTTTCATCAACTCTCTTCTCCACATAAGCAGAATGAGTTTTCTTGCTACCACCACACCAAGGGAAATGACCCGAGTTTCACTTGGTTTGCCAAAAGTTAACACGCTCTCAAAGGCTTCAGGGAAACTTTCAAATACACGCTTCCAATATGCAAATAGTCTTCAAAGAGAACGTGCCGATGACCCGTCTGCCTTATTAATCCAGAGGCAACTATATTCAAGTCGCTCAAAATCCATTTCCGATCTAATAATTCAACTCCAGTCTGAAGTACCCCAACAGCTATTGGATGCATTGGCCTGATTTTCCATGTGGGCATTCGTGTTCCCCAGAGGAAGAATCAGGTGAAGATTTTCTATATAATCTTTCTATATTCAAAATCACAAATCAAAACCCACCTTTTCAGAAGTGCTTTTAATATATGACTAATGTATGTTCCATGTTTTTAGTGTATAGCTCTTTTATGATGATTTTAATGTTTGTAAAGTGTCTTTGAGAATTTTGAAAAGCATTATATAAATAAAATGTATTATTTTTATTAGAGGTGTATGTGTCTATGAACAAAACTGCAAACCTAATCCCATCAGCCTCAGACTCAGCTGTACCTTGTGTTTACGGCCAAATCATGCATATTAACATGTTAAACTCCAATGGTGAACATGGTCAACATTATAGCTGCTAAACATCAGCATGTTAGTATTTAACTCGAAGGACTGCTGTGTCTCAGTACAGCCTCACAGAGCTGCTGAACATGATCCTCCTGCACCAGAACCCCCCCTCTCCCCCCTACAACCTTATACCGGATTAAAATGTGAAAGTATCAATGAAGATAAAACTCAACATATCAACAAAGCACCATAGGAACACTATGGGAGCAACCTAATATAAATATATGCAATACTATAAAGCTATTTTAGTATGATTGAGTATAGCATTTTACATTTCATTGTAAAAACACACAGTACAATAAGGTCACTATACATTCCCATAGGAGGATGAAATAGTATAGACATGCTTCAACAGATTAAGACATCATCATGAGGCCAATAGAGGCTAAACCCCCTCCAGAGAGCCACAGACACGCTGCACCTGTGAGATTATTATGGGATATCATGGGAACATGGTGTTTTATTGTGTATCGATAGTCTACATCATGATCGATGTTTAGCACCATTGGATCACCGTGGGTGCCTTTAAGTGTTACGATAAGGGTTATTATAGGAGATTGGATTATTTATACCACTACAAAGTGAAACAACACCCCATTATTTATGGGAAGATTAGCCAACGTGGAAATAATGGAGCTGCATTGATCGGCGTTTATGGATTCATATCAGTCATCAGGCCTGTGTGTGTGTGTGTGTGTGTGTGTGTGTGTGTGTGTGTGTGTGTGTGTGTGTGTGTGTGTGTGTTAAACGGTGTTGTGTCACCGCCGGTCATATGTGTTTTTTGACTGTTTGTCTCTTACCTCTGCTGGGCGGATCTAATGCTCTCTCTCTCTCTGCTCTGCTCTGCACCTGATGGAGGCAGCTCGCTCCCCCCAAAATAATAATAATAATAATACCAATAAAACCAATAAAACCAACAAATGTATCCTCAACAGCGCGTCCGATCTGATCCGCCGACCGTCTGCGCAGGAAATCAGGAACACCGGCTGCGTCGCTTGCAATCAGCAGAGTGGAATTTTTTTTTCTCCTCCAGAAATGAGGTGAAATTGCCTGTAAAACGTCTCCTGTCCGCGGTGCCGCACGCAGCTTCTTTTACGCACGGCTCTGCGCTGACATCCTGCGTTAACTCGAGGTGGAGCGAAGCGACGTGGGAATGAACGTTTGCAAAGGCGTCTGCCGCCTGTCACCTCCTCCCCCTAAAAATAACCGGCTTCTATGTGAATGAAATTTCCCCTTTTTCTCCCTTCAGGCTGCTCGCAGGCAACTCCTCCGCCCTATCACACGGCAGATTTGTGCAGACGCGCACACGGCAGGAGCGGCAGTCATTTGCGTGCTATGACTCATAACTGAGGCAGTGAGGCGTGTAATTGCTTCGGCATCAATAGACAGAGACATCGGGTGGGGGCGAGCAAAATTCTGCCTGTTTGTGCTGCCTCCACAAACAGGCAGGTGTGTTGGTGCTCCATGCACTGCGGCGTCATTTCACAGTCAACACACCTGTGAGGCGTCATTCAGACATGCCCATGTTGCAGCATCACGCCGCTATACAGTGGTTGATGTGGTTACCAAAGCTGAAAAACAACAACAAAATTATTCAATTATTAATGGAGACGATAGTCGATGACTGCTTTGATGATCGATTAACTGTCATGAGTCATGTGGATATGAGGACTCAACATTAAAAGGTTTACATGCAGTGCTGGAGTGCAACTAAGTGCAGTACGTAAGTACAAGCTGAGGTACTTAACTTGAGTATTTTAATCTCACGTCACTGCGTACTTACATCTCAGTAGATATTGTACTTCTTACCGCACTACATTAATCTAAAAAAGTATGAACATGTAAAAGTACAGCTGACACGATGATTCAACTGACAGAAAATGTATTAAATGATGACTATTTTTGACGGTTTTCATGTAAAATAAATAAAAAAGTAATGCTTTCAGCTTCTCAAATGTGACAAAGTGACTTGTAAAGGTGTCACTTTGGGCTTTAAGTGATTGTGTCAGCATTTCTCAGTATTTTCACCTTTTTTTTTTTTTTACGAACCAAACAATCAATTGATTAATGGCGAAAAGAACCATCAGATTAATCCATAATGGAAAACAATCAGTTAATAACCAATAATAATAATAATAAAAAAAACACCTGCGTCTCATTTACCCTGCCCTCATGTCGTCAAATCCCGTTACTTCACCTGAAGGTGGTGCTGTGACTCTAAACTTGGCTTGGTTGCTGATTAATTGGTTCATTGTTTGAGAATTTGCACAATTACAGTCCAATAAGTCTGGTTTTTCGAAATGTAATAGGCCAACCTGTAGTTTACACTGTGTTCACATAATAATAACTCATTTGAACTGCCGTTGGATGGACGAATGAGTTACTGAGCATCATTCAAGTAACTACATGAAGCTGATATTACTTGTGTGCTTTTACTACTGATACATGAAATCAAAGATACATTTACTGCTGCTACTTGAAGTAATGTTTTGAATGCAGGACGTTTAGCCATTCTGTAATGGAGTCTTTTCAGTATGTCTATTATTACTTTCACTTCAACCGCCAGTCTGAATAGAACTATATTTTTAATACTTTTGTTTCATCACTTATTGCGTATGAGAAGTGGGCGTCGACAAAAGGCGGAGTGAGCGAACATGCGACTAACCCGGTAAACCTGAACCATTTACAATTCAATGTCGATGTCGGCGACGGACGCACTTCAATCTCCGATATGAATCAAAAGATGACTTTTGAGATATCTTGGAAATTCTTCCTCGCGATCGGTAAGTTTATTGTCTTTTTTAGACTTCAGACGAGCTTAAGCCAAACTCCGGTATGGATGTATATGATCACTGTTGAATGATATTTATTGTGCCGGTCAAACGCAAAGCCCAAATAAAACCATAACAAAAAGGAGGAAATGAACGTGGTCAGATGGGCTGGAGTAAGCATTGCAGAGAATACGTATGGTAAAATATTAATTCAAAATAGGGGTGATATGTTTCTCATCTGATGAGATCGGATTCCTGGAAATGGAGAAAACAATGGAGTGGCGGGTAGTTTGGGGGCTTTCCACCAGCAGGAATACAAGAAGACGCAACAAAGTCAGTGACAGTCCTGAGCTGCCGTGCAATTGACATTTCGTCACAGTTCGTCGCTTTCTTTCATATGGGACCACAAGCCTCATCTGAAATACGATCAAAGTGTGTGGTTGTACAGCTGGGTGAGGTGAAACGAACAGGTGTATGATGACATGTTCTAAACCCGGAAGTGTGATGAACGATTTGGTTTGAGTCCTGACTTTGTAGAATCTGCACACATGATGCATACACACATTTCAGCCAATATTATACACAAAAGTGTGAATATGTTATATACCTATTATAACGTGTCACTCGTGTTGCGGGGACATGGACCTGTTGACACAGTCACATTGTGGGGACTTCCTCTTGGGGAAGACCTGCATGTCCTTGTGAGGTCTCCTTTAAATCAATGCATAACTGCTGAGCACCTCTCCGCCTCAGATCAGAGTTTATTACCTCAGTGCAAGATTGCATGAAGTGTGTTAATACGACCACTTTGAGCCCATTGCCTGTATAATGTCACATCTCTGTTTTTTTATTTTTATAGTTTGAATGAAGTCTGTTTGATGAGTCTTTACAGCACTGGCTGTACTCATTCAGTCACAACACAGCAGTGGTCGTAGTAAACGTACCCGGCAGAGATCTGCACATTCTAGTTACGCTAACAAACCTCAGCAGATTATTAGAGATGTGGTGAGCAGATTATTATAGCTGTGGTGAGCAGCTGACGTCACTCATTCATGTTTTTATTTCACCACATACCAAACAGTCAGCTGTCACACTGCAAACCCCAGTTCAGAGAGAATCACCCTTGATTTATTTTAATTGACCAAACTTATTATAATCGTATTGTGTCTATTAAATCTGAGCCAGACTAACTTTCCCTCAGAGCTGCAGGTGAAAGTTAGATTTTGTTTTTCAACTTTTCAACATGCCCTGTGAGGTCATCACCTCCACTAGGCATGTGCAGTACAATTGAGCCCACAAGATCTGGAAAGCACCTGCACGGTGAAGGAAGTCGTCAGGCTAAAGTGATGCAAAGCAAACAATCCACAAATCTGTCATCTTTTTGAGAGCCTGCAGGTCTCGAGTTACTTAGTAGATCAGTCTGACTCTGCGGTTACTCTACAGTATAAATTTAATATTGTCAACACATCTGAATTACAAGACAATGGGCCCCTGGGCACAGACGGGTAAAAGGCCCCTCGCTCCTCCCATGGAGCAAGACGTCCGGACTGAAAGGGTCTTTTTGGATCTCAGAGTTTGTCTCTCTGTAGTTCATTTTGCGCCGTTTTGAGTCTCCCAATGGTAGTTTTATGTTTTTGCGTTCATTTTGTTGTTGTTTTTTGTGTAATTTTATGTCTTGTTGTTATTTGTTGTGTCGTGTCTCGGGTCATTTGGACTTTTTGTGATTGCTTGTCTTTTTGGTGTAATTTTGAGTATTTGTTATGCGTCTCTTTGTCGTTGTTTTACGTGTCTTTTTTTTTGTCATTTTGAGTCCCCATGTCATGTGTAGTCATTTCCAACAAGACCCATCTGTCTCTTGGACAGTCCACATCCCTCTGTCTTCATGTCTTGACCTCTGACCCTGAGATCTGCGGGGACAAATAAAATAAAAAAAACTTGTAGCTTAGATTGACATTCATAGCACCCTTCATAAAACACGTGTTCTTAAATGATAAATGTAGCATCATTGGCCCCAAAGAAACTACTTGTCATCCCGACTGTGTTCTTGTACGTGGATGGGTTGATATATAATAAGGTTCTCTGAAAAGATTGAGAAAAGATCTAAATTTGATGACCTGATTCATTACAGATTATATGTAATTGCATTTGTTTTGCAGGTAATTGGCTATAAACAAAAGTATAATGTTGACCTGATGATGGTGCTAGATGAAAAGTCACAGGATCACCAGTTATTAAAATGAACATGAATGTGTGAAAGCAAATCCCATCACAGCCCATCCAACGGTTGCATGGTACAGTAATGCACTGCAGCTGCATTACTGTACGTAATAATAACAATGGATATGAAGTTCACTCTGAAAAATAAAATGACTGAAGGTGCCTGAGTTTACAAACTGTTTTTTTTCTTTCTTTTTTTGTCATTTGCAGGGTTGCTGGTGTTGACCTCAGCGTCTGCTGAGGCTCCATCAACTCTCACGTGCGACATCAGCCAACAACCTCATGGATTCAGCTACGGTCTGTCCCAGCCGCCCAGTTCATCCAAGTGTGAGACGTCCTGGGAGTTGAAGAACGTGAGTCCTTCACACTCAGCCCCAACTGGGTTTGTCAGAGAGGATCTTTACTAAGCTGAGATCACACTACAGGATGTTTTAGTTTTTTGACACGGTCACCGGGTCAGATCAGTGAGCCATACGTTCTAGTCGACACTTCGGTTGCTTCTGTTCTTCTCCTTGTGCTGCTACCTTGTCGTGGTGGAGAGGCTTGTGTGTCTCTGAGACCCTGAGAGCTGTGCCACGTGGGAGTTTCATCTCCCCGCAGGTTCAACCAACCTGGATTGGTCTCAGGTGAGGGGAAAGATCAGTGTAGAAAACCTTCAAGACGCACACACTAACCGTCACTTTCAGTGGTTAGAACGACTGCTAGCCAGTCTCTGCTGTTTGTGACGTGACCAAACACAACGACTATTTTGGACTGGAACTTATGCTTTCGAATCACAACACTACAGTACTGATGAGAAGAATGGAGAGTGTCAATCGCTTTGTGACACATTTGGAACGTTTCACCTTGTAATAGCAAAAGTAACTATGATCTCATGAGATTCCTTTTGGTTTCAACTACACACCTGCACAGTTGTATGAATGCATGTGACACGGCCACACGACGGTATCGCATCTGATCTGCCCACAGAACTATAAACAGCTAGTTCCCGCTACACTAGGGGCCTCTGGGACCACATTTTGCCGTGAAGACATACACGCAAGTGAAAACAATTTTAGCGTGAGTAATAAGGCAGAGGCCGGATAATGTGGCGGAAATATATTTTTGTTGGCTAAGTTTCCGGTTTGAGTTGTTGCAATCTGGGCTGGTTGATACATTGTCACTGGACTCTCTGAAATCCAAAGAGAAACACGCCTGACTCTTCTATAAGAGAGAATGATCTTGTATTTTTTTCTGTTTAGTTGTTTATTTGTAAGTTACAAAAAGCTGTAAGTGGTCAAGCATGTGCCATTGAGCTATGATATAACGCTATTGAAGTGGCATTTTTGCATATCTGGTGGCAGCAACACCAGATTAAATCATCTTCCTATATGCAAATTTGCAAATTTTTGCTCTCTCTGGTGTAACCAGTCTTTGATGTGTAAAAAAAATAGATAATTTGGACTAGTTGTTTGTCAGGGTGCTACTAAGTAAATAGCTTAGGTGTTAGCAACCTGTTGCTATGGTGTTGGTACGGCACTGATACATAGTGCTGGGAAAAGGTGTGCCTGGTGTGGTGTGACATAATTTTACAGTGTGTGGATAAGCTTTACTCTTTTGTGTCTCCTGTGCCAAGATTGAGACGATCTGCTAATGAATGGCACTGGAAACTCCCTAAATCTCCACAGATTTTTCCCCCATCTTCTTTTTTTTTAATTTTTTTTATGAACAGTGTAATGAAACGTGATTATTGCAATCTCTGAAAGGAAAAAAAAAAAAACCACCTGACCACTGATGGTCTGATTGTGCAAGTGTTTTTGTTTGTTTTATTATCTACTAAATTTGTGTCTGTGTGTTTATTTTCCAGAAAACTGTCATCGCCCGCAACTCTGATTTTGACAGACAATGGGTCCGGAATCTGACAAACCAGATCCTGACCCTGGACCACTGCCACTCCTACCTGCACTACACGAGAGACTGCCCTGAGGTAATGAACAACTTCATATCCAGATGCAGTTGCAACATCGGAAACTAACAATTCAACAAGACACGCCTAGACGTATGAAATGTGTGAATGGGAAAATACAGCTGAGGGTTCCCCACATTTGTGTCTTAATCAGCGAGATGAGAACAGGGTTCAGAGCTTAGTGTGTTTAGTGTTGGAAGGTTACTGACATGTTGGCATGCCAACATCTGAGAACAAAGTACAGCTGAAGCTGATGGGGAATGCCATTAGTTTAGCAGGTATTTCGGCATAAACAAAGGTGTTGTTCGGAACTATCGATTTGTGTTTTTTCATTATTGAATCATCTTTTTTATCTATATTAAGTATCATCTATATAAATTAGTCCAGGCAAGATAACATTAAAATTGCTTGTTTTGTCTGACCAACAGACCAAACCCCAAACATATTCAGGTTACTATTATAAAAGAAAAGCAGCAACCCTCATGCATTATGACCACTGTAACAAGGACCACACGTCCTACGACCCAAACCTGAAACATGTCCAGACATGTTTACTCAACAAAAAAAAACTCAAACTGCACTTCCTGTATATGCAAAAAAAAAAAAAGAATCCTGAAAACATCTTTAAAATTATTTTATCAATAAAGTGTTAAGTAGCTGATTATTTCACCTACAGATCTTTGTGAATGTCTGGCATTATAATCATGTTCACATTTTTGAAGATCATTGTAAAAATTTGACAAGTTTAAATAACATTTTGGCACTATACCCTCACTCATTTCTGTGTATCTCCTTCCTCCTTTAGATCTGGGAAGAAGTCCAATGCAAAAGTAAGTGTTGCATTAAATAAATAAAACAAATCCCCATCTCTACTCATGATGTGGGAGGTTTAAAAGAAAGACATTTACTGATTTGTTCTCCACATCTTTTCTTTTCTCTAGTCGACTGCAGCCATATCTTGCATTTCAAGGATAATCTCACAACCACCGGTAGGTCTCCACATGCTTACTCAACAAATTCACAGCCATTTGTGGTTTAAAATCTTTGTCTAAAGTGTATAAAACCCCTTTGTTATCCGCCTGGGGACAGTTAATGTAACAGAACCACAGCGCAACCACAGGAAGTGTAACAGACTGGCTTCTCGGAGTAAAAAACTCAGACAGACTAAAACAAGACGAGTGTGCTTTTTGCTGCTTGGTGTCAGTCACACTGAACATTATAAAGCTTCAAAAAGGAGCTGAATAAAAAGCTTTGCACAATAACTCACATGTACTGTATAGCTACATTTAGATTAAATAAAAACCGGATGCTCAATGAAGTTTCCTGTGTCTTTAAGAGTTGTTCAGTTTGTGGTTCACCCGTCAGATACAAAGTGGAAAATGGAAGAAGAGCAGTGACAGAGAATAAAAAAGGACATGCACACCGTAGTTTGTGTCTTGTAAATGTCAGAAAGGAGACAGTTTGGCTTCCAGGAGTTTTGTCCTATCATGTACTTTAAGAGCTAGATTAACAGCGTTTAGCACTATTTCGTTATATCAAATGTTAGCACCTTGGAATATGAAGATAATAAATGTAAGTTAAACTAGAATTCTTAAACTAGAAATAAAAACCAGCTGTTTTTTGATTATTGATTTTAGCTTATATTTACTTTAGTCTCTTTGAAATGATAGGACCAGTGGCCCTACATTCCTTACATTTTCACTCCCAACAGGTTTAACAAAGAGGGGAGGAAACACAAGTTGTAAATTAAAAAAGTTGTTTAATTTAACCAAAGTAAAAGGGATACTTTTGCCACGACTTATCTTCACACTTCTACAATTCAAAGGCAAATGTTTAACCTTTTACACCACAACATTTATCTGATAACTTTAGTTCCTTTGCAGATTCAGATTAATAATACAGAATATAAATCAACAAATACATTTTGATGTATTTTTTACATCATATATGATATGATATGATATGACCTGTTTCCTTTTGTCTTTGTCTCCTTTCAGTGAACTCGACGTTCTGCATCACGAAGAGTTGGTGCCTGACTCCGACCCTATTTGGTCTTGGTGTCACCGTTATTGTTGGTATTTTCATCGTAGCATGTGTCATCATGGCTGTGCAGCGCAGCAGCATCTGCAAATGCATTAAAAGAGCATCTGCGACCTCGAGAGTTTTATACACTCCTGCAAATGGGAAGAATAACAAGGATCAAGATGAGATGGAAAGGGTCACCGTAAAGACATAAAATAGGAGTTGATGTGGTACAAAACAACAGTGGCTGAACAAGGATGACAACGGACTACCTGTAGTGAGTTTGTGGCCACTGTTGATAATAATAATGATAATGGTTTATTATACAAGTGCCTTAAAGACTAGAAACATTTTGTTAGATAGAAATAAACACCGTAAGTGCTAAACACACAACAATATTAAATAGCAATATTTGTCATGGGATATTTTATATTATATATATATATAAATATATATTTTAAGTGAAGTTATAGAGCGAGGAAGAGGATATAAGTAATACGATATTTTAAATGATGGTTTGAAGAAGAGTTTTAAACTTGTTCAGGGAGGTTTGTCTAGGAGCTTAAAGAGAGACAACCAAGCTCTTAAGAGAAATACCAAAAATACCGTTTATAATGGTACTTTTGAGGCCCGATTTTTGCTCTTAATTGTGTGTAACTCATTTTTTTCCGTTTTCCTTACTAATGCAAATGAGCTTCAGGGGTCAGCCTGGTCTCTGTGGAAAAACCAGGAGGGCCCTATCAGAGGGTCTAACGCTCATTTGGGGTTTAAAGCTCAATGTCCAGAAAGACGTTTTTTTGCAGTTTAAATTTGTTCACGAGCAGTCTCATCTGTGTGAAAAAAACAGAAACAGATGCCAAGGGGCAGAAAGTATAATGGTATAAAGTAAAATGAGCTAAAACAGATAAGCAGTACTGGATTGAGCATGAAAATATTCATGCTCGATACTCAAAGACTTATTATTGTCTTTACAGTTGGTGACAGTGACCATGTGTGAAGTTCACTGAAAAACACTCAATCGTTGTTCACAAGCTCTCACCGGCTTCCCCTGTGCACTCTCTCACGAGAGGTTTTCCCCGGCGAACGCCATCTCAAGTAAAACTGTGACGTGCGCATTGTAATGTGCGAGTCAACAGTTCTTAATGTTCCACGACTTGTTAATGAAAGTCACATTTTCCCGAGCAGTTTGAATCATTGAGCTCAATGATCGGACCGCTCCAATGCAAGCGTGTTCACGTGTTAAACCCTCCACTCCGTTGGGGTCTTTGCTCACAGCGTTGACGCTGGAAGAAGGTGGCTGCAGTCCTGGAGCCACCACATTTTCTCCCAAACGATCCAGCAAAACCAGCTTCTGAATAAAACGGAGGCTAGGAACAAGCTGTGCTGTTGCAGAATCACATTTACTAGACTCGAATCTTGCAGCCATAACTGCGGTTTGCGAGATGTAGTCTGATTGTAAAGGAGCTTAACCAGATAGTTGTTTCACTTGCCCTGACACACCAAGCTGAGCTCAAGCTGACCTCAAAGAACTGTTGAGGAAAAGCTGTTTTTTTGGGGTAAAAACAGGGTCTGGATGGAGGCGATCACTCTCTTGTGTCTCTATTAGCCTAAATGTTTCAGCATTGAGAATCCAATTCAGTTTTGAGTTGGGTTCAGCTTTCAGCTCCTGCGACTGCAACAGTTAAAAAAGGCTTCGAAAACCTAAATCCCAAATGTCGCCAGCCTCCGATTACTCCGGAGGTCGGAAGGTCAGAGGTCACAGCACCTAAATAGCTAGCACATAGCACATAAATGGTTGGATTAGAAATCCAGTGACCAAAACATGATCCATGGTTGACAGATAAGGGAATGGAAATGAAAAAAAGGAAGATAGCTGTCCATCAGATCATCTGACGGTAGAACCACATGATGTGGACTGTCAGAGCTCTTACTGATCGATAGTGATATTGATCTTCCTCTGTGGAAGTTGGGAGATTTATTTATTATAATGAATAATAAATATAAAGAGTCATATATTACGTCATATTAAGACTCAAAGGTACAAGCATGACGTTTATATGTCCGTTGACATGTTTGATCCCAGGGCTCCTGGAATCAATTCCCATTGCCCAAAGAGGCGTATTCATATTTGTATCTGACCAACAGCCCACAACTGGAAGAGTATGCAATTTATTATCATATATAATAAAGAAAATGCATCAAATCCTCATATTTCAGAAGCTGGAAACAGCTAATGTTGGTGTATTTTGCTTGATAAATGATAAATAATCAATTTGTTATCAAAATATTTGCCAAGTAAAACCAAAACTAGGAGCTAAAACATTACATTACATTTCATTTCGCTGAAGCTTTTATCCAAAGCGACTTACAATGAGTGCATTAATCATACACTGAGGCTGAAAAGCTTGAGTGGAGCTGCAACGTTATGGGATCTTCACTATGAGTGACTCATTTTATATCTCATTCATGATATAAAAACTCTGATTAATGCAGCTTTAAATACAGTGACCTACTGGTCAGGTTATTATGAAATTTGCTTTTGCTTTTATTTTTGAGAATTAAAGAAAGTCAAAATGTGCTCTATCCTTCCTTTAATTGTGTAAATGACTAATTCCTATTTGTTCATTTAGATTACGAAGTGATCGGGATTTTTGTTGTGTGTTTAGTGTACAATGTATTGGACCTGATTGGAAAGTGTGAATGAAAGTTAATCTTTCACTTGTTTGGGTATGGTATAACAAATGTTTTGTTAACTATGAAATGATGTTGTTCAGAGATGATCTACGTGGCTTTATATGAGTGTTTTCTGCTAAATAAATGATTTTAAATGGGCGTCGCAATTGTATTTTTTTTTTTGATCGACAGCAATCTCAGACTCTATGTGTGTATAAGGATTCACTGGTGTTAAAATTCCACGCAAAGCACCTTTAGATATGTTTGTTCAACTTCCTTTGAGCATATAGATACATGTTAATGTCTTCAGCAACACAAAACACAGGGCTGACTGTCACCTGTGTATTTAGGCTTTATGACAATATGTTTGACAATAGGTGTGTAAATGCGAGGTTGATGCCCAATAGAAAGACGTGTCTCTGGTCGCAGAGTATCGGTCAGCTGTGCTAATGGCAGCCAATGGCAAATTAAACCAGGCAATAAGAATTCAACTTCAAGAAATATTCACATTTAATCAAAAGTTATGAGCAGATGTAACTCTTGAGAGTTTTGCTTTAAAAAAAAATGTTGTTCTACCTTTCGTTGTTAAATCTACATTTTTAATAATGACAGAAAACAGAATGATGTCAAACAAAAAAAAACAGACAGAGCAGACTCTCTGAAGAAGAGCAATGGTAAAATTAAAGCTGCAAGCAGCGATGTACGGGTCCTCGCACCTTTGCGCGCTTCGGGGGTGCTGGCGGGATGCCGGCTCCCGCGGCCGAGAATGTCTGCGACCATCGGACAACGCGACAACATGAGCAATTCATGTAAAACTCAAAATGGCCGGCTTCTGATACGGTTTGGAGCATGGTCCCAAGAGACTTATTTGTAAGTTTACATGTGTTACATAAGCCTACCAAATTTTGTATATTTCTGTCAAACGTACTGCGAGGGCTGCTTTGTCGAATTTTGGCGGAATTTTGTTGACATTTTGTAGGGGGCGCTATCGAGCCGATTCTTAATTTTGAAGCATTCCAAACATATCATATGACTACATTTAGGTCATTAAATGTGTGTGCTATGTTTTAATCTGTTTTGAGCATGTTTAGCCCCTCAAAAACATATTTGTTTTTCATGTCGAAGAGGGAGTTGCTACGCAACAGACTTCGACGAAACAACAATATTTTGATAACTTTTAATCACTATGATTTTTACATTGTACTGACCAAATTTGAAGTTTATCTGATGATTTACCTAGGAGGAGTTTGTTCAAATAAAGAGCCAAGAAATAGACAAAAATGAAAGGAAAAATCCCACAGAAATCAAAATGGCCGACTTCCGGTACGGTTTAGAGCATGGTACCGGGAGACTTTCTTTTAAGCCTACATGTGATACATATGCCTAGTAAATTTTGTCTATCTATGTCAAACGTACTGCGAGGGCTGCTTTGTCAAAATTTTGTAGGGGGTGCTATCGAGCAACCTTTCCACTCTGAAGCATTATGATCATGTCAGGTAACTATATTTATGACTTTAAATTTGTGTGCAAAGTTTAGTTACGTTTCAAGCATATTTAGTACCTCAAAAGTACCTTCGTTCTTGACGGCGAAGCATGGGTCGCCACGGCAACGGCGTTACACGAAAGCTCAAAAGCTTTGTGAGCTGGCATTATGAACTTCTTACATATGTGTGGTAGTAATTTGATATTGATCTGATTTACCTACTAAGAGAAACAGGCCAAAGTATAGAGGCTTTAACTTCCTGTTACCAGTAGGTGGCGCTATGACTTTGATTCAAAATTGGACTGCACTTGTCTTCAAGCCTGGAGTCTCATCCAACATGTGAAATTTGGAAAGGATCTGATCATGTGGAGTTGAGTTACATCGGTTTATTTGTTCACGGCGAAGGATCAACATTCTCAGAGCCGCAACATCGCCGCCCTTTAACGAATTCTTGCAATCTTCACAATGAAGCATTATCAAAGTTTTAAGGCTTTTCTGACAAACTTTGAGGGGGATTTGATGAATTTGCTAGGAGGAATAGATCAGAGTATAAAACTTGTCATTTTCTTTTGCCAATAGGTGGCGCGCTGATATTGTGAAACTTTTTGCATTGAAATGCACTCACTTAACTACCATCATGTACAAGAAATGTCGGGCAAATTGGATAATGTACCTTGGAGTTACAGCAACATCCACTTCTGTGGCGAACCGCAAGAAATGGGAGTATACTTGGAGCCCCGCAACGTCAAGGCCGTTCAAAGACAACTCGCCATTTTGATAACTTTTCATCATCAAAGTCTTCAGATTATTCTGACCAAATTTGAAGTTGATTGCATGAATTCTGTAGGAGGAGTTCGTTCACGTACAACTTCTGAAAATGATGAAAAATGGCTTAAAATGCAGAAATTGGGCAATTTACTGCATCGCCCCCTAGTGTTTGAATATAATGAAAATGACAGAGTAGGTTAAAGGAAGCGATGTGGACATATGCTACAAATTTGGTGATGATAGGCCAAGTGATTTGGATGTTACGTGGATTGAAACCTAAGCCACGCCCCTTAGAAGTTGATTGGTCCTTTTTGTTCTCAACACAATGAGATATCAACAAGCTTTTGATAACTTGTGATGACATTGAACCAATAATGAACCACATAACATTTTGTAAGAATCGGAACCAGCGTTTAGGATGATTTGGAAATAATGTGTTTTTCACAAAATTCAAAATGGTGGAAAATCGAAGTAGGCGGAGCTTAATGGTACCCATGTACCTTTTTTGTAGAGCAGACGGAACCGGAGTCAAGTCAATTGGTGATTGGGGGCGGATCTCATTGGCTTTCAAAAGAAAAACAATTCTAGGGGGCGCTATAGAGACATTTCTTTCTACCCAAATGCTAGAGCCCAAAAATATCAAATTTTTCACCAGTCCTGATATGCATGGCAACTTTGGCAACTTTTCAGATATGATAAAGCCCCCAAAAAGGCAGTTAGATTGCAGAATAATAATAATAATAATAATAATAGGAATAATAATAAACATTCCAGTTTAAATAGGGTCCTCTCGGACCGACTTCGTCGGTGCTCGGACCCTGATGGCGTCTACCATTCATATCCATCCTTCTCCTTTTTGTCAACTTCCTCTTTGCTGCCCTGTCTAGCTGCACTTCACTCCTCCGGGAACAGGAGATCACGCGTGGCTGCATCTGTAAAGGTACGTTACGCAGTTACTTAGTTAGTTTAGTTCCAACGTGTTTATTCTTCCAGACAAACGTTACTGTGAACTCAAACCGGACTTAGTCCTCCCTCCAGCTGCTCTTCTCTCAATATATCGCGGTACTTTATGATGGCTCTCCAGAGAGGTGTTTCTCTCTGTTAAACCCTCGCGCGTGTCTGTGTCGCTATTTCAGACTTCAGTGGATGTGCTCTCGGTGAGTTGTGCGTTTATTCTACCCTTTCTTTGCTGTCAAATCTCGTCTTTTTTTCTTTTTTTACAATTCGCTTACAAAACAGACTACCGTTACAGGAAAAGGGGAAATAAGTCCCAAGTAGAAAGAATGGACTTTCTAAGAAGTCCATTCTTTCCTTTTCATTTTTTCGTCTATTCATTATTATTGCATAATTTAATCGTTTGATATCCCCATAAATCTTTGGCATGAAGTTGGACAGGTGCATGCGCACGTTGGGCGCGTCCCTCCTCACGTTCACGCGTGTCGTGAGATCTCTGCTTTTATTAAAGCCACATTTAAGCGTTTAGTTCGTTCAAATAGGTTTATATTCACGTTCAAAGTTATGCAGACGTGCTTTTGCAGGTAGTTCGCACGTTTTCAAAGTCTCTCCAAGAGGAAGTGGTGCCCACCACGCCAGTCACTCTGCTGCACGCTAGTCAGTCATTACAAACTAGACTGCTTTGATGAGCCGATCAGATAACGAGACCGTCACAAGTCAAGTGTCGCATTCATTATTTTTTTTTTTAGGATTCTTCGTCGCTCACACCAGAAGCTGTATGCCCTTTCCTGTTTCCATCCCCCGCCCCATCATATGATGCCAGAGTCACATAACAGCAAGAGCTGCGAAATCTCTTTGTGGTTAACAACATCTTCCTAAATTAATGTGAGGAAACGTAGCAAGAAACCCGACCTAGATTTTAGCAAGTTTTAATAATCTTCTGTTGCATGGAGTTGTACAGATACATGCACACTTTGAGCTTTCCTCAGGCTTCAGCCATGGTTTGTATGTAGAGCTGTTGTGGTTATGTTGAGCAGGCTGGGTTCATGTACTCTGTATATGAGGGGGGTTTGAAAACATCGTCATTGTACAAATAAAAATATGAACGTCCGTCTGTCTGTTGTCAGCCGTCTGTCTGTCGTCAGCCGTCTGTCTGTTGTCAGTTTTCCACAACTACAAAACACAAGTTGATGGAACTTTTCTCGCTTTGTAATGGTAGACTGTGTCTCAGTGGTAGAGCAGGGTCGTCCTTCAGTCAGAGGGTCGGCGGTTCGATCCTCGGCTCTGCTAGTCCATGTCGATGTGTCCTTGGGCAAGACACTTAACCCCAACTTTCTAGCTGTGCCTACCTACGGTGTATGACTGTTAGCTACTCCTGATGGGCAGGTGGCACCCTGCACAGTAGCTCCTCCCATCAGTGTGTGAATGATGACAAGTAGTGTGAAAGCACTTTGAGTGGTCGGGAGACTAGAAAAGCGCGATACAAGTACAGTCCATTTAATGAATCATAGATTCAGGTTAAACGCTATCAGGACTCACTTGAGTTAAAACGTGAGACGAGCTTGATTTGTTTATTGGAAAGTGCTACTAGAGATCCTCAAATGTATCACTAAAAGTTTTCGAATCTATTTGTTTTTCTTTATTTCTCCTGCAGATTACTTCTTGACATTCTCATATCTATCGCCTGAATTCAAAAATACCGGAACTGGACCTGATTGTCAAGATGTCTTTGATTTGTTCTCGATCCTTGACATCAAACATCAGTCATGTGGATGTGTTGTACAAGGCCAACCGTGACATGGACAACCTGTATTTGGGGAGTGGTATGCCTCCACTCTGCTCCTCCACCCACCCGCCTCCGCCCCCCGGCTGTACGGTGTGTTTCCAACGGTTCGTCTACGCCGTTTGCTCCGACCTGCTGGAGAACGTGGAGCTGGTGATGGAGGGAGATGGTCAGACATTAGACCTCAAAAAGAGCGGTAAGAGAAGAGCCGAAGTAGGACTGAGGTTCATTTGCTTTTTTTTTTTTTTTAAATCAAATCACAACTTCATGGTCGTACCTGTGTATCTCATTCCACTAGTCTCACAAATAGCTACTTGGTATGACTCATGTTCCCGCCACATGAAAAAAACGAGTTCAGTCACTCTACTGGGTGAATAACTGTACACTTTTATGTGTGTTTTACTGCAGAGTGCCCCGGACATTTTGGTGAGTGACTTCTGGCTCTCATATATTTATGTGATTTACATCTGAGTGGAATATCTGGTGAGAAAATGATTCAATAGTGGTTTCCTATCGTTCTCTCAGCCACAAAGGATAATGCGGACTTCCCTGGTGACGACACGGGTGAGTAGTTCTGACTACCAATCAGTGGGTTGCTCCTTGTTATATGTATTGCACACCCAAGAAACACAGAGGTACACATTTACTGAGAACATGTTTCAAATGAGTGTCAAACTAAATCAGATTGCGCCATTACAATTTAAGAAACGTCTCAGTCAATTAAGACTTTAATCATGTTTAAACCTGTTGCTAGAAAACATCTGTAGTTCTGCTAAAATAATGAGCAATCAACAATGTAAACAATGGCACAGAAGAGATATCTCTAGTTAATGTAGGTGCAATATTAGTTTTGTTTCTGTTTATAAAATGGGGAGGAATCGGCATGTTTCAAGTTAGTGGTATTCATACAGCTTATAATGAGGGAGACCTCTCTGATTATGCTAAGCTAACTGATGTTATTTACAGTGTTTTTATAATGTGTCATTTCTGTGAAATGTAATTCAAAGTTTTCCAGATTGACGCCATTGTTCAACAGCATTTATCAAGTCTCCATATGACCCAGTGGTGGAAGTAGTACTCAGATCCTTTAAGTAAACTTACTAAAACCACTCAAACCCGCCCCTCCTCTCCGGCTCAACCAGCGAGAGAGAAAGAGCGAAGCAACATCGGTGCGTCTCCTTTTTGTCCCCCACTCCCAAATAAGAACCAGTGTGGTGAGGGGAGAGGAGAGGAGAGGAGGAGAGGAGGGGAGGAGGGGAGAGGAAGAGAGAGGGAGAGGGAGAGGGAGAGGGAGAGAGAGAGAGAGAGAGAGAGAGAGAGAGAGAGAGAGAGAGAGAGAGAGAGAAGAGAGAGAGAGAGAGAGAGAGAGAGAGAGAGAGAGAGAGAGAGAGAGAGAGAGACTTTGCTGACGCCCAGAAACGTCCCGAACACAGCAAAATTTAGTGGGTCACACGTGATGATTGAGAGGGATTCTTTATTTTCAGAAATTGTTGCATATTATACCTTTTAATATTAATGTACTATTATACATTATATCATTAGAATATTATCACTGTTATTCATGTAAATAAGCAGGATTTCTCTGTTGTAGTTGGTTGAGGGGGAGTTCATTTTGAACTATTAACTGATTATTCTCATCATAGATTAACCTGCTGATTGTTTGGTTTGTAAAAACAGTGACACATACCGTCACAACGACCCAGAATTCTGTCCAACCAACAGCCCAAACCTCAGCATTATTACTTATATATTACAAGTATTAGGAAATATTAGAATGAGAAGCAGCGCAACTTCACATTTGTGAAGGTGGAACCCTTAAATGTTTAAATATGAAAATAACTTAAACCATCAAAATAGTTGCAGCTGTATGACCCGTTGGGTAGTTCAACCCTTACATTTTATATATTACATGTTTTGTCTGTAAAAATCTTAATTTGTAAAATAACCAAAGTTGTCAGGTAAATGTAGTGGAGTAAAATGATCAATATTTCCCTCTGAGATTTAGTCTAGAAGTAAAAGTACCTCAAATGTCTACCTAAATACAGTATTGGAGTAGATGTATGGCATTACATTCCACCACTGCTCATCTTTCTCTCCTCTCGGTTGTGTCTTCTGTGGCTGACAGATGCATGGAAATGGTGGCTTCTCATCTCTCTGATCCTGATCATCCTGATATCCGTCCTGGTGACTGCTTACAGGAAATACAGAAGAAATAAGCTAAGAGCGTAAGAAGAATAAGTACTGCATGTGTACAGGGTGTTTGAAACAAAGCAGCCGGGATAAAGCCTCGTCCTCCTTCCACAATCGTATTCCTCTGTTTTCGTCTTCACGACCACATGAAACATGAAAATGGTTGGTTGACCTCTGACCTCTCCTGTGTTGACAGGGGGACGAGTGCAGCGGACTCCAGTTAATCTACATTGTAGACATTCACCTCACCACTCTTTCTGAATACTTGAATCTGAATTTTATTATCTATACATTGTTTGTTTTTAAATGAACTGATACACTGCTATTTGTTTTTATTTAAATGCAAATGTGTGATAATTTTAACCTTTTCATCATTGCTTTGACATTTTTCATCCAATAATGAAAAATCAGGCTTGTCAAATACACATTGTCTATTTAAATGTGGAACATTGCAAAAAATAAAATCAGACATTAAAGTGGACTCTTTTTCTTCTTCATTTTCAGATAATGTAATTAGTAATCACATGTAACAAGCAAGCAAAGCCTCACGGGAGATGTTGAAATACTTTTACCGTGTGAAACAGGAAGTAGATACTCATGTATCACTTTATTTTCCCTTTATATACAAACTTTGAGTATTTGTAACAGTCAATTAACAACATGAGGTAGAACAAGGAGCGGACTTTACCACTAAGCCTGGGTGAAGCAGCCTGTTGTCTAATTTCAAATAATTTCCAGGGTGAAAAAACACATTTCAAATTACCTGCTACAATATCATTTGGTTTACATCATTGCTTTTTGATAATTTAGTCTCCAAAAACCTACAGTAATGGATTATTTGGTAATGCTTAACGTGCAATTTTACTCCACCAACTCTTCTTCTCTTGCTTCATCTGATTGGGTGGACGCACATGTGACTACTGCGGGAAACCAAAAGCTGCAGATAACTTGACAACAAATTAATCTGAGGTGGTTTTGTCCCTCCAGTGTGATAAGTCAGATTTCGCTGCTATTATCAGACTCTGACCACATAGTTCTATGAGACCTCCATTTCTTCTGATGTGGTGAGGTGCAGCCCGCAGTGGAGGAAGCAGCAGTCTACTTGATAAATGTAGTTTCTTTGAATGTTCAGATTGATAATAAAACAAGTACATTGTGATGAAATGCCATGGATGAATATTAAACTGAGATAAAGATGAAAGAAATGAACTCCACCTTTACCAGGTTCGACATTTAAGTGATGAATGCACGATTAATTATAATCCAATTCTGCAATATATATTATGTAAAGGATCATTCTGCATGAGTACTTATGCTTTTGGTACTTTTATTTCTATTTTGAGCTAAATACTTAGTATGTACCAACTGAACAGCCGCTCGCCGCTCGCGTTGCTCTTCCTGTTTGTTTCACCTACAGTCCCCTGGGTCCTAAGTCTGTACCCAGCATGCAGTTCGGCGGTGTAATTTTATAAATGTACAATTATTAGTGTTACAAATTGTTTGTGTCACAAACTGTTGTGTCGTGGTGTTTTCCTGTTAGAGAGCGTGAGTTGTGGGTTATTAATTGTTGTTATAAAGTTATAACCATGACTCCATCTCAATACCCGTAAGACAAGTAGCTCCGCCCGCTGCGCCCTCAGCGGTGAGCGGTATATTCTGCTGCCTGCTGAAGAGCGACAACAGTTGTTACGGCTATGCACCGGGATGACGGTATATGAAAAGTTCATACCGTATGGAAAGGGTTGGAAATTAATGCTTTTTTTTTTTTTTATCCGATTCATCGATTAATCGAAAAAATAAAAATCGACAGATTAATCGATTATTAAAATAATCGTTAGTTGCAGCCCTAGTTCATATTAAAGATGGAGTTTTATTGCATATTCAGGTATTGAAACATTAAAATAAGATGCACTATACAACGTTAAAAATAATTCCAGTAAGAGCAAAAACACATTTTAAACTGGGGACAATCACACAAACAAAAAAACAACTTTAGACTCCAAATATTTCCCTCTGCTCAAAGTGTGATATTTGTCTTAATCTGAGTAGTTTGAGGAGAGATTACACACAAAGTAATTAAAAACTAAATTCTGTTTGATTTCAGTTTGTATAACTCAGGTAACAATTTCCCACGCGGTTCAGATAAAAAAAAAAGTCCGAAGAGGAGCGTCAGTCAGTCGGCCTTCAGGGCGTAGAGCACGTCGTCCTGGCTGACGTTGAGGCGGACTCGCTGCAGGACTCCCAGGCGGCTCGGCTCCAGCAGCAGCAACCTGCAGGCCCCGAGGCGCTGACACACCGCCAGGCCCTCCGACACGCTGATGGGCTGCAGGCCCTCCACCCGACACAGAGCCTGGTGCTGCACAAACACCTGGCACACAGGGGAAACAGACGGGGAGGACATTTACTCGGGTGTCTGGGCCTCAGGAGCCAAAGAGGTCACAGCTCGACCGAGCTTGGAACCCATCGGCTATCGGCCCGACGACGACTTTAACGGTGACCGTCTACACGTCGACGAGCGACTTCAGAGGCGAAAAGCAGCTGGAGTTGAGAGACGACGTCTAGCAGAGATCAGAGATTGCATTTCAGCCCATGCATTCCGCCGCTTTTGCTCTCTGCAAGCGTAAACCAGAACGCTTCCGACCCCAAAATCTAGTCAAACAGAGATCACAGCTCGGTAGAGACAGAGATTTAGTTCGACTAAAGAGGGGAGTCGAGCGTCTGTGGTTAGTTCATGTGTGAGAAATAACAGAATGAATGAAAGACAGCAAAGATTACTTTACCGTGTGTAAATTTAAGCCCATTGTGCTGATAATGCCTCTTTCACGCTGCACTTGAAGTACAAATTTGAACCCGGGACTTTTACTGTGCGGTATTGTGATGTGTACTTCTGCTTCAGAGAAAAAACATGTAGTACGCAGCACCGTCATAGAATTGAGAGCTCGACGCTCTTCTGTGTGTGTGTGTGTGTGTTTACCTGTTGGAAGGTGGCCTCCTCTAATCCCAGCCGCCGAAACTCAGCGATGACCGCCCGAAGGAAGAGCTGCTCCTGCAGTGACGCACACCTGGAGAGGCACATTAGTCGCGTCAACTCATCGCACCGTCACAGCTCCATCGTTAAATGGGACCAGAATGAGAGACTCACTTGATGGCCGTGATGTAGGCGGAGGAAAACATCTCGTTCAGCGCCTCCATCACGTGACTCATTCCGACCAAACCTGTGGCTGAAGGGTTGGCGGCAGAGTGCTCGCAGATCTCCGTCGCCCTGCGGCAGATGTCCAAACATCGGCGAGCGTCGCCCGACAGCGCAGCCACCTGGGGGAAGGGAGGGGAGGGAGAGTTGTGAGAGAGCGGACCTCTGAGAAAGCTCGGGTCAGGAGAGAAGGCGCGAGAGACGTCCCGGTCGCTTACCTTCCTGGACACCAGCTGGAGAGCGTCCTGCTCGAAGGCCTTCACCTTGTTCAGCCGGGACATGATGATCTGCTGCAGCTGCTTGAAGCTGTACGGCTGGAACGACATCCGGGTCAAACCCTGGAAACATTCAGGCAAACACACACGCTCAGGGTTTTTCCTTTTTTTTTTTTTTTTTTAAAACAAATAATTATCTAAATTCAGTCAGCATTTTTCATCGTCAACAATAATAATGTTTAAGGGCTGCTTGCAGTTCCGATCCAACTTCTTTTGGGATTTCACGTCTTATTTCCAATGTGCAAAAGATTGCCGAAAATGTGTGCTGGGAAATGTTCTGCAGAAGCTCAGAGTTAACGTTACCTTGCGATTGGATCACATATCACACTAAAATCCATCCTGTCAGGCTTCAAGTAATGCGATTGGGACAGGTAGACCACAAAACGGACCAATCAGCATCCTGTGAGGAGCTACAGAGAGGCATAGGTGTGTGCAAAACGACACGGAGAGGCAACACTACCCCGATTATTCTTTTTATAAAAAAAAAAGAAGAAAAAAAAAAGAAGAATTTTACTTTGAAATGTTGTCCCCTTTATTTCCTGTTTTGCTGTATTTTTTTGGGATTCCTCTTATCCAATCTCATTCAAGATGGAGTTAATTGATTGTTTTCTCGGTCCTAATTTAACTTATTTAATTAACTATCCATCCATCCATCCATTATCCTCCGCTTATCCGGGGTCGGGTCGCGGTGGCAGCAGGCCTAGCAGGCCGACCCAGGCTTCCCTCTCACCCGCAACACGTTCCAGCTCGTTCTGGGGGATCCCGAGGCGTTCCCAGGCCAGCTGGGAGATATAATCCCTCCAGCGTGTCCTGGGTCTTCCCCGGGGCCTCCTACCAGTTAATTAACTAACTTATTTATATTCACCCTAAGTCAATATTCTCCCTCCACTGACCCTCAAATAGTAAAAATCCCATTATCTTATAGTATCCTAGTATCTTATAATCAATATTTAGTAAATTCAGTGGAAGGGAATATCCCTGCTGTGGCCATATTTGATTGTTTATAATTCCTTCTGGTTTATTTTCTTATAAAACTATTTGACATGATTTCTGATTGCAGTTCTTGTATACGGTACTCATTATTTATATCATCTACAGCACTTATTAATTTCCTCGAGGCGTGCAGTTGTTACTACAAAATAGTCCTTGCATTGCTTTAAAACTACATCATAAGGACACCCATTTGTAAAGGTTGAGACTAGAGATTTTAAACTAGATTGATGCCTAAACCTGATGGCTGGCCTTTGGAACCCACATGGCCTTTAGGGATCAGGTTGTACTATAACCAGCCCCGGTTTACTGACCCTAAACCTAACCAGTCGTTAACAAGACCTAACCCTGAGAGTGACAGCCTGCGCTGGTCTTAAGTAAATTAGCTAGACCCCATTGGCTAATCCTAAATCTAAGGCCAGTCCCATTAGCTCTCACTGGGACCTGAATGTACTTTTGAATTCTATCTGGGTCAGTGGAGGGTGTGAGACACATTTATTTATTGATTTTGTTTTAGCCTCCTTTTCCATTCTTTGGTTACGTATTTATAAATTTTCTGAAATAACTTTGCGATTGCAGAGGACCTCATGGCGAACTCTGAACCACACATCAACAATCTTAGCAAAATATTCTTTCAATTCAAGGATAATACATTTGGTCATGTTTTTATTCCCCCTCCCTTATTTTATTACACTATTTACTTATTCTTTCAAAGGCCATAAGTAAATTCTATTAAACTAGTTCCACGAGAATTTGCCAATGCATTCTGACACCCAAGTGTCAATTTCCCCCAACCCTCACTAAAACTAGAAAGCCTGATCACATTACACGACTTCTAGCTTCCTTTGATCTGCTCCTGAGCCACGTCAGATCAGACTTTCAGGGACACCTATGACTCTTGCACATATCACGACCTCCACCTACTCGTTCTCTTCCTCTTCACCATTTCCCAACCACAATGTGCTTTTGATTTGTGAAACCTGCGTTTATCTGACTAAAGGGAGCTGCGAGAGCGGGATCAGGGCTACGCAGCACAGGGCCGGGCTCCCTCACCAGTCTGCTGGCCACCCTGTTGATCATGATCCTCTCCGGCAGGTCCATGGTGTTGGCGATGGTCAGCACCACCAGGCGGGCGTGACGCCGCGTCGGCCAGTCGAACAGGTTGTACATGACGTTCTGCTTCCGGGTCCATAACAGGTCCAACTACGGGCAGAAAAAAAAAAAAAAAAAAAAAAAAAAAAAGGAGTTAAAGCAGGTTCGTCTGCTGTCAAGCGATCACCTCCCAACTTTATAGCTTTAGAAACACATTCATGGTTTCCTTCTTCACTTCAATGTTGTCCATTTTAAAAAAGGCATAATATGGAGTCACAGCATTAAAAATTCACCCGTCCTCTCCTCTCCCGCTCGACACGAGAGAGAGCGCGAGGGGAGGAGGGAGAGGAGAGGAGTGAGAGGGGAGGAGGGAGAGGGGAGGAGGGAGAGGAGAGGAGGGAGAGGGGAGGAGGGAGAGGGGAGGAGGGAGAGGAGAGGAGGGAGAGGGGAGGAGGGAGAGGATGGTCGAGCGAGTTAGAGAGCGAATGAACCGTCGCAAGTGAGAGAACAGAGCTGCGTGAAGCAGGAAGCAGAGCAATAACTGCAGGGTTTTTATGAAGCAGCAAGCAAGTGTCTCTCACACTCGTTTATATTTACATTTTTAAACATTCTTTATATTATTCCTGTAAAAGAATGATGTAATTATAATGCTTTTGAGAGATGCCCATACAATAAATGCTCATCAATATGAAATTGAGCTCTTACTTCGTCCACCAGCAGCACGGTAGTCTCCTTCCTGGGTGCGGGGTTGCTGAATCTCTTCTCCAGCAGAGCCGCTGCGTGGTCGGCCGTGGCCTTCTGACCCGTCAATTTCTGCAGACACGAGACTGTTCAAGTTAGTGAACCCACCACAACGTTTTAATCCGGCTGGAGCACTATTTACTCCTAAGAGTTAAGAAACAGATCAATGTTGTCCTTCTCCAGGGTTAGCCTAGCTTAGCACGAACACTGAAAGCAGGTGGCAACTGCTAGCAGTAGTTAATATTGGTGCACTCACAAGAGACAGATAAAAAAAAAAAATAAAATAAAAGAATTGTCAAAATCTGTGCAACAGGTTTCCAGATAACTTGACTTTTTGTTCCTAATCAATCAATCAAACTTTTATTTCAGACTCAGGGTCCAGATAAGACAAAACAATTACTAAAATAAAAATAACATACGTAAGCACAATTAAAATACATAGGCCTACCAATGCCTTATAGAGAGACAGCTGTACCAATGTCTCCACAGCTGGGACTGGTAGCGTGTAGAGATAAACTTATGTTTGATAAAACCAAGATTATTGCATTTTCAGAATCATTAACCCGGCAAATAAATTCATACATAAGATTTCTTAACACACTTTGGAAAGTATTGACTCCTGCAGCCACAAACATTTCACTGGCACTACACCATCTCGGACTCTTAAGTAATATTCTCATGGCATCATTATAAGCTACTTGAAGTCTCTGTAGGCTTTTTTGTAATTAGACCACAAGTGTGCAGTGTAGAGTGGTGTACAATGTTCTCTAAACAGAGACACCTTCACTCCATCTGTACACATATCAAACTTGCGTGAGAGAATGTTTGCTTGTGCATACATCCTACGACATTGCCTATAAATATCATCGTCATCAGTCTGTTCTGTAATAACATGACCAAGATATTTTTACCATATCACAGATATCAAGGTAGTTATCGGATAATTTGAAGTCAGGGAATTTTAGACTTTTATCCTCTTTAGTTCTACAGCTCAAGATAGCACTCTTACTGGCACTGCACTTGATATCATGCTCCACACCATAGACCGTACATACAGTAAGGAGCTGCTGGAGACCAGCACGACATGGACTAAAATCATTCACCCTAGAATGAGTCAAACTCAAAACCCCTAGATCCTACATTTCCCATTATGCAACTGGCTGGAGTCTTTATTACATTATGGCTGTGTTCGAATAGTCCTTTTTGCTTAGGAAGGTTCCTAACTGAGTGAAATGACCCGGAAGTAATTTAAGTGGCTGCCATGATGAGAGCTGTTCTAATTCTCTAAATGCAAAGGAAAGGAGCTTCAATGCTTCCTTACTTAGCTCCTTTAGCATAGGAACCACTGGACCTTCCTTTACGAAAGGAAAGGCGATAATTCTGACCCACAATTCGTTGCGGCGGCAACATTTAAAGTGACGCACCATTCGGCCGTTCACGAGAACGAACGATCATGACCGAGAAACGCAGATCATGTAAATAACCGTTGTCATAACTCGGAAATGAACTTTCAATAATCTGTTAAACCTGCTGGAAAACTATAGTGTTACATTGCTGTTGCCATAAACTGCTGTAAACTGATCAAAGTGACGTATTGATCTGCTCTCTCTGGTGTTTACTGCAGCCTCAGCCCTCATTCTTTTATCTGACTTCAGTTACAGAAGCTTTGATAAAAGGTTAAACTGGACGAGCTCTGCAGTCTGAGTCATGTTTTTAATTATCATCTTTTCAATTAACATTAGAATTTTAAAACACTATCAAGTCAACACTTCTAGGTCACACTGAGTTTCATAAACTATTGTCTACATATTCTTATCATCAGATTAGAATCTGCATATAAACCATAACAACACGGAGGGATATGAGACAATGTTAGTGGAGAACGTATTTAATTCAGCATGTTTGAAACTGAAGAATGAGACAGTTTAGTAGCTTTGTACTCTGTGTCAATCCCTTGGTTTCACTTTTATATTCCTTCTTTCACTTATATTCCAATCTTGTTAATAAAATAATACTTTGAACTGGGTTGTTTATGTCGTTGTGACGCAACACTGTAACACCACACGGATGAAGTATCTAAGATCTAAGATGCGCTTTTTTGTAGTCCATCTTCTGAATATTGTAGTTTCACCGCTGCAGACTGTTGTCACTAACATGCGTCTCCGGTCTTATCATAACTACGTAGCTTAGTGAAAGTGGAGTCAGATTCCCTGAACACCGCAGCTGTCTTTTCCTAACTCATGAATTCTCCTAACCATCTTTCCTTGACCCCGTGACGTTTTCCACAGAGGTCAAGGAATACACGTTAGGAGGTTTTTTGGACTATTCGAATCCAGCTTATGCCTCCTAAATGGCCTCATCAACATACCTGAGTTTATAATGCAGGATTTCTGTTCAAATCTTGTCTGCTCTTTACTGCAGAAAACACTAAATAAAGACAAAAAGTGTGTGTGTGTGTGTGTGTGTGTGTGAGTGTGTGTATTAAAAAAAAAAAAAAAAAAAAAAAAACAATAAAAAAGTGTTTATCCTGAAAATGTTACCTTTTAAATCCAGAAACACTTCTATTTCTGCATTTTAAAATCTGACTTTCAACATTCAAGATAAACCGTGATAAATGATAGAAGAGGGGCAGTATCTTTTATCTTTATTTTCTTGTGGATGCATAATGCTGCCGTGTTCAAGTATGAAAAATATGATGAATTTGACAGATAAAACAGATATCTGGTAAGTATCATTACACGACCATAGCAAATGAAGCCCCCCCCCCCCCGCGTGCCCCCCGCCCCTCACCTGCAGGATCTGGACGTAGGCCTGATGGGGATCCGTCATCTTCATCCCGTTGACCTCGATGAAGTGGAAAGGAGCGATCTCGTCCACGTCGGCCGCGTGCTGCAGACAGCGCATCACCTCCTGGACTGTGGCCGTCTTCCCCGTGCCCGGCACACCCGAGATGTACATGCACCTGAGGCGGAGCCGAGAGGGACGGTCTGAGCTCGTGTCATGAAATCAATCGTTTGAGGGTTATGATGACGAGATAAATGATATTACAGCCGAGGGCAAAAGATGGTAACGTTACTGGGTTTATAACATTTCTTTTAGGTTTTTGGGAATTTGTAAAATGTTAGCTTACAGTTCAAATGGTGGCCAACATGGAGGTCAGCAATTAATTGATTTGATCATCGGCAGAAAATGTAAAAATGTATTGATTAATGAATTCATCTTTTTGGTTGGAAAAAAATCTATTTGAAGCCGTCACACTGTAAAATAATAATGAACATTTTCTGATTTATTGTATATTCTATTTCCAGACAAATAATTGAAAATGATTAGAGATGGCCCGCTGTAGAAATCTGGGACTGATAAACAATAATTAATCCATTTGTTGTGGTCGATAAGGAAACAATGATAATAACGCAATTTAATAAAGGGCAAAAAGGCTGACTGAGCAGTTTGTCGTAGATAATTGAAGAAACCTAAGAAGAGCCGTGACTACTGACTGATTCTTAAAGCGCTTTACAGGCAACCATCAATATACCGGCAAATAATAATCTAATAACTGCTGGAAGAAAAAGCTCCACATTAATGGATGTAATTTGTGGCAGAAATTAAAATGATCGCAACACCAACAATAACTGAACTTTCATGTAATGGAGGATAATGTACAAGCCTGTGACACATCCCCAAAGGTTATGGCTAATTTTGGTGTTTTCTTAAGAAATACTCAATAGTTTTACCTCTTGAGCACTTTAAAAACCGATGAAAGAAAACAATTAGAGAAGGGAACCAACGGTTCACAGGTCAGGGTCTCACAAAGCATCTCTCGGGGTTGGACTCTGTAGCGTTTGTAGGTTTTTACCATGTTGGTGCCAATGCGATCCTGCAAATACCGAAAGAAACCAGAAACCAGGATCAGGATCTGGATCTTACCCCCCCGTGCCGTCTGCGATCTTGCTCTCCACGAAGCTGTAGATGTCCTGAAACTCCTGCTCTCTGCAGGGCAGGGACTCTGGCACCGAGGACACATGCAGCCTGGAGAGACACAATAACGTTAAACATTAATGCACACGTGGTTGATGCTCACTCTGTTGATCATCTGCTAAACACGCTGGTAGTTAGGCTATCTTTAAGATTTAATGAAGTAGATTCTGGTCCTTTGGGATGTTTCTGATGAAAGAAAAATAAGAACCACCTGTTTTATACTGAATATCCACGAGTCAAAAGAGATTTGAAGACGTCACTTGAGACGCTGGGACTTTGCAATGCACTCTTTTTTTTCTGGACATTTTACTAAACAAGTGATCATAAAATAAAATCGACAGATTAATCATTGATGAACAATAATGGTTAGTTGCAGCCCTGAAATACACTTTGAAGAAATGAAGCTTCAAGTTTGTACAAAACAAATCTAAACGTTGCAGGGAAATGTTGTGGATGCAGGTGTAAACAGACAGCAGCCAATCGGAGAGCAGGATTCTATGTGTGTGGTAGCGTCGATACCATCATGATGATTAGGAGATCACACATTTTGAACAACAGTGTGTACATAGATGAGGGTCAGGGGTCAGAGGTCAGAGGTCACCGACTGTTGCGTCTCACCTCGTTCTGGCCTCCTCCAGAACATTAGCAGGCTGTCGGGCCGGCAGCGACCTGCTGGGGATGCTGGGAACGGCGCGATGAGGAGTCCGCGGCGTGCCGGGTGTGACCTGTCGAAACATGAAACCGTTAAAAGGGAGAGACGGTGAGAGAAGAAAACGATGACCTCATTCTGTCCCGTTTTGTTGGTTTGTTTTCTGGACTTTTACCTTCTTGTTTGGAGTTTTTCGCGGCGTTCTGGACGAGGAGCGAGTTCTCTGCTTCGACCGGGGAGTACAAGACCCTGCCGCCGCATGTCTGCCCTTTTTAAACACGACCTCCTCGTCACTATCGAGCCCCGCCTCCTCCTCCCCGTCGTCACCGTCCTCCTCACTGCTGCTCTGTAGCTCCTTCTTGGATGGAACAAACTCCTCCTCGTCGTCCTCTCCGTCCGAGTTCAGGTCGAGCTGGTTGTCCAGAAGACGCCTGATCACACAGAAGGGGAAGCTTCAGTACTCTGATCAGATCGATCAGCGGACTGAAGGGCCGATGGCGAGGACTCCCTCTCTGCACTCACAGCTGTTTCCTGATGCGAGACGACACCAGCTGGGCCGACTTCCTCTTTGAGCTCCTCGGTGTGACGGGGACCGGCAGCATCGGAGAGTTTTCATTATCCACTTCGGCCCTGTTCACGTCACACAGCAACAGTAGAAGAGCCGTCAGATTTTGATGGCACAGGGAGACCAGTGGAAACGGGAGATTATAATATTGTATCTGGTGGAAAACGAGCCAAGCTCACAGGAGATTTCAGGTGTTGTGTTTGCAATCAAGACGTTCAGATAATGCTGAGGCTTGTTAGTACAAGGACTCCGAGAAGGAGTTGTTGTGCATGCATGCACATATGTCTACTCACAGAACTCCCATGGCTGGTTCCTTCAGGGTTTTCGGTTCTTTTTTTCGAGAAGGAGTGGTAGCTCTGTTTGAAGACACATTGGATTTTTGGGGTTACATCACTGCATTTAGTAAGAGAAAAACAAACCCATTAACGATTAAGTGATGTGTGACTGTTCACACTGAAACAACTTCACCCGGCCGTGCAGACTCAAACCTCAAAGAATATCAAGAATAAAAAAAAAATAATAAATAAAATCACCCCATACACATGTCAGCTACAGCTACAGGTTATCTTACACACCCCTGTTGTTGCACTCCAGGACTCGTACACATTATATCATCAGTCATTGCAGCCACCAGGCCTGCAGTGTCTGACTCACTTCTGCTCACTGGTGGCATACAGTCTCCTCGGCGTAGCGTTTCTTCTTCTGGGCGTCTCACCCGAGCCCGTCGGTAACCCTGCCTCCATCACATCGTCACCCTGCTGAGGACTTTCATCCAACAGAAGAGGCACCAGTGAGTCTGCACGTTTAAAAACAGGTCATCTCCGGTTGAAACCAGTTTAAAACCTGTGGCGAGGTTGCGGATCACCTCCAACTGAACACCCCTCTGCTCACCCTCCTTTACCAAGCACGATGGAAAAAATACAGCGGCACTCGGGTAACAAAAAACCCGAAAGGCTCACGATAGAGCCGGAGTTGGGTTTTGTCTGTTCTAGACTACCACAGAAAGATAGGACCAGCTCCCTTTGTAGGTATAAACAGCTGATTCTTAGCTTCAGGTCATTTAACACTCATGAAGACATAATTAATTTCTGCCAATAAATCCCCCCAAATCCTAAACACTGTTCCTTTAAGTATCAATAAATAAATAAATAAATTAAAAAAAATAATTGAATACAAGGGGAAAAGAAATACTGAAATATACAACTAAATAAATGTCTTTCTTTCTGTACATTTAAATTTGTTTACATATGTATTTATGTCAGTGTGTTAAGGTAGGAAGTCTAAGCTCTGTCTATTTATGGATGCATTTAATTATTAATTAATTTATGGCTGCATTTGAGCATTTGTTTATTCATTTATTATTTATTCCAAAATGTATTTATCAATTATTTTTATTCTGTTATTATTTCTGCTATTGTTAGTGTTGCAGCTTTTACTACTCTCATAAATGTATTAAGATGTTCATTCTGTACACATCTGTCCACCCTGAGAGAGGGATCTCTCCCCTGTTCCCCAGCTGCTTCACTCTTCTGTGTCTGTCTCTTTAAAGCAGCAGGTACCTGGAGGTGTTGATCGCTCTAGTTGGAAGAACCGGGCCCAGCTGCTTCCAACGAGGGCGATCAACACCTCCAGGTACCTGTTTTTGAGTTTTTCGATATCCAATGCGAGGGTCCAAGGACAGAGGATGCCGTATGTTGTATAGATTGTAAAGCTCTCGGAGACAATTTTGAGATGTTTGATATTGGGCTCTACAAGTAAAATGTATTTGAATCATTTGTGATTAACTTATTCATACTCAAGTCATTTTATGTCCTCAATACTGGGCGGTACACGGTTTCTTTATCGTCATTGTACAACAGGGTTGCACAATAAAATGCAGATTGTGGTCCCATTTTGCTGCACAACAAAAACACCAAAAATATATTGTATTAGTTTGATAATTCACATTTGAGTGTTTGCACAATGTGCAACGGGTTACATCGTGGAGAATGAAATTGTTACAATGCGCACTGAAACGTAGCGTTGCAGTGCTGCAACATTAACCATCTATACCTGCTGGGTAGCTAACGCTAGCTAAGTGATTATTAAACTGGGTCTCTACGCTCACTTAGTTAAAGCATCTAGTACAGACAGTCTACAGCTGTATGTATTGTAGGGCTGTATGGAATATAATTTCTTTAATATTCAAAGGTTTGATGGAGGTTTTTGTGGACTATTACACACAATGTTTCTGTACGTTATTAATAATACAAATAATTTAAATGTAAACGTTGTGAATACGGTTTCGACGCTTCCAACTATTCGGTAGAGCCCTGATGGGTTTACAGTAGATGTACTTTTGGAGTACGTAGAACAATGACCGCTTTACAGGTGGTGCAGGTCTCATTTATTCTTGCTAAATTGTTTAATAAAGTCTACAACCACACCAGCTGCTTTGCTGCTCTACTCGAGCTTCACTTAAAAGACAGACGTTTTCCTCACTGGAGGCTAAAAATATGACGTTTCAAGTCTTGAGGGGAAAAGATATGAGAGATTTTATAGTTTTTGGCGAAATCTTCCAGCTGTAACACATAACCACGGTATTCCTAAAACCCCTGATGGGACCCGTGTGTCTTCCTACTGACAGAGAGAGGATGTGGACACCGCTGCTGTGTGGGAGGGCCGACTCTCACCTGGTGGAGTCGTGTCTGGACGACGATGGCGGACTGTTCTCCTCAGAGAGAGACACCTTGCGGATGACGATGGCGGCGGGCCTCAGGGAGAAGGCGCCGGGCGCTCTGTGAGGCTTCCTGAGGGGGGTGAGGCTGTGGGTGAGGGGCAGGGCCTGAGGGGGAGAGTCCGACAGTCTTCTGGTGGCCGACTTCAACTCCTCGTCCAGCTCCTCGTCCAGCAGCTGGCTCAGGAGGTCCTCGCCGATCATCGACTTCTTCTCCGGATCTGACGGGAGGAGGAGGGAGAACATTTTATCAACTGACAATTTATTATTGCAATAAAATGGTCAGTTGGCAGATATATCTGCCAATACTGTAACACTGGTGCTACTGCTGTAATTAACTAAAATCTACCACTGCGACAACCAGAAAGGAATGCACTGTATGACGCTGTTTTTAAAAACACTCACTGCTCAGCTCCAGTTTCTTGCGGACGCCGGGCGTCCTGGCCGAGGCGTTCCTCCTCTTGGCGCTCAGACACTTTGAGGCCGACAGTTTGGTGGCGGAGTGCAGCGACTCCGCCTCCACGGCGAAGGTCTTGCCCGCGCTCGTGGTGGCCAGGCTGTGTCTCACTTCCCCCTGTGCGGCCCGGCGCATGACGCCGAGGTCCGGAGTCGGCAGGGCGCGCCGGGCGGCACCCCGAGGCGCCGGAGCCGCCGCAGGCGGGGAGCAGGGGGGGGATGGGGGGAGGGAGGGCTTGGGACAGCGAGGAGGGGGGGAAACTGGAGCGAGTTCAGAGTGCATCAGAGTGGAGTCCAGCGCTCTGAAGGTCTTGGAGTCCCAGGACAGCTTCACGTACAGGGTGTCCCCGTCGCCAGAGTCCGGGAACGGAGCTTCTCCAACCAGGTGCGTCACCTTTGAGTGAAAGGACAAAGACTTAAAGGGTCGTTTCACCTCAAGCCCACGAAACATGTTCCCTCTCGCCTCCAGTAGCTTTATGTCCATGCAGACAGTTTGTTATCGGACATCTGCATCAGTACGGGTGGATAAGATTAGGACAGAATTTGTATTAAATAGAGCAAATAGAACATTGAAAGACATTTGGCCACATGCAAAGAGCAACTCGTACACACAGCTCTCACCTGAGCATTGCAGCAGTGTGAAACTCATGATGATGGCAGTTAGAAAAGACAATATCTCTGATTCTACTGGATCGGTTTTGACTTTCTTTGTATTACCTTTAGCCCCAGCTGACATAGACCAGACCAAAACAACTGTATCTTATTGAGAGTGCTCAGAACCACTTCTCAAAACCCTAAAACAAATTACCCTAAAAAGTCCTTTTTATGTGCAGGACCTCTTCAGTTATGAACCCTTCTCCTACAGTGGCCTTTGCTTACAGTCATCGTGGTTATAGTGATCCCTCACTTATATGGATCAAAAAGCTTGGGACAGGAACATTCCTATACAAAGGCTGTTGAAGTCATTTGAATAAAGTAATTAAATCGTCATTTTGGGTTCTACATACAGAGGAAACATGTTTTATCTAAATTTTGTATTTATTTTTGACTCCCATGATACTTTGCTTCACTGGTAACCCGTCTGCTTCCGGCTGGCTAACTGAGGCTGGTGCTGGGTGCATATTGTAAATCATGAAGGGCGGGATATTTTTCTCTCAATGAAAGCACTTTACATTCCTTCCTAAACGTAAAAAAATAAAATAGATAGTGGTTTCTTTTGCGTTTCCATGGAGCCCAGGAAGACCAGCAGACTGTAAGAGGTCGCTGAACGTCACCTGCACAGGTTTGAGGATGGACCCGGCGTCGACCTCGTCGTCACAGCTGCGACCCTGGTAGTAGAAGATCTCCTGCGGGTGAGGCTCTCTGCCCAGCAGCTTCCGTTTGCTCAAAGGCACTTCGGACACACGAACAAACCACTGAACCACCGCCTTCTTCTGCTTCCCGCTCTCTGAAACGAGACAGAAGACATTCGGCAACATGGCCTTGAGGACAAAGTCAAGTGTTGCGTCATGTGATTGGGACTCACCGTCACCGAACAGCCTGATGACTTTGGCCACGTACGGGCTGTCTTCGTCCTCTCCTTCGATGAGGATGTGCTGGCCGGTCTTGATGACATTGATCCTCGGGAGACCCTCCACGCTGATGGCCAGAGAGCTGGGATTTACAGATTCAGATCATTAACACAAAGCCGATCAACTAAAGACACATGATGCACGATTACAGATGAAGCTGCCCGGCCGTATAGAAAGTAATTTAATTATTATTGCATTATGAGTACCTTCGGTACGTAAAGTATATTAACACTTTGGTACTTTTATCAAAACTCAATTGTGGATGCAGGACTTTTACTTGTAGTGGTGTATTTCAACACTTTAGGAGTACTCCTACTTTTACTTGAGTAGAAGTTCTGAGTACTTCATCCTCTTCTGGTCCAAATAGACAAAACACCCAAGATAATAGAAAAAGACAAATAGGATATAAATAGAATAAAATAATGTTAAAAAAAAAAGAAAAAAAAAAAGAGACAACCTAATGAAACGGTTACAGTGAAGTACAATACATTTGATATATTTCTACTCCGTTACACCTGACAGCTTCAGCTACTTTACAGATTACAGGTCATCCTCCTCTTTCTGCTCCACGCATCTCTCGTGTGTTGATTTTGTGATAAGCTGAAGGATGACGTGTCCCTTCAAGCGTTGAGAAAATGAACCCAGAAACTATTTGAAAAGCCTCTGTGATCAGCTGGAAAATAATGCATCGTCACACAGCTGAACACATGGCTGCTGTTGTACAGACACTTTTTCTGACAGCACAGCGACGAGGAGGAGGAGGATGATGATGATCTTATAAAATATGATGCATGTCTGTAGATTTAACTACCCAACTGTATATAAAAGGAGTACAATTACCAACATGACAGCAGTAAAATGCAACACACACACACTGATGCAGCAGTAGTGTGAATCCAGAAGCACCAAACAAAGTAAAAGTAAAAAGGGAACATTTTAGTTCAGTGAATACTGTTATGTTCAGTGCTTCAGGTGTTTTAGGTTTGCTGCTTCTCCAAAAGACAAAAAAAACTTGTTCCTTACCCATATTCATAGGTTTTTAGCTTCCTGTTGAAATTTAAAGGCTTCCCACGCCACTCGTAGACTCGTCTGACTCTCAACCTGGTGAAGTACTTCATCCCGTGTCCTCGCGGTCTGCTGCACGAGGTCACAAACAACAAGACCAACAACGACCAGGACGAAAGGAGGACTTCCGTGTGTCCGTTTTTCAGCTTTAATTCAAACCCCGCATCGGAAAAATAAAGGACTTGTCCACAGGTCGGTCTTCAGACAACACGAAGCACCACTCAGAAGTTTCGCGCGAAAATTGCGTAGTTTCCGTTTTCTTCTTCTCCAGTTTTAATGGCGGCTATAAAGAGCCGTTAACGGGACATGCTGCCCTCTCCTGGACCGGAGGGTATTACATCACGAGTTTATGTTCTATATAGAGATCATAAATAATAAGTCCAGCTGGAAAGATAAAGTAAGAAATAAATATAAATATAAATATAAATATAAATATAAATATAAATATAAATATAAATATAAATATAAATATTAATTAATTAATTAATAAAAAAGTCTCACGTTGTTCTAATGCTATGATTTTAGCGATGTTATGATATATAGTGGTGGCAGAGACCTGCTCGTTCTACTCGCACACATATAAATGTGTTATACTTTTCGAGCTCTTTTTCCTATTTGGTGAAGATGACATGTGGGGAAACATAGGACCTATTTAAAAATACTTCTTCTAAGTCCCTTTTTATAATCATGTCTTTTGTGTTATGACATGTCCATTTGTAACAATGGTTTTGTTTTACTTGTTTCCCTGCACATCCGATTTTATTGTTGTTGGTTCGGTTTTAATGAACTCCTCCGCTCAGCTTTCTTTACGCAGAGAAACAGCGACACCTGCAGACCAATTTGGAGAATTACGCTTTAATTCTGAAAACAAACAAACCGGATGTGACTATTAAATTGCTTCCGGTGGTGACTCGCAGGCGGTTGCCGTTGTACCGATGCTAGCAGAGTAATTCATTGTTCATTCCGATGGCGAACAGAACCGTGAAAGATGCGAACAGCATCCACGGGACCAACCCGCAGTACCTGGTGGAGAAGATCATCCGGACTCGAATCTACGAGTCTAAATACTGGAAGGAGGAGTGTTTCGGTCTGACGGGTGAGTCGCGTGTTAGCGGCGAGCTAACGGCTCGTGACGTGAGCAGACGTTACCTGCTCTCATTCAAGCAATTTAATACGTTAGAAACGTGTCGTGGACTTTCTCTCTAACGTTTACGGAACCATGTGTTTCACTTTAGTATAGTTTAGAGTAGTGCTTACTCTATACACATCTATATATATTATAAATAGCAACATGTACGCTAAAGCTAAGCGTGTTGATTAACGTCACTACGACCCGAAGTTTACTCTTCTGTTTGTTTTCTTTGCCCAAAAGGTAAAAACACCGTAAGACCGATCAGGGCAGCTACTAACGAGTATTTCTTTCACGATTAAGCTGCTGATTATTTACCCTTTTATATGTTTATTATTTAAACAAATACTATCATCACATTTTAAAAGCTGTAAGATATATTTAGTGGGGTTTTTTTACTTGTTAAGCGACAAATAAGTGAAATTGTCATCTTGGTCCATCATCTGAGTCTTTACACACGTTTTGCTACATACAGGTGGGATTAAGTACTTTGACACCCCTCCACATACTGTTTTATGCTCTCTCTTCCTGTTCCTGGGAGGGGACATCACACCATACAAATATACATTTTATTTTATTTTATTTTTTTTAATACAAAAGTGAGCCTACATTGTTTTGTGTCCAGTTAGTTTTTTTGTCCTGTTGTTTTTCACAATGACTGTTTAATGAAGTGTGTGCATGTCCTGTGATTCACAGCTGAGCTGGTTGTCGACAAAGCCATGGAGCTGAAGTATGTGGGTGGAGTTTTTGGGGGGAACATAAAGCCCACTCCTTTCCTCTGCCTCACGCTGAAGATGCTGCAGATTCAACCGGAAAAAGACATCATTGTTGAGTTCATCAAAAATGAGGATTTCAAGTGAGTTTCAATCTATTTAGAGAATATAGTTAATGAGAGAGCCATGGTCACTCAGGGGAACGTGTTTTCCACGTACAATATACAAACAATACATGTCAAGCTTAAATAATATGCTTTGTTATACTTTGCTTACAGTGGATCTTTTACAATCCTTTTGCTCTCTCTCTCTCTCGCTCTCCTAGATATGTCCGTTTACTTGGAGCGATGTACATGAGGTTAACTGGCACTGCAGTGGATTGCTACAAATACCTGGAGCCGCTGTACAACGATTACAGAAGAGTCAAGAGTCAGAACCGAAATGGAGGTAACGTTTTTGATGAATCAACTCTGTCGGCACATTTTGGACTGTGGCACATCCTGGAATCCAAACAGTAGTTCCCTGAGTCTGCTGTTAGTCTGTTTTCAAGCCAAGGAGAAGGGGTTGTCTTTTTTTTGTTAGATGTGTTAAGCCGAGCTTTGCACAAATAGTGGAAGCAGAGGGAAAACTGAAAGCCTTCCTCCAGAATAGGATGAAATATCTACCTATCACCAACAAACAGTTTTCAGATTTACATGTTTGTACCTCGTTTATTTGCTCGTGCATATCGAGAAAGGAACAAGAGCGGTGCATGCTGCCACCGACTCTACCAGAAGTATAACGTCAAGAGTTTGAAATCTGGATATTAAGATGAGATAAGCCCTTATTGATCCACCTTAAGTTTATTAAGGATATTAAGCCCGTTTCTTATAAATAGGTTGTATTGCGAAGAGGCCTGCAGACACTCAGTCCCCATTTTTCGGTACAAAACTAATTTAGCTCTTTTTTTTTATATCTCCAAATAATTCTCTAAATATAACAGGGGACTTCCATATCGAACTGCACAAGTGCCAAACAGATATTTCCCACCAGACTTGTGTAATAAAACCCTTGATTGGCCCTCAGAACTGAAAAGTTGGCTCAAGATTGAATTAAGATGAAACATTGTCTCCAGTACAGTGAGCGTTTCATTCTTTTGGTTCACTAATTGGGCCAAATTTTAACTCTGGGTAGCGTTTAGAGGATTAGACTGAAGCCTGATTATGTTGTGGATGTTTGATCAAATATTTTTTGTTGTTTGTTTCAGAGTTTGAGTTGATGCACGTGGACGAGTTCATTGACGAGCTTCTTCATGCAGAGAGGATGTGTGACATAATTCTTCCCCGACTTCAGGTACCTTTACACCTCGTCTGTTCACACACACGGCTCGCTTCAAGTGCCCACACCACTAATGTGTGTGTGTGTGTGTGTGTGTGTGTGTGTGTGTGTGTGTGTGTGTGTGTGTGTGTGTGTGTGTGTGTGTGTGTGTGTGTGTGTGTGTGTGTGTGTGTGTGTGTCTTACAGAAAAGACATGTCCTCGAGGAGGCTGAGATGTTAGATCCACGTATTAGCGCTCTGGAGGAAGATCTGGATGAGGTGGAGAGCAGTGAAGAAGAAGATGAGGAAGAAGAGAAGGTAATG
The DNA here is from genome assembly GCA_016806645.1 of Ophiodon elongatus. Lineage (NCBI taxonomy): Eukaryota > Metazoa > Chordata > Actinopteri > Perciformes > Hexagrammidae > Ophiodon > Ophiodon elongatus. The sequence continues at coordinate 31,127 of JACSYO010000313.1, read as the reverse complement.
ATGTGTAGTAAACCATGTGAAAATGGTTTGCTGTGAAGTGAATAATACTGACTAGCATTTTTATTCTCAATGTGGTTTGACAACACGTCTATTTGTTCCAGTAGAAACTCTTAAACTCAGTGAAATTTAAAAGAGACAAAAAGTCCTGGACACTGTCGATCACATGTTCTCCCTTTTTATTAACAAGATTAAGTTTCAGTCCAGAAACCTCTTCAGGTAAAAGATGTGTCATTCTTTAATCTCTCTGGAGCACAATAACTTCATGGTGTTTATTACACTTACCTATTTTAAATCGTGGTGTTTGTGTTTTTCCCACCTGCAGCCGGAGAGACTCCAGACCCCTGAGCCTCACAGACGGCGTGACGGTTACCGTGACAACGACAGGCCTCGTCGCTCTCCATCGCCTCGTTACAGACGCAGTCGCTCGCCCAGACGGTTTGTGTTGTTAATTGTCCAAAACAAGACATTTCCACATCTATACACACTCCCTTTGTAAAGTGATTGTAAATTGTGGGTTCAGCTCTGAATCAAATCCTCTGTGGGTTTATTTATGTTTCCAGGAGGAGCAGATCTCCAAAGAGGCGAAGGTATGCCGGCCTTTACCTGAAATCCTTTGTCACCTTTTAAATATAACATATTTAGCTCACGCTTATTCATGTCTTTTGTTGCGTGTACTCGCGTAGCCCGTCGCCCCGGAGAGACCGCCATCGCAGCAAGAGCCCCCGCCGACACCGCAGCCGGTCCAGAGACAGACGCCACCGCTCCAAATCTCCAGGTAAAGAAATGGAGACGAACCGGCCTCTCAGAAATGTTTGTAAAAAATAAACATACAAAGATTAGGCTATGCTATTGGCCTGTAGAGGCTGTAACATAATAGATGGGATGGATGTTGGCATGTGTGCGTGCTGGGTCTCAGTGTTTACGGGGAGCTGGTTTAGATGCAACCCTAACCAGCTTATTTTTAGCTCTCTCAGAATAGCTTTGAACAAAAGCCACAGCAAGATGATTTATGGTTGCACTGTAATATAAGTGAGATTAAATATGGTTGTTGGCCTTCAAAAAACACCTTTCTCCATTTTATTCCCAGTGGTCACATAATTAGTAGAAGAGATGTGTCGTTTCGTTTCTTTGCAGATGATATGCAAATATATCTTTGTCACCTCTAGTGATACAAGTAGTTTGACTTCCCTAAAGACGGTTCTTTCTCCAATAATGATATGCATCTACATGCAAAATCAAGTCGAATTATCAAAATCTAAATATTTATTGCACCGATCCACTGTCGTGCATGGCATGACGCATGTCTAAAACCTAGCAGGTCTGCTTAGCTTTTGCTTCTTCACGGTCTGCCCTGGCATAACTTAAATTCTGGATATTTTATGAGCTTGACTTGAGATCCAATTAATGGCGTTGGTTTAATTGAATTTGTTGTTTTTAGATAGGTTCTTTAATTCTATGTACACTAAACTGCAGCCTGCTGGGGTTATTTTTTTCACTCTACCTCATCTTTGCAGTTCAGGAGTTTTTAAAAGGTGCCACAAAAACAACCAGACATATTTCTTCTATTTGGTGTTTTTTATTTTTATTTGAATTCAACGTTACACAGAAGTTCTTTCAACGATCACGTAGAGGAGAAATAAACTTCTCACTACCTGTGATGATTTGACAATGGTTGATTTGTACTTATTCTGTCATTATTTTTTAACCAGGTCACCACAGAAGCCACAGACATCGCAGCCACTCAAAGTCCCCAGAGAGGTGAGTGATGCTACCGTTGTTAAAAGTCTGTATAGTAGTTTTCTGGAGCTTTTTTATTTTTCAGTCATATCACCTGATCGTCGTCTTTTATGTTCCTGTATATCTCCGGTCTTGTTAGTAATGAGATGCGAGCCATTTGTTTGATTAATTCCATTCAACGTCATTTTGTTTCTTCTACATCACAGGAGTTCAAAAAAGAGTCACAAGAAGAGTCGAAGAGGAAACGAGTGATCTCCCTTTCCCCTTCTTTTTATTTGACCTCTGAACTGTCAGAACTTGTCTCTAAATCTTGTACGAAATTTAAATTTTTTTTTTTATTTTAATTTTCAATTTTACAAGTAATTTCATTTTTAGATGTTGGACCACTGTCTGTAAGCTATTACAATGCAAAGCCCTCAGGTTTCAGCAGTGTGTGTGTGTGTACCGTATCTAATCACTCACCCCGTCTGCAGCCTTTCAGTCTGTTTGTGGTTCCAACCCTTTGAGAGAGAGAAAATCTAGTAGTACTCCCTGTTTTCAGAAAGTTCTGGCCATTGTCGATCACTTTTGTGATCTGTGTAAATGTAGAAAATGTGTTTCTGTATGTTATGAATAAGCTTCATGACATTCGTCAGAAAAATAAAGACCCTGATTTGTAAGTTTTGTGCTTTTTGGAAGTTTGTTTGATTCCTGAAGAGGATTAGGACACACGACTTCTGATTGACGCTCCTGGGATTTTTATTTACAAGAAACTTTCAGGTAAAATAACATGCAAAAAATATTACAGCAGTGTTTTCATGCTACACTGTATGGGAAGAATGCTAAATTGGTTTTAGCAGAAAATACTACGATTAAACCTATGGCTCCAATCCAATGAATTCATAAATAATTCATCTTAACAGGTTTCATGAATGATTCAGCCTTTCATACAAATTGATTGGTTTTTAGATTGTCTTCCATTAACTGTACTACAGTGTAAAATCTTGGGAGACACATGGGATACAGCTTAAGACATACTATAATTTTCTTCGTCATCAAGACGCACGAAAACCAACAATGAGATGATCGCGTATTACATGTTCTGGGTCGGGTGCTACTGCCTTCTGGATTAACTGACCATCAGAAAACATTTTAGAACCAGTGTTGTTCAACCCACTATGAATCTTCCAGGTTTTCCAGAAACTCCTCTACTTCTCGCCACATTTCGTTCCTGCGTTTCTCTTTGATCTTCTCCAGAACTCTGATGCTGTTCCTCCGGAAGGAGGATAGTTGCGGTATCGCTGCCGCCTTCATGTGATACTCTATTGACGTGTTATGATCCTTTCGATCGAAGTTTAAATATTTTGCATAGGTGTTGTAGACGACCTGTTTGTCTGCAGGTTCCAGATCACTTCCTAGCAGGTCCTGGAACATCTGCTCAGCTTTAGCCATGTCGTGGTTGGACCTTGCGTATATATTTGCGAGGTCTATTTTCTTCATAAGCGAACAATGAGGGTAGAGAGAAACCACCTCCTCATGGAGACTGACTGCTCTGTCTATCGTGCTTTGCTCTGGGTGACTGTCGCTGAAATATATGAACCATTTGTAATAGAGTGCAGCACATCTCTTCAGATAACGCTCATCTGGATGGTGTTCCAGAGCCTCCTCTGCCAAATCAATGGCCTCATCAATAGATAAATAGTTTCGATAAACCCTTAGTAACCCTTTTATACCACTGTAGCTGCTGACGGGATTTCTCAAAATCTTTCCGGCTAACTCACGTGCTTCATCCTCAACGTCTTCCCCTTTCTTTGCACGGTACTCAAGGTAGTAAACAGCGAGGTACAAGTTCTCTGGATCCTGTTCCTTGGCGACTCTCATTTTCTCCCAGAAGTCAGCCTCCAGCCCTGTGTCGCTGTACAGTACGTGACATGTGTTCCACTCCACCATGTCCGGCTGCATCCTGATGGCTTTCTGGAAGTAATCTGCCACCAGCTCTCTGTCTGTGCTGAACTTCATCAGGGTCCAGGCTTTCTCAGCGTAGGTCTCTGCATGGAGCTCGTCCTGCGATGGAGATGGGTATTTCTTCATCAGGGCGTCAACCTTTGACAGGTAAGCCTCGCTCTCTGCTTGGTCTCCCAGGTGGTGGTGCAGCCAAGCCAGGTTCCCGTAGTTCACCACTAACCAGGGACCGTCATCTGCATTTCTCATCTGGCGGAAGGCCTCTGCAGCCTTGTTGAAGAAACTCTGGGCGTCTTCGGTGAAGCCCAGCTTGTACTGAATGAAGCCCCGCAGGTTGTAAATGTGACCCAGCCATCTGTTTCCCTCCTGCGTGCCGATGTCCACCAGCTTGTCCCTTTGATGTAAAAGTTTGGACCTGCTGGGGTCCAGATCCCAGGTGAAGTGGCACTGCAGGGCCTCCAGTTTTGCCACCAGTGTTGTTTGACTCTGAGCAGCACTGATGGGGAATAAAAAAATACCAAATATTAAAAGACAAGAAAAAGGGGCAGACAGATGGTAATTGGGACGAAATAACAAAAGGGGTGTTACTTTTTTTTAACTTGGTTTGATAACCATGTCTTAAACACAGGTACTAAAAGTACAAACACATTTTCTGCAAAACGCTTCTTACAAACCTACCTAGAATTGGCAGTCTGATCCTTAGTACTACAGAGAGACCTCAGGGAAGGTCTCCTCTTTGGTGAGAACTTAACAAACACGGAGTCAGTGAAAGGAAGAAGAAAAGAACAAAGAATGGGGACCAGGGAATGTGGAAGGGAAAATGTTTGTGTTTATGCTTAATACATGTCTTGTGCGTAGTGAAACTATGAAGCCACATTAACACATATATCTGGGTTATCAAGAGCACAATATTCATAGTTACATATACAGTATCTGTTAGTCATTGACATAGTATTAGTATAAGTTATACTTATGTGAATCGGTAAAACAACCCACATAGAGAACAGTGTTCAATTAGCCTGAGGAGATAAGCTGAGTACGGGAGGGCACACCGTTGAGACACAGGGAACTGTGTGTAAGAGAAGCCTGCAAACAGCTCTCTGACACAAGGCTCAGCAGTAGATAAAGTCTGGCCTTGCACATTGTAGCGTGGGCCGGTAGAGATGGCGCCTTTGCCCCAGCTGGTGTTTAAAGCGATTCAGACCCCAAAGGCTAGGGAAGGACTAGATATTATGACTAGTAGCGGTTGAAGGTTATGACGAGGGAGGGTAAGAATGGGAGGCAGACAGTGAAGTAATCAGTTTCTGTATTGAGGCGGCGTCAACTGGAGAGCATGGTGTGCGTGAGGTATGAGGTCACCCTATACGAAGGGGAAAAGATGGCCACCGAGGCGGGGTTGAGGGGTGGAGCAGTGGGCCGTACCTAACCCGTGCATTGCATTATAAATCTATGTCCATCTGAATGTTCGTGGGTTGTACTTCCGGACAGCAACTCGAGTTATTTGTAATCTGTGCATTGCAAATAAATCTACGTGAATTGAACTTTGATCCAATCTCTCTGGTATTCTGTGGGTGGTCAATTACTGAGGTCCCGTAAGTGAGTTCCTGTGGCGCCTCACTAGCAGTTAGATAGGAAATAGTTGTGAAGTTTATACAGAATTAGGTTTTAAGGAAGTTAGCCATCATCGAGCAGAGTACGCAATAAATGGTAGAAATCCAGCCACAACACTTCTTACAAAGCACTACACGCCGCTTCCTCAATGAGACGCACACGCCCAAGCATGAAATCTCTTGCAATTAATGGGAAAACACTTCTATCAAAAATTCAAACCATACCTGGAATTGGCAGTCTGATCCTTAGCACTACAGAGAGACCTCAGGGAAGGTCTCCTCTTTGGTGAGAACTTAACAAACATGGAGTCAGTGAAAGGAAGAAGAAAAGAACAAAGAATGGTGACCAGGGAAGACATTGCTTTTGATGTGGATGAGGTGATGTAGCCAGACCCTAACAGGGGGCGGGGATCCAAAACCATCCATCATTTACTTTACTATTTTTTGTTTACCCTGAAATATTAATGGGTTTTTTTCTGTTCATTATAATGTTCGTAGATGTACTGTATTGGAACAATCTTTCACAGAAGTCAGTCTTACAATATTACAAAGGTAAACAAAGTACTAATGACAGCAGTGTTTGGTATAAAGCACATCAGTGTGTTTTTGCTGCTTTGAAAGAGTAACTCAAATGGTGCATGTGTGAATCCTTTTGTTGCAAAAATGCCATTTTCAAATGGGATTGTGAGGTTTTGGTTGCAGCTTCATTTTGACATAAAAGTGAGATGTTTATCTCAAAATGTTGTCTCTTATTTGGCTTGCGGGTCATTAAAACAATGAGCCAAGTTCCGCAAAAAGTTTGTAAGCGATCTAAAAAAACAACTTTAAATAGGCAAAGAAAGAGGAACCCTAACTCCTGACTCCTAACCACAACCACTCAGGGTCAGTGCCCATCTTCAACCAACCGTGTCTGCCACAACCATCGACACAGGGCGGGTCTTGACGAGAAATGAAGAGGGATTCATATTAGAGCTGAGGAAATAAGGAGAGTATAATACAATGAGAAAAGAAAGGAGTGAAGGAACGAAGAGAGAAATTAAGAAATGAGGAAAGAAATGAAGGAAGATGACTGAAAGCAGAGTCTTAACTGCCACTAAGGAAACACATTAAAGCAAAGAAAATTAAGTAAAATAAAAAATTAAGAACAGCATTAATTCATTCAATTCTAACAAAATGCAAGCATACAGCATTTCTACAATATAATTATATTCCTGTCAGTGTCGGATAAAACTTTCAAAAAACAACCAACCAGTAATTATTGTAAAAAAATAAATAAATATATTAACACATTAAAATCCCTGTGGCCATGGCTGAGCAGGAAGAAAAGAAAGGGACAAGAAACATAGAAGAGAGAGATGTGAAGAAATATAGAAGGTAGTAATAGGGCACTCAGCAGTGATTGTAGAATCATAATATTAATATTTTGGGCTGTGGGACTCAATCATTTGTATTAAGTTAGAGACCATCTTGCGATGGGATCACACCAGCCAGGACGGGCCAGTCCCAACAGTCAGCTCAGACCACATCCATCTTCAAACTCTGCCTTCATTTTGATCTCAAATTGTCAACTGTCAAATTGGGCCAGGGGCGTGAACTGTCTCGGAAGGGGATACTGGCCTCTATGCCCCCCTTTGCTCAGACCCCGCCCATCTTTGAACCCACCCTTAAGTTTGAGCTCTACTACCCATCTGTTAAGTTTCGTGACTGCATTTTAGAGTTGCGAAGCTGTTGTGGTCACAAAATCTGTCCACAGACGGAGGAGAAATTAAACAGGGCAGTTAGCTCTACAGCAGGTGTCTCCGGGGCCACACTTTGATATGATGATAGACTCGCAGACTCAAAAGGTGAAAACAATAACGGCGTCACTGTTGCGGCTAGTTATGATGTGCCCATTCATTATTTATTCCAACAATGATATGAAATGCAGAAGCAGCCACTCACCTCATCATTCAGCTGTTTCCTCAACTCTGTAGTTCTCTGAATATTAGCTGGAGTGGCTGGTTTTTGCTCTTGATGCTGCTTTGGGCTCACTGATATAAAATCAGTGATGTCCAACTTCTGCCTTGTTGTAAATGATGTGATGTTGTTGAGCGCGCAGCTTTAAATGTTTCTGATGAAGTTGCAGCAAATTGTAGAGGTGAGGCAATAGGATATGATGCCTTGTGTTCTCTCGTATCATGCTTTGACTTTTATTTCCCAGTAATGGAAACCTACAGCCTCATCTGATCAAACTAAAACATGACTCATCAAATATTGTGATTATTTTTCCTCTTAAAGGAACAGTGTGTAACATTTAGAGGGATTAATTGGCAGAAATGTAATATAATATGCATAACTATGTTTTCATTAGTATATAATGACCTGAAACTAAGAATCATGTTTTATTTAGCTTATATTATTATATATATTATATCCACATCAAAAGTTAATAATATAATGCAGTTCTATAATTATTGTATTTAGGGAGTTGTAGATTTCAATTCCAAGATATTTAAAATGTTTAACAATGGGAATATTAGAAGGTATGGGACTTGGTATGAAATGTTGATTTCATGGTAAAAGAGCTGATTTGGTCCAATTCATTTTATTACCTGACAGAGAACTAAAATCTGCAAATGTGCTTAGAATATGAGGAATAGAAGTAGGAGCTTTGTCAACATATAATAAAATATCGTCAGCATATAAAGAAATTATATGACTGGTGTCATTGAAAGTTATTGGAAAGTCAGATGGATGTTCTCTTAGAGTTTGTGCAAGTGGTTCAAGTGACAGAGCAAATAAAGAGGGGCTAAGGGGGCAGCCTTGACGACAGGAACGTGTAGTGTGAAATCGAGGAGAGACAATCCCATTCGTGAACACCTAACACCTTGGACAGGAAGGCAAGCTTGGAGATAGGCCTGTAGTTGGCTAAAACCTCCGGGTCCAGGGTGGGATTCTTGAGAAGGGGGCGGATGACAGCAACCTTGAGAGCAGGTGGTACACAGCCAGACTGAAGGGAAAGGTTAACAACATTGGTGATGAAAGGACAGAGTGGGGATATGTGACTTGAGCAGAGCAGTGGGAATGGGGTCCAGGGTACAGGTACAGGATTTCATTTTTCTGAGGATTTCCTCAACATGGCTCTCCTGAACCTCAGAGAGATGTAGAGGAGATAGCACACTCGCAGATAAGGTGTTGGTGTCAGAGGGAAGCAGAGATGGAGAGCTGGACACCAGAGAGCGAATGTTGTTGACTTTGGATCTGAAAAAGTCAATGAAGCTGTTGCATTGCTCCTCTGTAGCCTCAGTTGAAGAGGATGGTTGTGGCTTCAGGAGATGGTTTATGGTCGAAAAAAGCTGTTTAGAGTTGCCTGAGTTTTTATTGATTAAGCTGGAATAGAACTGTGAGCGAGCATCTTTAAGGGAGTTGGAGTAGGCCCTTTGATGTTCACGGAAAGCCAGTTTATGGACAGTGAGCCCAGAGTGTCTGCAGCGTCGTTCCAGGACACGCCCAGCTGTTTTTATTTTCCGCAGCTCATCTGTGAACCAGGGAGCGGAGCGTGAGAAATTGACCTCACCTGACTTGACAGGGGCATGGAGATCAAAAACACTGCTCAGGGATGTATTATAGAGTTCCACTAATTCATCCATTGATGCAGCGGCTGGGCAGGTGATGAGCTGGAGATCCATGGTCATAGTGGCTGAGTCAATGCTTTTCCAGTTCCGGAAAGACATTTGACGCTTAGGTCTAATAGTAAGCAGCATAAAAGTCAAGGCCATTGAGACCACCTTGTGGTCGGACACACCAAGATCATAAACCTGTAGGTTACTGATGGAAGCAGAGTCAGTGATAACCAGATCCAGAGTGTGCCCCTTGGTGTGAGTAGGAACCTCAACATGCTGCTGCAGGCCAAGACACTCAAGCACACTCAGAAAATCTGCTGCAAACTGACAGGAGGGGTTGACGACATGGATATTTAAATCACCAACAATGACAATGTTAGTTGACATAGTGCAGAGTGAGGTAAGGAGATCACTTATCTCAGGTATAAAAGATGGGTGTGGTTTTGGAGGACGGTATATGAGAAGCACTGGCATGGAGTATGGAGATTTGCATTTGAAGGCCAGGCATTCCATAGAGGAAAGATCAGATAAATAGTTGAAGACCAGTCTTTGCCTTAGATTGTCAGGTTAGTCAAGTCTAATTAAGCATGTCTGTTGCATAAATAATAAGACTGACTAAATTTGAGGGAGGAATGTTAGCAGTGTAATGGTTAGCCACCTCAACCCCTAGCTAAACCTGAGGTGACAGCTCTGGTACTATGGCAACGATCTGTGAAAAGGTCAGTTAACTATTTAAATATTTTATTGCATCACTTTAAGCTAACTATTCCATTAACCAAACCGCTTATCCTATTTAGGGTCGCGGGGGCGCTGGTGCCGATCCCAGCTGACATTGGGCGAAGGCAGGGTTCACCCTGGAGAGGTCGCCAGTTTATCGCAGGGCACACATATAGAGACAGACAACCATTCACGCCCACATTCACACCTCTGGGCAATTTTAGTGTCTCCAATTAACCTGAGCTGCATGGCTTTGGAATGTGAGAGGAAGCTGGAGAACCCGGAGGGAACCTACGCTAAGAACGTGAAGGAGCTTCCAGGATCGTGAATCAAACCCGGACCCCTCTTGCTGTGAGGTGACAGTGCTAGCCACTGCACCACCGTGCAGCCCTAAGCTAACTATTTTAACAGTTTATCCATTACCTTTAGCTAACTTTTAGCTAACATTACTGTTTTCGCTAACTAGCGTTATTTCAACTGTCTATCCATTATCTTTAGCTAACTATTAGCCAACTATTTCAAATATGTATCCAGTAAGCTACTTGTAGCAATTTTTTAGTGTCCTGTTTCAACCGTTTTCCATAAAAATGTTAATGCTTGTTACGTTACCACATTCTTGAATTGTCTGTGAACATCTTTAACGGTTCTAACGACCGTAGAGCTGTTTTCCTTTCTATTACTTCCTCCCATACCTGGCGCCTGGCGTGGTGTCGCTGTTGCATTCGCCATTTCTTTTGCCTTTGTAAAATGTTTTATTTTACTTGTAAGAGCCATTTTGTTATTGTTTTGTTTTGTTACACCTCCCACTTGGGGCGTAGTGCAGTGGCAGTCAATTTGGCAAAAAGGTCAACATAATCAGGAGGATCACTATAGACTGGTGTTGCTGAATAGGCAGGAGCAAACAGTTTTTGACCCTGTGATAATGAATGTTATGATTTCTTTTAGTCTATGGTTTAGGAAATGGATTATGACAGAGAAAGTGTCTGTCCTCTGTTTATGTTGGAAAAGATGCAATTGTAAGAAATAAATTGCCTTTATGTTGGAAACTTAACATTTCGTTGTTTGTTGCACGCTTGAAAACAAAGCAATCAACAACCGTGGTGGCCTTTTTTTTATCGGCAACGGGGTCACTACAACTCATAACGCATTGTGCGATAGGCAAATCTAAATTATATTTAAAACAAAGACTGGAATCCTTTTTATTCTCACTTTATACAGCTGACTATAGACAGAGCCATGTGTCCCGTAAAATCCAAAGGTTCTCAGATGACACTGGCCTGGTTGGTCTACTTACCCGAGGCAATGACCTGGCCTATAAACGGGAGGTTGAATCTTTTGTCAGCTGGTGTGATGACTTTTTTTTTAAACTAAATGTTGGAAAGACCAAAGAGTTGGTCATTGATTTCAAAAGGAAGGAGGAGGTCTCCCCAGTGATAATTGCGGGTCAGCAGATAGAAACTGTCCAGTCATATAAATATCTTGGGGTGTATCTGGACATTAAATTAAACTGGAAAAAGAACAATGATGCTGGATTTAAAAAGGCTCAGTCAAGACTTTTCTTCTTGAGGAAGCTGAGATCCTTCGATATCAGCAGAAAGCTTCTTAATGTTTTCTACCAAGGGATCTTAGCTAGTGTCCTCTTCTATGCTGTACTCTGCTGGGGGGGCTGCAGCACTGCGGATGATAAAAACGGATCAATAAGATGATCAAAAAGGCTGGCTCAGTGATTGGCCGTACCCCGGACTCACTAGAGGTCACTATAGATAAAAAGAACAAGGGCCAAGTTAAAAATAAGTTCTTCTTTTGAAGGCCATCCACTACACTGTGTTTTTAATGGATTCAGAAGCTCATTCAGGGAGCGACTCAGGATGGCTCAGTTTTCTACCGAACCACTCAGAAGGTCTTTCGTTCCGTAGTTTGTCTGTTTGTTTCTGTTGTTGTAAAAAGCTTTAAACCGTGTACATGCCAATTCCAGCTCGTACACTCAAAGAAATAATCAAAATAGCTTTAAGAATTATTTATTATTTTATTAACTTTCCCGTCTGTCTTTCTGTGAAGGTGAAGGTGGAGATGCACCGTCAGCTGGTGACCAAGGTGCAGAACAGGCAGTGAAGACTGAAGCTGCTGAAGACATCGATGCCAAACCCTCAACCACGACAATTGGTGAATTCATATACGCTGTTTCTGTGTATTGATTGGTTGACATCAGTGATGGCTTCATACCATTTATATTCACTGACATTAAGGATGAAACTTTAATGTCATGGACTTAAACACTATCGAGGTTTTTTTGACTTTAAAGAAAAACTTCAAGTATTGTCCTTTTCCACAAACAGAGAGACATCTCCATCCAAACTAAATTGGAGGGACTCGAGGTGCTGCTTGACCTCAATGGTGGTAAGTTCAGTTCTGCAGTAAATCTTCATCATCCTTCTCTTTTTCTCTGTTCATTTAATTTTTTTATAATAGAAATCAGATGACATAGAAGAAGAATTAGAGGACATGTTGACAATTTTTTTAATGCAAAAATGCCCCAAAATGTATTTCATATTTCACTACTCAAAGGCAAAGAGCAAAGCAGATTTCATATACTAGAAGTAGTAATATAAATGCTCTTACATGAACTTAAAATACAGTGCTAAGAAGGGAAAAACACATAATAAGAATATAATAAACCCAACATCTGATCAAGATCTATTGTAATAAACCAAGTGATATTGAATTATGGTAATCATAATAATAATACGTTGTATTTGTATAGCGCTTTAAAAGGTACTCAAGGTACTTTGCATGTTAAAAACAGAAACAATAGAAGCAATAACAATGTACACGAGAGAGATTACATAACAATAAGACACAAAACAAAAAAATACTTAACTAGCATCCCAGTTTAAAAGCAGATTTAAATAAATTAGTTTTTTAAGTGCTGTTTTGAAAGTGGCGAGTGACGCAGAATGTCTGGGGTGCTGGGGTAGAGATTTCCAGAGGGAGGGGGCAGCGATGGAGAAGGCCCTGTCCCCCCAGGTCCGATGCTTGGACAGTAGGGGGGTTGAGGAGGTTGGCGGTGGGAGTGTGTTGGTGCAGGAGGTCAGAAAGGTATGAAGGGGCGAGGTTGTGAAGGGCTTTGTATGTGATGAGGAGAATCTTGAACTGTATTCTTTGCTGTGTGGGGAGCCAGTGGAGGTTCTGAAGGACTGGGGTGATGTGATCTCTGGTGGAGTGGGAGAGCAGACGGGCCGCTGAGTTCTGGATGTATTGTAGTTTGTTGATGATTTTGGTGGATGTGCCGTACAGGATGCTGTTGCAGTAGTCCAGTCGAGAGGGGTGAAGGTGTGGATGAGTGTTTCAGAGGCTGAAGAGGAGAGGGAGGGGCGTAGACGGGGGATGTTGTTAAGATGAAAGAAGACGTTTTTTGTGGTGTGATTGATGTGGCGTTAAAAGGAGAGGGTTTGATCGAAGATGACATTTAGACATGTCCACAGTGGATGTTATTTAAAAGACCAGTGTTATTGAATGATTCAGGCTGTCATACAAATCGAGTGTACTACGTCAGACAAATATATAGGTTTTTTTATATTAAAGATTTTAAGCCTTTTTTCCCATTGACTACAAAAGTGTAAAAACTTGCAGACACCGGCATTTTAAAGGATATAATTAATCAATTAATAATTATTTTTAGGTCGAAAAAAAACCCCACTATGGCTCTTGCAGGTTTTTCAAAAAATTCTCTATTTTTCCACACATTGAGTTCCTGCGTTTCTCTTTAATCTTCTCCAGAACTTCGATGCTGTTCCCACGATAGAAGGATTGGTGCGGTATCTCTGCCGCCATCATGTGATACTTTATTGACGTTATTTGATCCTGTTTAACGAAGTTTAAATATTTTGCGTAGAGGTTGTAGAGGACCTGTTTGTCTGCAGGTTCCAGATCACTTCCTAGCAGGTCCTGGTAAATCTGCTCAGCTTTAGCCATGCCGTGATTGGACTTTGCGTGTATATATGCGAGGTCTAGTTTCTTCATGAGTGAAGAATGAGGGTAGAGAGAAACCACCTCCTCATGGAGACTGATTGCTCTGTCTATCATGCTTTCCTTTGGGCGACCGCCGCGGATAAAAATTATCTTCCATTTTAAACAGAGTGTAGCACATCTCTTCAGATAACGCTCATCTGGATGGTGTTCCACAGCCTCCTCTACCAAATCAATGGCCTCATCAATAGATACATAGTTTCTGTAAACCCTTAGTATTGCTTTCATACCACCGTAGCTGCTGACGGGATTTCTCAAAATCTTTCCGGCTAACTCACGTGCTTCTTCCTTAACGTCTTCTCCGTTCTTTCCACGGTACTCAAGGTAGTAAGCAGCGAGGTACAAGTTCTCTGGATCCTGTTCCTTGGCGACTCTCAATTTCTTCAAGATGTCAGCCTCCAGCACTGTGTTTCTGTACTTAAAATCACTCGTTAACCCTATGATGTGACTGGTGTTCCACTCCACCATGTCCGGCTGCATCCTGATGGCTTTCTGGAAGTAATCTGCCACCAGCTCTCTGTCTGTGCTGAACTTCATCAGGGTCCAGGCTTTCTCAGCGTAGGTCTCTGCATGGAGCTCGCCCTGCGATGGAGATGGGTATTTCTTTATCAGGGCGTCAACCTTTGACAGGTAAGCCTCGCTCTCTGCTTGGTCTCCCAGGTGGTGGTGCAGCCAAGCCAGGTTCCCGTAGTTCACCACTAACCAGGGACCGTCATCTGCATTTCTCATCTGGCGGAAGGCCTCTGCAGCCTTGTTGAAGAAACTCTGGGCGTCTTCGGTGAAGCCCAGCTTGTACTGAATGAACCCCCGCAGGTTGTAAATGTGACCCAGCCAGCTGTTTCCCTCCTGCGTGCCGATGTCCACCAGCTTGTCACAGAGAAGTAAAAGTTCAGACCTGCTGGGGTCCAGATTCCAGGTGAAGTGGCACTGCAGGGCCTCCAGTTTAGACACCAGTGTTGTTTGACTCTGAGCAGCACTGATGGGGAATAAAAATAGCAAATATTAAAAGACATCTCTAGGTTAATATAATATGCTCAAAGCGTTTTAAAATGCAAACAAAAGAGCACAAGAGTGCACAGGGACCATCTACAAGGTGCAATAATAAAAAAACTAAAAACATGCTGTGCTGTGTGACCAAAACCACTTCCCACATCAATGGTCTCCTCCTGGTTAAACAAAAAAAGATACACCTTATTACAATGGTCATATACATACAGGTGCATACATGAAGTTTGACCTCTGAATTTAAACCCATCACATGGCTTTAGGAGCAGTGGGCTGCTGGGAAGCAGGCCAAGGAGCAACTTGGGGTTTCGTATTTCGCTAATGGACACTAATCGTATGTCTCGCTGTCCTTTTTATGGCTGCACTTTCCCATCGAATGGAAATATCAACGTGTTGTGCAACTTTTGATTGCATTTATATGTTTAAGTCTTCTGGTCTGTTTTCTCTTTTACTTTCTTTTCCCAGGAATGGAGACCCCTTGGAATACTCAAGCATGACTCATCAATATTTGAAGGAAAAAAGGAAGTAAGGAAGGATAAGAGGTGGGAATGAAAAATGGAGTAGGGCGCAACAAATGGACAGGAAGGAAAAAAGGAAGGAGTAATTAAAGCAATGGATAAGGAAAGAAGTATGAGAAGATAGAAATAAAAAAAATATGGACCAACTGGAAAGAAAAAGTAGGGTAGGAAGAGGGAAGAAGGAAAACTTGAAAGAGAAACAGATGAGGACAAAGGAAGGCAAATGAGTGGACCTAGTTGAAGGAATAAAGGAAATGGGACAATGGAGGGAAGGAATGACATAAGAGGCATAAGAACGGACAAAATAAAAAAACATTAAGGACAAGAAGAAACAAAGACTGAAAGAAAACACAAAGATGAACAAAATATGCAATGAATAAATAAATTAGTAAAGAAAGGTAGGATGCTGCTGAGGCAGGTGGAGAAGAAAAAGAGGGGGGAGGTTGGGGACAGAAGGACAGAAGAGAGAAAGAAACGATGGCTGAAAGAGGCAAGGAAAGAGGAGGCAAGTAAGGAAGGTGGGAAGGAAGAATAGCAAAAGAAGGTGTGAGTCACAGAGGAGAACAAGGAAGGAAAAAATGTAGTAAGGAAAATAAAATAATTCAATGTCTTGAAGGATCCATAATGGTAATAATCTTTGGCTCGAGGACACAATGATAAGATATTAAATAAGTCATAATGATACTAATGATTTACTCCAACAATGATATGAAATGCAGAAACAGCTACTCGCCTCATCATGCAGCTGTTTCCTCAACTCAGTAAGTTCTCTAAGTTCGTGTGACAGGTTTGGCTCTTGATGCTGCTCTGGCCTCTCTGGTATAAATGATAAGATGTTGTTGAGCACGCAGCTTTAAATGGTCACAATCACGTTGAGAGCGATCGTCAAGGCGGGGGTATAAATTCTTTCTATTGTATTTAAAATTCTCCTTTGGCATTTGTTTCCTGGGAACGGAAGCCTACACTGAAAAAAGTGAAACGACTGTGTCATTTACTTAAAGTGCATTTTTATATTGGTCTAATGGAAAATTGTGGTTTCGTGATTAAACCTGTTTTTTTCAGTTCGTCTGAAAGCAAATGACAATCCCCACAGACAAAATTAAAAGCAATACTTTTACTAAAATTGTATTTTCACTTCAAACCAAAAGTTTTCATGTCATGTGACGACATGACGTCACATCAGATCGCTCATTTTCAAATTGTTATGTCCGCTTCAGAGAGGAAGACTAACATTTTGTTATTTAAAAAGGGTCTTGTGTTATCTATGAACATTTATGTTTAATGACAGGATGGACAACTATTTAACAGACTGTCTTTGTATTTTGCACGTGTATTAGCTAAAGCAAGCTAAACCTGATTTAGCTTGCGTTATTGGCAATCATTGTTCATACCGGTCGTTTCCGTCCGTTTCACAAGTGCAACGTTAATAATGTTGCGAAAGTTATTTAGCTGTCTTGTATGAACAATAATGGTGGTTTGAGACGGCTCTTTTTTCTATAGTGCTTAAACTAGGAGACTGTACTGGCTCCGTGTCCGGATATGTTTTTTCCCGAGGGTGAGGGCTGGGCTCTTCCTGAGGGTGGGGGCTGGGCTCTTCTCGTGGGTGGGGGCTGGGCTCTTCCTGAGGGTGGGGGCTGGGCTCTTCTCGAGGGTGGGGCTCGCGCACCACACAGACGTAAAGTGAGGTTCACCACTAACCAGGGACCGTCATCTGCATTTTTCATCTGGCGGAAGGCCTCTTCAGCCTTGTTGAAGAAACTCTGGGCGTCTTCGGTGAAGCCCAGCTTGTACTGAATGAACCCCCGCAGGTTGTAAATGTGACCCAGCCATCTGTTTCCCTCCTGCGTGCCGATGTCCACCAGCTTGTCACGAAGAAGTAAAAGTTCAGACCTGCTGGGGTCCAGATTCCAGGTGAAGTGGCACTGCAGGGCCTCCAGTTTAGACACCAGTGTTGTTTGACTCTGAGCAGCACTGATGGGGAATAAAAATAGCAAATATTAAAAGGCATCTCTAGGTTAATATAATATGCTCAAGGCGTTTTAAAACGCAAACAAAAGAACACAAGAATGCACAGAGACCGTCTACAAGGTGCAATAATAAAAAAACAAAAAAACATGCTGTGCTGTGTGACCAAAACCACTTCCCACATCAATGGTCTCCTCCTGGTTAAACAAAAAAAGATACACCTTATTACAATGGTCATATACATACAGGTGCATACATGAAGTTTTACCTCTGAATTTCAACCCATCACATGGCTTTAGGAGCAGTGGGCTGCTGGGAAGCAGGCCAAGGAGCAACTTGGGGTTTCGTATTTCGCTAATGGACACTAATCGTATGTCTCGCTGTCCTTTTTATGGCTGCACCTTCCCATCGAATGGACATATCAACGTGTTGTGCAACTTTTGATTGCATTTATATGTTTAAGTCTTCAAGTCTGTTTTCACTTCTACTTTTGTTTCCCAGGAATGGAGACCCGCGGCCACATCTTAAAAAACTCAAGCTTGACTCATCAATATTTGAATGAAGTAAGGAAGGATAAGAGGGGGGAATGAAAAATGGAGTAGGGCGCAACAAATGGACAGGAATAAATGGATGAAAGAAAGAAATGGTCATAATGAAAGAAGAAATGAATAAGGAAAGAAGTATGAGAAGATAGAAATAAAATCAAATATGAATCAACGTACGGCTGGAAAGAAAATGTAGGGTAGAAAGAGGAAAAAAGGAAAACTTGAAAGAGAAACAGATGAGGACAAAGTAAGGCAAATGAGTGGACGTAGTGGAAGGAGTAAAGGAAATGGGACAACGGAGGGAAGGAATGGATAAGAAAAGAGGTATAAGAACGGACAAGAAGAAACAAAGACTGAAAGAAAATACAAAGTATGCAATAAATAAATAAATTAGTAAAGAAAGATTGGATGCTGCCAGTGAGTAAGGATGAAATAGAGTGAGGCAGGTGGAGAAGGAAAAGAGGGGGGAACGATGGCTGAAAGAGGTAAGGAAAGAGGAGCCAAGTAAGGAAGGTGGGAAGGAAGAATAGGAAAGGAAGGTGTGAGTCACAGAGGAGAACAAGGAAGGAAAAAATGGAGTAAGGAAAATAAAATAATTCAATGTCTTGAAGGATCCATAATGGTAATAATCTTTGGCTTGAGGTCACAATGATAAGATATTAAATAAGTCATAATGATACTAATGATTTACTCCAACAATCATATCCTCCTGAGACCCAGCCTATTCATTTGTGTCCTCTGTGGTGGACAGTTTGGTTTTGCATCTCTCCTTTTACTCATTTGAGTTTCACTATCAATTCCTGCTGTACTCGAAAGAGGACATCCTGGGCTTTCCTGTGATATCACATGGGTAGGGGTGGGATGATGACAACTTCCTCTTCTTTTTGACACAAGATGGCGTCTGTATCATCGAGCACATTTTATGGAAAGTCAAAGCGAAAGTCAAATATTGCTTAATTATTTCTTTTTTACTATGATATCCATATATTTTTTTGTTTATTAACATGTCAGGAATGATATATTTAGTTCTGAAAGCATTTCAGTTATTTGAGTGGCTCTGAATACTAATCCACAAGAAAGTAAGATCTTCTTTGGCATATCAGTCCACATGGCCTGCCTTGGCCACCCCAGAATTAAAATGTATTGGGCCAAAAAAACAAAAGTGCCAGTTATAAGCAGTAAAATGGCAAGGGATAGGTTCTTCAGCGCTGAGAAGCTCTCTCAAGATTGTGGATGACCTGGATGTAACAGAGGAAACAAAGGAGGCAGATATTCTTTGGAAAGTCAGGCCATTACTTGACCGCATGAGGCAAAGCTGTCTCAGCCTTTCAAAGTCTGAGAAGGTCTGCATTGATGAGCAAATCATCCCTTTCACAGGCCGCTGTCCAGTCAGGCAATATGTTCCAGGCAAGCCAAACCCTACTGGCCTAAAGGTCTTTGTCCTTGCTTCTCCAAATGGTCTAATGCTGGATTTCGAAGTGTACCAAGGGAAGAATACATTCAGGGGCCAAACATTGGGCGTTGGAGCAGCATCAGTCCTACGCATGGTTGAATCTGTTCCCACAGGAAGTCACCTATTCTTCGACCGATACTTCACAACAATCGATCTTATGGATGCATTGTTGGCAAAGGGCCTTCGAGCAACTGGAACCATAATGAAGAACCGAGTCCCAAAGCTGTGCCAGCTGCCAGGAGACAAGCAGTTGGGAAAAGAGGGGAGAGGAGCATCAGTGTCTGTGGTCAGAAAGAGTCCTGAGCTGGCCATCACGAAATGGTTCGACAACAAGCCAGGGCTGATGGTTTCCACTGTACATGGGAAAGATCCTGAAGATATCTGCACCAGATGGTCCAAGAAAGACAAAGCCCATGTCCAGGTGAGAAGACCAGCAGTGATCAGACAGTACAATGACAACATGGGTGGTGTGGACCTATGTGACCGCATGCTGAGCTTTTATCGCATGTCAAGCAGGACCAAGAAATGGACATTGCGCGTGATTACTCAATTCTTTGATGTTGCCATCACAAACTCCTGGATCCAATACAAGTCTGACAGCAAAGCGCTTAATCGACCAGCGAAGAACACCCGACAGTACCTGGACTTCAAATTGCACCTGGCTGAAGAGCTGTTGGATTGTCCAGAGCTTGATGACAGCAGTGACGACAGTGAAGAAGAGTATGAGCCACCAACCAAAATGAGGATCCCACAACCAGAGCCATCCGTACGTAGACTGGGGGTGGATTCGAATAGTCCAAAAAATTACCTCCTAACCACTTTTCCTTGACCTCTGTGGAAAACGTCACAGGTGCAAGGAAAGATGGTTAGGAGAATTCATGAGGAGTTAAGAAAAGACAGCTGCGGTGTTCAGGGAATCTGACTCCACTTTCACTAAGCTACGTAGTTATGATAAGACCGGAGACGCATGTTAGTGACAACAGTCTGCAGCGGTGAAACTACAATATTCAGAAGATGGACTACAAAAAAGCGCATCTTAGATCTTAGATACTTCATCCGTGTGGTGTTACAGTGTTGCGTCACAACGACATAAACAACCCGGTTCAAAGTATTACTTTATTAACAAGATTGGAATATAAGTGAAAGAAGGAATATAAAAGTGAAACCAAGGGATTGACACAGAGTACAAAGCTACTAAACTGTCTCATTCTTCAGTTTCAAACATGCTGAATTGAATACGTTCTCCACTAACATTGTCTCATATCCCTCTGTGTTGTTATGGTTTATATGCAGATTCTAATCTGATGATAAGAATATGTAGACAATAGTTTATGAAACTCAGTGTGACCTAGAAGTGTTGACTTGATAGTGTTTTAAAATTCTAATGTTAATTGAAAAGATGATAATTAAAAACATGACTCAGACTGCAGAGCTCGTCCAGTTTAACCTTTTATCAAAGCTTCTGTAACTGAAGTGAAATAAAAGAATGAGGGCTGAGGCTGCAGTAAACACCAGAGAGAGCAGACACCGCAAAATGCGCAACTATAACGCTGGCAGCCTCGTGGGGAGGGGAGGGGGGAGCTGCGCTCATGTGATTGGTCGAAAATGAGGGCGACATCTGATTGGCTACAGATAGGTCCATGTTGAAAAAACCGCATTTGCGAATCCAGCCACATCAGGGGAGTCTCAAAAAACACACACACACAAATGTGGAGCGATCCACAAACAAATGCAGTGCGATCCACAAACAAATACATACAAATCCACAAACAAAGAGAAAAATCCACACACAAATACATACAAATGCAGAAATATATTTGTGATTTTTTTTTACATTTATACAAATCGTAATTTATTTATGTGTGCATTGGAATGTATTTGTGAATTGTTCTGTGCGCATTTGTGAGTCTTTCTGTGTGCATTTGTGAGTATTTCTGTGTGCATTTGTGAGTCTTTCTGTTTGCATTTGTGAGTATTTCTGTGTGCATTTGCAATTATTGAGACTGATCTGACCCCATATTTTAACGGTTTTGCTAAAATCATTTGTATCTCACTATTACTTCAACTCCAAGTGCTCATTAGCGCATTGTGCAATGTTTGTTTAAGTTGTGAAATGTATGAACACAAGATGTTTTATATTTATACATCAGACACTGGTTTTGTCGGAATAACTTTCTAATAAATGTCTTGTCTTTTATCAGGTTGTGCAGGAGGATGAAGCAGAAACAGAACTTGAGAGGTGTACAATGGCAGGGGTTATCATCTGGGAGAGGAGGAGGATCCTTTCCAGCCACCATGTGACTCTCGGAGTGTTATTGATGGTGTGGAACTATGAGTTGCCATCAGTCGCACATGCATGTGCCATGTTATTGGACCTCATCTATGCTCTGAACTTAAGCTATCCAAGTAAGCTCAAATACACCTTTGATGCGCTTCAGAAATTATTCATGGAGATGGAAGCAAAGAAAATGACACACAAGCGTGTCAAGCTCTAAATATTGGATAAATCAAAGAAAGACATTTGGATGGAGCATGCCTGTCCTGTTTTGAAACTTGGATCCAAATACAAAATAGGATAATTTACATTTTCAAAATGTAAATGAGAGAAAAAAACTTTCAGTCTAGCCTTCATTTTTTTTGGTCAAATGATGATACATTTTTGACACTGTTAGAAACTAGTACATGTCTTAACAGCTATTACATTATAGATTTCAAGTTTTGAAGCAGATATGTACAAACATGTTTTATATGTTAAGATCTGTGTGTGCATTAAGGTTACAGAAGGGTTGCGCAAAGTTTAAAAAAGGCCATTATTTACACATTGTCATACTTATTAATTTGTCCTCAAGTGTTGATGTGTAAAACACATTACACACAGGTAAGCTGCAAAATTTATTGTGAGTTTTATTTATTTTTGTGTATTTTCTTTTTTTTTTACACAGTACAGAAGAGAATATTCCTGTCTTGATAAGTAAACTAAACGATAAGTGACTGTAACAAAATGTTTTACATTTTATCTTAAGTGATTAAGTGAATATTCTACTTCTATATTATAGTAAATTAAGTGTAAATTGTAAAAAAGGAAAAATGTTGTTATATTGACCTACATTAGGTTAAGTTTTGGCTTGTAACTAAAGAAAATATATTGATTTGGGTATGATTTAAAATGGATAGTTTGTACTGAATCAGACATTTTACTACTTAATACAATTGCCTGTTTTAATTGGTTTATTTGAAAGTAAAACTATACTTGGATGTAATTGTAAATATGATTTTTTCCAAATGAAGAAATTAAGTTGTAACGAAGTGAAAAATGTTGTGTGGTCTTATAACTTGATATATATAAAAAAAAATTGGTGTAACAAATTAGAGTATTTTTTTTAAGTTAGTCCAAAGTATCATTGTTTTCAGTGTGCAGGCTTGATGTCTTGATTATGTTTTCTCTTTAGTTTCCTCTTTGTTGTGGAAATTAACTTTTTAAATTTCCTTTAGAGAAAACAAATGCGCAGTGAAACACTTAAATGTCTTTAAGCATTTATTGAACAGATACTTGGAAGAATTCAATTGAACGACAGAGCTCTTTCACCACAGGTGGTTCGGAGGTCTGACACAGGAAAAACGTTTTAACAGAGTCTTATGAACATCAGTTTGTCTCTTTTGCTGGTTTTGGGTCTATTTCCCTATAATTGGTGTTACTCAGCTGCTCGTTCTTGGACTGCCATGGTTTCTCATGCCGTAATATGATAGGAAACGCATTTTTTACTGCACAGAAGAACAGAAAACACATTGAACCTCTTAGGCCACACCATCCCGGGCCTCGGAATGGGTGCCATGGTCCTGGAGATCTGCCTTCCATCGCCGTTACTTAGGTGGCGTCATCTTGGCACACAAAATGAGAGAGGTGATCGGCTACGTCTTCGTCTCCGACGCGCTTGTTGGTAGCTTAGTAAGCTACTTAGGTGCTCTTATTCATTCTCGGACAAATCCCTGCTGTCATATATTATACTGTGTTCAGCCAACTGTCAGTGAACCAGCATCGTATTGTAATTTCTAAAAGAATAACTCAATAAACTATTAATATACATTTTTCCCCTTTTACATTCAGTTAACAAATCATTTTAATTCCATAATATTCATATTAATTAATATTTCCATGATAATTTGATATTGTATAAAGAGATGTAAAACCTTCTAAAACATTTATACTAACTGTATTTAACTGGTGCTCTTATTTGCTTTGATGATTGAACAAAAAGATTATAACCTGCATTGGACAGTTACCGAAGTATGTAGATTTAATCTCCTCCCATGTTTTATCACTGTGCTATTTTGGCTGTCTTTTAGAGTGACGTTACTAAAAACTGAACAAAATGTGGATCTACCTTTACAATAAAATTAAAACTGCATGAGGAACCATGATTGTGAGTTCATCATAACCCACAATGTCACGTGATGCCACAACTGCCTTATCTGCAACAGCACACAGACACAGAGGAAGGTCAGCTGCTACAGGGTCTAGTTTAGTAGAGAAATATCCAACAGGTCTTTGTTTTGCCCCATGTTCCTGAGTCAAAACTGATGTCATGTAACCGTCTCTTTGGTCAACGTACTGTGTGAATGGTGTGTCCAGTTTAGGTAGTCCAAGTGTTGGAGCTCACAGTACTGCACTCTTCATGTCATTAAAGGCATCAGTTGAGGAGTCAGTCCAGTTTGTAATGCGCAGAAAGATGTTTACCATGAGTCATGGAAGAGAGGGGTGCCTGGCAAAAGGACAATTACACGTTTTATACTTTGATGTACTCCTCAGAGCCTGTTGAACAGATTGACCCCAGATTTGGTATGGAAAGCCTTAATACATTGCTGATGCATTATCATGAATCTTGTGAGTTTTTGTGAAACTCCGTTGCTGTGGCAACGTGTCATTGCCACGTAAAATGAAGCTGATTGTTAAGTGGCTTGGGATGCTCAAAAACTCATGCAACTTTACACGTGTCATAGGTGATGGAATTAATTATTTCATGTGGATTTTTGGCTTGACCGTTTAAAATCGCCTGAATAGCGCCCGCTATAAAATTTCAAAAGAGCAGCCCCAGCACTACATATATGTTAGCCCTACATATATGAAATTTGGGAGGCACATGTATCACATGGATACTTTAAAAAAGGTATTTTGGCACCATGCTCTAAACCAGTGTTTTTCAACCTTTTTTGAGCCGCGGTACATTTTTTACAATAAAGAATTCCCACGGCACACCAACAACCAAAAAAGTTACAAAATGCATCTTGTTCACAATGGCTTTGCAGGCAGGTAGTATTAATGTTTCTGCCACAGTGTGTGGGCTTTTTGATTTGGCCACTGTGGTATTTGTTATAAACATATGTTGGTACATTGATGTTCATGTATGTTTAATTGATGAATGTAAGAAACAGTACTTGTAGGGACTTAGGACCCAGGGGGGATTCAGGTGAGAAGGACAGCCTGGGGCAGAGCCGGTATCGAGGAGACAGCACGCGGAACGAGGAATAAAGAGTTACAATGAAGAGCAGTTGTTCTCACGTCTTATGTGTGTTTAAAAACACGACAGCCACCAGTTCAGCTACTAAAGAGCTTTGAGAGCTTTCTCAGACACATTTGTGGATTTCCTCATAAAAGTTACCCGTTTCTCAGTTTGTGTGCACAGGCGAACACAATAGTCCCTGTTCTTGTTGCTAAGTGACGGTGTTTCGTCTCGAGATGACGTCACAGCTTGCTTGGGACCACGGCGCTGTTTGATAGCTGTTCACACCAAGCATAACGGAATCGGTGCAGTCGGATCCCCGGTGAGAGTGAATCCAAACGAAAGATAACTTTCACCGTACTGCCTCGAGCTCAGTTTTTTTTTGTTTTTTGTTTTACCACCACTCGTTCTGGGCTTTTCATCTGGTTAGACGGTTGCCCAGGGCCCAGTAGTTCAGAGTCTGCATTTTTCTTTTTGAAATATTTCTCCATCGCCGTTCTTCACCACAACCTCTCCCGCGCATCATTTAATTCTACTATTTTAAATTAACAAGGTAATTATTGCTCTACCTACTGCCACCCACTGGCATGGAAGAGTATTTCATTACTAGGCCAGACACTATATTGCAGGCTCAGACGCTCAACAATGGCAAATTATTTGCGACAACTAAATAATATTTTTTGGACCGATTAAGTGAAATTGGACATTTTCCCACGGCACACCTGACGATCTGTCATGGCACACCGGTGTGCCGCGGCACACTGGTTGAATTTCGCTGCTCTAAACCATACCGGAAGTCGGCCATTTGTATTTTTGTGTAATTTTTTCAAAAGATTTTGCCCTTTTTCTAAGCGCTTTACTTTTATGAACTCCTCCTGGGGAGGTCGTCAGATCCACTTCAAATTTGGTCAGTATGATTTAAAGACCTTTGTGAATAAAATTCATCAGAAGCTTTACATTTCACGGAACGGCGTTCTTTTAGTTTTTAATTTTTAGTTGCAAAGCGTAATTTCCTGCGTCACGCATTCCACACGGGAAAAAAACGTCTGACTGGCTGACTTTCTCGGCTGAGCGAGCCGGGTCCCGCTAGCTCCCCCGAAGCGCAAAGATGCTCGCTGCTTGCAGCGAGCATCTTTAGATGTACTTCGTACGGCATAAGAGGAGTACTTCCCATTCTGTCTCTCGTTAGCCCACTGTGCAGGCCAAAGGCTGTTGTGAGTCTCGTTAGGAAGGTAGTGCATGACTCGTCCGGTCTCTGTTATAATGACGTAATATTCGCCCAGCTCATGACTGGCGGAAAAGCCGTTCTGCAGCGGTCTATGAGCTGTGCGACAGCGTACTTGTATGGCCTGTTGTTCTCGTGGTAATAATCCTGGTCATGCACCGTCGGGTTAACACCTCAGCGGTAAACACACCTTTCGTAATAGTCATGTTTGAGCATTTTTCTCATCAGGCGGCGTATCTCAGCCATGGTTGGCCTGTATTCTCCAACAAAAAAGAGAAGGGATCTTTCGAACTCAGTCAGATTTGTCTTTGGGCTTGTTACGTGATTCATTGCTTCTTCAATGTCTTTTTCTCCCAATGGGTGGAAAACCAGCATCGGACCATCATGTCCTGCTACCTCCACCATGGGCATTATATTGACTTGGGGTGAGGGGTAGGAAAGGCAGGCTGCTTGTGTATGGGGTCGGTCCTTTCCCTTGTCCTCCTTCATTTCACGTGATCATGTTGGTTCATCCAAGCTGTCCGTCTTTCTTTCTTTTGGACTGGTGGTTGGATGGCTTTCCCTTTTATTAGCGTATGGCAGCGGAACGGAGTCCAGGTCAGAATCCACAAGACCATGTACCTCAGACAAAGAAGGACAAACTTTAGCAATGCATTATCTTTCTCCATCCATTTCCATAAATGCTTTTCCCCTTTTTACATTCATTCCTTACTCTCTTTGTTCCCTGCTTCATCTCTCCACATACTATATCCCTTCCAGTCTGCTTTAAACGGTTTACATTTATTTATTTCCCTCTTGGACATCATTTCATGTTCTCCTGCTTTGCCTTTTTCTCTCTGTTCCAAACACACTCTGAGTTGATCCAATTACTGTAGGCTAAAACTGTCTTTTCCAGGAAACACCATTTTTATCACCACTGCGCACAACTTCCCTCTAGTTCATTTCCAGAACTTCCAAAACACTCTGGTCCAATCAAGATTTAAGTTGAGCAACTCTCACTTCCGCTTGAAAGAACACAAAGTTATTCTTAAAGACTACAAATCAACCAGGACACATCTGTCCAGCACCATATGTGTGAGATTATAAGTTTCACCCCTTCCAAATGTCTGCTACATCACTAAATTATTTCTCACCGGGTAAAATTATTTTTCCCAAAATCCAGGATTGGATTGAGGACAGCCTCTCACCTTCTGGGAGGAATCACCTATCTAGTAGTGCACTTCTGTCGTCCAACGCGGTCCTGATTGCTCGTCCAATCCCATCCTCGTCGCCAATTGTTATGGAAATTAACCTTTTAAATCTCCTTTAGAGAAAACAAATGCGAAATGAAACACTTAAATGTGTTTAAGCATTTATTCACCTCTTTCACCACAGATGGTTAGGAGGGGTAACACAGGGAAAAGGATTCAACAGAGTCTTATGCACATCAGTTTGTCTCTCCCACCCCCTCACAGACATTCCTTCTCCTCCTCATGCACCAATGCCTTGGTGCATGCCTGTGAGATGTTGTTCGTCTGCAGGCCCTGGGTAGAAAGGATGGAGAAGAAAGACAAAACAGCAACCCTGAACACAAAACAATAATAAGATAAACTTGTTATTGTCCCAATGCCATGGTGCCGAGTTGGTAAGGTCAGGATGAGCTGACCCTCATGTATATTCAGAATTCAGCAATACAAGTTACATCTAAAAGAACAAGATGATACATTTTCCACCACACTCTTCATTCTTCTTCTTGCAGCACATGATGCCAGACGAAGTGACAGATTCAAACCCAAGAATCTTTATGGCTGCACTTTCCCATCGATTAGAAATCTCGATGTGTTGTTGTGAAACCTTTCCCCGGATTGACAATCTAAAGTCACATCTGATAACAACGAACGCTTAACCTATTCAGGGGGAGGTTGGAGCCGGATTTGGCCGCAGGGCACATATCGATGTTCGGAGAGCAAAACCTCCTATCTGAAAAACGCACTTTTTTGAGAATACTAAAAGAAAATTGTTGTATTCTTGCAGATTGCCATTAGTTAAGGACACCCAATACATAATGCAAAAACAAAAAAAAGGTGCAGATAGGAGGTTATTCCCCACTTTCCTGGATCATTTTGCAGATAGGAGGTTTTGCACTTTGGCCATCGATATAGAGACAGACGCCCACTTTCACATTCACAGCTACGGGCAATTTAGAGTCTCCCATTAACCTAATGGCTGCATGTCTTTGGACTTTGGGAGGAAGCCAGAGAACCCGGAGAGAACCCACGCTGACGCGGGGAGAACATGCAAACTGTGAAGAATAAGGTCCTCAGCTTCTGAAGATTATATTCCTCGAGACGCGCAACGAAGAGGCCGAGCCCCAATGACGAATCCGCAAATAAACAAGCCGAATGCTAGTTCGAAGTTACAGTAAAAAAGTATTTACTTTGAAAAGAAAACAATTACACCTTGAATACACGGTATGAAAAATAACAAATGATTCATGAAGCAGAATTGCGCAGCAGCTCTCTCCTCCGCGTCTACCTGTGCAAGTCCCGTCACGTGGCAACGTCCCGTCCTTTTAAATCCCATGGGACGCATTTTTAGTGGTGGCATTTAACTGGTCTAAACATACTGTTTATGAGATATTTTAAACATACAGTAACTATGAAATAGTCTACACATACGGATTATGAAATCGTCACAAAATATCAATTATGAAAATGTTACAAAATATTAATTATGAAAAATTACAAAACATTTATTATGACAAAGTTACAAAATAAAAGCATAAGACAGTTGCTTTAGGAGCTTTCTTCATTCAACCTTAACAGTATATATAAATGTATTGAATCTGACATGAGCAGATGGACTCAGAGTTCAAACTCGCTCCAGATGCGGGTCTCAATTGTGAAGATGGATATTCTACCGCGAGTTAATTTCTTTGCATCTATGTTACCCTCATCTCCACCACCTGATTATTGGAATAAACTTCACTCCTTAATTTCCAAGTTCATATGGGTGGGGGGTGGGGGTGGGCACACTCCAAAGGCATAAAACTAAAGGTGGTCTTTCAGTACCAAACTTTAAATATTATTTTTGGTCTTTTGTTTTGAGACCACTCTCAATTTGGTTGAATCCAGAGGCATCGGTATCTTGGAAACCAATTGAAGAAAACCTTGCTCCACCATGCAGGTTAGAGAACCTGGTTTATTCTAATATTCCACTCAAACAATCTAAACTCTCTCTTGGCCCAATTATATATTTCGCATTATCAATGTATGGCTGAAAAAGAGACCAAAACAAATCTCAAATGGCATCTCGACACCCCGATCTTTAATAACTGTCTATTACTTACCGGTGGGGTCCCATTTTCCTCATCAACATGGTCAAGCAAAAAGATACACAAACTAGCAGATATCTTCAATGAGAATGGTTTGAGGTCATTTAATGATATACGCACTACCTATGACATACCTGGCTCATCATTCTTTCTATACCTGCAACTCTATTCTATTATTAACACTCGAGGTCAAACCAAGGGATTAGTATCAGAATTGTACTCATTCTTTTCTGTATCTTCCCACAAACCCTTACATATTGAACAGGTCTGGGCAAAAGACCTCGAACACATGACGGAGAATGTGCTGTTGGATTAGGATTACATCTGGAAAGGTATAACTGAAACCTCCAAAAACCCCCAAACATCAGCAGATTCACCTACAATTTTTACATCGAACCTATAATACACCTCGGAAGAGCTTTTTAATGAAAACAATTACATCATCAATGTGTTCCCTTTGTACAGAAGGACTCGTTGGCTCTTTCATGCACATGTTTTGGTTTTGTAAAGATGTAACTCTTTTTTTGGAAAATGGTTAGTTTTTTCTTGTCAAAGATTCTGAACTATGTAGTTCCATGCACCCCCACTGTGCTGCTTCTAAATTACTTTTCCGCAATGGAATTATCACAGCTTCAAAAACGCATCTTATTAGCCGGCCTAACAGCCGCAAAAAGATGTTAGCAATGCGTTGGAGTCCCCCACATACTCCCAGTGGTTAGCTAGCTATCTTGATGTTGTGAACATGGAACTTTCAATAGCCAGAATACATGGTGCTAAAGAAAAAACGACCCTATCCTGGTCTACGGCTTTAAGCAAAATCCAACAATTTATGTAATTGGATCATAGTATAATGTGGGAGGGGGGGGGGGTATTTAGCACTATATGTATATATGTGTATGAATGTGTATATGAGGGTGTGTATGTATGTGTGTGTGTATGTATGTAAACTTATGTATGTATATGTGTACCTTTGTACATATATTTATATATATATATATTTTTTTTTTTTGTAAATGTAGTTTTATGTATGTACATATGTGTGTGTGCACATGCACACTACATATCCATTTCTGTCCTGTCCTTCAATGTCACTTTTTTTATTTTTATTGCATATCTAAAAATTCAATAAAACTTTTGATCACAAGAATAAATGAATACATTTAACCACTTTGAAAAGTTATTTAACAAGTGAGACTTGTTTAAACACACTGTTGTACACACAAATATATAAATTACATTCAAAAACTATATTTTAAAAAATGTTCTTAGAAGCCTTTGACCCAAATATGAACTTAGTGTGTATCATTTCAAACACACTTACACTACCAGTCAAAGGTTTGGAGTCACCCGCCACAAAAGCTTGATCCACTACAGCCTTGTTCTGCTCTCAGCCACTACAGGATGGCTGAGAGGACTGCTCTGTATTTCTTTCTGTATTTGTCATGTATTTGTCATGCTTTTAGGTTGTAGAAAGTCCTCTTCACAAATATATGTTATTTTGTATGAAAGGATTTGTAAAAAAAATTGTGTTTTGTACATGGAGAACAAAACGCTGTACACCGGTCAGACCAGACTGACAATTGAAAGGACAGAAAGAGAAAAAGATCCCTCTTAGCAACAGTTGAATAAGAATAGAAGGAATCACCAGTCATTGGTCAAATTAATTGGAAGCTTAGCATCAAAAAGTGTAGATTTAAAAAGGAATAAGTTATTGTTTCTATCCTGAAATAGGATAATAAGGGGCTGTGATGCTTAGGTCTGATAAGGCAGAATCCCCCCTGGAGTCCAGACACTGGTGGTGGTGGTGAAGACGGGAGTTGCTGCAATTCGATGATGAATGAGGAGCATGACTGATGCTGATTGGAGGAGCCAGGGGTGGAGAAGGGTCGCAACTGGTTTCGTGCTGAAATGACAACTGATAGCAGCAGAGTGGAGAACCCATTTAAAAGTTTGACAGAAACGATCTGATTAG